>JALMGJ010000001.1:204067866-205267866 GCA_023362775.1 Charina bottae
CAGAGCCCTAATATCCATTACAACCTCCCAAAGTTACTTAGTACTAGGGATGTGCTATGGCCCCCGGATCAACGGGTTAAAGCTGACTACAGATGGAGAATAAAATTACAGAGGCACCTGAAAAACAAAGCAGTAATAATAATGGGCAACTTAGTCATTCTCGTTTAGACTGGGAAAATGCATGTGCTGGACAGGAGAAAGAGATGTCGTCTCTCTTAAATGACTGTGCTTTGGAACAGCTGGTTAAGGAATTAGCAACACAACATGTGACATAGTGCCCAGAAACACCTAAAAATAACTGAACCAATTGGGAACAGTGACCGTGGTGCTATATCCTTGACATGCATGTAAGCTGACACTTGCTGAAAAAGTACAAGAAGGTCACATTTGATTTCAGAAGAAACTTACACAAAAAAAATGAGAGGATTGAGGAAAAGAAAATTGAAAGGAGGGTTGCTGACTTCTAATGCACAACCTGCCCATTCGGACCCGTGTCTTTTCCTCATCTCCTGTCTCAGCCATGTTCTCCTGCTTTTGAGCTTCAACTCTCAGCCCCTATCACTTTAACCCCAAGTATTTCCTATGTCAGACTAGATTTATTCTCAGGCAAAGCACAATTTGCCTGGTGCCTGCTCTGGCTGTAAACACAGATCAATAATTTAAGGGGGTAAAAACTATTAATAGAATAAAAAAAGACATGTTCGCCAAAGAGATGGAAAAGTCACAGCAGCCAAGGTCACCTTGGAACATGAAGAAATCAGTGGTGTGTGATAAGAGGAAGAACTGGGGGGGGGAGCTGTACATAATGGGAGAATGCTCTATGATTGGATGATGGTCAGGCCTTCAGTGTATGACCCTTCCTTGTTGGGAATACAGTGCTCAGAGTTCCTGGCCCATTGTTTGGAAAGCCTGTAGCTGCAGCCCTTACATATCTCAAAAGCACAAGGTTGAAGTCAACTGCTATAAGCCACACAACTTAAATTCCCTTGGGAACTGCTCAGAGGTCATAATGCAAAGGTGAGCACATTCCATCCATCCATCCATCCATCTGTTAAACTTCAATTCCCACCATCCTTTGCTATGAATCATATTAGATGGTGATAACATGGGAGCTAGAGTCCAATCTAAAAAGTCCACAGTTTTCTTATTTGGGTTCATGTTTGGCTTCCCAATGGACCAGTCAAAGGCTGGGTTCACAAACAATGCTTAGCCTGGTTATTGAATTAACCCATTGCTTGCTTCATACAATATAGGGAGTCATAGATGTCTGGCCAATGTGCGGAAACCCAGTGGTCTCCGCCCCCAGCCGTAACCTCACTGCTGTTATGGCACACCAGCTGCAAAGTGGAGCCATCTCAGAGTGAAATGGGGGGGGGGGGAGAGAAACAACAAAATTGGCTGCTAGTCATGACCAGGGAACCTCTGGCACTGGTCTTCAGATATTTATTTTCTTTTGTTTCGTTTTGGAGAGCAGAGCAGCTGCAAGCAAGATGCTCAAATTGATACAAAACTCTACACAGAGCAACGAAAGAACCAGGAGGATTTCCTCCCCCCCCCCAGCTTCAATATTCTCCCTCTCCCTTCCTATCTCCTTCCCAAAGTGCAACACAAAGTGGGATTGACCAGAGGCAAATTGGGTACATGTTGCAAATCCAATAGGTTGGAGTGTTCCAAGGATCATCAATCAACCAAGCAAACCGGTGATGTTCACACAACACACTCAATCCTAAGAACAACCAGCTCAGTTTACTGTGAATGCAGTAAAGAGCTGACCAAGTTAAGTTAAGCTGACCAAGTTAAGTATATTGCCTGAACCCAGCCAGTGTGAGAACAAACACCCCAGAGGGGTGTTTGCCCCAATCTGAACAATAACATCCCCCAATTTGGTACGTTTCAAATTCGAATTCAGCTCTGTACCTCTTGGCCAGTGCAGCCAATATAAAAGCAGCACAAAGGATCTTCATTTAAACCAGCTGTTTTCAAGCTTTCTTCACATAACTCAGGAACATCTGTCAGAGGGCCCAGGGACTAATCAGACTTAGTTAATTTATCATTACTCCACCCCAACCTGAAAGTGTGTCCTAGAAAACAGCCAAAAGGGGAAGATGGTTCTGGTGTTCAAAGGGCCTATGGCATGAGGCCCATCATTCCTGCTCTTCTAATGCAGCCTTCCACCAGCTGGTGACGTTCAGGTGCATCGGACTTCATCCTTCAAGATGTTCAGCCCAGATGCCTGTTGCACAACTGGCTAGAATTTATGTAGAGCAGCACACAAGGAGGGTGCCATGATGGGAAGGCTGTTATAATGGAAGAAGTGCTAGTAAACATCCAAACAAACTCATGTGCCTGTTTGAACACAGTCCCTGAGAAAAGACAAGAGAAAAGTTGGAAAGAGACTTGCTGACATGTAGGAGCTGCATTCCTGGCTTCTGTTAGGCCAAAAAAGGGAAAGGACCTTGGAGGTATAGCCAAGGGACAAAACAGAAGACCCATGCCACAGAGGCCCAGCCAACTGTTTGTGGCAGCGCCACGCTTGGGCAGCAGCGCTGGTAGTCAAGCCGTGCCTGGCACAACATATGATGGCATAAATAATAAGTTGGCTGCTGCACTCGGAGCCCAGGGAGAGGGTTATTGATGGCCTGGCAATGCTGCTCTAATGACAGGCCACACTCCCCCTGAGCAATCCCTGCAATTATAAATGGGATCGCTCAGTGCATACGCTGCTTGCCATGCCAGCCCCCTTGTCAATGTGCAAGCCATGAGTGATGGCGTCTCCTGCAGCGCACCTCCTGCAGCCCCCAGGAAATAGTGATTATTCCCAATAAATATGACAAGGAGCGAACGCCAGACCCACGTGCCTCCGGAGCAGCCTCTAATTCTTCCAGACGTATATGAGGCAGCTTCCCCCTTGCACCTTCGGGAGTCTCTGCTTGCTGGCTGGCATCAGATGCAGCAAATGGGCCAACAGCCTCGTGGGGTTGGCTTGCAGGCCTGAATCAGGTGCTAGCTCTATCTCAGGCTCACCAGGGACATCCCAGCACTGAGCCTGAAATTGCTCTGGGGCTGGCAGAGGTCCTGGGCGTTATCTTAAAGCATTGGATCACTCGGTGCTGAGGTTTCGCTTTCTTTCGCTGGGGGAAGCCGAACGGGGCGCTAATTTCCTGCCCTGAATTTTGTCGGCTTACCAGTCAGGATACAAGATGTTTCCCATCCCCTGCCAAAGGCAAGGAATGAGGAACTCTTGTCCAAGGGCTGCATCTCCCCCCTCCCCCTCCTGAAAGTGAGAGATGGGGAAGGTGTCCGCTCTGACGCCCACAACACCGTCAGATGTCTGAGGATCAAGGCAGCCTTGGTCTGTCAAATGAGCTTCCAACTGAGATTTGGGGAGTGCATCCGGTGGGCCCTTGCACAGCCTCTCCCTTTCAGTTGGGCGGGTGCTGAAGGCAGAGCTCTGGGTCCCCTCTCCCCTCCTTGCCAAGAGCCGGCTGCTGTCAGAGGGAAAAAGAGCATCCCCAAGGGCTCAGCAGCCAAAGGGGGACAGAATGCTCTGCAGACAATTGCATTCCTGGGGTGGCATGAAGGATGGTGGCAATTCCACAGAGCTGCCAGCTGGTCAGGAGTTGGTTGGCACTGTCTGGGCATGAGGAATGGAACACAGAAGTCAAACAGATTGCAAAGTTGTGGCTCTCATGTGGCTTCAAGTTTCTTTCTCCGCTGAATGCATGGAGCTGCCTGCGTGGCAATGTTAGTCTTGAAAGCTAGATCCTGGAGGGCAGTCATGATAAACAACCGTACAGTAGGACTAAGGAAGGAGGCTTAGCATTGATTAGACTGTCCTCAGCATTCCCAGGGCTTTGAGGCAGGTTGGAAATTTCTGCCTCTTGCAATGCTGAGAGAATGATTTTCCATCTGCTACGTCAGAGCTTTCCAAACTGTGTCTCGCGACACAAAAGTGTGTCGCCACACACAGTCTGGTGTGTCGGATCATCACCAGCGCTTCCGGGTTTTCCCGCGGCGACACACCAATGGCGACGCGCAAAAACCCGAAAGCGGCAGCAGCGCTTCTGGAGTTTTGCGCGCTGCCGCAACGGCGGCACTTCCGGGTTTTCCCACGGCGACACACCAACGGCGGTTGGTGTGTCGCCGTGGGAAAACTTTGGAAAGCCCTGTGCTACGTAGTCACGTAGGCAAGATTTGAATGAGGGGTTAGCTTGTTCTCAGATCCCAACTTTCATCTGCTGTTTGAACACCCAGGACACACCTCTTGCATTTACAAGAATGGGCTAAGTGTCAAACATACCGATGGAAACGTAGAGAAGCAGGATGTAGCATTTTTGTGTTTGAGTGTATTCCCCAAATATGAGTGTGGAAAATAAACTTATCTCCTGCCTTGTGATCACATTAGTGGAAAATGTTTCTCCCTCCATCGTTATCTCAAATATGATGGGGGTTAGAACAGTTCTCCTTCTGAAAAGATAACAGTATTGGCAGCTTGGGATCTAGAGCAGTGTTTCTCAACCTTAGCAACTTTAAGATGTGTGAACATCAACTCCCAGAATTCCCCAGCCAGCTATGCTGGGGAATTCTGGGAGTTGAAGTCTAGACATGCTGGGGAATTCAGGGAGTTGAAGTCCACACATCTTAAAGTTGCCAAGATTGAGAAACTCTGGTCTAGATTGAAGATGGATAAGGAGATAATGTTCAAGGTGTCTAAAACTCTGCATCAGATAGAAAATGGAGGGAGAGTGAAGTTTTCTTCCTTCTCTCAGAACTTGTAGTCATTCACCAAAGTTAAATGTGAAGAGATTGAGGAACAAGCACTTTTCCCCACAAAATGTAATAGTTAAGCCGTGGAATTTGTTGCATCAGGCATTTGCAAACTATTGAAACAGTTTTAAAAAGGGGTTGGAAACAAGTTTGATGTTTGTTTCCATTTAACCTAGAAACTGCTTATGGAGTACAATTCTGCACATGGCTTGCTGTCATCCCTGAGGTTCTCTTAGAGTAAAGGTTCCAAACTTTTTTACCGGGATGGTCTTTTTTTTAATAGATATTTTAGCTAGTGATCTAAACTTTGATCTCAATAATAGTAAGTACAAAAGTTTTGAAAGCTTTAAAGTATTAAACTGCTGTGAAATTATATTTGTTATAACCTAAATTGATACATACAGGGAGCGTGGTGGCTCAGCGGGTAAGACGCCAGGCTTATTGATTGGAAGATTGCAAGTTTGGAGGTTCGAATCCCTAGTCCCGCGTGACCGAGTGAGCTCCCGCACTTGCCCCAGCTCTTGCCAACCTAGCAATTCGAAAGCATGCAAATGCAAGGAGATGAATAGGTACCACTTCGGTGGGAAGGTAACAGCGTTCCACGTGGGTCATGCCAGCCACATGACTGCAGAAGCATCTTCGGACAACGCTGGCTCTTCAGCTAACAAACAGAGATGAGCACCAGCCCCTAGAGTCGGACACGACTGCACAAATGTGCGGGGGGAACCTTTACCTTTTAAAATTGATACATACAGATAAAAGTGAGGTATTTTTTCTAATGGAATAGTTTGTACCTTTTTTTATGTAAGGGGAAGGAGCAATTGTATTAGAGATTTGTATATGTGTTAATGGAAGGATTTATAGAAATAATGTGATCATGGTTTGATGTAGAGGAAGGGTTTGTTTATGGGAATTGCTGTATATTCTTACTATTGAAAGCTGGAAGTCACCTGTATATGTAACTTTCTAAAGGTCTTTTTTTTCTTGTGTTTTTACACTTTTAGTGTTTTTTTCTTTTTTTGTCTGTAGTTTTTTTTTTTTTGGTAGTTTTTTTATCTTTGTCTTTAAAAATAATAAAAACTATATCGCAAAAATCACACACACACAAAAAGAATAGTTTGTACCTTTTAAAACCCTAACCCTTAGATTACTCTGCAAACTGTTCTATGAAATATCTGTACTTTCTGAATTTCTAAATAAAGAAGGAAGGAAGGAAGGAAGGAAGGGAGGGAGGGAGGGAGGGAAGGAAGGAAGGAAGGAAGGAAGGAAGGAAGGAAGGAAGGAAGGACTGGACAAATTTATGGAGATCAGGGTATCAAAGGCTACTCCTCTGACTGCATATTACATGAAACCCAGGCAGTAAGCCTTAAATACCAGCTGTGAGAGTAGCCATGGGAGAGGACTATCCCCTTCTAATACCTTCTTGTGGGCTTCCGAGACGTACCTGGTTGGCCCCTGTGCAACACGGAGTGCTGGGCTAGATGGACATACGGCTCGGCCCAGCAGGGCTCTTCTGACATCATTAAAGTTGTTGTGAGACAGACCCCTGGCACAACGGGTAGAGGAGCGTGGCAGCCTGGGCTTGGGCCAGCCTGGAGCACTAGGTGGGGCTGTCAAGAGACACCACGGCAGCAGAGACAGCGCTAAAGACAATGGGGAGCAAACTCTTTTCCTGCTTGGGCTGATACTGTATGCCAGCTGCAACCCCTCCTCAAGAACGAGCACATGGCCACGATCCTCCCTGCGTTTGCAGCTTCTCCAATCGATTGCTACATAACAGGCTCTCCGTGGGACTATCACTGAAAAGAGTTTTGAAAGTGCAGCTGGTTCCAGCTCCAGCTGCCTGGCTGGCTGCCGGGGTAGACCACAGAGAGCATGTAATGTCAGAGCTGATGAAGCTGCACCAGCTGCCCTTTCCAGAGGAGATTCAAGAAGCTGGTTTCCAAGTCCACAGTCATCGTACACAGCCTTGCTCTGGCTAGTGAGACGGGCCATGCTTTGACCCCCCTGAAGCTGGTGCTACAGCTGATGTGCCAAAGAACGGGGTTCACCCTGTGGCAGAAATGTAAATATGCAATGTGCTTCTAAGGGAGCCCTGTGGATCAGTTGCCCTCCAGTTTTAAGAAGGAGGTGGAAGCAATTTGCCCCGAACAGGTGTGTTGGGACTAGAATGCCTAGAATTCCAAGGCAGCATGAGAGTTATGGGATTGTAGTCCCATTACATTGATGGAGGAATAAATTGGGAAAGCTAAATTAAATCATCCCTATTTTGACAGTCTTTCAGGCTTCATGCTGCAGTTCATTGAAATAGACTTCTTGGCTAAATCTAAAACATATATATGCCTGCAACTGGTCAAATAGAAGTTTTAGTACCATAAAAGGAGATGAGACCCTGAATTTTGGTTAGAACCAGAACAGCAATGCATTTCTTGTATGTCCAACAGTTTTAATCCCTTAGGCCAGAGTGAGCTATCATACACTAGACCAGTGCCTTATTTTTTCCTCTTTTTTATATCTATCTATCTATCTATCTATCTATCTATCTATCTATCTATCATCTATCTATCTATCTATCTATCATCAGCCAGTTTGGTATAATAGTTAAGGCACTGGGCTAGAAACTGGGAGCCCATGAGTTCTAGTCCCGCCTTAGGTACAAAGCCAGCTGGGTGACCTTGGGCCAGTCACTCTCTTTCAGCCCTAGGAAGAAGGCAATGGCAAACCACTTCCGAAAATCTTGCCAAGAAAACTGCAACGACTTGTCCAGGCAGCCTCTGAGAATCAGACACGATTGAATGGATTTAAAAATCTCTCTCTCTCTCTCTCTCTCTCTCTCTCTCTCTCTCTCTCTCTCTCTCTCTCTCTCTCTCTCTCTCTCTCTCCCCCCCCCCCCCCCCCCCATCTATTTTTGCACCAGAGAAAGTCTGTACTGGGTGGGATCAAGATTTTCCAGGCTTGTTTTGTTGGTTTTACTTGGTGGTAAAACCAACCAAGCTTAATATTTGATAGCTTAATACTGTATTTTAACATTATTCTAATTTTCCCCTTAATTAAACAGATGGGGGGGGGGGAAGCAAAACAACAACATGAAAATTATGGCCCCAATTACTCAGAGGACTGAAGATCTGATATTAGCTATTAACTGATGAACAAACTGCTTACAGACGTAGCTTATGGATGGGTGGTGATATTTCAAATTTAGTCACCTCCCATCTCACTCAAAGAGCGACTCTCCCATCTTTTATTAAAACTGTTGTATAAAACTTCATTCTCTCTCTCTCTCTCTCTCTCTCTCTCTCTCTCTCTTAGGAGAAGCCCTACTGCTTAAAATGATAAAATAATCTTAAAATGGTAGGAAACTAGGCTTCTGATTCTTGTTAGTCTGCCACTGCATTTTGGCAATATACTTCTTCCCATTAAGGGAAACAAATAAAAATCATGGTAGGGTAATATCTTGATTAGGACTAACTGAAATGTAACAAAATGCTAATCTAACCATTATGACCCCTTCCAGTGTTGCTGTGGCAGAACAGATGGTTTGTTCTGTCTCCAAAGTTGCATTAGCCAAAGGCCAGACTAGCTGGAGATTATGGAATGTCTAGAGCCCAGGACATCTATAGGGAGCCAGGTTGGAACGAAATGCCTTACACAGTAACCTGCATTGCTCACCTACATCCTAAATTAGTTGCAAGGGGGAACAGCTATATCTTGTCGATGCTATTTCCAGTGTACTCAGCTTTCAGTGGAGGAGGCTTGTATGCCCCATGTGTGGCTGATGGCAGAAGCTCAAGGCTGCCCACAGAGGCTGGCACTTGAGTGCCCAATGGTGGACCACATCTGTTAAGGCACCACACACCCTGATTCTTTTGCTAGAAAGCCATGTTCTCAGAATCAGAAGTCAATGAAATCATGTTTTTATGTTCAAGTTCAGCTCACTTTGCTCCAGCTTTATCAGATGTAGAAAGGAGAATGAAGAGAACAAGTCAAGTTTTTAGCCTCCAGACTCGCACCACCTTCACCCAGGATTAGGGAAGCCCTGGTGTCCTCTTAGACAAAGCTACTCTCCCCCCAAGGGTCAGGGGATACTCAAGGCAGTAACTCCCCTGGTGGGGTTGAAGCTGCCAGGCATGTCACAGCAAATATGGCAACAGTCAGCTCTGGTTCCACCTCATTACGGGGAGATTAGTCCTTGATCCCAAGCAGCCAGGCCCAGGGGAGAGACATTCTGGGAAGCAGGGAAGGTTAATTTCTGGGAGATTAGGCATGGGCCTCACTGGGATGTGAAATTGAGTTAGATCTGTTCATCTGAACGAAGGGAACAGCTGCAGCGCACAGTGAAGGAACTGCTAAAAATAGCCTGATATTTACCTGCTAGTGCCTGTGAAAGACCTGGAGAAGGCATCATCACTTGCTGGGAGCACAGCTAGGATCAGGACTGGTCCACGAAATGCTCCCAAGGAATCATTCCTACTTTCGCCTTGTTGGGGCCTCCAGAATGTAGAGAAGGTGTGGGGGCATGAGAGCCTCAGCCAACACCAACCTTAATATCTTCATAGCTCAGACTCCTGGTGAAGCTGAGTATGGACCAGCTGAATGAATGTCCTAAATAACCTAGCTGCTACTGATGACCGAGTATGGAAAAAGGGCTAGCTGTAGTGCTTGTGACACCAGTCCTGCACAAAGATTTTCAGGTGACTACCCAGGCAGAGGTTCTTAAATCTGAATCCTACAGCAGCATCTCAATGATCTTCATGTTTCAAATGAATGGGGCTTTCCTCAACTTCAGTTCAGCAGCAGGGTGCCTGGGATGCTAATGAAATATGAGATTGGTTGATTGATTTCTGCACTGATTTCTGCATTTATATCTCATCTTTTCTATGGTAGTTCAAGACTGTGTATAGGGGGCATATTTTACCCCCATGGCAACAACCCTGTAAGGTAGATTGACTTGCCCAAAGTTACCCCTTGTGCTGCATGGTTCAGTGAGGATTTGAACCGGGCCTCTGGCTTAAGGCCCTGACAGGGGGTCCACAGCAGGTCCACAGCTACCTTGACTTTTTAAATGCCCCCTTCAGACGCACCTGCTTCATGACTAAAAGGTAAAGGTTTCCCCCGCACATTTGTGCAGTCGTGTCCGACTCTAGGGGCCGGTGCTCATCTCCGTTTGTTAGCCGAAGAGCCAGCGCTGTCCGAAGACACTTCCACGGACATGTGGCCGCATGACGTGCGCGGAACGCTGTTACCTACCCACCGAAGTGGTACCTATTCATCTACTTGCATTTGCATGCTTTCGAATTGCTAGGTTGGCAAGAGCTGGGGCGAGTGCGGGAGCTCACTCCGTCACGCGGGGCTAGGGATTCAAACCTCCAAACTTGCAATCTTCCGATCGACAAGCCTGGCGTCTTACCCACTGAGCCAGTTTCTATAAAGAGGTGCTGATGCTGTAACAGCCCTCCCCAATATTTTTCTAAGTTTGAGGAGACTGTTAACGTCTTCCCTTCTCTGAACGTTCCCTTCCAAGAAGCCTTCTGTGGAGACATTTCCGGAGACATGCCACGGTCCCATCTTCCTTTCCTTAGCCAACACCCTGCAGTATTACAATCTATTGCATGGGCTAGAGATATAATTGAGGGCTTGGCATTGATAGGATGGGACTTGTCTGGGACTCAAATGAAGTAGCTTCTGTTTGGGCCGTACTGGCACCATTGGGGCTGTGTAGAAGATAGAGCATGCCCGGGAAGGAGCCTCAAATTGCCTGAATCACAGCTCACTAGAATACCTCTTAACCTGTTTTTCTTAACCTGATTGTGTTGAGATTTCAAGGGATCTGAGAAGGCCACCAGGCCTCCTTCTGCTCATTGGTTGCATAGTGGAGAGAAGCAGGGGAGTAATCTCTGGGTCAGCAGGGGCTTTGAGGTCTCCATCACACACTAAACACATTAGGCAGAGCGCAGTCTGAACACACACTATGGAAATGTGGTGTTTCAGTCTCCCTGGGGTATTTCAACCAAAAGTTTGCAAAGGAAGGCCCCCAGTATGAAGCTGGAACTCATTCATACATCTGATACTACTACACCTGAGCTCAATAAAGGCAAGGAGTAGCTCACACTGCAGAAAGCCATTGTCTGGGGTTTTATGGCTAGGTGGCTGGGACTGTTGGGAGTTATAGTCCAACATACCTGGAAATTGTTAGATCAAGGAAGGCTGCTTTGTCAATGCCTTATGAGGTCTGGGGAATCTGTGGCCCTCCCAGATGTGGCTGAACTACAATTCCTAGCATCTGTCATCAGAAGCTATATTGACTAGATTGCTGGGTGTGGTGCTTTAGGAACATCTGAACGGCTGTATGTTCCCCATCCCTGGCTGTGGATCCTGCTCACTCATTCTGATTGGATCTTTGACTCTTCTAAATATATCCTTCCTCTTTCACCAGAATCATTAAAGACATACAATTCCTTCTGGTCTGGGTTGATAACATCTCCACCTGCAGTAGCATTCTTGCTCCTTTCTCTCTTCCTGTGAAGGTGTGTAGAGAGACTTATCTGCCAGCTGTAGATATTACTTTACATGCCTGCTCTATGGGTCGATTAAAGCTTTTCTGCTATACGTTTCTCAGTCTTGGACACAAATGCAAGGGTCTGCTTTATTTTTAGGAAGGACATCAAACGTGTCACCATTCTGCTGAATTCCTCACGGTGCCTAATTGAGATAACAAATCTCTCAACAAGCTACCTTGAAGCAGCCTCTTGGCTAGGATCCACATTTCTATTCTACCTACTAGCTCTAGATATTGTTGTGATGCCAGAGAGATTCATTTCTAGTGCAGCAATAGCTGGTTTAAATAAACAGAGGGTCTTGTGACCTCTAAAAGCATCGTCCCCAATCTGGTCCCTCTCAGAAATGTTGAACCGTCACCCGTGGCGAATAGCTATACAGGCCGGGAATTAAGAGCTGAAATTACTGATTTAGGAAGTTGGTGGGATGGATTGGCTAGGGTGGCTGGCTGCTAAGTGACTAGTTCAGATAAAGCCCTTCAGTGGGATAAACCCATTCAATTGGTCCACCCCAGGTGTCTGACAGAACCACCTGGTTTCTAGAGGGTGCTTGGGGAATCTCCCTAGGCTCTGGAGGGCAGTTCGTCCAAGGTTCTAGTCACCTCCTGGAATGAGGGGGCAGCCACAGCCTTGGATAGGATTGTCCTGAGTGCCCTGTTCCCTGATCCATTGATCCATGGTTCACCGAGGAGCTCTATAAGATGAATTGGCAGAGGAAATGCCTAGAGCACTGCTGAGAAAAACAGTTCTGATTGAGCATATGTTAGAGCACATATTCAAGCCTATAACGTGGTGATAGCTGTGGTGAGACATCAATATTTCTTCATTTTATTATTTCCACAAATTGCTGTCCCGTGTTTAATGTGACATGGATCCTGCTTGAGAAGAATAGGCTGAATGGACAGTTAAAGGGCTGTTGTGAGGAACATTCTTCACTCTGGAGGATAAAAACCCTTTGCATTTTCTTGGGCAAATCCACTAGAGGTGACTGAGTCAACATCTTGTAATGCTATCTGGGATAAATTTGATACAGTTACTCCCAAGGAAGTCGACAGGCTTATGTGTGACATTAGCTCGATCAGCTGTAGTCTAGATCCGTTCCCTTCTTGGTTCATGAAAAGGTTGGATCAGGCTAGTGGTGGATACATGTTTGGGAGATGGGGTGGTGTCACCTACCTTGAAGGAGGCAGTGGTATGCTCCTCCTCAAGAGACCATCACTTGACCCAACAATATTGGACAATTATTGATCTGTCTCTAACCTCTCCTTTTGGGGAAACGTTGTTGGGGAGGTGGGGCTGTAGTTGCACAGATCCCGGAGGAAATGGATTATCTGGACTGGTTTTAGTCAGCTTAGATCTGGATACAGTACTGCATTGGCTATGATTGTGGATTGCCTTTGGCAAGAACTGGGGTGAGGGAATGTGACTCTTCTTGGGTTGCTTGACCTCTCAGTGGCTTATGATACCATCAGCTATGGTATCCACGTCCAAAGGTTGGGCGTTTGGGGCAATATATTGCAGGCATTCTCCTTCCTGAGGGGGCATCCCAGTAGGTCATGGGGAGGGAGAGGCCGAGCCCAGCCCCCTCGAGTACTGAGCGCCACAGGGTTTGGCACTTTCTCCACTCCTCTTCAACATCTACCTGAAACTGCTGGGGAGGTAATCCATCAACCTGGGCCCAGATGTCATTTTCATGCTGACGTATCATAAGCTGAACAGGCAAAGTGGTCAAGGTTCTGTCTCAGTGCCTGGAGGCTGTAGGAGTCAGGACAGGGAAAAACAATCTTAGGTTCAGTCCCAGCAAGAGAAAATGGCTTTGGGATTAGAAACCACCTGACTTCGGGAAACCATCCGATTCCTGTGAGAGATTGTGAGGAGGCTGAGAAAATATCAAGAGGAACTTTAGACATAAAGAACCAACAGTGGGGAGAGGAGCTTATCTCACAAACAGCAGCTTAGTTCAGCTACCAAAAGCTTGGGAGGAAGAGATCCAAAACATCCAAAGAGATTCCACATCATCAGTAATGTTAAACAGGACAGGAAGTTCCTATCACACTTTCGAAGACTCTATACATTACCCCAAAATCTTGCATTAAAATTCCTTACTGAAATCTTTGTGATTCTTGCTTCCTGGATCATGATCTTTGGTTCTGGATGGGATTGTGCTTCCTTGTGCCAAACTGGTTAGTAACCTGGGGGTCCTTCTGTACCCTCAGCTTCTGTTCATGAGCGGATGGCATTTGTGACAAGAAGCCCTTTGTACAATTCCATCTGATGCTATAGTTATTTTCATGGAGCAGGAGGCCCTTCTCTCTGTCACCTGTGCTTTAGTCACCTCTCATTTGGACTACTGCAAAGCACTCTACATGGGGCTGCCTTTGAAAACCACTCAGAAGCTACTGTTGCAACTCTCCAGAATGCAACTGCTCAAGAAGTGATCAGTGTTTCACAACCTGCTCATGTAACACCATTATTTAAATACTGGCTACCAGTTTGCTTCCAGGTGCAATTCAAGGTGCTAGTTCTCCCCTTTAAAATTCTTGATGGCTCAGGAACTGGGTATCTTTGGGACCACCTTCTCCCTATTGTTTCTCCCCATCTGATATGATCAGACAGAAGTAGTTCTCTCTAGGTCCCCTTTATTCAGGGGATGCCATCTGCAAGGACCACAGAGGCAGGCCTTTTCAATTGGTGACCCCCTTCTTTGGAGCAGCATTCCCCTTGAGATCTGAACGGCCGTTCCCCTGTTTGGTTTTAGAAAAAGGCCTTTAAACTTGAACTTTTCAGCAGGCCTTAGAGGCACAAAAGACTGTGAACTGTCCCACCTCATAATCTGGGAGTAGACTGAAACTAAATTGTATTAAGGATCTCTGGCATTAAAATTTGATTTCTACTCTTACGTTGTGTTGTTCCTGATTTGTTTATTTTCTAACCTTTTACCTTTTAAACCTAATTTATGAAAATAAGATACGTAAGTGTTGATGGGGATGGCATATAAGACCAATAAATACATAAGAAAGGTAAGTATAAGAGAAGGCTTTGTGAAACATTAGTAAGGTAAAGGTTCCCCCCACACAGTTGTGCAGTCGTGTCCGACTCTAGGGGCCGGTGCTCACCTCCGTTTTTTAGCCGAAGAGCCAGCATTGTCTGAAGACGCTTCCACGGTCATGTGGCCGCATGACACGTGCGGAACGCTGTTACCTACCCACCGAAGTGGTACCTATTCATCTACTTGCATTTGCATGCTTTCGAATTGCTAGGTTGGCAAGAGCTGGGGCTAGTGCGGGAGCTCACTCCGTCACGCGGGGCTAGGGATTCGAACCTCCAAACTTGCAATCTTCCGTTCGACAAGCCTGGCGTCTTACCCGCTGAGCCACCACGCCCCCCTTGTCAAACATTAAGAAGTTTAATTCTAGTCATTGTGATTGTCTTCAGCTTTAAACATGAAGTCGACTCACGCGGCAATAAATCTCTTAACCTTTAAGGCAGTGTTTCTCAACCTTGGCAACTTTAAGATGTGTGGACTTTAATTCCCAGAATTTCCCAGCCAGTATATGCTGGCTGGGGAATTCTGGGAGTTGAAGTCCACACATCTTAAAGTTGTCAAGGTTGAGAAACACTGCTTTAAGGTCTCATTAGGGCTCTTTTTGTTTGTTGTGTTTTTGCTTCAGCAGACAAAAGGGCTACCCCACCCTCTGCCAGAACTGTTATGATTGACTAAAACAAGAGTTCTTCTATCTAATACATGCTCAATATGACAAAATGTGAAGGTGATGATCAATGCCGTTACCCTGCGCCAAGCTACAAGGTGGATTTCAGTAAACCTAGGTAAGAAATTTGATGATGGGTTTTGACTGGGGAATTTACCCAGAGAAAACTGTAGAACCAGTTTGCCAAACTCAGAAGGAAGGGGCAGGGAAACTGAAGGACGCACGCAGAGTTTTTAGAGTAGTTTATTCTAATTTCTTTTTATAGCTTATGTAAATCACAAGAAGCTTGGAAGCCCGAGGAAAAACGTGAACCCCTCACCACTGTCTGGGACACCAGAAACTACTTACTGTTGTTCGCATTGTATGCACTGAGTATAGACGAATAATGTATTTAGATTTCATTTTGCCACACCAACCATTCCGTTTCCCCCCACCTCATCTAACTGTTTTCATTATCCTTATAAATGTATAGCTTATTTTTGTTGGCTCTAATTAAGCATGGAGTATCATGTTGTCTAGTAGAACAGTGGGGGATTGAGATAAACTTGCCAACTTTGGAGGATTCTGTTTCCAATGTTTTTATTTTTCTCATGTGTACCTTAAAACATGTGAAGGAAAAAAATACTGTACTACTGTCTTTTCTAGAGAAGAAACGTAGGGCTAGCGAATGCCTTAAAAGAACGTCCCTGTGATTCAGGCATCTTGCCTTAACATCCAATGGAGGGTAAATAGAAGCTTTGCTTCTGAATATTTTCTGAAGTAAGAGAGCCAGCCTAGGTCTGTGTGAACGAAAGGAGGTTGTCACACTAGAAGGGAAAGTGGAAACAGACTCAAGCTAGCAAACATGGGGTTGAATAATGGTTTTGAACAATCAGTTCTGTGTAAGCCAACATGTATTTCTTCTCCATTAGGAACCCTGTTTCTGCAAAGCCAATGAGCCATGAAGTTTACTAAAGTTCTTCTACATTAACCTCCTGGCAGGTACGGAGAATCTCTATGCCTCACTGGAACATCCTTCTCCTGGGATGTCTGCTTATCTACTAGACACACGAACCAAACACAGCGACATTCTGTAGGAAGCTACTTCCAAAGAGATCTCAGGGACATGTTCCAAAGCTGGGAAAGGCCACATGGTGTTGGTGGATACTAATGTGCCCATGGACATTGGTACCTGCTAGATTCCCTGCCCTTTTCCAACGATAAACCGCCCAGGGTCCCTCCCTGTGGGGGAGATGGGCGGGATACAAATGTGATAGATAGATAGATAGATAGATAGATAGATAGATAGATAGATAGATAGATGTTATTTATTTATTTTTTAAAAAGGAAACTCGCACATGCAAAGTGCCGACTTTTAGAATCATCTTTATTTCTAATAATGCCTTTCGGCCCATAAGAATTCTTAGAAAATGGATGGTATTTTCAGACCTGCTTTGTTAGGAAAAATACCAACATGGCAATGGTCAGTTTAGGATCATCCAACACAACCCTACATGGAAAAAGGCATGCCAGATGTTTAAGCTGGCTTTAGAAAAGGCTGAGGAACATTAGACATTATTGCTAATGCATGCTGGGTAATTGAGAAAGCCAAAGAATACCAAAAAGAAGTCAGTATGTCCTTCATTGATTATAGAAAGGCCTTCAGTTTTGTCAGTCATGTCAAGCTATGGAATGTGTTAGAAAAATGAGAGTCCCAGAATAACTCATTGTCCTCATAAGAAACCTACGTATATACAGGTCAAGAAGCCACAGTACAGTCAGAACATGGCAAAACAGACTAGTTACAGGTTGGCAAAGGAGTGAGACAAGGTTGTATACTCTCCCCTTATTTATTCAACCTATATGTTGAATGTAGAGCCAGTTTGATGTAGTAGTTAAGGCATTGCTAGAAACCAGGAGACCGGGAGTTTTACTCCTGCCACAGGCACGAAGCCAGCTGGGTGACCTTGGGCCAGTCACTCTATCTCAGCCCTAGGAAGGAGGCAATGGCGAACCACTTCCGAAAAACCTTGCCAAGAAAACTGCAAGGACTTGTTCAGGCAGTCACTAGGAGTCAAAAAACTGACTCAAACTGACACACACACACAAATGCTGAATGTATATTAAGGGAAGCTGGAACGGTTTTAAATTTGGAGGGAGAAACATTAATAACCTGTGCTATGTGAAGACCATTCAGTGGCCTGTTAGAACCAGTGAATGGAGCAGGGCTTAAACTCGTGCATAGAAAAAGGAATATTGTTTAAAAACATAGCATGTGAGCACATTAGAGAGGTTCAGGTTCTTATTCTTACACTTTTAGCCCACCCAAGCATAAAGAAACACATGCTTAGACATTGCAGGTACAAAAAGTAAGTACAAAAGAGTTCTTACATTTATTCGGTCCAGGTGCAGCCATTTCAGTAGAAAATTGGTTTCAGTTCTTCTTTCTGTTCCCTAAACTGAATACCTCTGGCCCTATTTGCTGCCAGAGGCTGCGTGGAGAAAAGGGGGCTTGAGGCCTAGGAGTTCAGGAGGAGTTCAGGCACATGCATCCTACCCCATCGGTGGAAGAATCAGAGAGACAGAAGAGGAAGTGGGAGGGGTAACAAACAGCTTCCTCCAGTAGCACAGAGTTTGCCTCCTAGAGCAAGGGTCGGAAATGGCGGCTCGTGAGCCAGATGCGGCTCTTTGGCCCCTTGAGTCTTCCGCAGCTGAACTCACCCCCGCCCCTTCCACGTGATTGGCCCCCGCCCGCAAACACCACCCCCTGGCTCTCGCACTGAGCGAGGCCCGGCGCGGCAGGGAGGCAGCGCCATCTCCAGCCGCAGCAGCCCCTGCAGCCGCTCCTGCGCCGCCTCCGACAGCGCCGCGTCCTGGGCCAGCAGCGCCTCCCTGCCGTGGCTTATTGGGGCGGGTGGGAGGGCGCGGGGGAGCCGCACAGGCGCCGAGGGGGGCGGGCCGGGCGCCCGCCCGCCTCCTTGCCTCCCTCCGCGAGGCCCCCCGCTGCCTTCTTGGGATCCGGGTGCGCTGGAGAGGTCCGCGGGGCAGCGTCGGGGCTTTCTCGCCCTCTCGAGGCTCGGCTGCTGCTCAGCTGGGGTGCAGCGGGACGGGAGCTCTGCCCGCGCGCCTTCCCTGGACGGTCCTCACGGGCCGATCGCGTGAAAGGCGCGCAGGCGGAGCTGCCTGTCTGGCACTCAGGCGCTCTGGTAGCACGGCCCCGCAGCTGCCCTTTCTCTCCGGTTTGGATCCCGGGAAGGCAGCAGGGGGCCTCGCGGAGGGAGGCAAGCAGGCAGGTAAGCGAGCGAGCGGGCGGGCGAGCGGGCAGGGCAGGCGAGCGGGTGGGGCGGGCGGGCCTCGTTTCCCGCCCCCCATCATTTTCTTGGCTCGACGCAGGCGGGCGGAAGCGGCCGAGGGGGGCGGGCCCGGTGGCGGAGGCCCGGGCCGCCCGCCCGCCCGCCTGCTTGCCTCCCTCCGCGAGGCCTCCGATCCGGCTTGGATCCCGGGAAGGCAGCAGGGGGCCTCGCGGAGGGAGGCAAGCAGGCAGGTAAGCGGGCGGGCGGGCCTCCTTTCCCGCCCCCCATCATTTTCTTGGCTTGACGCGGGCGGGCGGAAGCGGCCGAGGGGGGTGGGCCCAGCGGCGGAGGCCCGGGCTGCCCGCCCGCCCGCCTGCTTGCCTCCCTCCGTGAGGCCCCCGATCCGGCTTGGATCCCGGGAAGGCAGCGGGGGGCCTCGCGGAGGGAGGCAAGCAGGCAGGTAAGCGGGCGGGCGGGCCTCGTTTCCCGCCCCCCATCATTTTCTTGGCTTGACGCGGGCGGGCGGAAGCGGCCGAGGGGGGTGGGCCCAGCGGCGGAGGCCCGGGCTGCCCGACCGCCAGCCTGCTTGCCTCCCTCCGCGAGGCCCCCGATCTGGCTTGGATCCCGGGAAGGCAGTGGGGGGCCTCGCGGAGGGAGGCAAGCAGGCAGGTAAGCGGGCGGGCGGGCCTCGTTTCCCGCCCCCCATCATTTTCTTGGCTTGACGCGGGCGGGCGGAAGCGGCCGAGGGGGGTGGGCCCAGCGGCGGAGGCCCGGGCTGCCCGGCCGCCCGCCTGCTTGCCTCCCTCCGCGAGGCCCCCGATCCGGCTTGGATCCCGGGAAGGCAGCGGGGGGCCTCGCGGAGGGAGGCAAGCAGGCAGGTAAGCGGGCGGGCGGGCCTCGTTTCCCGCCCCCCATCATTTTCTTGGCTTGACGCGGGCGGGCGGAAGCGGCCGAGGGGGGTGGGCCCAGCGGCGGAGGCCCGGGCTGCCCGCCCGCCCGCCTGCTTGCCTCCCTCCGCGAGGCCCCCGATCCGGCTTGGATCCCGGGAAGGCAGCGGGGGGCCTCGCGGAGGGAGGCAAGCAGGCAGGTAAGCGGGCGGGCGGGCCTCGTTTCCCGCCCCCCATCATTTTCTTGGCTCGACGCGGGTGGGCGGAAGCGGCCGAGGGGGGCGGGCCCGGCGGCGGAGGCCCGGGCCGCCCGCCCACCCGCCTGCTTGCCTCCCTCCGCGAGGCCCCCCGCTGCCTTCCCGGGATCCGGGCGCGCTGGAGAGGTCCGCGGGGCAGCGTCGGGGCTTTCTCGCCCTCTCGAGGCTCGGCTGCTGCTCAGCTGGGGTGCAGCGGGACGGGAGCTCCGCCCGCGCGCCTTCCCTGGCCGGTCCTCACGGGCCGATCGCGTGGAAGGCGCACGGGTGGAGCTGCCTGTCTGGCACTCGGGCGCTCCGGTAGCGCGGCCCCGCCGCCGCGCTTTCTCTCCGGCTTGGATCCTGGGAAGGCAACGGGGGGCCTCGCGGAGGGAGGCAAGCAGGCACGTAAGCGAGCGGGCGGGCGGGGCGGGCGGCCCGGGCCTCCGCTGCCGGGCCCGCCCCCCTCGGCGCCTGTGCGGCTCCCCCACGCCCGCTCCGCCCGGCCAGACATGCCCTGCTCTGGAGGCTGGGCTCGCCGAGGAGGACCCCCGACCCTCCCAAACAGATTCGCCCTGCCACCCGCCCCAATAAGCCACGTGATTGGCTCCCGCCTGCAAACCCCGCCCCCTTCCACGTGATTGGCCTCTGCCCGCAAACCCCGCCCCCTTCCACGCAATTGGCCCCCGCCCGCAAACCCCGCCCCCTGGCTCTTGAGCATTTCAAAATGTGCACGAGCATGTCAAAATGGCTCCCGGCATAAAAAGTTTGCCGACCCCTGTCCTAGAGCAATCACCCATATGCTAATGAGGCATGCTTGATTTGCCGGTTTCCAACACTATGTTGATGACACTACTCTGATAGCTGAAAATGCATAGGATTTGCAAGTTCTCGTAATAAAAGTCAAGGAGCATAGGGAAAAAAATGGGACCACAATTAAATATTAAGAAGACCAAACTAATTACAACAAGTACAACAACCAGTCTTAGAACTGACCAGCCTTAGAACTGATATCAAAGTGGTAGATAGCTTCTGCCTTTTAGATTCAATCTTCAACAGCAAAGGAACAAGCAGTCAAGAAATACGCCACAGAGTAGCACTTGGTACAGCAGCCATGAAGGCCTTGGAAAAGATATTCAGATGCCATGATGTGTCTGTATCTACACAGATTAGAACAGCATAAACAATGGTATTCCCTGTGACACTATGGAAGCAAAAATTGGACTTTGAGGAAAAGAGAATGGGAAGACTATTAACACTTTTGAACTTTGGTGTTGGAGAAGACTCCTGAGAATAGCGTGGACAGCCGAGAAAACAAATGGATCATTGAATAAATCAACCCAGAATTCTCACTTAAGGTACAGATGACCAGGCTCAAATTATCATATTTTGGACACATTATGCAAAGGCCTACCTCTCTGGAGAAGCTCTAATACTGGGAAAGGTAGAAGGAAAGGAAGGAAGAGGAAGACCAGCAGCAAGGTGGATGGACTCAGTTACAGTGGTGATGGGTGCACTATTGGAAGGCTAGGTTGTGAACAGATTGTCATGAAAAAAATATATCTATGTGGTCACTAAGAGTTGACACCAATTTGATAGCGTATAATCAAAATGGTCAGTTGGAAAGGGTATAGGTATTCTGTGACAGGATACACCCACCACTCTAATAAACATTTTGTGAATGTGCCAGCCCCCATGATGGCCATTTTGTGAAAGTGGTTGTGATCTCCAAATCCAAGTGGGCCTCATATCCCTCAAAAATGGCTTTCCCATGTTTCAAAGAGATCTGTACCTGTGATATGGAATGTGTCTCTGAGGGGGAAGGTGATGTTATGGAGATTGCAGGTGAGGAAGGAGCCTTCCAGGGGGAAAAACGCATTCTCAGTGTGGAGGACCTTGGGCGCCCAGCCAAGAGAGTCAGGCAGGAACTGCCTTAGAAGTTTCAGGCCCTTAGAGCCTGTTAGCTTAGGTCAGTTTGGCAAGATTGATGTCAGGGTTTAGGCGAAGAAACCACGCTGAGCTCGAGATGAAGCTCTAGATCTTTATTGTTTCCAGCGCATACAGAAAATCTTGCCAAACTGAGCTAAGCTAACAGGCTCTAAGGGGAAAAACTCCTGAAACTTCTAAGGTGGTTCCTGCCTGACTCTCTTGGTTGGGTGTGGAAGGACAGGCTTGCAGCAGTGTGCAGGCACCTGTGTTCATCTTCCTCCCCCTCTACTTCAAATATTCCTCAGTGTAAGGAGGGCAATGAGTTTGTTAAAAAAGGGTGTCGTTGGGAGGAGGAGGGTGTCGCTGGGAGGAGGAGAGAGCAAGGAGGAGGTTAGGGAGAGAACAGAATGTGCAAAAAGAGCTGGTGTATTGTTGGAGTTTGCAGCTGGCAGCCAGAGCAGAGACAAGCAGCAACCAAGGGAAGTTTGTTTTTCCAAAGAGACATGGAAGGTCTGAAGAAACAGATAAGCAAAAGCCAACGTCTGAAGAGGGGCAAGTGAGAAAGCTGTCCTCTTAAAGGAACCTTGTGCTAGTTGGAGTAGCAGAGGTAGTAGTATCTAATAGTGTTAGTTATAGTTATATAGGAATAGTGATAGTGTAGTTAGTCTCTTACATGTATTAGATAAGAATAGGTACAGTTAAATAGTCTAAGTTGGTTAGGAATATAGGTTAGTTTAGTAGGAACCAGAATTGTATTAGTTAGACACATAGGTAACAAGAGCACTTTGCTACTATGAATAATTGATCGCCAATGATGATGATGATGAATGATATGAATAGTTGTTAATAAGTAAAATAACCCCCCCACACATATAAGGGGAGACCAAAGATTTTCGTGTGCAGTGTTTCATTGGGGAACTTCTTGGTTGAGTCTGAATAATCAACCCTGGGTACAAAAGAACCCAGGACAAATTGGTGGCAGTGGTGAGATATCCAAAACAGCTGGGATTCCCATAAAAATGTTTCAAGGGGAATTGTTCAGACTCAAAGGACCCCTTAAGCACTGTGCATGAAAAGAAAAAAATATATTGATTGCTAAAGGGAGAGAATTTGGACCTCACAGACCTCAGACTTTACAGGCACTAGCTAATATACTGGATGCAGAAACCAGACCCCTCACTAGAGCCTACATTAAACAAACCAAGATGGAAAAGGCCGAAGGGGCTGAAACTCCTATATACACAGAGGAGACTACCACTACAGTAGAAACAGGTATCCAGCCTAAGCCGGTTGTTAAAGCAAAGAAAAATAACGGAACAGCCAGAAAAGGGGCTAGGACCAGAAACTTGGGCTAACCTGGTTGCAGAAATGTTGAGGCAACAACAAGAAGAATGGCTCTGGAGAGAGACAGAGAGAAGAGATAGGTTGGAATGGGAAAAGAGTGAAAGAGAGGCAAGAAGGGACGAGTTTAAAGGAATGCTAGACCTCTTTAAAGGAATACAGTCACCAGATGGGCCACATTCACCTTTGAGGTCTCCTGCACATATAGAGAGGGGAAGTGGTCCCAAAGATATTAAAATCCGTAAATTAACTGAAAATGAAGATATTGAAGCCTATTTCACAATGTTTGAGAGGATTGCTACTTTGTGTGAATGGCCTGAGAATGAGTGGGTAGCCAGGTTGTCTCCTAGTCTTTCAGGGAAAGCTTTGAGAGCATATAGTAGCCTTCCAGCTCAAGAAATATTGGATTATCACCCTGTTAAAGAGGTTATTCTGTATAGATATGATGTGACTCTCTATACCTATAAGCAAAGGTTTAGGGGCTACACATTTGATAAACATGAGGGTGTTCGTGAGTTGTGGGTACGGCTGGAGGATTTAGGCAAGAAATGCTTGAGGCCAGAGGCAAGGAGTAAAGAGGAAATGGTGGAGGAGGTCATTCTAGAACAGTTTTTACAGGTACTCCCTCTCAAAGTAAGATTGTGGGTACAGGAACACCACCCAAAAACAGGTCACAAGGCAGTAGAACTGGCTGAGGACTCCTTAGCAGCCGTAAGGGCAGAGGATGAATTGAAAGGAGATAAAGGAGGAGAAAGGAAAATGCACAACCCTGTTGTAGAAAGCAGGAATTTGAAGGTACAGGAATGGTTAAAGGAGAAAGGTATAAAACAACCTTTGGCTCCTGCCCAACTGAAAAGGAAACTGGGAGATGGTAGGAAGGCCCATGGTTGTTATAATTGTGGAAAGATTAATTAATGGTTCCAGCCAAGGTTAATGGGGTGTCTGTCAAGGGTTTGGTGGATACTGGAAGCAGAAGGACATTGGTGCGTTCTCATTTAGTAAAAAAGGTAGTTTGCATAGGTAAAGAGCCTCTCACGAGCGTTTTTGGACAAACTGTGATGGTGGAGTTAGTGAATGCTAGGATTCAAGCAAAGGGGATAGAGAAGAGAATGGTAGTAGGAATGGTCCCTAAATTGCCCTGTGATTTGGTCATTGGAATGGACTTTCCAATCTTGGAGGGATGGTTTAACTCAAAAGGCTGTAGGGAAGAAGCTACAGTGGCAGGGGTAACCACTAGGGCTCCAGCAAAGGAGGAAAAGAAACAGGAGGAGGATCAAAGGAGTGAACCTGAACTACTTCCTAGCCATTCTGACTTATTGGGGAAAGTAGGATATGCAAGAAAGGACAAAGCATTAAAAAAGGCAGATAAAGCCAGAGGGGAACCTATAGGGTTAAAAACACCTAAATGGGACATTGATTTAGGTTTTTTACAGAGAAAGGATCCAACTTTAAACCAATGTTGGCGGATGGCAAGAGAGGAGGGGGATAGAGAAATTACACCTAGGTTTCAGGAGAAAGAAGGTTTACTGTTTAGAATCAGACTTCATCCTCTGATCAAAGACATAATTGAACAGGTGGTAATTCCTCAGGAGTATCACCAGACAATTATGAAACTAGCTCATGAGAACCCATGGTCAGGACACAGGGGTAGGGATAGGACTACATTCAGAATCCTGGATAGATTTTATTGGCCAGGAATCAGAAAGGATGTAGCATAGTTTTCTCACTCGCTGGATCGTCACCTTGTTGTGGTGAGTGGGCTTGTGTGTTCTCAATGAACCCTGTGAGCGAAGCCGTCAGGAGTCATGTACTCCTGGTAGGGTCACCCATGGCGGTAAGGTCCAGGGGGAGGAACCAGACAAAGAACGATCCAAGAAAGTCCTCAACTGCAGAACAGGCAGAAGATAACAAGGTGTATTGTTACAACGGCTGCGAAGGCGGATGAAGGCTGCAGCAGACAAAAGGTCACCAATCGTCATGGTATCCATGCCATTGGATTAGAGCCTTTTTCTGTGAAGGTTGTGTGCTGATCGTTGTGCACCGATCTCCACACATAAAACAAATTCACGCACAGGCGTCTTCCAACCACACCAAACCCAAAACAACCAAAAGTCCCATGGCGATTGACGAATGGCAACGGGGGCAGGACTGTGAAATCCGGAAGCTCCTAGTCATGGATCAGCACATGGGCGGTGGATACGGATTCAGTCGCCCTGACTCAAGGATCGAGGCAGTTGAGTAGTTCGGCAGCTGCATCCACGACTGAGCAGCCCTATTTAGGATCCACTCTGCTCACCCCACATGGGGAGGGGGCTAGAAAAGGTGCCCTAAACATAGTCTGCCTCATTTTCTCCCTGACTGGATTACCACGACCAGTGGGGTCACCATCTAGCGGTCGTAAAAAACACATGAATTTTGGAACATGGAATATATGGACACTGCAAGACAATATGGATAGTGAACGACCTGAACGTAGGACTGCCATTATTGCAAGGGAGCTGAGACGTTTTAATATTGATATAGCAGCACTCCAAGAAACTCGAAGAGCAGGAGAAGGACAGTTGAAGGAAGAAAAAGGAGGTTATACCTTCTTTTGGAAAGGACTGCCTGAACAAGAATGGCGAATACATGGGGTAGGCTTTGCTATCAAAAACGACCTTGTGAACCTCTTGTCAGAAGTTCCCACTGGGATTAACGAACGACTCTCAACTCTCCGAATAAAACTCGCCAAAAACCAACAGGCAACTATCCTAAGTGCTTACGCACCAACACTAGATGCAGATGAGGATATCAAGGAAAAATTTTATACCCAGCTGGACACCATCTTATCAGAGATACCAAAGGAGGATAAAATTATCCTCCTGGGCGATTTCAATGCAAGAGTTGGGCGTGACTTTGATTTGTGGCCAGGGATCATTGGGAAAGAAGGAGTTGACAACAGCAACATGAATGGAATCTTACTTCTGACTAAATGTGCAGAGCATAACCTTGTCATTATTAACACACTCTTTCACCAGAAAAATAAATTTAAAACACCTTGGAAGCACCCACGGTCGAAGCACTGGCATCTTTTAGATTATGTAATTGTCCGTGCTAGAGATCGCCGTGATGTACTTCTCACCAGAGCCATGACGAGCGCCGATGACTGCTGGACAGACCATCGATTAATTCGATCCACAATGGCCATAAAGATTGTCCCTCATCGTAGGCTCCAAGGAAGAAAACCAATGCGTAAAATGAATACACTGGCCCCTCAAGATTCTATTAAACGAGCTTGCTTTCAATCAACTCTCAAGGAACATCTGCCTATGGAACTTCCTGAAAATGTTGAGGAACACTGGGTTAAATTGAAGACTTCTATTATTTCAGCCTGTGAACAAACTATCGGATACCAAACTAAGAGACATCAGGACTGGTTTGATGAGAACGATAGTGAGATTGAACATATTATTGACAAGAAAAGGAAAGCCTTCCGGATATGGCAAAAAGATATTAACTGTGCCGTTAAGAAAAAAATCTACACCAGTGCAAAGGCAGAAGTCCAAAGAAGAACTAGAGAACTTAACAACATATGGTGGATAAAAAAAGCCCAAGAAATCCAACATTTTGCAGATGCTCATGATGCACGGGGCTTTTTTAATGCCATAAAGGCCATCTATGGACCAACAAACCATGGTACAAATCCCTTACTCTCAGTAGATGGTGCTAAACTTCTAAAGGACAAAGAGTCTATTGCACTGCGCTGGAAAGAGCATTACTACAATCTCCTTAATCGTCACTCTACTGTAGCTGATGAAGTCTTCTTGCAAATCCCGCAAAAACAAACAAGAGATGAGCTTGCAGTACCCCCTAGTTTGGAGGAAGTCAGTAAAGCCACTAAACAAATGAAAAATAACAAAGCTAGTGGACCTGATGGGATTCCTGCTGAAGTCTTTAAAGAAGGCGGGCCTGAACTTACACAACAACTTCATAAGCTCATCGAAAAAATCTGGATGAGGGAGGAGATTCCAGCAGACTTTAGGGATGCCATAATTATCACTCTCTTTAAAAAAGGTGATAGAACAGACTGTGGAAACTATCGAGGCATCTCCCTTCTAGCCACAGCAGGCAAAATCCTGGCAAAGATCATCGCAAACCGTCTCCTATCTGTATCAGAAGACATCCTCCCTGAAACGCGGAATGGCTTCCGCCCTTCCAGGGGAACAGTGGATATGATCTTCACTGCACAACAGCTTCAAGAAAAATGCAAGGAGCAAAACCGCCCTCTGTACAAGCTTTTGATACTGTAAATCGTACTGCTCTCTGGACCATCCTTCTGAAAATCGGATGCCCTGATAAATTTGTGAACATCTTGCGGCTACTCCATGACGACATGATGGCAACAATCCTGAATAACAAAGGCTCTCAAAGCGATCCATTTAAAGTGAGATCTGGCGTTAAACAGGGATGTGTTATTGCTCCAACCTTATTCACTATCTTCATCGCTATGATTATACACCTTGTTGAAGAGAAACTTCCTACTGGTGTAGAAATTATATATCGAATAGATGGAAAGCTTTTTAATCTTAGTAGGCTGAAAGCAAAAAATAAGGTAACTACAACTTCTGTTATAGAACTTCAATATGCTGATGATAACGTAGTCTGTGCACACTCCGAAGAAGATCTTCAAACTATCCTAAACATCTTTGCAGAAGCATATGAAAAGCTCGGCCTCTCGATTAACATTAAAAAAACCAAAGTGCTTTACCAGCAAGTTCGAACCAATCCCTCCGCAGCACCATCAATCCAGCTTAAAGGTGTGTCACTAGAAAATGTCGACCACTTTTCTTATCTCGGCAGCCATCTATCTACAAAAGCCGACATCGACGCTGAAATTCAGCATCGCCTGAGCTCTGCGAGTGTAGCTTTCTCCCGAATGAAGCGTAGAGTGTTTGAGGATCGGGACATTCGCAGGGAGACCAAAATGCTTCTTTACAAAGCCATTGTACTACCAACCCTTCTGTACGCCTGTGAAACATGGACCCTCTACAAACGCCACCTCCAACTTCTTGAAAGATTCCATCAACGCTGCCTCTGAAAAATTCTGCAAATTACTTGGGAAGATAGGCGGACTAATGTTAGCGTATTAGAAGAAGCAAAAACCACCAGCATTGAAACAATGATCATCCAACATCAACTTCGCTGGACCGGTCATGTTGTTCGAAAGCCTGACCATTGTCTTCCAAAGCAGCTACTTTACTCCCAACTTAAGAATGGAAAATGGAATATTGGTGGACAGCAAAAGAGATTCAAAGATACTCTCAAAGCTAATTTAAAAAAATGTAATATCAGCATTGAGAACTGGGAAGCCCTAACTCATGAGCGTTTCAATTGGAGGTCAGCCTTTATTAATGGCGCTATGGACTTTGAAGAAACATGAGTACAGGGCGAAAGGGAGAAAAGAGCTAAAAGGAAGGCACGTCAGGCAAACCCTCATCATGACCGTCTCCCACCCGGAAACCTATGCCCTCATTGTGGGAGGTTGTGCGGATCCAGAGTTGGCCTTTATAGACACTTACGGATCCACTGTTAAAATTTTACCTTTGGAAGACAATCTTACTCGGCTACGAGTGATCGCCAATGATGAGCATAGTTTTGTAGATCTTGCTCTACATGTCAACTGGTAAAACCAAAAAGGGAGCAGGATAAAGTGCCGTTAGAGAAAGTTCCACTCATCCCTACTCTGTTTACCAAGATTGCTATGGACATTGTAGGACCGTTGCCTAGATCAAGTAAGAGAAATGAGTATATTCTTGTAGTGTGTGATTACGCCACCAGATATCCGGAGGCAGTGCCATTAAAAAGTGTGACTGCCAAACGAATAGCTGAAGAGCTAGTAAAGGTTTTCAGTAGAGTGGGGATTCCTAGAGAGATCCTCATGGATCAAGGATCCAACTTCCAATCCGCATTACTTAAATACCTATATGCTATGTTGGGCATTAAAGGGGTTCGTACTAGCCCATATCATCCACAAGCAGACGGACTGACAGAAAGGATGAACCAAATGCTAAAAGCTATGTTAAAAAAATACGCAGGCCAAGACCCCAAACACTGGGATACTTGGTTACCGTTTCTTTTATTTGCGTATAGAGAAGTACTGCAAGCCTCCTCAGGTTTAAGTCCATTTGAACTACTTTATGGTAGGCAGCCTAGGGGAATTTTGGATGTGATCAGGGAAGGTTGTTGCAAGAAGATTGAAGGGCCTAAGAATATAATAGAGTATATCTTAGTGCAAAGGGATAAATCGAAAGCGTTGGGAAAGATAGCTCAGGAACATTTAATAAGGGCCAAAGAGGAACAGAAAAGACTGTATGATAAGGGTTTAAAGGGAAAACAGTTTAGAGTAGGAGATCAAGTACTACTATTGTTGTTAGCAAAGTGGCAGGGTCCCTATACAATGACAAGACGAACTGGACCAGTCAACTATGAGATTACCATGGAAAACGGGAAGAAAAAGATATACCATGCCAACCTTTTGTGCAAATGGCATGAAAAAACAGACTCTGACTTGGCATTGCTGGTTTTAAAGAAAAGAAATCCCGAATTCGTGGATCAGGCATAGGATATCATATTGCAGCCATCAAGAGCGAAGGTGGACATAAATGTAGACTTAACAAAAAGTCAAAAGGAAGAGTTGAACAAAGTATTGTTGGACTATGAGAAAATGTTCACTATGAAACCGGGATTAACAGATATAGTCAAACACCAAATAGACACAGGAGACACCCGGCCTATTCGGCAACGACCTTATAGGATACCAGAGTGGTTGAAAGAGCTGTTAAAACCTGAAGTAGACAAGATGCTTCAGATGGATATCATCAAGCCATCCGAAAGTAACTGGTGTTCGCCAGTCGTCTTAGTGCCAAAGCCAAATGGGGAGGTGAGAGTTTGTGTGGACTTTAGACAAATTAACAGGGAAGCAAGATTTGATGGCTATCCGATGCCTCAAATCGACAATCTCCTAGATGGTCTAGATGGCGCCGAATATCTTTCATTGTTGGATTTAACAAAAGGATACTGGCCGATTCCATTGGACGACCAATCCAGGGAGAAGATAGCATTTGCCATGCCACATGGACTATTTCAGTTTAAACATATGCCATTCAGGTTGCATGGAGCACCCGCAACCTCGCAGAGGCTAATGAACCAAATATTACCGAGTAGAGACAAGTGGTGTGCAGCTTACTTAGGCGACATCCTCATATATAGCAAATTGTGGAATGAACATCTACAACATCTGTGATTAGTCTTGGACAAATAAAAAACTTTGGGGATTTTGCTAAGCAATGGTTGCTGTCACTTTTTAATGTATGTGTGGCCTCAAACCATATTCCAAAGATCTGGAGGACAGCCCAGGTTATTGCACTTTTGAAACCTGGAAAAGAACCGAATGACCCAAAGAATTTTCATCCAATTTCCCTCCTTTGCCATCTTTTTAAACTCTATGAGAGAGTTCTTCTAAATAGAATGCTCCCTGCCATTGAGCCAATTCTTATCCCCCAGCAAGCTGGTTTTCAGCCTGGAAAGTCCTGTACAGGCCAGATACTTAATCTCATCTAGCATATAGAGGATGTCTTTCAATCAGGTTTAATCACAGGAGCTGCTTTCGTTGATTTATCTGCTGCTTATGACACAGTTAATCATAGGAAGCTTCTCTTGAAGTTATATAATATTACGATTTTGCTCTGACTAAATGCATTGAGGCAATACTCGAGAATCGATGATTCTTCGTTGAATTCCAGGGAAGAAAGAGTCGGTGGAGAGTTCAGCGGCATGGTCTCCCACAGGAGAGTGTCCTTGCCCCTCTGTTATTCAATATATATATACTAATGATCAACCCGTTGGTCCTGATACATTGTCTTTCATTTATGCCGACGATTTGGCACTTACCGCTCAGGGAATTAGCTTCGAGGAAGTGGAAGACAAGCTCACTTTAGCTCTTAAGAATATGTCTGAATATTATAAGGAGAATGGACTAAAACCTAATCCATCAAAAACTAATGTCTGCGCATTTCACCTCAAAAATAGGCAGGCCAGACACAGGCTTGCTGTTATCTGGGATGGAGTGAGTCTTGTACATTGTGAGATGCCATGCTACCTTGGAGTAACATTGGACCAAACATTAACCTGTAACAGACATTGTTGCAACTTAAAACAAAAGATTTCCAGCCGTAACAATCTCCTCAGAAAGTTGGCTGGTACTACTTGGGGTGCTCATCCTACTACTCTATGCACGGCCGCCCTTGCACTGTGCTACTTGGTGGGAGAGTATGCCTGCCCCTGTTGGGGCCACTCTGCACACTCTACGCAGGTGGATAGGGCACTTAGTGATACATGTCGCATCATTACTGGATGTTTACATCCCACTTGATAAATTATATATTTTGGTGGGAATAGCCCCACCAAGCATTAGAAGGAGTGTGGCACAAGGCGTGGAATATGGAAAGGTGTTACATGATCTGGCACACCCATTATTTGACCGAGTACCTCCTACAAAAAGATTGAAGTCAAGAAGGAGCTTCTTAGACTGTGCTGAGGAGATTACTATTACACCTCAAACAGAACAATTAAAAAGATGGAAATCTCAAGCAAAACATCTTCATAATTGGATAGAACCACTTGAGGAGCTCCCCGGAGGTTCGGAGGAGGAGTGGATGGTTTGGAGATGTTTAAACAGATTGCACACTGGTTTGGCCAGAACTAAAGATAATATGGAAAAATGGGGGTTTCTCCCTGAGGGCAAGGATACTTGCTGCGAATGCGGCAATATTCAAACAACTACCCATCTTTTACAATGTCCTTTGGGACCGACATGCACACAGAGTGACTTATTGGCCAGAAACACCTTTGCCATCAATGTGGCCTGGCATTGGGCTAGAGTTATATAAATTTTATATTTTTATTAAATGTTTTAACTTCTTAAATTTTAATTAATATTTTCCCCTTTTTTATTTCCTGCATTTCTGACACGAAATGAGATAAGACGAGTCTTGGACAGTTTAAGAGATGCTGGACTGCATATAAATCCCTAAAAGTGTCATTTAGGTTATCGGGAAATCCACTATTTGGGCTTCGTCTTTGGCAAAGGAGAAGTTAAACCGGAGCAAGGAAAGGTGGAGACTTTACAACAAGTAGAAACTCCAAAAACCAAGAAAGAGGTTAGATCTTTCCTGGGTTTAGCGGGATACTACCAACGATTTATACCACATTTTTCAACGATAGCACAACCTCTGACTGACCTTACGAAAAAGGCAGAGCCTGCCAAGATAAGATGGACAGAGGAATGCCAAGAGGCCTTCAAGAAAATAAAACAGGCCTTATGTGCAAAACCGGTGCTATGCAGTCCAGACTTCAACAAGCCATTTGAACTGCAGGTTGATGCTTCCAATGTAGGATTAGGTGCTGTAGTCATACAAAACTATAACGGGGTGCCCCATCCTGTCAGTTATCTCTCCAAAAAGCTCCTCCCATGAGAGAAAAAGGATAGTACAATCGAGGAGGAAGCCTACACAGTTAAATGGGCCATTGAAACATTCAGAGTATATCTCTGGGGTAGAGAATTTACGGTGAGCACAGACCACCAACCTCTGAAGTGGCTACAGCAAATGAGGGATACAAACCCAAGGTTGACCCGGTGGTATCTTTCATTGCAGCCCTACAAATTGCATATCACCCATAAAGTGGGACAGCAGAACTGGGTTGCTGATTTTCTCTCGAGATATGGCAAAGATACCAAACTCGCCCTCACTGCTTGAAAAAAAATAATCAAACCTGCTGATTTTTTTTTCATAAAGGAGGGAGGTATGTGGAAGGACAGGCTTGCAGCCACCTGTGTTCGTCTTCCTCCCCCTCTACTTCAAACAAGGGACACTGGGCGCCCAAGGTCCTCCACACTGAGAACGCATTTTCCCCCCTGGAAGGCGCCCCCTCCTTCTTCGCCTGCGATCTCCATAACATCACCTTCCCCCTCAGAGACACATTCCATCACAGTATCTTATGCATCAGGTGTCTAGTACCCAAGGTACCTGTCCCCAATTTGAGACCATCCCAGCAGGGATGACATTCTGTTTTTGCCTCCAGATGCAGGCACTGCCCCAGGACTCAACCCAAAAGACCTTTCATTCTCCTCAACCCAATCCTGTACTGTCCACAGTGCTGTAGTATCTCATCTCTTAAAGGATAAAACTATAAAAACAGCTTCCCTTCCCCCTCCTTCAGTCCTTCCTCTCCTCGCATTTGCCAGCTTTATTCATTGGAAACATTCCCACCAGCATCCATTGATCACTGGCTTTATGGCTCATAATCCTCGCCCCATTGACTCAGGGCAGTCGGAAGAAGGAGAGGCAGGGGAAACTCCTTCTTCTCAGCCATGACATACTGCAAACACGGACTCCCTCTGCCTGTCCTGGCCGCTGCTCTCAGAAGCTCTCAGAAGCCAGTGTGGAAGAGGGTTGCTTTCTCAGAGCCTGGCAAGTGTCGGGGCAGAAAGATGGCTTCTATAAAAATACACCTGGTTGCTATCTTCTCTCTTGGCAACAGAATATATGGCTGTATATTTCTCCAGGCCGGGGGAAATTCAGAAGAATGCTTTCATGCATCTCCCTGCTACCATGGACCCCCATAGGGTAGACCTGGCAGTATTAGGCTAGCTGTGCCCACTTTTTTTTGGATTTGGCAGTTACTTCACCAGGCTGGCAAATGTTTCTGCACCTCTGTCCAGAAAACATTCCTGGATGAATGCTGTGAAGCAGGTGGTGCTCACTTGCATGGGTAGCTTTGGCTGTGGCATCGACAGGTTTGTGACATGCCCGAGTGCCGTCTGGGTCAGGGCTGAAGTGGCAGCCTCAGGCATGCCATGTGTTGGGTCAGATGGCACGCTTCCTCTTTTCACGGTGTGCCAGTGGAAGCAGATCCAGGAGGTAAATTCACCCAGAATCCCTGTAGCTGTAGTTTGGCAGCTGGTGCTACCCCAAGCATTCTGGTTCCAAGAACCATGGTATCGAGAGAATGACTGCTGCCTTTGGTGCTGATTGCCAGAAACCCCTCCCTGCTGGTAACCTCTCTTTCATACACACAAACACCTCACACCAGGCTTCGCTTGTCACCAAAATGCTCAAAAGTGATGAACGCTGGTCGCCTGGCACCTGCGTGCGGTGCCGCTCAGCAGCCGCACTTTGTTCTCATTATTGCAATGAGTGGAGCTGTCACACTGAATTAAGGCCCTTCCTGTGCAGAGCTCCAAGCCACTGAGCATGCCACAACCTCCAGCCAAAAGGGCTTCGAGCTTCATTTTGTATAGCAGTTGTCTCTGCTCCCAGCATGGAGTCTTAGGACATGGAAGCGCCTTGGAAGAGGCCCTCAGGAGCCTGTGACTCAGTCCCTATGATCTGTACACCCTACAGGAAGACCGCTTTGCATCCTTTAGCACTGAGAGGGACAGCTAGTCCATCTATGAGTATAGGAGTGTACACTGTAAATGGCCCAGAGGAGAGGGCTCTTTTTCGGCTACTTACCCAGAATGGAGCCCTCCAGCTGGGGCAGCTTTTCCTGTCCCTCTAGCTGTGTGATAGAGAAAAGCCCCAGCTGGCCATATGCTTAAAGGCAGGATTGGAGATTCTGGGCTTGATTGCTATAGCCAAAGGCTCAGCTTAGTCTCCCAACTCTTGCTAATTGGCACCCAAACATGAGAACCCGCAGAGGATCATGGGGGAAGGCCCTCAAAACACCACTTCAGGTAACCCTTAAAGCCCGGCTTAAAAAGCCATAATTCTAACAACAACAACAACGTTTGATGCCAATCTGGGTAATGGGTGGCAATGCAGCTGAATGAGGAATGATAAACTGGGGAAGTTAAAAAAAACCCATACATTTGGATTAAATGTGTGCTTCCTTCCATTCCCAAACAAGCTCTCTCTCCTGCAGGGCAGTCATGGTAGAGATTTCAGCCCTTCCTTGCTTGGTTGATCCCATTCATAAGCAAAAGCGCGCGCACACCCCAGACCCAGTTAGAGCCTGGTGTTGGTTTCAGGCCCGGAGGGTTCCCTGGCATTTGCAAAGGGTTCAGCGGGATACCAAAGTGTTGTTCACTTTAAACATGGTCAACACAGAACAAACTATTGAAAGAACAGAGGGAAAATTGAATTTGTGTCCTCGGATGGGCAAGAGCTTACAAACTCAATTCCTGGGCTCACAGAACATTTTACATTGTGTTTTGCACTTATTTGGTTAGTTGATGCCCCAAGGTATTTTGAGAAAACAGTAAATGGATTAATTTAGGACATTTCCCTTTGGGTCTTTGCACTGCCCCAGAATTAGCTCCCTTTGTGTTTGGCAGTTGATTTCATCCTCAGCAATAGTGAATCCCAGATCAGGGAAGGGAAGGGAAGGGAAGGGAAGGGAAGATCCAGCATGTCACCATCAGAATTCTGCAGCAGGAATGGGATGGGGTCTGTTTTAACACAAGCTGAGTAAAGCTTGGGGGGAAAAAAAACAAGCACCAAGGAATCACAAAGGAACCTGAATCACCAGCAGCCATAAGGGAGAGGAAGCAGTTTTGTTTAGGATTTATCCTAGTCATTTCACTGTTGAACTATTTCAGCCTTGTGAAAACTGCTAGAATTACAGCTGGCTAAAGCCGTTTAGCACTGTTGTATTAATCTAGTTGACTGTTGACATGGTGATGACCTGCACGCCAACCTGTTGTTTACATTCAAATAGTAATGTAAGGTCTCCATCAAGTCAAACGTAGCATCGTTCATGTTCAATAAGACTACTTTGCCATTTTCTTGACATTTCACATGCCAAGCTCTGTCCCCCTGTTTGGGGAGAAGTAGCAGAAGAGCGACCAAGGAGGGTGATCAGGGGCTAGAGGGGAAGGGGTATGCGTGCCCCCATCAGTCTGAAAACCCACAACTGGTCTCCTGGCGCAATAATAGAGAGCGAAGTATAACCGATCTTATATACCTTGAGACTATCCTTACACCATGTCAGAAGGGGAGGTGGGGTGGAATACTAATTTTAATATGAGTACAGCTAATGATAATTTATGGCAGTTTCACACATGGGTTGGGGACAGGATGAAGGTGGCATCATGGGGTCAAAGAGAAAAATAGGTGTTGCCAGGGCATGCCTAAGCAATGGGGACCTGGCCTCTGTTACCACCTTGTTTCCTCCAAGGAAGGAGCCAACATGCAAAGTGCTGGGGTGCTGGGAGGTGAGTGTATGAGCAACAGCTTTATGGACAGTGGAGGTAGCATTTTCTTTTCTTTCCCTTTTGCGTGGAGTTGAGACAATGATGGGATTTCTTTTACTCCAGACTTTCTCTCCCCCACTGTCCAGAGGCAACCTTTAATATCCTATTCCTGGTACTTAATTCTGGGCTTTTGTTTTGAATATGTATCACTCTCAACTCAATGCAGCCATTTCTGCAGCCACAGGAAACTATGATTACAGCTACTGGGAAAACTCACTGGCTGTGCAGCTGGCAGCATACTATCTTGCCGCTATCACACCTACTAAGAGATATTTAAATGCACCAGTGAACTAGTGGCTGAGCAGCCTGCAGCAATTGCTCAAATGTTTTTGCAAATGACCAGACATTTAATGCGCACAATATGTTCTGGGAACATGGAGAGGGGTAAGGTAGGATGCATGTCAGTCATTTATTTTCTTTTCTTGGTGTGGCACGGAGGTGAGTAGATGTTGCTCCAGATCTGCAGAAGTTCTGGGTACATAGGAGACGAATCAAGCAATCTTTTTTGCCCTGTTGATCAGCTGAACGCTGATTGGCTTGTGGTTTTTCCTACTTGTCCTCTGCCTTTTAAAGATCAGTATAAAGACAATTGCAGGTCAGTTTCAAGCTAGTTAGTGAGGAACTGGGGAATGGAAACACTGTATATGGAAGTGTCCATAATACGCATGTTGGCATCTTGTGCAAACCAAACCGCTGAGTTCTGTTGCTCGGTAAAAAAGGAGAACTGGGATATAGTGCTTAAAAGCAGAAATGTCGACACACAAAGTGATCACCCATCCCAGGTCACTTCAACCAGCCCCTGGTGTCAAGAGCCAAGGAGAAAAGAATTTTCACTGAGTGAAAGTGACATCTAATATTACCTTAAAATGAACTTAGGACAAGACTCAAGTTGCTGGGGGGGAAGTGCAGAAGGAGGATTTACCATATTCATTGGATTTTGTTGTTGTTTATTGAACTATTGCTCCTGAGTTAAAAGGACAAGCACCTCTTGTTTTAAATACAGAGTGACCTGCTTTAGCACAAGCCCTCGGGTAAGGTTATTCTTCACATCTCTTTTCACCTACAGTATGTATCTATGAATCCTGCAGGCTTTTAGAATTTTCCCAGGAGAGTTCCATTCTTTTTGCTTTATAAATAATCTGCAGAACAGTCAACCACTTTCCCCCATCCCCCAATACTGCATTGTCTTTTACTACTAGCTGCTGCTTCAGGGGAGTGTATTCCTATTTGTGGTTAAGTGTAATAGCTGTTGGAGGGCATATTCTATCTTAGCATGTCATCTTGGTACTGTGGTATTCTGAGTATGTGTGAGATCACTGTCTGTACCTCTGAGTTGATGGGATGTGAATCACAATATATTGACTTGCAAGACAGTCTCTAAACTAGAGGTCCTAGCTTTCATAGATTGGCATGAACATGTTTGGGATAAAGTTGGGCTTTGGTGGTACTTGTGACATCCTAGCGAAACTGTGCCAAAACTGAGCCTCACTGTTCTTACTCCTGGTAACCTCACCTACCCCTCCTGTTTATTACTAAAAGCATTAGGTGAAAGCTTTGATTGACCAAAGCCATGATAAGCAGTGGAGGTCATACCTCTGAGCCCCTCTGGTGACAACCACGGTATGTGGACGACTGTGACTTGGAAAGTAGGATGAGTAAATGGTAAAGAGAATGAAAGGCAAGGCAAGTCAGAGAAAATCATGGTTGGATAATGAGATCCTCAAAAAGGAAGAGGTGAAAAATTTAATGAATGAAAAGCCACGTATGAATCTATGTATGAACATGGTGGAAACAAGGATGGTTTGCATGGATAGAAAGGTATGGAGATCTATAGTGAATGGTCTTACTGTAAACTAAATTCAGTAAGGTTTCCTTTCTTTTTGTCTTATCTCCAATTTATTTGCTTACTACTTCTTACTCTTTTTCTGTACTTTACACAACACTGCTTACCATGCAAAGAAATTGTATGATGGATATGGATATGTGTGACATCTGTCTTAAAACACCTATTTCCAAACCTATTCTCTTGATGCTATTTCTATCTTTATATTCCTTTCTCACTTCCCCACCCAATATTTTTATGATGATATTTTCAGAAATTGTATGAAATGTACATTACAGGGTTGTTTATGTTCTACTCAGGAACACTATAACTTTCACCAAAAGTTTGTTTTAAAACTGTAGAATGTGCTGTGCAATATTTTCCCCACTTTCTCTTTTGACCTCAGATAGGAATAAAGGAATTTCTAGGCTCCAAAAAATAAAAACCAAGTTGTTTTTTTTCCTGTCAAGGCAGGGCAATGAAAAATTATGCAATACTTTGTTTTAAACCTACAATAGCAACAAAGATACAGTAGATGGAAAATTAAAACTAAAACTATGTATTCACTGGTTCTATCAGAAAGGGGAAACAAAACTGAACTCATTAGAATCTAATGAAAGCTAAATTGCTCGCTCAAAGCAACTTGTGTTCTTGCACAGATGTGGAACCACTGAGTTCCATATGCCATTAGCAAACTCTTTTTTTAATTATTAAAAACTACATAAAAGAATAACATGACTTCCTACTTCTCTTGCAATTTCAGTGTTATAGTTGGTTTGTGGCATGTGTTCATAAAAGACACAAAGATGGTAAAAACACATGATTTTTCTAGCTCTGCCTTCTTCTCCCACAAATGGAATACTGTGCATTGATACTGATACATTAGAACATTTAAAGTTATAAGCAGGGCAGATAATGTGCCACATATATTAACCTGTGTCCTCCAAGCATAATTTGCATTTGAGAAAAATGTAAATCCAGCAGTGATACAGCAGGGCCTCAGAAATGACATAGACCCTTTGCAGATCTATCCTTGATTCAGCATAAAGGTAATAATGTAAATTAAATGAAAAAGGATGTTATGTGGCAGCATTATCCCACCTGGGGGTCAAAATCTGCAAGATGCTGGGTGCAGCATCCTGATCAAAGCCCCCCCCCCCGCATGTGTGATAATGTCATACACATATACAAAAGGAGTGTGGCTTCAATCACAACACCACACCTGACATCTTGCAGATTCTCTCCCCCTCCCCCATGCATGCCTATATTTAGTGGAATGATGAAGTGAAAGAGGCTGTGGATGAGGGAAAAAGCACATATAAGAGAATGATTGCTATAAAATATGATGATGTGAGAAAGATATTGTATAATAGAGAGAGTTGCAAAGAGAACAAGTCAATGGTTACGATTTAAAAAGACAGAACAATACAGGGTAATTTTGATGGCAATTTTAAAAATTGTTTTGGAAATGGGTGTAGAAAGCTAAACAAGGAGCTTCCAGCAGAGTGAATGGGATTTAAATGAAAGTGATGAAAAAAATTGGGATGAAACTGAAGTGAGGGAAAGTTGTTTGGGGATGATAGTGATAAGCTGAAGAATGAAACTGAAAGGAATGCTTGAAACTTTAGTAAAAAGAAATCTGATGAAAAAGATGCAGACCATATTTTTGTGTTCCACTGAAACATGTATGATGGAAGGAAGGAAATATTTTGTTATTCATTTGATTTAGAGAAAGTATATGATAAGTGAAAACATTGGTTTGAATTGTGGAATATGTCACATGATGATGGAGTTGAAGGTTAGTTGCTGAATGCAATAAAAATGGTTGTTGGTAGAAATAAAATATGCATGAGAATAAATAGAATGCTTAGCAAATGGTTCAACACTGAGCAGGGAATAAGACAACAATGTGTGATGTCGCCTTAGTTGTTTAATGTGTTTATGGATAAAAGTATATGGAATGCTTGATATTTGGGGATGATAATGTACCTGTACTTTTGTATGCTGGCTATGCCATGTTGTTAGTTGAGAACGCAAATGATTTGCTGCATATGTTAGATATATTATCTGATGCAACAAGAAATATAGATCTGAAAATTAGTGTATCAAAGATCAAAGTAGTTCCATTTGACAGAGAAAATGGATTGAACAATTGCACTTTATACATAAATGTCAAAGACTTAGAACAGGTATTTGAATTTGTGTGCTTTGGTAGAATGTTTACTAAAGATAGGAAAATGGATAGGGAAATGGTGTACAAATGCTGTAGAAAAGCAATGGGCAGTATGTGATCTATTGCAAGGAATGAATGCTTGTCAAGAGAAATTAAAATGGCTGTGTACGAGATGATTATTCTGCTCACTTCATTATATGGAAGTCAGAGCTGGATATATCAGGAGAAACATGAAAGTTCAGTGCAACAGAAATAAGATACTTCAGTAGCATGTGTGGTAGAACACGAGATAAGGCCAAGAATGAATGGGTGCTGAATAGAATACAAGAGTGAATGGTACAAAAGAAGTACATTGAGGTGGCTTGGTCATATAAAGAGAATGAATGAGGATCAAATCCCAAAGCAAAAATATGAAAAGAGTGAGTGAGCTGAAAGAAAATGGAAGACCAAGAAAGTGGTTGGATGAAGTTGATGAGATCCTCAAAAAGACAGAAGTGATAAGTTGAAAGAACAAAAGTCAACATAAGAATTGATGTGCAGATGTGGTGAAAACAAGGATGGTTTGCAAGGGTGGAATGTTTGTTTGCATATGTCTATACACAGACTCTAAAATGCAGATGACTATTTCTTGAGAGATCTTCTTGCTGAGACAGCATACTTACAGATGTATACTTCCTTATCTAAAACTGAGTTCAGGGAAAAGCTGTTTTGCCAGTTTTCAGCAGAAAATGGCTCTGCATGCAGCTGATTGGTTGGCACTTGGGATATCAAAACCTCTCTTCTCTCATAGCTGAAATGGTCTTAACACTTCTTTTAAGAAATGGATTTTCCCCTTTACAAAAATAAAACAAACAAGTATCCCCAAATATGTAGTGCCAAAATGAAGGGGCACAGAAAGAAATGATTGAGGAGGACACATCACAATCCATACCTGTGGAGCTGAGCTGACCTAGAGTGCTGATCAGCAGGAGCCTAGTAAAGCTTAACGGTACTAATTGTATTTGAAGCTTTGCAAGCAGAGATAATAGAATGGCTGTTCTGCAGCACGTACCAGCATCATGCTGGGATAGGTCAAATTTTTCTCCCCTCCCTTCTTCAGGCATTTAATTCCCTTTTATTTGGAGGACAGGCATCTCATCCAGAGGGGAAAGGAAAAGTTACAGGGTAGGAAGAGGCAAAATCTGGCTTTTGCCCCAAGAGACAGAAGTATTCTCTCTCTAGAGCCAACACTAAGGGAAGGAGCACGCTGGCAGGAGAGTGGACAAGCCAAGGAGACAACCACAGATTTATTTAACAAACTAAATGGTTCTGCCCCTGTATCTGGTACCTCTGCCATCAATATAAACCGCCCAGAGTCCACTGTCCTGGAGATGGGCGGTCATAAATTCGAATAATAAATAAATAAATAAATAAATAAATAAATAAATAAATAAATAAATATAAGCAGCAGATCTCAGTTCCAAGGATAACCCAACAATCAAATCAGAACACAATATGTCATGATCGTTGAGAACAAATCCAAATTAGCACCAAGCTGGGTTGTTTCCCCATCCCCACTCCCAGCCCTGTTGCTACCCAGAAAATGAATGTATCATCCAATATTGTTGCCTGGTGAGATGACCAAAACTAACACAATTTTTTTCTGAGTGTAAGCACAGGATCAGCAACACAAAATGTAGGACCCAGAAGCCATGGACCCCCCAGTCTGAAAACTTAAGCACTAATACCCACATCATATTGGGGAGAGAGACAGAGGCATGGGATGATGTATTCTCTGTGATTAACTCCCTAATTAGAGGAATGCTAAAACACTTGCATTTTCTTAAAGTGTCAGTATTACCCAGCAATTATGGTTGAGCCCAAGCAAGCAAGCACGCACATATTGTGGCAGACAGAAGAACTAGAATGATAGACAAGAAATACCGCTTGTTCCAGGAAAGTCCACAGTGGATGATTCTTTCACAAGAGCTTAGTTGTCAAAGCAACACATTCTTCCGGATGCTCTGAGGCTGGTACAAAAACCCTTTACTCCCCTTAACACCTGAAAAACAGTCCCCAAGCCATGAAAGTGATGGCCCTCCATTTGAGCATCTACTCAACCCCTACTGAGTTTGAATAGGACATTTCAGGCATTTTGGAATGGTTCTTGTGAGTGGCATCTCTTTTTAGCAGAAGGCAGAGAAGCTCATACATTTGCTTCACCTTCTCACTATCCATGGCCCAGAGACAAAAACATACCACCCTCCCACCAACTCTGTGGGTCATTCCCAAGATTCAAAATCCCCATAGGTAGACACTGACTCACTGTTTTGAAGTCACTGGCATTGCACAATTCCTTGCCAAATTTGCATTCCATCAACATCTGGTCCATCTGGTGCCCAGCACGATCATGGAGTTCCCCAAAGTCAAAGGGCAAGTTTCTTTCCCCCTTGCTTTGCTGCAGCTTCTGGCTCAGGATCTTTAGAACTTCTGCATCTGCTTTTTGAGGTGCAACAATCCTATCGGAACTGTCCAAGAAACCCAGGAACTCTCCGGCCCAATAGAGGTCATGGCCAGAGACTTCCGAGAAGCGCAGGGGGTTGAGATTGCAGATAGTTACTGCTGGGAAAGTCATGCTACGGAGAGTTTCTTCTTCCAATTTGGTGGCATGTGGATACTGGAAGTAGAATCCCACTCGTTCGGCGTAGACATGGAAGAGAAAAGCAAGTGAGCTCAGGAAGGCCATTGTCCACAGAAAGTTGCGGGCTGTATAGCGACCATGATGGAAGATATGATTGATGCCATGGAGCGTTGAGCTACTAGCAAAGTCGTCCAGGCTGGGGACAGATGGAATAATAGAAAGTGGGTGCACCACCTGGGGAACATCTTTAATATGCTGGACTGCCTTGGGCCCAGTGCAGGGACTGGGCCAGGAGGGCATCTCTTCTGGCCACCCAGGCCCTAGCATAATGTGATACCCTATTGAGAACAGGGAATAGGTACAGACTCTGCTAAGGTTTGCAGTTTGCTGTTGGCAGACTCCAGAGCTTGCATGGGCTACTGAACACTGCAGAGGGCCTTTCTCTCTAGCCATGAAGCTGACTCACAGGAGGATGTTAACAGCCGCAGGGGCGGGGAGAAGCCTGGCCCCATGCCTTGCCGTGGCCCCTCCTGGGAGTCCGAAGACGGTAAACATACTCATCCTGGGCAATTAGCACAGCCAGATCCCGGAAAAGCTGCTGCCAGCTGGGGGAGCAAACACTTTCCTTACAAACCACAGGCTAAGTCCATCTCGGTCCCCAGAGCTTGGGCTGCTCATTAGCCAGAGACATCATCGATTCCCTCCAGCTCTTAGTGAAAGCAAACATACCAAGTCTTCAGGGGAGGGAGTTTTCCCCTCCTGGCTTCAAAGTGAAAACTCTAACTCAGAGTTTTCCAAACTGTGTGTCGCGACACAAAAGTGTGTCACCACACACAGTCTGGTGTGTCGCCACACAACCCGGAAGCGCTGATCATCATCGCAGCGACACACCAACGGCGGCGCGCAAAAACCTGAAAGCGGCAGCAGCGCTTCCGGGTTTTTGCGCGCTGCCGCAACGGCGGCACTTCTGGGTTTTCCCGCGGCGACACATCAACGGCGGTTGGTGTGTCGCCGCGGGAAAACTTTGGAAAGCCCTGCTCTAACTCCTTTTAGGGCAGGGGGAAGCAATATGGTGTCTGTAGGTACTGGTGGTCCCCAAGCACCGCCCACCAAGTTCCCTGTCCCACATGATAAAGAAGAAGAAAAAGATTATTCTAAAAGCATTTGATAGGAAACTGCAGGCTACAAAGCAAAGCACTGACTTATAGCATCCTAATTGTTTGCAGAAATGCTTTTTGGGGTCATAAAGAGCATCCTGAGATTATACAGATGTTTTATTTCTGACTGTGGCCATCATGGCTGCCATTTTACATATAGACAAACCTTGCATGTCAACCGTTCTTTGAATACACACTACACATGCTTTCCAAATTCCAAATGTGCTCTCAGCTCAGAGATGTTGTCTACCCCTCTTTTTAGGATTATGACTTTAGCTTGAGTTATTTGGACACCTAGACCAAGATTCAAGGAAATAGTATAGCATTTTGCAAGTTGCAGCCCCACAGTTTTGGCAGTGAGTCCCATTTAAGCACATCCATACCCATTTCAACCCATGATCTGTCCCTAGCTTATAAGCCTGCTGCCCATAAGCTAGAATGCTGTCCTCTTCTCTTGAATGGTATGTGGCTTGTGCTTAACGTAGGAAAGGCACAAAACATATACACGTTTTTTAAATACAGACCAACGTGGGGGGGGGGGAACGGATGCAGTGCAGAGCCTTGTTTTACGCTAAATCTCTTTTTTTAACTGTTGCTGCCAGCATGCATCCGAACATGCAGTCACAGATACAGATGATGGAGAAAGTCTGGGCACCTAAAAATGGAGAAAAATGGGTTTGCAAATAGTAATTCCAAGAGGCCTCAATTTCTGGGAGTGAAAAAAACTATTTAAAACACAAAATTCTTTCAGTGAGTTGGTATAGTTGTAAGGACTATAAAGACCAAAGAACAGTATGAAATCCAAATATATGTGAATTATTATTGTATGAGATTAAAGGGACCCCAAAATCATGGTCCAAAGGGAATCTTATTCCGAATGTAAAGGTTATAAAGAAAAGTAGAATTAATGAATGTTTGATTTAGTTCACAGTGGACCGAGCGTATACCATAATTGAATGAGCAAACACGCTTTCATTTGATGGGTGAAAGGTAACTGATTTAAACTAGGAGCTGGCAGGGGGTAAAGACATGTCACTTGGAAAGAGGAAAAGGAAAAGCTGAAAGCTTTTGAGGGAAAGCTATTATACAGAGCTGGTAATCTACAGAGCTTGCGAATCAGAGGGAAGGCCAGCTAACCTAAATGCAGCTCCATGGAAGAAGGGCAAAGCTGAGCAAGGGCTGCTATTTAGGGACTCTTAAAGTTTCCTGTCACTGCCTCCACATTGGGTCTTGGTCTCCAACTCTGCTTTCTTGGCACTTTTTTAAACAACTGCTAAGAATGTCTTCTTCAACCACCACTGGGGAACATCAGAAAGGATCTGCTAGACCAGGCCAAAGGTTTGCTTGCTTATTGTTTTATTTATAAGACTGACATGGTCACCCACCTCAATGCATGATTCTGGGTGGCTAACAGCAATTAAAAACACAAGCAGTAATGCAGTATAAAATATAACAACCAATACCATGACATGCTGCCAAAGTCTGACTTAGACCCCTCAAAGTATACGAACCATCATTTAAACCAAGCTCACCAAACCTCCTGGACCCAGGCCTGGGGAATAGCCAGGTTTTTGAGGCTTTACAGAAGGCCAACAGGGTAGAGGTCATCTGGATCTTGGGGGGATGTTGTTTCACAGGGCAGGTGCTATAACAGAGAAGGCATTTCTCCTGGGTATCACTAGGTGGCCTTGCTTCATAAAAGGACCCAGAGAATGACTACTCGGTCAGATTTGGTGGGCTAGGCAGAAACAATTGGAGACAAAATTTGTGAGTCAAGCAAGTTCATGTGGGAAAGTACTGAGCAAGGCAGCCCTGTCCCAATCTGACTCTCTTGCAACTGATATCTAGTCCCTTTACGCAAGGTTCTGAGCTGGTGGCCACAACAGTGACCGTCACAGTTTCACCTGCCTATGCTTACATTGCAGCTGGAGTGTGCTGACCAGTAACTGTTCTCACTTGCTGAGAAGGATTGATCAGCAAGGGTGCAATAAGATACGGAACTCAGAGCTGAAATCAGGACTTCCTGGTGCAGTGGGACACCAAATAACTAGAAAGCAATGGGTGATGGGGTAACAGCAGTAATGATGGCCTCTGCTGCATCCGTTATGCCTTCTAGTTAAAAAAAAACCATTTGATAGCAAAGTATTTGTCTGCTAGATAGGTACATAGGAACAGATGCTTGCTCATTCATTCATTATTCACTGAATATATGTTAGCTTTTCCTACTACATGTACTCATTTCCAAGCTAGCAGTATCTAATAGCTGTACCAGCACACATGGTTGTCTAAAGCCATATACAAACACTGGCCAAACTGACAGCTCTCACTGCACTTGGTAGCCACCCCATAGCTCATGGGGTGCAAGGTAGGTCTCATGGCACACACTACTCTTGCTGCCCCTTCCCACCCCCAGCATTTGATATCTAAGGTAGATGTCTCACTCTGCCTAAGAGTTGTGCCAGCCCTGCCTCCATCCTTTGGTTCCCCGATAGAGAAGATCCTTTCCCGCTTCAGCCAATGCTAACTCATGAGAAGAGGAGTGGGCTTGCTCCATCAGACCCAGGCTCCAGATAGCAATGCTCCACTTCAACAAGATCAACCTCCCTCATCACCCCCCCACCCCTTCAGCAAGGCTTTAAATCCATTAGCTTTGCATAATTAGATTTTTCTCAATTACCAGATTATGATAATTACTAGCTCATTTGAAACAGCTAGCAGATAATCCAGTATCATTGCACTTGGAAGAGAGCCAGGTGCCATGTCACTAGAATGGCTAGAGGGTGGGTGTTGGGAGTTGAACCGGAGAGCTCCACCCGAAGGCGCTGCACTATCAGCGCTCACTTAGATCTGGCACTTCGCTTTGCTAGTGTACACAGCACAGCCCTCCCAATCACCCAGGTGAGTACAGCACAGATCTTTCAGATAGCTAAAATTCCATGGCAGTAGCTACCACAGAGGCAATTCTTTAGAATCCTCCCTACTCTCTTAGCATGACCACATAGGTGTCCTTCATAGCTTTGCTGGCAGGCTCAAGGACAATCCGCCCATTGCTGCAGTGTCCTCCTCTTTTAATCAAGAGACTATTAATGGGGGAGAGCTCTGCAGTGACAGGGACTTTATGGAAGGTTTCCTCCATTTATAACCGGCGAGTATAGGTTACACCCAAATTTAATGTGGCCTTTTATTTAATGTGTTGATTGGAGCACATGCAACTGGGGAAATTTGGCAAAATGAATACTGCTGGGTTCAGGCTGGCTCCAAGAAACAAGCCGTGAGGGCAGGTAGCTATTGATTTGCAGTGGGTCAGTTCTACCAAGCATAATTTGTCCCCTGCCATTTTGTGTAGCAATTACTCCGCTGTAAAACTCATCTCCCTAAGAGTGAAGCTACCTGTGGTGCTATATTCTATCAACGTGGCACCTGCCTAAGTCGTGGAATGCATGATGCGCGGTCCAACTCAGCTTCCTGATGCTATTTATTTCTCAAAATGGTTTTGTCTGTGCAAGTTGGATAGGGGAGCCACATGTTGAAAAGCATCATTAGAATGCCAGGGTGAGGGCGATAGTGGCACCCAAAACAGTCAAGATGGCAGCTGTAAACATGTGATCGAAGCCATGCCCCTTATTTGCATGCAGAGTATGCAGAACGCACCTAACAAGGGGAGGAGCTTCAATCTCATGGTCACGGCTTCTATCTTTTGGTTGATGCTGCTGCTTTTTTCTTTTCTTTTTTAAAATTAATAATGTGTTTGTTTAAAACATGTAAAGAACAGAATAAATAACTACTGTACATAAGGAAAAACAGAAAGTGAAAAGGCATGGTGGATGAAGAATAAAATATCAGTAAATAAGCAAAGGGTTTACATTTCAAATTTTAAAAAATGTCTTCAGGTGAATCAGACCTTCCACGCCCTGCTGAACACAATGTAAAACAAACTGTGGTAATGTTAGTTTTATTTGCATCACGTGACAATATAAGCAGGAAAGCCAAGTGGGACAGTGAGCATTGTGAAACTGACTGAGTTGATTTGACTGGGTTCTTTTCATGAAATTGGTTTGTGGAATTGACTTGAGAATCCGCAAGACACCAAGAGACATGGGATGAAAGAGAAACGAGAACCGGTTTGGTGTAGTGGTTAACGCGCTGGCCTAGAAAGCAGGAGACTGTGAAGTCTAGTCCCGCCTTAGGCCTGAAAGCCGGCTGGGTGACCTTGGGCCAGTCAGTCTCTCTCTCAGCCCTGGGAAGGAGCCAATGGGAAACCAGGAGACAGAGTTCTAGTCCCGCCTCAGGCATGAAAGCCGGCTGGGTGACCTTGGGCCAGTCACTCACTCTCTCAGCCCTGGGAAGGAGCCAATGGCAAACCAGACTGAGAGTTCTAGTCCCGCCTTAGGCCTGAAAGCCGGCTGGGTGACCTTGGGCCAGTCAGTCTCTCTCTCAGCCCTGGGAAGGAGCCAATGGGAAACCAGGAGACTGAGAGTTCTAGTCCCGCCTCAGGCATGAAAGCCGGCTGGGTGACCTTGGGCCAGTCACTCACTCTCTCAGCCCTGGGAAGGAGCCAATGGCAAACCAGACTGAGAGTTCTAGTCCCGCCTTAGGCCTGAAAGCCAGCTGGGTGACCTTGGGCCAGTCACTCTCTCTCAGCCCAACTCACCTCACAGGGTGGCTGTTGTGGGGAAAATAGGAGACAGCAGTAAGAGGTATTTTTGCTGCCTTGAGTTATATATAAAAAAGCTGGGATGATGATGATGATGATGATGATGCTTGAAACAAAACAAAACTACTATCAAATATTCAGCAATCAAGAAACAATTTGAATCAGCAGCTTATTATAAATGTTTTGAAGCTGAATTATGTTTACCTTTACAGATGACTATGAATTTGATTTTGGAAACAGGAACAATGCCAGAGACTTGGAAAGAAGCACATATAACATTGATCCCTAAAGAACAACAAGATTTGACTTTAACTAAGAAGTATAGACCAATATCTTTATTGAACAATGATTATAAGATCTTTACAACTATATTGGCAGAAAGAATGAAAAACATTCTTAAAAACTTTATACATCAAGATCAAACAGGATTTCTGCCTAAGAGACAAATCTGTGACAATTTCCGAAATATATTAGATATATTGGAATATTTGGAACAACACTATGAAAAACAAGCTGCCTTGATATTTATAGATGCTGAAAAAGCTTTTGACAATTTAAATTGGCCTTTTATGTTTAAAGTGTTAGAAAATATGAATTTTGGAGGAAATTTTATTAAATGGATTAGATCAATATATACTCCCCAATTTGCAAAAATAATTGTTAATGGAGAATTTAGTAAACCATGTGAAATCCAAAAAGGTACAAGACAAGGTTGTCCATTATCTCCACTTTTATTTATATTGGTATTAGAGGTCTTATTGCGAGATGTTAGACAAGATGAAGGTATTCATGGTATTAAGGTTAAAAAAGAAGTTTATAAATTAAGAGCATTTGCTGATGACTTAGTCTTTACTTTGGAGAATCCACTAGATGGAATTGAATTATTGATACAGAAATTCAAAGACTTTGGATTGTTAGCAGGGTTTAAAGTGAATTTACAGAAAACAAAAGTTTTGACTAAAATCATGGATCGTCATCAACAAGAGAAATTGAAAGAAATAACGGGATATTCAATGGAAGAAAAAGTAAAATATTTGGGAGTATACTTAACAGCTAAAAATGTCAAGTTATTTAAGAATAACTATATTCCGCTTTGGACAGATATTAAAAAAGATTTGGATCAGTGGGAAAAATTACAATTATCATTATTAGGTAGAATTTCAGCAATTAAAATGAATATTTTGCCAAGAATTTTATATCTTTTTCAAACATTACCTATATTGGCATCAGAAGAACCTTTCAAACAATGGCAGCGAGATATTTCTAAGTTTATTTGGCAAGGGAAAAAACCAAGAATAAAATATAAAGTGCTGCAAGATTCAAAGGAAAGAGGCGGATTGGGTTTACCGGATCTGAAATTATATTATGCTGCTTGCTGTTTGGTATGGATAAAAGAGTGGATAGTTTTGAAAAATGAAAAATTATTGAACTTGGAGGGACATGAATTAAGATTTGGATGGCATGGATATTTGTGGTATGACAAAGTGAAAGTTAATGTGGATTTTAAAAATCATTAAATCAGAAGATCTTTGTTAAGAATTTGGAATAAATATAAACTAACTTTATGTTATAAAAGACCTTTATGGATTTCTACACAAGAAGCATTTTATAGAACAGAAGTAAGAGTTAAAGATAAATGGTTGACTTACAAAGACTTTTTAAAAAAAGAACAAGGACAATATAAAACTAAATCAAAAGAAGAACTGGCCTTTGAAGGATACAATTTCCAATGGCTTTCATATATGCAACTTGTAGAAAAAATTAAATCAGACAAAAAGGACCTTGAATTTGAACAAAATAAATCGGAATTTGAGATACAATTATGTGAGACAGATGACCATTTAATTGCTAAAATGTATAAATTATTGTTAAAAGGTGAAATGGTAGAGGAACAAGTTAAAGATTGCATGATTAAATGGGCAAAAAATATTGGTCATAATATTCAAATGCAACAATGGGAAGATATGTGGATTAAAGGATTAAAATTTACTTTGTGCTATAATTTGAAGGAAAATTTCTACAAGATGATGTACAGATGGTATATGACCCCACAAAAGTTAGCTAAAACGTATGGGAATGTTTCCAACTTATGTTGGAAATGTAAAAAAAAAGAGGGGTCATTTTATCATATGTGGTGGACTTGTGAGATTGCTAAGAAATTTTGGACTCAGATACATTCATTGATGCAAAATATTTTACAAATTCAAGTTCCATATAAACCAGAACTATTTTTATTGGGAATAACAGAAGAACAAATAGGAAAGAAATTTACAAGAATTATGCAATATATGGTTACAGCAGCAAGACTTGTATATGCACAAAATTGGAAAAATCAGACTATACCTACGATACAGGACTGGATGTTAAAAGTAATGGAAATGGCAGAAAATGGTAAACTTACATGTTTATTAAAAGAAAATACAAATTATTATTTTCTTAAAGAGTGGAAACCATTAATGGAATATTTGCAAAATGCAGGAGGGGTAAAGCTTACATGGGGTTTTGAAGATTAAAATATATATAAATTGATATATTAGACAGGAAATGTTTTACAATGTTATATATAGACCTAGCATGTAAGAGACTATTTGTTAAATTACTATGACCAGAGATAAATTGGAAGTTGACTAATTTCTATGTTTCATTTTTCTCTTTTTCTAGTTACTTTACTACACTTTTTTCTTTCTTTCTTTGATTTGTACTTCTATTTCTTTTTCCTTTTCAAACTTTTATCTATGTATATTTAAAATTCAATAAAATATATTTTAAAAAAAAGAAACAATTTGAATCCATTCATATCGCAGATAAAATGTTGGACAAAAAAAACCTCCTCACCCCACAGCAGCAATTTGGGATTGCAACTGCAGGATGATTGATTATCAAATGAAATAAGTTGCCTTCTAGCAGCTACTGCTGTCTCACAGCCCCAGACAGGTAGCAGCACTTAGCCAACCTTGGCTGTTCTTAAACAAACAAACAAATAAATAAATGCAGAGTCATAACTGGTTAGTACTCAGATGGGAGGCTACTGTATCAGAAAATACCAGGAGGAGACTGAGAAATTGAAAAAACATCCTGGAAAAAAAGTGATAATAAACTGGATCCACATCATCACCATACTGTTTCATAGACAATATGAATGCGTCTGTGAAATTACCTGGAGCTGAGCTCACGTTTAAGGAGTTTTATTTACTTCTGCCATAATTATAAGATACATGCTTTTCAGGCAGAATAAATAGAAAGGGAAGGTATGCTAACTGGAAGACGGTAAGCACTTGCTTCTAGAAAGTATGCGCTGACATCCGCAGGCACTTAGAACAGTGTTTCTCGACCTTAGCAGTTTTAAGATGTGTGGACTCAACTCCCAGAATTCTGGACGTTGAAGTCCACACATCTTAAAGTTGCCGAGGTTGAGAAACACTGGCCTAGAACGTATATGGTTGAGTGCACACACAGAAACATTGTGGACATGATTTCTCAGTGCTAGCTGGAGAGAAGGGTTGCAAGAGCAGCAGAAAAGTAATTAAAAGAATAAGGGAGGAGAATTGATCTGTAGTTCAGCCTAAGTCTTCACTAAAAAAACAGAGCAAATTCCAGAAATCAACATTAACATTTCGTTCTTAAAATAGCTGAAAGTGTTGTATGAGCCTTTTGCTTAAAGTGCAGTCAGTCAATAAGGAATAATTAAGTGCATCGTGTACTGTTTTCCAAAGGTGCAAGAAGAAACATGGATAGATGTTATCAGACATGCAGTGCAAGCATGTGCATACTTACTCAGAAGTAAGTCTTATATTCTGTCAGTCAGGGATACTCCCTGATAACGGTGTTTGCGGTTGCAGCTTTAAGGGGAATAAAAGAGCCAGTTTGGGGTAGGGGTTAAGAGCATGGGGCTAGAAAGCAGGAGACCATGAGTTCTGGTCCTCCCTTGGGTGGGAGAAGGAGGAAGGGCAAGCCACTTCCAAAAATCTTTCCAGTAAAAGTGCAGGGAGTTGTCCAGGCAGTTGCCAGGAGGCAATGCTGACTCGAAGGCACAAACATAAATATCTATATGGAAAGAAAGATGACATAGGCTTTATTTTTTTATATACAAATTTTATTAGAGTTTTAAAATATACAAAGTTAAAAGAGAAATAGAACAGAAAAATAAATACAAATCAAAGAAAAAGAAAAAGTGTAGAAAAGTAAAAGAAAGATAAAGAAAAGACAGAAATTAATCGACTTCCGATCTATCTATGGTCATAGGAATAAAAAATTATTTCTTACATGCTAGCTTTAAATATAATATTCATATACATTTCTTGTCTAATATGTTTTACTTCTGTATAATCTAGTCATCAAAACCCCATGCAAGCTTTGCTCCACCTGCTTTTTGCAAATAGTCTATTAATGGTTTCCACTCTTTAAGATAATAACGATTTGAGTTTTCTTTTAGTAAACATGTCAATTTATCATTTTCTGCCATATCCATTAGTTTTAACATCCATTCTTAAAAGATGACATAGGCTTTATGACATCATAACATGTCACAGAATAAAACCAGTTATCAAAGGAGGTGGCGGATTCCCCTTTGCTAGATGGCTCCAAGCAGGAGCTGGGTAGACATTGGTCAGAAGCACTTTAATTTGGATTTTGCACTGAACAGGAGTTGAATTGGATGGCGTACGTCCCTTTTTCCAACTCCATGATTTTGGGGGTTCCCCCCCCCCCGCAATAATCCTGAAACTTGTGGTCACCCAATGAAGCTGACTGGCGGCTGTTTCACGGCTGATTAAAAAATCTAACTATAACCACAATCTTATATAGTTTCAAGAACAAATTTCACAGAGTCATATTGTATCAATATTTTATTCTCAAATAAAAGAACTGGATGGCCTGGGATCATCAGGTGATGAGGCACCCAAGAACAGCAGGCTGGCTTCAGGATTACAGGTCAAAGAGTGACATGACTGAAAACTGGAATCTGCAGCAAAATGTCGCAGCGTGGAAGGCTGACTTGCCATTCTGGATTCCAACCACCCCCTTCCAATTTCCCAGATTATTGTTCTCCCCAATAACCAGTCCCCTTTTTATAGCCACTGAACAGTCTGGCCTTCCTTAGGATGTTTCTGATATTCCCCAGATTAGATGTTCTTTTTTCCCAAAAGACCTTTATTTTCTGTGTTTCTGCAGCAAAGCTTTCAAACTAAAGGGGCAAGTCACAGAAGAGAGAGGAGGAAAGGAGTGATGGAGGAGGGAGATCAGTTTGACAATGCCAGACGGAAATGTTGAGTTTAAACAGGCATTTATACCCAGCTGTCTGTCTTTTGCTGGTGATCTTGTTTGGAAAAAACTGCTGGATTTCTTGGGCTCAGAAACCAGAATCTGACTCCCCACTTCCCTTTAGTCTTGTGCAACTGTCCGTTGGAGCCAAATTTGTTGTAGCAAAGAGGGGAGGGAAAACAAGCTACCTACAGCTGCTTTTTCTCTAGCCAACAGAAAATACTTTATTTCATTCTAGGGAGCAAACAGTAGGATCGCTCAGGCTACAAGCAGAAAAATGAAAGGGCCTCTTCTGGCTAGGAGACAACCAGGAACTGGCTAATTAAAGGGCCAGGAGCGGAGACATGTCTCACTTGTACATAGCAAATCCCCGCTGGACATACTGACACATCCATTGCATTTTTAAAATTAAAAAAAATCAGCTCAGGAAAAAAAAGAGAATAAAAGACCACACAGAAAACAATGGAATGGAATGTTTTGGTAACAATATCATGTGGATTCTTTATAAAAATGGACTGAACCAATAGTGCCCGTTCTGCTGAAGAGATTTAATGTTTTAAACTTACTTCCCTTCCTTCAACTGCTATTATCTAGTGCTCTTAGGTACATCAACCTCTCCCCCAACACATATATTCTGAAAAAAATAATGGCATATAATTGAAAATGGCATATGATGTAGGATTTTTGGTCACCCAAAAAGTACAGAGACTTATTAATGTGGATATGTCCTGGAAACATCAACACAAATTGCCTCAGCCATTGAAAACACAGTGAATTATTAGGGAAGAAAATGAAACTAGTTCAAAATAGGAATAACTTTATATAAATGAATGGGCATTCACACTGAATATGCTGTCAACTTGGGTCATCCTGTTTATAAAACCAGTGGGAGAAAACATAAAGACGCACTGTGTGGAACATGAAATGGTTTGCTCTCCATACAAGACAAAGGTAAAATGTTTAGCGTGGCAACTTAGAAAATAGACTGAAAAGAAGGACTATGATTGAAGAATGCATAATTATATGCTGAACAGAGAATAGTTGCTCAACCTTTTACTTAATTCAGGCACAGGAGGGTACCTGGTGGAATTAGCATGCATGGTCTGAAACCAATAAAAGAAAATACTTTTATATTGAAAATGCTTCTATACTTTAATTGTGAAACTCCCTCTCTTTAAACGCTTACCCAGATAATAATGGATCTTATTCCAGGCTTGATTGGCGGGGGGGACGGGGACTTTTTTGTGGCCAGTGTGGATACAACCATATGACATACTGTATCAGTAGTGCTTATTTAGGGAAAGAAGGGGGGTGGTCTTTTTTTCCTGCAATGTACCCATTTTAGGGCATATGCCATGGTTTTTTCTGTTTCCCACTTCAGAATTCAGAAAACTATTGCATTCATTTATGGCAATCCCTGTCAAAGGAGGTTCAGAGGCTTGAGAGCCATATGCAGTTCTGGGACCAGTGCCACTGGTTGCCCACCCCTCACTGAAGGGCATGAAAGAGAGTGGGAAGCTGATTCCCTTTCATGTCAGCCATCTTGGTTGCTATTTTCAGAAAGGAACTGATCTCCATGATATGGCTAAAATTTGAGAGAGATCTAATATGGTCCCTGTTTTCTCTCTGTGTGTCTCTCTTTCCATGTAGTAACATACATATGTATTGGAGTATTGGCAAAAGTGCAAAGAAGAGCAACAAAAATGATCAGTGGCATTTTTTAAAGCTTAGAAACATGGTGAGTATGGGAGAATATGAGAGAAGTGAATGCATGCAGTGGAAAAAAGAGATGGAGAGTTTTTCTTTGTTCCTTATAATGCTAGAATCTGGGGTATTCCAAAAAGGAAATTCAGAACAGATAAATGGAAGTATTTACTGACATATTGCTTAGTTAAGCTATTGAATTTGCTGCTCTGAGTGGTAGTGGGAGTCTCTAATGTGTAAAACTTTAAAGAGGGTATGACACTAATTCATGGAAAATAAGGTTATCAGTGGCCACTAGTCATGGTGGCTATATATCACCTCCAGTCTAAGAAATTATAGGTACTGAATACCAATTGCTGAAGTGGAAGGGTGCTATTATACTCCATCTTCTGCTTAAGGGCTTCCCAAGACATCTGGTTAGCCATGAGGGTGAACAGAGTCTGCTGGGCTAAATCGGCCTCTGATCTGACCCAACACAGGTTTCCTAACAAAGGTCTACAAAAGTCTTCCTTCGGTCCACAAAGGTCTTTCTTCCTTCTTCTCTGAAATACAAGCACTGTTACGTCCTCATGCAGCAGCCCTTTGCTCTCTGCAGAAGCCAGTCTTCCACTTAAGCCTAATTATTGTTTCTCTGCAACTTTCTCTTGCAGCTCCCTACCATTAAAAAGCACTTCCATCTAAGATCTTTCTCTCTTCCTTTAATTTCACATCCAAGAACTACTTTACAACAAATCTCTTTACCCTCGCTGACCGTTCTTTACTTTTTGCCTTCTTTCTCTTTCTTGTCTAATGTGTCCATCCTCAAATTAGATGGTAAGCCTGTGGGCAGGATTTATCTTGTATTGTGCATCTCCTTGTGATTTTAGCTGCATTAAAGTGGGCGGTGGGGAAGCAAACTTGACCTTAAGAATTGTTTGGAAAAGGATTGAAGATGAGGCAACTGGTGCCTTAATGCCTTTATAGAAGTTGGTGGTGTGGCCATATTAGGAATACTGTGGCATTTCTAGTTGCCTTCTCAGAAGAAAATATTATAAAACTGGACTGAGAGAAAAAATGCAGAGAAGGGCAACCAAAATGGCCAGAGAGTTGGACCATATTTCCTGTGAGAAGAAGTTAAAAGAATTTTATTTGTTTGTTTATTCTATTTACATACCACAAAATCTACTGTAGGCTCCCAGGAATTTACAGTCATAATCACAGTTAAAGCATTCATGGTAAGATGAATGCTTTAATCCACGGTATAATAATTAAACCAATGTAAAATTAATATAATTTTTAAAATATAATAAAAAGGTAAAGGTTCCCCTGCACAGTCATGTCCGACTCTAGGGGCCGGTGTTCATCTCTGTTTGTTAGCCGAAGAGCCAGCATTGTCCAAAGACGCTTCCACAGTCATGTGGCCGGCATGACGCACACAGAACGCTGTTACCATCCCACTGAAGTGGTACCTATTCATCTACTTGCATTTGCATGCTTTCAAATTGCTAGGTTGGCAAGAGCTGGGGTGAGTGCGGCAGCTCACTCCGTCATGCAGCACTCGGGTCTCGAACTTCTGAACTTGCGACCCTCCGATCGACAAGCCTGACGTTCTAACCGCTGAGCCATCGCGCCCCTTAAAATATAATAATAGTGGCATATTGATGGAGCAGTCATTGACCAAAATAACAAATAATAACAATATACAGAATAAGCCATGGCACCTGCTCTGTGGAACATCATTCCCCCCCCCCCGAGCTGAGATTGGCCCCTTCCCTCGCATCCTTCCAGAAATCCCTCAAAACGTGGCTCGGCCTAGGGTCTCAAGGGAACAGTGATCTCCTGAGGTGGCTCCACTGTTCATAATATCTAATGCTCTCGCTTAATCTTTTTTAATAATAACATCAATGTTTTTGATGACATTCTGTTTTAACATTGTTATTTTATGGTTTTATTGTACACCACCCAGAGTTATGTTCTATGAGAGGGGCAGCCATATAAATATGATTTATAAATAAATAAATAAATTCTAAAGGGAGACTACTCCATAGAGCCAGGGATACGACAGAAAAGCAGCACCTCTTGGCTTCAACTCCCCTTGTTTCACAAAAGTGGGTTCCAACCAAGATGAACATATTGGATGAGCCAATTCTGGTTGGACAAGGTAGTCTTGCAGGTACCAAGATGCAAGTCATAATAGGGATTCATAGATCAAAACCATATTTTATTGTACCCAGAAACCTATTGGCAGCCATTGCAGGACTCATAGCACAAATGTAACTTTCATTTTCATTCATTTTCATTGGCGATCACTCGTAGCCGAGTAAGATTGTCTTCCAGGGGTAAAATCTTAACAGTGCATCCGTAAGTGGCTGTAAAGGCCAATTCTGGATCCGCACAACCTCCCACAATGAGGGCATAGGTTTCCGGGTGGGAGACGGTCATGATGAGGGTTTGCCTGACGTGCCTTCCTTTTCGCTCTTTTCTCCTTTTCGCCCTGTACTCGTGCTTCTTCAAAGTCCATAGCGCCATTAATAAAGGATGACCTCCAATTGAAACGCTCATGAGTTAGGGCTTCCCAGTTCTCAATGCTGATATTACATTTTTTAAAATTAGCTTTGAGAGTATCTTTGAATCTCTTTTGCTGTCCACCAATATTCCGTTTTCCATTCTTAAGTTGGGAGTAAAGTAGCTGCTTTGGAAGACGATGGTCAGGCATTCGAACAACATGACCGGTCCAGCGAAGTTGATGTTGGATGATCATTGTTTCAGTGCTGGTGGTTTTCGCTTCTTCTAATACGCTAACATTAGTCCGCCTATCTTCCCAAGTAATTTGCAGAATTTTTCGGAGGCAGCATTGATGGAATCTTTCAAGAAGTTGGAGGTGGCGTTTGTAGAGGGTCCATGTTTCACAGGCGTACAGAAGGGTTGGTAGTACAATGGCTTTGTAAACAAGCATTTTGGTCTCCCTGCGAATGTCCCGATCCTCAAACACTCTACGCTTCATTCGGGAGAAAGCTACACTCGCAGAGCTCAGGCGATGCTGAATTTCAGCATCGATGTTGGCTTTTGTAGATAGATGGCTGCCGAGATAAGAAAAGTGGTCGACATTTTCTAGTGACACACCTTTAAGCTGGATTGATGGCGCTGCGGAGGGATTGGTTCGAACTTGCTGGTAAAGCACTTTGATTTTTTTAATGTTAATTGAGAGGCCGAGCTTTTCATATGCTTCTGCAAAGATGTTTAGGATAGTTTGAAGATCTTCCTCGGAGTGTGCACAGACTACGTTATCATCAGCATATTGAAGTTCTATAACAGAAGTTGTAATTACCTTATTTTTTGCTTTCAGCCTACTAAGATTAAAAAGCTTTCCATCTGTTCGATATATAATTATATATCTGTTCGATATATAATTTCTACACCAGTAGGAAGTTTCTCTTCAACAAGGTGTATAATCATAACGATGAAGATAGCGAATAAGGTTGGAGCAATAACACATCCCTGTTTAACGCCGGATTCCACTTTAAATGGATCGCTTTGAGAGTCATTGTTATTCAGGATTGTTGCCATCATGTCGTCATGGAGTAGCCGCAAGATGTTCACAAATTTATCAGGGCATCCGATTTTCAGAAGGATGGTCCAGAGAGCAGTATGATTTACAGTATCAAAAGCTTTAGTCAGATCAATAAAGGCCATGTACAGAGGACGGTTTTGCTCCTTGCATTTTTCTTGAAGCTGCAGTGAAGATCATATCCACTGTTCCCCTGGAAGGGCGGAAGCCATTTTGCGTTTCAGGGAGGATGTCTTCTGATACAGATAGGAGACCGTTTGCGATGATCTTTGCCAGGATTTTGCCTGCTGTGGCTAGAAGGGAGATGCCTCGATAGTTTCCACAGTCTGTTCTATCACCTTTTTTAAAGAGAGTGATAATTATGGCATCCCTAAAGTCTGCTGGAATCTCCTCCCTCATCCAGATTTTTTCGATGAGCTTATGAAGTTGTTGTGTAAGTTCAGGCCCGCCTTCTTTAAAGACTTCAGCAGGAATCCCATCAGGTCCACTAGCTTTGTTATTTTTCATTTGTTTAGTGGCTTTACTGACTTCCTCCAAACTAGGGGGTACTGCAAGCTCATCTCTTGTTTGTTTTTGCGGGATTTGCAAGAAGACTTCATCAACCACAGTAGAGTGACGATTAAGGAGATTGTAGTAATGCTCTTTCCAGCGCAGTGCGATAGACTCTTTGTCCTTTAGAAGTTTAGCACCATCTACTGAGCGTAAGGGATTTGTAGCATTAAAAAAGCCCCGTGCATCATGAGCATCTGCAAAATGTTGGTTTCTTGTAACATACTCCTGATGGGTAACACATGCCAGTAACTGGTCCACCACAATGTTGTACCAACTGTAGTTTCAGAGTTGTCTTCAAAGGCAGTCCCGTATAGAGGAGTAGTCTAGTTGTATAATAATGCTGGTATAACTCACTGCTATGAAATCCTCATGCTCCAGGTAGGGCTGCAACTGGTGCACCATGGCCTCCACCTGTCTATCAAACAGTAGCGATGAGTCCAGGAGGACCCTGAAGTCACACATCTGCTCCAACAGGAGCAGTGCCACCCGACTGAGAAACAACAATGGGACTTACTGTGAATCCAGTAAACAAATGATATTCTGTCTCGCTTGGGTTCAGTCTCAGCCTGTTTCCAGACTCCATACAGCCTCCAGACATCAAGAAGTCTTCTATGACATCACCAGCATGGCTCAGGTGGCAAGGTACTTATGATACCACACTCCAATCTGATGGATACCTCTCCTTGTGGCTTCACGGGAGGGTTAATCAACAGAGGGGGTGCCCTAGTCCATCAAGGTGCTGATCACCACAGCCAGTGCTGTTTCTATCCCATGCCCAGGCCTGAACTCTGACTGAAAAAGGTCCAGATAACCCACTTCTTCTAAGTTATTCTATAAGTAGATTCCTACCACCCTCTCAACAGAAGGGAAATTTTGGGTTTGGATGATAGTTGTCAAATATGGCCAGGGTGGGCTTCTTAAGGAAGCCTCAAAGCTGCAGACGTCACCCTCCTGCAAGAAAACATTGAAGTCCCCTGGATCCAGCCAGTTATGTTTCCATGTTCCCTCGTGACCTTTGAAGGTGTCGGCGGGAGCGGGGAGGGAGGGACCAAACTCCATGTGAAACAAGAGAGCCCCCAACCACTTCAGAATCCAGAACAAATCCAAGATAACATGGCAATATCTTGTCCAGTGTACCAGACCCTGCTCACGGAGAGTCAAGATTTTTGTGAATCTGAGTGGTTTTTGTCACTTTATGGTCTTTCAATTTTGAAATAAGTCAAATAAAGAGGGAATCATGCCAAGTTTTCTTTTTAAAAGTAAACAAATGGAATGGAGGAAACAGATATAGAGAGATGTTATTCCCTCTCTTATAATAATAGAACTCAAGCCTATCCTGCAGAATTGATTGGCAATATGTTCAGAGCATCTTGGGGGGAAAAGTACTCACATCTTCATACAATGCATCATTCCTTAATGGGACTCACTGCCACAGGATGTGGCAAAGGCCAATAGCTGATTGGTTGGCTGGTTTTATTACTCACCTCTGCCGAAGAACGACACCCAAGGTCAGTATGAGTGTTTAGAAAATGCAGTTGTTCTGCAATTGAAGTGAAGCCCTGAAAGATGTCTGGCCTCTGCGCAAGGCATGAATAAGCGTCCAGCATATTCGCATGGTAAAAGCTGATAGCCTGGAAATGCCATGAAACACATGATGGGGAAGAGTCAAAATAAGTTAATAAAGGCTGTAGCTCAGGACAGGATAAGAACATTGAAATCTCATTGAAGCCAATGGCATTTTAGTATGCAGCACTGCAACCAAAAAGCATTTTTCATGTCTTGGTGTGATAAGAGTTTCAGCAACTATTGGGTGAGATACTCTGGAGCTTCAGAAAACATCCTTAATCTATACAAGTTCCTGACAATGTGATTTTTATCCCTTTTCTTTTCAAAAGGCTGGATTTCTCTCTTGACAGATTGTGCTGGGCTATTCACTGTTTCCTCCAACTTCGTGATTGGCAGAGGCAAGGCATCCTGTCGTTATATTTTCAGAGATTTCCCTTCTTCTTTGCCTCACAGCTTCAACAGGTGGTCTGAAATGAAAAATAGGGAAGCATATGACACAAGATTTTGTTTACCTGGAATCCAGCATGCGGCAGGACTGGGCCTGCCATTGGGCGACTGAGGCAACTGCATCACCCACAATATCCCGTCCCCAGGAAAAAGGGAAAACAAGTACAAATTATTTTTGTACATTTATTGCCACAGAGCTGAAAGGCACTTGTGGCATTTCCTGGTTAGTCTGAAGTGTTTCATCGTTTGTTGTCTGGGGAGGAACGTTTCTCATCCTACCATAAGAAGAGCTCTGCTGGGTCAGGCCAAAAGCCCATCTCCTCCTGCATTCTGTGGCCAACCTGTTGTATTCAGGAAGGTCAGAGTCATATACTGAAGGATGACAGGCCTCTTTCACTCTTTGAACTAGGAGTAGGTATTTGAGAGAGAATCATAGTGCTGAAAGGGACAATTAAGCCATCAAATCCAAACTTCTGCTTAGAGCAGGAATCTAAATTAATTGATCTACAGCACATGGCTGTCTAGTCTCTGCTTGAAGGGGAGCTCACCAGCTCTCTGGGCAATTCATTCCAATGTGGAACTGCTCCTACTGTTCGGAGCTTTTATTTGATAATATTCAAATGGAATCTGTAACCAAAATCCATTCCTGCTGTACTGAGTTCTGGAACAATAAAGAGCAGGACTTGGGCTTCCTCTCTGTGGCAGCTTTTCAGGAATCTGAAATGTACTATCATATCTCCACACCGTAGAAGGCTAAACTGTCCCATTCCCTTCAATCTCGATTCATATGAGGTAGTTTCTGGTCCCCTGATCATCCTTGTTGCCCTTCTCTGAAATTGTTCCAGTTTCTCTGATTCCTTATTAAAACGTATGTCCAAAATTGGACATAATACATGAGTTGAGATCAGACCAATCCAGAATCTATGAAGCTATTACTTCCCAAGATGTGGAAACTATTATGATACAGTCTAAAATTGCACTGGCCTGTTTTGCAACTATAGCACTATGCTAACTAATACTCAGTTATGATTAACTGCTGCTCTAAAATCTTTGTAAGTACCAAGCCATCACTATACCTATACATTTGATTTTTGTTCCCTAAGTGAAAGAGTTTGCTTTGTTCCCTAAGTGAAAGAGTTTGCTTTAAAGAGTTTGCTCTGTTAAATTTCATTCTATTATGTATTTTCAGCCCATTTCTTTAACCTATCAATATCATTCGGAATGTTATTTCTTAAATAACATTAAGAATTAAGTATTAGCTATCCCACCTGATTTGGTATCACTCCTCCACTACTTCATCCAAGTCCTTGATATTTCATTCCAGCTTAGGAGGAACCACTTACAAACAGTCTGAGTATAATTTTCAAGCCATCTATATATCCACTTAATTGTCATCCTACTCAGTCTACGGAACTAATATGCTAATCAGAATCTCAAGGGTACTTTATAAAACGTTTTGCTGAAATCAAGATATACTATGTCTACAGTATATCCACACTCTACTAAGGAAGTTAATTTAAAAACAGGATAAGATTAATCCTGAAGGTTTCGTACTTGACGAACCCATACTGGCTTCTGGCAATTATTATATTATTTTCAAGGATCTTCTCTAAAGTCTTTCCAGGTATTCCAGGTATCAGACTGGTTTATACGCCCTTGACCCTCCTTTTCCTTTTTTCACAAAATTGCTGTCCTCTAGTCATTTGACACTGCATCCCTTTTCTGGGAGTTGTTAAAGATAATGGACAGACTTTTGGCCAGCATATTAACAAGTTTCTTTAGTAGCCTAGGATGCAATTCATCCGGCCCTGGAGACTGAAACTCGTTCAAAATAAATAGGTATTCCATTAACGTGTTTCTATCAATCTTGAGCTTCAGCCCCATTCTTTGACTCTGCTCATCACAATTGCCTAGTGGAACAAATACTTTTTGGTTGGAAAATACAGAGTCAAAATAGGAGTTGAGTAGTTCTGCCTTTTCGGTGATTCAGCATTTTGATAGCCCTCTCCATTAATTTGTTCTTGCCCTTTTAAAGGTGTCTAAATTAGAGGCCAACACTACATTTGATGATAGCAAATTCCACCATTTAACAAAGCATTGTGTAAAGAAGTAATTCCTTTTATCAGTCCTGTATCTCCCTGCATTTAGTGCTAGCAGGGAGAAAACTTATCTTTATCCACCTTTATCTACCTTTTCTATGCTGAATTACAGGCAGCTTGGGATAGCATTTCCTGCATTTAATGAAGTGGATTTTAGTTGCTGAAAGCTCATGGCATAATTGTTTTGTTAGCCTTTAAGGTGCCACTATATTTTTTAGCATTTTTGCTGCAAGTTGGTTTGCCTCTGGACCTGATTAAGCGTAGCCTTCCTTTCCTTATTTCTTGAAATAGGGAGCAAATGGCAAGCTGAAGATAGCGAAGCAAGAGGGCAGCTGGAAAGTTACTGAATGTAAGGGGTGGTCAAGAGACACATGAACATATCTGAGTTCTCTGGGCAGCATTTTGAGTGCTTATTGGAAGAAATAGGCTGTGTGATGAACTGGTGTGAGTAGCAATTACAGTCACACGTTAGATCTGTTTATACAGAAGTCCCACTGAGTTCAGTTGCAACTTCCTACCAGCTTTGCTAAGATTGTTGTCTTCTTTGGTATTTCATGTGGACCATTGATATAAAGTTATCAAAGGATTTATCTCTGTTGCCTCCATTTTTCATGGAATTAATTTGCAAGAGAAAGCATAGGTGGTCTAGGTTCAGAGCTAACAAGCCTTTCTTTTATGAAGTATCAAACCAGAAACAGCAATCTTTCTCCAAAACCAGAAAAGCCAGACTGGTAGAGCAGCATCTGAAATGGGAGCAGCAGCATTTAAGTGCATTGTTTGTAATTAGAGTGAGAACAAAAATTGCAGAAAGAAAAAGTGTTGTCCTAGCCTATGCTTTAGCAAAAACAAGACTGCAAAAAAAAAATAAAATGATTTGCTCCAAAGTATCAAAGCTAGCTTTGTACTTTTTCTCCCCCTCCCTAAACTCTTGGCAACATATGGAAATTAATAATATTCTCATAGGATCAAAGACTGTATTAGCTTATCTAAATAATAGGACTTGCTAGTCAAATCTCGTGTATGTGTTGCGGGGTGTGTGGGGGGGGCAGTGTGTACCATCCAAACCCCGTAGGTGCTGTAGAATACGATAGAATTGGGTAAGCTTTGGTTCAGAAACTGATGAAGCTGGTGCAGAGGCTTCACTGTTGTTAGAAAAGATCATAGCTTCCTTCCTCCAACTGGAGCCCTCCAAATATGCTGAACAAAAATGCTCATCTCCAATCAGCATTACCATGCAGGCAGAGGACAAGTTGTAGTCCATATAGAGGGGCCAATGGCTGCCCAGGATGAGGATGAGGATGGGACATTGTCTTGATGTTTGACTTGAGCAGCAAAATATCTTGGTTTGGGCCTGAGCTGCTTCAGGAAATGGTATGTGCTGATTCCATTTAGTCAAATTGAGAGTAAAGTCATTACTTTACCACTAGTGCCATTATCCCTCTTTTCAATTTTAAGAGTGCTTCATGGAGAAACAGGATGATGGGTTAGTGAAGCTAAGCATCTCCAACATCTTGTGTGATGGAATATCTAAGAGATTTTGGGAAAGTGGAAGAGGACGAAGGACCATTCCAACAGAGACACCTCAATCCCGGGAAAGGGGGAATGTGAGAAAGAGACATAGAGCAACTGTACTTTAATTACACTAGGTATGAGTAGTGTGGGAGAATTACTTTAATAGACGTATAATATCCTACTAGGAATAAAGGTCTTTCCAAGTGCTTCTTATTTCCTGAGTTTGCCAGCCTTGTAGGGCTTGACATCTTGTATCATGTTTTGTAGTTTATAAAAATTTGTGAGATCAGAGTTATAGAAATATTAAGAGACAAGCGAACTGAAAGCTTGCAGTAAAAAAATGTTGCTTTTTATTTTAAAAACAAGGAACAGTAACTTAGCTTGCTTTCTTCAGCCGAAGAAAAGCACATGGCTTGATTAACATAGCCGCGTACTCACATTGCAGAGAAGACAAAACAGAGAGATAACAGCAAAGTAACAAAGACAAAAGGCAGATTTACAATTTAAAGCTTTTACCACTACTTGGCAGTACCTGATTGGACAGGGCTTGACATGTGACCATTCACCTAGGCAACTTATCACTTTATTTGGGAAGAACCATCAGGTAAATCTCTGAATGGCTAAGCAAATAGACTCTGTGGCTCCAAGCAATTAACATTCCTGAGAGGGAAGCTAACATGTGCTCTCCTGGAGCCCATAAAAAAAAAACTTTTAGGCTTGGCTTTTAAAACTAGCCTTCATATTCTTTTAAGATCATAAAAATATATGCAACATCATGAACATGCAGAACTTCTCCTAAACTCCCTCTGGAACAGGCTAATCAAAAGATAGCAAATTGCTTTCCATCCTAAGAGGTTTGTATACTCCTAATGTCAATAGTGGATATCATCCCTCCACACACATACCCTTACAGTGCTATGTATATGCATCTACTCAAAAGTATATCCTATAAATTTAGTGAGAATCACTCCCATGTAAGCATGTTTAAGACAACAGCCTAAATCATTCAGTCATGGTGAAGTTGGAAAGTTTGCCAGAGAGTAGCATTTATTTATTTTTCCTGTAATTTAGTTGGATCTGAGACCCAGAGGAGAGGATTGCAAGTGTGTCATATTAAGGGCCTAAAGTGTCAGCTCTATAGAACTGGAAAGTGATCGCCCCTATTGCCCTGAATTTCCATCAGCATGAATTAATTCTGATCTTGATTTTATGGTCCTGTACCCTCTCTACTCTCCCATCTTTAGATAGTGATGTGGTCAGTCAGCCCTTCTGCCTTAGAAGACCTCACTGCTCCTTCTACTGAGTGAGATGGTCCTGGACATTTGCTCAATGAAATGTAACAAAATCCAATGGACTAATCTGCAAAACTAAAATTATTATGGGAATGCCAGTAACAAATACAAACCCTCTTTCAAGCATTTGCAGGACCCTCCTTTTCTCTTTAACTCAGAGACAGAAGTTCATTCATGTGTACATTTGATTAATGTACATTTCATCTTTCAACTCCAGCAGGTAGTCAAGTTTTTTTAAAAGAAAAACAATATAAATGCATAAATTAAAATGAATACCTCAGTAGGTACTGTTTTAATGAAGGAGACCCTAAAAATGAAGAGAAGGGTCCCTTCTGTTTGGCTGCAAAGATGCAGAGCCTTGAAGACTGTCCTGATAATGCTGGACTGAGGAGCTCACCCAAGATGCCTACCTCATAGCTGGCCAAAGTTACACTTGCCAACCAATCCAGGCTTTGAAGGATGGATGCTTCAGCTGATTAGGTTGGAAGGGGAACATTGATCCTGCTTTTATGTATCCATTAAGTTGTTGTTGTTCAGTCGTTTAGTCGTGTCCGACTCTTCGTGACTTCATGGACCATAGCACGCCAGGCCTTCCTGTCCTCCACTGTCTCCCGGAGTTTACTCAGATTCATGTTCATTACACCGGTGATGCTATCTAACCATCTCATCCTCTGCCATCCTCCTCTCCTTTTGCCTTCAGTCTTTCCCAGCATCAGGGTCTTTTCCAGTGAGTCCTCTCTTCGCATTAGGTGGCCAAAGTATTTGAGCTTCAGCTTCAGTATCTGTCCTTCCAATGAGCAGTCAGGGTTGATTTCCTTTAGGATTGACTGATTTGACCTCCTTGCAGTCCAAGGGACTCTCAAGAGTCTTCTCCGGCACCACAGTTCGAAAGCATCAATTCTTTGGTGCTCAGCCTTCCCTATGGTCCAACTCTCACAGCCGTACATTACTACTGGGAAAACCATATCCATTAAGATCCATTAAGAGTCCCAGATTAACCAACATGTACAACCACTATTCTTAGTTGCTTTAGGGGTGGAGGGAGAAGGAGCACAGCAGTAGAGAGGAAAAAACCGAAAGATGAATTTCGTCCCATTAAAAAGCAGCTTTCTTCCTCCATTCTTTCTCTTTCCCCCAACAACATACACACACGGACACCCCCCTTGCTCACTATTTAGCAAAGTATCCTGATGTGCCCCCAGGACAGGTTGTTTTAGGAACAGAAGATTTGTTCTGATTCGGAGACTTCAAATCAGGGCCAGATGCCCTTCACAAAGAGGTATTTCAGCCAGATGCAAACAGCTGGACTCTTTTCCCTGTGAGGCTGCCTGTCTTGGAGCTGCCAAGTCCAGGCAAAATGACTTTGTCAAGGCTGAGCTCGTACTTGCTGCAGGAAGAGACTCTCTCTCATGCATGAGGGCTAGTCCCATGGGGCCACCAAGATGAAGCTGTTGCTGACTCTGCTCTTGATCTCGCCCTTCAGGTTCCATGCTTTCAGTTCCCTCCATGCAAAATCTCATCTGGAAACTGCTTTTCCATGTCCTGCTTTGGATTAATTTCTTTGATAACAAGTCTGGACTGGAGCTTCTCCATCTGGCTAACTTTCCATGGAGAGGCACATCTCGTGTATGTGCCATATCCATCCCGTAAGGCAGTGTTCCTCAACCTCAGCAACTTTAAGATGCGTGGACGTCAGTTCCCAGAATTCCCCTGCCATAGATCCTTGTTTTCTTCCACGTATCTTAAAATTGCTGAGGTTGAGGAACACCACTATAAGGCATCGTAGCCCAGGAGAGTATGGGAAGAACAATGTCTCCCGCTCTGGGCATTGGGGATATTAGCTGTGAAGATGTTCTGTCTAAAGTACTCCGAATGCTCTGCAAAAAACACTCTTAAGGCTGGAGTCACCCTGAAGCTATCAAGTTTAGTATCCAAAGAAAAGCCCATTTCAGTTCCATGAACAGACACAGAAAACTAGACACATTTGATTCTGTTCTGAATTTATTTACAATCAAGTCTGCAATTGCTCTAAAAGTGCTGCTAGCAAGAACTGAGTGGTGATGGGCAATAAAGCAAGGAAGCAAGAAAGGGAGCTACGGCAGGAGGCTATAGGACAACTGAAATCACTAATTGACCATTGCCCAGATTTCACTAGCAATCTTCTTCCCCTTTCTCATCTAGTACTGCTCAACAGATATAGCCATGGGGCCTGGGGATTGTGAGGGGTGAAATCCTAGCACATCTGGAGGGCCCCATTTTTGGACAGAAGAAAGGCTTGGCACCTGTCCCTTGTTATTGGAATAGACTTGTCTGATTTCAGGCTGTTGTTTCTGATATTGCCAGATCTAGCCCTCTCATGTCAACACCTTTAACTATATAGTCTTTGTATAGGATTCACACATGGAGCTAAACCATAATATACTTTACTCGTTTGCAGTCCCTTGTGTTGTCAACTCAACGTTTTGGTTTGTAATTTGTGCTTTTCATTCTTCCCACCTCTGTGGCCAGGGCCGGCTCCAGGTTAAGGCTGAGTAGGCACCAGCCCAGGTCACCAAATTTTAGGGGGGTGCCAAAATGGAAAAGACTTCTTAAAAACACAACAAAAAAGTGAAAAGCAGTAACAGCGCACTCCATGAGCCAGCACACTCCCTTGAGGGTTAAATATAATTTCGCAGAATTGTTGTCATGTGACAACAATGGGTGCTAATGTAATACTTACTGTGTAAGTAGGGTGAAAATGTCCAAGAAAAGAAAGAAAAAATGCTGGGGCCGAAAATTGTAAGTGTAAAGCTCAAAATCTCAAAGAAAAAAAGAAAAAGAGGGCACCTTTTTGAAATTCCTAACAAAAACGGGAAGATGAGCCAAACCATAGGGGGCACCAGAATATGACTTTGCCTAGAGCAGCAAAATGCCTAGAGCCGGCCCTGTATGTGGCATTTCAGGAAGACATTATGTAAAGGGACTCTGTCTATCTGTCCATCCACCATCAGAATAACTGAACAGGACCACTTTTGGGTTTTGGGGGGGTAGCAAAAGAAAGATTGGGCTGCCCAGAAAAACGCCCTCACGCATTCCTCTGGGAGAGACAGCTGAGCAGTGGCTTGGAACGCTACAGATTGCTCCATTCTAAGTCCCCCCTCCTCTTTCCCAGTCACGTGACCCAGATAAGAAAGTATGGAGCCCATATTGTGCTTCCCATAGACAGAAAAACATACAGCAGCCGCATAGACCCATAGACAGAAAAACATACAGCAGCCGCATACGTCTATACTGTATACAGAGGCAACACACCTGCACTCACCCTAATTAGATCCTTAGACATACATTCACATAGGCCACGCAACACATATGCACACACCCTGATTAGTCTAGTCCCTGGGGAGACAGTACATATACACAGGGAGATGTTACTTTGTTATGCCAAAGAAAATACAGATGCTTCCTCCTTGGCCACTGAGGGGAAAGGAGTTGGGCTGGAAAGAATTCCAGAAGCCATGCTCTGTAGACCTATGTTACCTTGCTTAGTTTAGTGCAAGGGGCCAACCCAGACAATTGGAGATTATTCTACACATGTCAAACAAACCATGGCTTAGAGGAAAATGAGAGTTTAGTGAGTGAGTCCGGCAATCAGTAAAATAAGCAGAAGTTATAATGGGCAGAGACTCCCAAACTGTCTTGATTCACAGCACCCCCCTTAGTGTAACAGTTTCATGGCACCTAGGCTGGGAGTTCACACAGGGTCTGACAGTTGTTGAGTATCACTGAGCTATCCTGTGGTGCCCCTGTGATTTTGCTGTGGTGCCCAGGGGCACCACTGTGCAAAATTTGGGAACCACAGCATTAGGTGGCTGGCTGGGGAATTCTGGGAGTTGAAGTCCACATGTCTTAAAGTTGCCAAGGTTGAGAAACCCTGGTTTAGAATAAGATGGCAAAGGGGAGGAGGGAATAAGCCAGTGGTTTTTCTCTTTCTGTCCTAGTCTTCAGTTTCATTTGGTGAAACAGAATAAAGGGAGATTCCAGGCAAACAAAAAGGAAATGTATTGTCGAAGGCTTTCACGGCCGGAGTTCGATGGTTGTTGTGGGTCTTCCGGGCTGTGTGGCCGTGTTCTGGAAGTTGTGGTTCCTAACGTTTCGCCAGCATCTGTGGCCAGCATCTTCAGAGGGCAGGAGCACAGAAAGAGTGCTTCTGTCTGTGCTCCTGCCCTCTGAAGATGCTGGCCACAGATGCTGGCGAAACATTAGGAACCACAACTTCCAGAACACAGCCACACAGCCCGGAAGACCCACAACAACCATCAAAAAGGAAATGCTCAAGATACAGAATACCCATCTACGGAGCTTTTCTTTCTTTCTTAGGACACAAGGTCTGATTAAAACCAACAACTTTGGGCCAAACTGCATTTCATCAACTAATCATTATCTGGACTAGCCGGTATGGAGAAGGAAATTAACCTGTTCAGCACCTCACATGGCCTTGGGAGGATTTATCTTCTGAAACTGGTATTTGTTTTGAGGCTGGGAGACATCAGGCGTTGGCGTGGAAGCTAGGGCAGCGGGAGGAAGAATCTTCTTCCAGTTTTCAAATACTAGTTTCAGAAGTGGAATTTTCTTAGGATCCCAATCATTATTACCCCCTCCCCAAACAGATGCCATTTGCATTTTTAAACATCTTCAGATTGAATAAAAAGATTTGTAGCTTTACATGGCTTAATAAATCTATAGAGCTATTCACGATAGCTAGTCATTATGGCTAAATTGTACCTCCAAGATCAGAGGCAGTATACTCCTCAATACTATTTGTTTGGGGAGGACAGTGGGGTGGAGAAAGAGCTGTTCCACTTGGGATCTTCCCAGCAGCACCTGGCTATCCAGCGTGGGAAAACAAGGTGGTAAGACTGCAAACTTCAGAAAGATTCAGAATAACTACTTTGGCTCCTGCCTGAGGGGTGAACATGGCACCTTGCTGAAGCCTGGGAGGGGGGGGGGGGGAAACGGCAAGCTGCTTTAATGAAGTGTGGGAGATAAGTTGGGGTTTCTCAGGGCAGGGATGTGGAAAATGTCAATAATCACCTGCCACCTAGCACAGACCATGAAAAGCATAAAGTGGAGTGAATGGTAAGCCAAGAAAAAGTGCTAAATTTAAATCCAAGAGGGTAGAAGGTGGGTAGCAGTTTTCCTTATCAGGAGACAGGAGAGGGGTGATGCAAGAATTCCCACCGATAGGACCTCCGGCTGCCCACAAGCTCTGAAGACTCACAGCAGTTCAAAAGGAGAAGCCGTTTTGCCTCAATTTCAAGTGAATTCCATCTGGCGGGGTCCAGGAGGCGGGCCTTCTCTGCAGTGGCGCCCGCCCTTTGGAACATTCTGCCCCTGGCGGTGAGGCAAGCCCCCACACTCCTGACCTTCCAAAAACAATTGAAGACCTGGCTCTGCCACCTCGCTTGGGATGGGAAGGGTAATAGTCCTCCTCTGTGGGGGGAGATGGGCGGTGATATAAGTATGATAAATAAATAAATAATAGCTCCTCTTGGGGTTGGCTTGCGCCGTAGAGTTCTTTTAAATAGAACCTCATACCCTCTTGGATTTTATATATTTATATCTAATTTATTTTTAGAGTTGTTATATTGTATTTTATATGTTTTTAATTACTAACTTTGTTGTAAACCGCCCAGAGTCCCCTTTGTGGGGGGAGATGGGCGGTGATAGAAGTTGGACAAATAAATAAATTAGGGCAGAGCCAGGAATAAAGTAACTCAACTGACTATGAGATTAAGCAGGTTCACACCTGGAAGAAAGCTCTTAGGGGCCACAAAAAGCTGAACTAGTTGGACCCTTGGCCTCCTTCAACAGGTTTTTCTTCTTAGATGGAAATGCAGATTTATACTGTATGTGTTCATTTGTTTATTAGTTTTATATCCTCCTTGTTCATTTCAGGAGCAAAAAGCAATATTCATAGCACTCCCAATTTCAGTTTTTCCTCATAGTGACCACTCTGTTGCTGAGCTGAGAAAGTGGCTGGCCCAAACTCATCAATGAATTTCCAGGGTTGAAGCAGGACCTGGACCTCCAATCGTATCCCATCATTTAATTACTATTATTTTTGGGACTTCAGTAGAAACGTTCATTCCTGCTAAAATATTTCTTCAGAATAATATTTCCACCAATTTTTGACCCACTGCAACGGCATGGATTCCTGCATCTTTCTCCATTGTAGTGTCTACCAGATGTTTTAGACTACTCATAGTCAGCATGGCCAAGAGAAATTGAAGTCAGCACATCTGATGAGCATTAGGCTGTAGGGTAAATTACAGCATTGTTACTTAAACTAAGGAATCTTCTGCTGGAAGGAAGTTAAGGGATTCCAGCATAGATGAGCCCATTCTGCAAGTGTAGAAGTACAATTCTGGATGTCTTATTGGCAATGAAATAGGCAATGTTTGGGTTTTCCCAACCACAGATCACAACTGCACTGACTGAAAAAAGGTCAGAGCAGATTTAGGGATGAAAGGAACACAGGAGATAGACTTTGCAAGTAAAAACTGGCCAAAGGAGAAAATCAGTGACAAATGAGTCAAGAATGAATCTCTATATCAGAGCTTTCCAAACTGTGTGTCGGGACACGTTAGTGTGTCGGCTGCAGTGTCTGGGTGTGTCATGGCTGCTGCTGCCTCCGAGCCCTGCCAGGATTCCACACAGGTCCTAGTGCCTGCCTTGTGCCTTCCTGCCTCCAAACCTGCCCTGCCAGGATTCCACACAGGTCCTAGTGCCTGCCTTGTGCCTGACTGCCTCCAAACCTGCCCTGCCAGGATTCCACACAGGTCCTAGTGCCTGCCTTGTGCCTGACTGTCTCCAAACCTGCTGTGATTCCACGCAGGTCCTAGTGCCTGCCTTGTGCCTGGCTGCCTCCAAACCTGCTGTGATTCCGCGCAGGTCCTAGTGCCTGCCTTGTGCCTGGCTGCCTCCAAACCTGCTGTGATTCCGCGCAGGTCCTAGTGCCTGCCTTGTGCCTTGCTGCCTCCAAACCTGCTGTGATTCCGCGCGGGTCCTAGTGCCTGCCTTGTGCCCTGCTGTAAGAGTGTGTCGTGAAATGATGCCCTGCTGTAAGAGTGTGTCGCGAAATGATACGTGTCTAAAAAGTGTGTCACCAACATGAAAAGTTTGGAAAGCTCTGCTCTATATAGTTCCCAAGTTGGGGTGCATATATGTAAAAGATTTTACAATGCCCCCAACACTTGAATAAGTGTTTGTCTCTTTCACTTCTATGTACGCTTCTCTGTCATGTTAATGAAAACAATTCCCAAGACTGATTCTGCTTCTCCACACTCTTTGCCTGAACGCATAACCCATAATTCTACTTTCCTTCCATTTGCTAAAATTAATGCATTTTTCCCCAACGGGCCATCAATTAAATATTAAGACGTGAGGATTGGCTTGCTAACATTCAAAACATTGTTTCTTAGGCTCTGTACAGAGGCATCATGAGGCTGTAATAGTTTTCATTCAATTTAGGAGAAGAAGGTAAAGAAACTTCAATCTCAGAGTGCCAGCCTACAGCACTTCTGATGTGACAATGAAGGAGTGAAGAGTTATTTCAACCAGTAAATGCTTCTGTTCAAAATCCAGCTTCTTCTGGGCATCTTGGGTTGAGTTCTAGGTTTTTAGCCTTCTCATTTTTAGAACAATAACTTCTGGTTGAGTTTGCATAAGATGTGAGACTAACCGGCAAAGAGGTTGACGATGGCTCTGGTCTACAGTAGGTGGAAGTATCTAGCTGACCTTGGCTAACCCTGGAAAGCTAAGCAGGTTGAGGGTCAGATCTGTTTATTACTTGGATGGGAGATCACTAGGACACCCCAGGCAACTAAAAAAACATTCTGGGAAAAGGCAGTGGCAAACCTCTTTCATATTATTGTAAGAAAGTTGTATGGATAGCTTGACTCAAGGGAGACTTTCCCTTTCCCTTGTGTAATGGGAACTGTTGTTGCAGCTTAACAAAATGCAGGTATGTGTACCAAAAGTAGCTTATATCCATGTCATCTTTTAACTAGTCATATATTGTTGGCCTTCTGTTGCTTAGTTTTGCTGTTTATCCTGTTAAACTTCTTGTAAAACAGTCCTTTCATTCTCTTTGATTGGTAGTCCTAGCAGAAAAGGGTGGCAAAAATCAAGATGACCATTAGATGGCAGCAAAAACAAAACCCTACAGAAAAGCCCAAGTCTTTGCTGCCATCTAGTGGTCACTGAGATTTTTGCAGTTCAGATCTGCATGCCTTTAGAGCTTTTGTTTCAGCTGCCGCCTCCTAGTTTCTGAAATCTGAAGAGAGCACTATGCTGTGGTGGTCACATAGTACTGGGATTAGCTAGAAAAGCATGATTTTTATTACTTTTCTCAGAAACCCACCCATATCTTTCCTTTTCATCTCTGCTGTTTGATTCATATGTGGCTTCATTGTAAATGGCTTGACGTTCAAATTCAGGAATTTTCTGACCCTGCGAGCACATTAATGGAATGCAGAGTTTTTGCTCTTGTAAACCTGGAGGGGGATTTTTTCATGCAAAACCGTGTTCACTGTAGACAAATATTTTTCCTCCACTGGGATTTTTCTACTCTCTGGTGCTTATGGCTGGCTGCACATTGCTCAAGAAGTACTTGGGCTCCTGGGCAGTGTGCAGTGGCTGTGCTTTGGGAAACACAGTTGGCTTTCATTTTGCTTTCATTTTACCTTTATTTCGGCTGAATGGCTGCTTAAAGTACAAAGGACTCTTTCTCTAATTAGTCCATCTGTTACCGACAGTCTGTGAGTTTACCTGGCTTGGTTTTATTGAGCGCTTTCCTTATTACAACACTTCTTGGGCTCATCTGGCACCTAGTTTCCTGGAAAGAAATGGGGCTATTACACCCTCTTCAGCAAGCGGATTTACAGTGAAACTAAACTGGCCGTAGATGTAAGACCCCAGGTGATGGCAAGAGCTGCTCCAAGGGACCTGCAATGGGAGCTTCTCGAGGTGGGGAGTTTCTCCTCTCTGCAACCTCACTCGGTTTGTTGATTAAGGCCAGTCTTTCTCAACCTTGGCCACTTTCAGATGTGTGGACGTCAACTCCCAGGATTCCCCAGCCAGCCTTGATGTCCACACATCTGAAAGTGGCCAAGGTTGAGAAAGACTGGTTTAGACATAGGAACTCTGTCTAAACAATACTGAGGCCTCCAGATGACTTTGCCAACTGGGGGGCTGATGTTCAGCAACATCTGAATGGCCTGGGTTGGCTGTTAGCATCATACATAGACAGACCCTTTTGCTTAAATCCAATGTAGAATACCACATATACTTTTCAATCCGAAGCAGACAAAGCATATGCAAAATGAACAAGTATCACACCATTTTTTCCTGTTCCTCTCACCCTTGCCCCCATCCCTCATTGTTCTGTAAATTCAATTTTTTCCTCCCTCTCTTTGTCCAAGTTGTTGACCTTATCCTTTTAATCTTCCTTCCAAACTCCAGTCAAGTTTTCTGTGCATGGTGACGCTGTTCTATTTGTCCATATTATCTTCATCCACACTTTCCCTTTCCCTCCCATTCTCTTCTCATTTTTAGATTGTAAGCTCCTTGGGGTAGGAACCTACTGTTTTGTTTTGTTTTGTTTTGTTTTGTTTTGTTTTGTTTTGTTTTGTTTTGTTTTGTTTTGTTTTGTTTTGTTTAATGTTTTTTTAACATTTTGTAAAATGCCCAGAGTCACTGGAAGTCAGGCAGCATATAAATTCAATAAATAAATAAATTCAACAAACAAACAAACAAACAAATAAATAAATAAAATAAGTAAATAAATAAATATTTGTCTGCTTCGCTCCCTGTGCCATCATAGTCATCAATTTTTGATTGATTGTTTGATTGATTATGTGCCATCAAGTCAGTGTCGACTCTTAGTGACCATATAGACTTTGTCCAAAATGATCTGTCCTCAACCTGACCTTTTAGGTCTCTCGGTGGGGCATTCACTGCTGTCGTTATTGAGACCATCCACCTTGATGCCAGTCACCCTCTTCTCTTTCCTTCCACCTTTCCCGCCATTACAGTGTTCTCCAGAAATATAAATCTAAGAAAATATCAGTGGTTCATTTTAAGATTGCCTCAGTGTTTACGATTCTACAGTCAAGGTGCAGATCTCTTCTATTTTGTTGGTACAAGCATCCACAACTCATTCTATTACAGTAGTGATATTGGGGGTGGGCGTAGAGGCTTCCCTGCCACTCTTGTCTAGGGGTCTTACAGCTACAAGCAGCCTCCAGATCTTGGCCTGACTGCAGTGGTGCAGTTAGGACATTTTATACTCCATGGTCTTATGCAGATTCCACCTCTTGAGGTGATAATTTGTATTACTTCACCTAATTTGCAATGCGGTCAGCCAGACCTGTTACATTTTGGGTCCCTGCTGTTCATTCTGCTGAGTGAAACCATGGGCCTTTATCCCAAAGCCCTCCTCCAAATCAATCACCGCTGGGTTGGCAATGTTGCACACAGCAGTCTTCTAAAATGCTGGGTAAGCCAGAAAGCCATCTTCATTAAAAAATATCCCCATGTTCTTATATCAGTAGCTTTTACAGCCCCTAACTTAAATAGTTCTCTCTCTTAAGTGCCTAACAACCATTCATTCAGAAGGAAGATTCAGCCATTTTGTCCTGGGCAATTCCTTTTATAAATTTATCCTACTGCCCACACCATTGGATAAGGAGCTGGCCTTCATTGCTCCAGCAATTGGAAGGATTGAAAGTGGAATTTTGCAAAAGAGCTGACAAAGGAACAAAATTAAATTGCAGGTGCTGGTGCAATGTTGATATTAAGAACATTAGAATAAATAATTGAGAAAGCCAGGTTTGAGTACTCTCTCAGACATAAAGCTAAGCCAATGACTCTGCACCGGTTGCTCTTTCTCAGCTTATCAATTGTATGGATAAAAATGGGATGCTGGTGTTGTTGTTTATGCACGTTCTAATTTATACATCCAAACAAATTCGCATGTCTGCATATCCCAAAGCAAATATCAGATTAAAGGAATCTTTCATGGAGATGTTCTGAACTCATGAAACTATATTTCAACAGCATGGAGGAAAAGCTGTGCCAAGAACAGCGGCTAAGAGTCGACATTTTTGTTGTTTATTCGTTCAGTTGCTTCCAACTCTTTGTGACTTCATGGACCAGCCCACGCCAGAGCTTCCTGTCAGCCGTCGCCAGCCCCAGCTCCCCCAAGGTCGAGTCTGTCACCTCCAGAATATCATCCATCCATCTTGCCCTTGGTCGGTCCCTCTTCCTTTGGCCTTCCACTTTCCCTAGCATCAGCATCTTCTCCAGGGTATCCTGTCTTCTCATTATGTGTCCAAAGTACTTCAGTTTTGCCTTTAATATCATTCCCTCAAGTGAGCAGTCTGGCGTTACTGTATTTCCTGGAGTATGGACTGGTTTGATCTTCTTGCAGTCCAAGGCACTCTCAGAATTTTCCTCCAACATCACAGTTCAAAAGCATCTATCTTCCTTCGCTCAGCCTTCCTGGTCCAGCTCTCGCAGCCATAGGTTACTACGGGGAATACCATTGCTTTAACTATGCGGACCTTTGTTGTCAGTGTGATGTCTCTGCTCTTAACTATTTTATCGAGATTTGTCATTGCTCTCCTCCCAAGAGGTAGACGTCTTCTGATTTCCTGGCTGCAGTCAGCGTCTGCAGTAATCTTTGCACCTAGAAATACAAAGTCTGTCACTGCCTCCACTTTTTCTCCCTCTATTTGCCAGTTATCAATCAAGCTGGTTGCCATAATCTTGGTTTTTTTGAGGTTTAACTGCAACCCAGCTTTTGCACTTTCTTCTTTCACCTTCGTCATAAGGCTCCTCAGCTCCTCCTCGCTTTCAGCCATCAAAGTGGTATCATCTGCATATCTAAGATTGTTAATGTTTCTTCCAGCGATTTTAACTCCAGCCTTGGATTCATCAAGCCCAGCACATCGCATGATGTGTTCTGCGTACAGGTTGAATAGGTAGGGTGAGAGTATACAGCCCTGCCGTACTCCTTTCCCAATCTTAAACCAGTCCGTTGTTCCGTGCTCTGTTCTTACCGTTGCTACTTGGTTGTTATACAGATTCCTCAGGAGGCAGACAAGATGACTTGGTATCCCCATACCACCAAGAACTTGCCACAATTTGTTATGATCCACACAGTCAAAGGCTTTAGAATAGTCAATAAAACAGAAATAGATGTTTTTCTGAAATTCCCTGGCTTTCTCCATTATCCAGCGGATATTGGCAATTTGGTCTCTAGTTCCTCTGCCTTTTCTAAACCCAGCTTGTACATCCGGCAATTCTCGCTCCATGAATTGCTGGAGTCTACCTTGCAAGATCTTGAGCATTACCTTACTGGCATGTGAAATAAGTGCCACGGTTCGATAGTTTGAACATTCTTTAGTGCTTCCCTTTTTTGGTATGGGGATATAAGTTGATTTTTTCCAATCTGATGGCCATTCTTGTGTTTTCCAAATTTGCTGGCATATGGCATGCATCACCTTGACAGCATCATCTTGCAAGATTTTAAACAGTTCAGCTGGGATACCATCGTCTCCTGCTGCCTTGTTATTAGCAATGCTTCTTAAGGCCCATTCAACCTCACTCTTCAGGATGTCTGGCTCTAACTCACTGACCACACCGTCAAAGCTATCTCCAATATTATTATCCTTCCTATACAGATCTTCCGTATATTCTTGCCACCTTTTCTTGATCTCTTCTGCTTCTGTTAGGTCCTTACCATCTTTGTTTTTGATCATACCCATTTTTGCCTGGAATTTACCTCCGATGTTTCTAATTTTCTGGAAGAGGTCTCTTGTCCTTCCTATTCTATTGTCTTCTTCCACTTCCGCACATTGCTTGTTTAAAAATAATTCCTTATCTCTTCTGGCTAACCTCTGGAATTTTGCATTTAATTGGGCATATCTCCCCCTATCACTGTTGCCTTTTGCTTTCCTTCTTTCTTGGGCTACTTCCAGTGTTTCAGCAGACAGCCATCTTGCCTTCTTGGTTTTCTTTTTCTTTGGGACGTTTTTTGTTGCCGCCTCCTGAACAATGTTGCGAACTTCTGTCCATAGTTCTTCCGGGACCCTATCTACTAAATCTAGTCCCTTAAATCTATTCTTCACCTCCACTGCATATTCCTTAGGAATATTAGTGAGCTCATATCTAACTGATCTGTGGGTCTTCCCTATTCTCTTTAGTCTGATTCTAAATTTTGCAATAAGAAGTTCGTGATCTGAACTACAGTCAGCTCCAGGCCTTGTTTTTACCGACTGTATAGATGTCCGCCACCTTTGGCTGCAAAGGATGTAGTCAATCTGATTTCGGTGTCGACCATCTGGTGAAGTCCATGTATAAAGTCGTCTTTTAGGTTGTTGGAAGAGAGTGTTTGTTATGCACAGTGAGTTGTCTTGGCAAAATTCTATCAGCCTATGTCCTGCTTCATTTTGTTCTCCCAGACCATGCTTGTCTGTAATTCCAGGTGTCGTCTGACTACCCACCTTAGCATTCCAGTCTCCTGTAATGAAAATAACATCTCTTTTTGGTGTATTATCTAGTAGGTGCTGCAGATCCTCATAGAACTGATCTACTTCTGCTTCTTCGGCATCTGTGGTTGGGGCGTATATTTGGATCACTGTGATGTTAAATGGCTTACCCTGAATTCGAATTGAGATCATTCTATCATTTTTTGGATTGTATCCAAGCACTGCTTTAGCCACTTTATTATTAATTATGAAGGCTACTCCATTTCTTCTGTGGTCCTCTTGTCCACAGTAGTAGATCTGGTGGTCATCTGATGTGAAGTGGCCCATCCCAGTCCATTTCAGTTCACTGACACCTAAAATATCTATATTTAATCTTGACATCTCACCAATAACCACATCCAATTTGCCCTGGCTCATAGATCTTACATTCCAGGTTCCTATGGTGTGTTGATCTTTAGAACATCGGATTCGTCGTTCACCACCAGCACCGTCGGCCGCTAGCCGTCCTTTCGGCTTTGAGCTAGCTGCGTCATCACATCTGGGGCTAGTTGAACGTATCCTCTGTTCCTCCCCAGTAGCATTTTGACCATCTTCCGACCTGGGAGTCCCATCTTCCGACGGTATACCGACATATCTTTGGTTGTACTGATCCATTTAGTTTTCATGGCAAGAATACTGGGGTGGGTTGCCATTACCTTCCCCAGGGATCGTATTTAGTCTGACCTCTCTGCCACGACCTTCCCGTCTTGGGTGTCCCTTCACGGTTTAGCTCATGGTTTCATTGAGGTGCTCAAGCTCCAGCACCACGACAAGGTAACGATCTCCTTTGCTGGAGGTGATGTCTCTGCTCTTAACTATTTTATCGAGATTTGTCATTGCTCTCCTCCCAAGAAGTAGACGTCTTCTGATTTCAATTAGAGATATAGATATAGATATAGATATAGATATAGATATAGATATAGATATAGATATAGATATAGATATAGATATAGATATAGATATAGATATAGATATAGATATAGATATAGATATAGATATAGATATAGATATAGATATAGATATAGATATAGATAATGGGGGCGCGGTGGCTCAGTGGATAAGACGCCAGGCTTGTCGATCGGAAGATCGCAAGTTCGGAGGTTCGAATCCCTAGCCCCGCGTGACGGAGTGAGCTCCCGCACTAGCCCCAGCTCTTGCCAACCTAGCAATTCAAAAGCATGCAAATGCAAGTAGATAAATAGGTACCACTTCGGTGGGTAGGTAACAGCGTTCCGTGTGCGTCATGCCGGCCACATGACCTTGGAAGCGTCTTCGGACAACACTGGCTCTTCGGCTAAGAAACGGAGATGAGCACCGGCTCCTAGAGTCAGACACGACTGTGTGGATAGATAATTTAAAATTAAAATATAAATTAAATATAAACATAAGCATAAATTAAACAAACTACAACTGGTTAGGTTCATACAACATGCCAAGCCAAGCCAAGCCAAGCCAAGCCAAGCCAAGCCAAGCCAAACCAAACCAAACCAAACCAAACCAAACCAAACCAATTCCATTACAGGAGTACAATATTTGAGGAAAGCTGTCAGTTTTTGTTGCACGTTACCCAATTCTTCACTGGCGATTTGGCTGTCCATGCAGTAATCCATTTACATTCCTGCTTCCCCTGTCCTCAGCCTTTCAACAGCTGTAAACAGGACTCAGTTGGCTCTTCTGACAGCATCAGGACTCTGTGCTATAAGAACCTTCTCTCTGGCTTTGAACAGCCACACCAGTCTCTTTAAGAGATCCTGCCCCAGAAACAGCCAGAACCGGAAATTGCACAAGCAGTATGACTGGCAAATAGAGGGAGAAAAAGTGGAGGCAGTGACAGACTTTGTATTTCTAGGCGCAAAGATTACTGCAGACGCTGACTGCAGCCAGGAAATCAGAAGACGTCTACTTCTTGGGAGGAGAGCAATGGCAAATCTTGATAAAATAGTTAAGAGCAGAGACATCACACTGACAACAAAGGTCCGCATAGTTAAAGCAATGGTATTCCCTGTAGTAACCTATGGCTGCGAGAGCTGGACCATAAGGAAGGCTGAGCGAAGGAAGATAGATGCTTTTGAACTGTGGTGTTGGAGGAAAATTCTGAGAGTGTCTTGGACTGCAAGAAGATCAAACCAGTCCATACTCCAGGAAATCAAGCCAGACTGCTCACTTGAGGGAATGATCTTAAAGGCAAAACTGAAGTACTTTGGCCACATAATGAGAAGACAGGATACCCTGGAGAAGAAGCTGATGCTAGGGAAAGTGGAAGGCAAAAGGAAGAGGGGCCGACCAAGGGCAAGATGGATGGATGATATTCTGGAGGTGACGGACTCAACCATTGGGGAGCTGGGGATGGTGACGGCCGACAGAAAGCTCTGGCGTGGACTGGTCCATGAAGTCACGAAGAGTCGGAAACGACTGAACGAATAAACAACACAGAGACATCACACTGACAACAAAGGTCCACATAGTTAAAGCAATGGTATTCCCTGTAGTAACCTATGGCTGTGAGAGCTGGACCATAAGGAAGGCTGAGCGAAGGAAGATAGATGCTTTTGAACTGTGGTGTTGGAGGAGAATTCTGAGAGTGCCTTGGACTGCAAGAAGATCAAACCAGTCCATACTCCAGGAAATACAGTAACGCCAGACTGCTCACTTGAGGGAATGATATTAAAGGCAAAACTGAAGTACTTTGGACACATAATGAGAAGACAGGATACCCTGGAGAAGATGCTGATGCTAGGGAAAGTGGAAGGCCAAAGGAAGAGTGGCCGACCAAGGGCAAGATGGATGGATGATATTCTGGAGGTGACGGACTCGACCGTGGGGGAGCTGGGGATGGTCGACAGGAAGCTCTGGCATGGGCTGGTCCATGAAGTCACGAAGAGTCGGAAGCAACTGAACGAATAAACAACAAATATATCTAATTATATTTTAATTTGTTTAATTTATAATTTATGTAAATTTATGTTTGTTTAAAATACAGCTAAGCAAACTAGCATGATGCAGGAACTCAGACAGACCCTCTTCCAAAAGGAAGATATTGAGTAATAGTACAATATTCATCAGCAGGGAACATCTAGCAAATAGTGTAGAAGAAGGGAGATCTATGCTGCACTCAGAACTTGCTCCCCAAATCCCCATACACACCGCCCAGCAAAACATATTCAGATGCACAAGGACTTTCAAGTCTTCACCTAATAAGTTACCAAGATGGGAAGCTGATAATATCCTGACTTTGCCTGTGACAAATAATATAAGCTGCAAGATGGGGATATTCTACTTTTTTTTTTAATCCCTTCAATCATGTCTGATTCTGGGAGACTGCCTGGACTGGTTCCTGCAGTTTTCTTAACAAGGTTTTACAGAAGTGGTTTGCCCTTGCCTGCCTCCTAGGGCTGAGAGAGAGTGACTGGCCCAAGGTCACCCAACTGGATTCGTGCCTAAGGTGGGATTAGAACTCATGGTCTAGCCTGGTGCCTTTAACCCCTACACCAAATTGTCTCTATATATGGGCGGAAGAGAAATTTAATATAAATATAAATATAAATATAAATATAAATATAAATATAAATATAAATATAAATATAAATATAAATATAAATATAAATATAAATATAAATATAAATATAAATATAAATATAAATATTCTACCTGCCTCCAGTCAAAAAGACATGCCCAAGACATGTGTTGTAACACTCTTTCTGATCTGTGGCCACGTACATCTGGATCACTTTTTCTTTCCATCTCGTCTTTCCACCCAGTCTGCACACAACCCTAATCAAAACACAATCCTTTAGGACGGGGGAGGCAACTTAGACTCGAATTCCAATCATCTCTAATTAGCATCATCAGTGGCTACATATTGCAACAGTTGCTTAATACATCTGGTGAGTACCAATTTGCCTACCACTGCTCAAAGGATTTCTCTTCCCAGTTTTATTTATTTTATTTTTAGTTAGTTATTTATTTAATTTATGTTTTATCCCATCATTTTATACAGAGGGCATTTGAGGTGTCTTGTTATTTAAACAGTACTTTCCTCAGCAAACAATTGGCTAAGGCCCCCACTCCCCTACCACCAAGGCTGAAGATGTTGAGCAAACCTCTCTTCCTCTAACATGATATATGACTGCTTTCTCTGGCCAATTGCTAGCCCCCGTCAAATTGAAACAACCTGCTTCCTGGAGAGCAGTAAAATAAGGGATCCACCCTGTTGCTTCATCTCTACAGGCCACAATGGACAAGGTAAATGAGATTTATAATAATCACTTCTGCCCAACACTTATGTCTGTCTGCACACACAAACTTGGATACTCCTGTATGTTTTTTCTATCTGTTTTCTTATGGTGCCACAAAGAGAAGTGTATATAACCAGATATAACAAATCAGAAGTGGATCTTCCCTCCTCCTTCTCAAGTATCCAAAAACTGGATAAATAAGGGAAGAGTGTAATAAATGCAGAGAGTGATGTCAATGGCATGGTCAGTTTCCATGTCTCTTTTTGTTTCAGTCCCTACTGTGGTACCTTTTCCATTCCTTCAGTCTTGGTGACACCTGTATTTCAGCTGGCAAGTCTCTGAAGACCAGGGGACTGAAATGGCTCTCATATTCCTCATTCACACTCATCCTGGTAGAGACGACCAGTGGAATCATCAATACTGACTCAATATACAGGTAGTCCTTGTTTAGCAACCACAATTGGGATCGGCAACTTGGTTGTTAAGCGAAGTGGTTGCTAAGTGAAACCGTGACTGTGCTTACGATCTTCCTTCAGCTTTCCTTTACAGACCTGCAAAGATCGTAAATGCGAGGATTAGTTGCAAAGTTACTTTTTCATCACCGTCGTAACTGCGAACGGTTGCTAACTGAGGCAGTTGCTAAATGAGGACTACTTGTACTTTCTGTGTCCATAGGTCTTATTGTCCCCTTCTTGACAGTACTGTAAGTAGGAAACCAAGGGAAGGCCAAACTGGTGATACTGAGAGAAGGTGTGAGGGGGGCGAGTTTCCAAAAGTTTTGGAAGCTGTGTCATACATGAGCACTTTCCCCTTAACAACTTTACACTTCTGGTTCTTCACCGTGGGGAAGCAACTCCCACACCAAGGCTGGTGCCCGTGAAAGGGGCCTCCATCTAGTCCCAAGAGAGAGGAAACATGTGGTGTTGCAACAAACAGGGAGCTCCCTCTTCTCATTCTCTCCTCACCCCTCCCTCGCCTCTGGCTGCCACTCCATTAACTCCGCTGGGATCAGTCGATAGCAGCGGTAATTGTTCCCTGCTAAAACGCATTCCCGCTGTTTAGAAAGGCTAATCCAGAAGCTGCAAAGGTCAAGTGCTGACATTTCCCAGTGCGGTTCCTAATGCAGAGACAGAGCCACTGGAGTGGGGGGAGGGAGCCCCAAAGGAATCAGCTCCACAGATGGGTGTCATATGCATGCAGGGAACACTTTCCACCCCCCAGTTCTGGGGGCAGCAGCCTGCTTCTCACAGGCTCTGGCAAAAAGTTCTCTACATTCTAGGAGGATTGACCTGTGCTTGGTACTTGGAGATTTGGGCCCTCTGCCCTCTTCACACTCTGCCACTGAAGAGATTGATGATGATGATGATGATGATGATGATGATGATGATGATGATGATGATGATGCTGGAGGAGGAGGGCCAGAGGATAAGCCTGAGTCTCTAAGAGTGTTTCTCAACCATAGCAACTTTAAGATGTGTGAACTTCAACTCCCAGAATTCCCCAGCCAGCATAGCTTCTGGGAGTTGAAGTCCATAGGTCTTAAAGTTGCTAAGGTTGAGAAACACTGCTCTAAGATCTGCTCAGCTGTCAGCAACTGACTAGTTTGCCTTAGGAATGTTTTGTTCATCCAATACACCTTCAAAACATATTTCCTACCCTTGGCTCCATCACACTTTACCATAAAGTTGGACAAATAAATAAATCATATAAATGATCGAATGAATGAATGAATGAATGAATGATCAGCCACACCCATAAATGCTATGGACCACTTTGATTACAAGGGTACAAAGCACCTTCCTGACAATAACTGCAAGATTGGCAGCTCCATCAGTGCCACTGAAATGCTGCTTTAAAAGAAACTACCCTTTGGTGGATGTATTTGTTTGCTTATTTAAGAAATTGATATAGCTGCCTATCTACCCAGGGAACTCTGAGTGGTGGACCAAAATCAAAACCAACTATACGATCCATTAAAAATAAACTTGATTGAGTCCCCTAAAAATGACATTATTAGTTCATCAAACAAACCACATCCATACCAGAGCTCTATCAACATCTATCAACAATTTAACATTATCTCAGGCGAACCACAGGTGCCACTTCAGAGAAGTAAAATCAGAAAACCTGAGAGAGCGACTCCTCAGATACTGTGCCATTAAATGGCAGATGGCTTGCTTCTAGGTAAGCACCCATAGGATTGCACTGAAAGTCTCTGTTGGTGCTGAGAGAAAAAGGCAGACACTTCATTCACCCTTCTCTGGCTCATCTCAGATTCTGCTGAGGCCTTTTGCGCTTAATGGAATGGGAAGCCTGCAGAGAGAGAGAGAGAGAGAGAGAGACAGAGGCGCTTCTGGAATTCTTTCCACTCCCTTCACAGCAGCTCCACTTTGGGCCACTTGACTGGGAGGGAAGGAGGCTGAAGAACGGAACAGTCAGCATCACCTTTTGGAAAAACACGAGACCTACTTGGTAAATACAGGTTTAGTGCTCTGTGGACATTTTTTAAACTGTTTTTATTATTTTGGAAATAATAAACTGTTTTCATTATTATTTGGGAACATCCTTTTCCCTACTCTATCCTGGTTCCATGGCCCCTCCGTAGGCTGCTGCTGGGTGCTGCTGGCCAGGAGGACAGAACCGGGCTCCCTGCCATTCCCTTGCAGTTGTGGACAAGGCTTGCTTGGCATCGATTTATTTATTTATTTATTTATTTATAAATAAATAAATAAATAACTCACTCAAGGCGGGGAACATACCTAATACTCCTTCCTCCTCCTATTTTCCCCACAACAACAACCCTGTGAGGCGGGTTGGGCTGAGAGACAGGGACTGGCCCAAGGTCACCCAGCCGGCTTTCAGGCCTAAGGCGGGACTAGAACTCACAGCCCACACCTTGCCCTGTGCTACTCCTCTGCCCTTGCAACCTGTGAAATGGGCTATGTCTGGACACTGTTTCAGCGCTCTTTCAGAAGAGCCCTAAGCCTGTGTACAAAAATAGCCTGACTGGCAGGTCCTGTGCATTGTCAGCTGTTAGTTCAGCAGCTTGACAGGTAGCGAAACAGGCCATTCCAAGTGCCCACCTACCCTTGCCAGACTTGACCCACTCCATGTTGGTGGTGTTTTTCCACAGGAGGCAACACTCGGTGTGAGAAGAAGTGAAGCCGGGGAATCCACCAATCACTTCCTGTAATTGGTTTCACATTTAAGCAGTAAGGATAGCATTGGTTGCTGCCCTTATTCCTGAGGCAATATAGGACTCACAATTGGGGCAGCAAATTTATGTAGCTCAAGGACTGGTGGATTGCTCTCTAACTCAGCCATCTGGCTGTTCCCTTATATTTCATGATTATATGAGGGATGATGAGAATCAATAACTCTGCTTGTTCAGGGGTGAGAAGGAAAGCAAGTAGTGCAGAATTTAACTCTGTTCTCTGCTTCTGGATGGCTTGCTATACACAAAAATAAATAATACAATATATCAAAATTTGAAAGGCGTACAACGTACAATATCTTAGAACACTTTCTTCCTTATGAAGACCTTCAGCCATGAAGAATTTCGATGAGACACAGGCGAGGGACCGTACAGGCCTGGAATCAAATCCTCAGTCATGACACTCACTAGGTTATGTTAAGAGAGTCACTGGTTCCCAGCCTAATTTATTCCACTGAATTGTTTTGAGTATGAAATAGGAGGGGAAATGTGCAGCTCTGTACTCTTTGGGAATAAAAGTAGAGATAAAGCTTCTTTTGAGTTGAACCTCACTAGTGGGGACTTCATGAACACATCCATGTAATGTCCTTGGCCACAAGATGGAAGCGGCTTGCCATTTCTTCTAGGAAGTATTTTTCCGGCTTCTATCCAGACCACAGCCCTCAGATTTCCTAGTGGTCTCCCATTCTGGTCCTAACTGGGTTGGGCTCTGCTTTAGCTTCTCAAAATCCCCCAGGTCAGCTTATAATGTAAGGAAATGTAGCGTCTTACTTCAGGAGGCGGCTTGTGTCCAACATGGCATACTTTAGGTAAAAAAAATACAACTTTGTGTATTTATGGGGGTGGGGGATGGAGTATAATTTGATGTTGATCTGAAATCTCAGTGGATGTCTGTATTAGCTGTTGGTTTAGATGTTTATGGAATTCTATGTACTGTATTTATATTTTCTATGCAAAGCAAGAGAAAAAGAGAGAACATAGGGCTTGTTTTTAAAACAGTGTTTCTCAACCTTGGACGTTAAGACGTGTGGACTTCAAGTTCCAGAATTCCCCAGTGAGCAATGCTGACTGGAGAATTCAGGGGGTCAAAGTCCACACCTCTTAAAGTTGTCAAAGTTAAGAAACACTGTTTTAAAATTATTAACCTACAACAGAGCTTTCCAAACTGTGTGTTGTGACATGTTAGTGTGTCGGCTGCAGTGTGTAGGTGTGTCGCGCAAACATAACGAGAAACCTCTGAGTCTATGTGAAATTGTTAGGGTGCAGGTTGAGTCGGAGGAGGAGGACGAAGGGACTCAGAGCCTCAAGCCGGAACCACACCTCGCTGCTGCTGTCTCCGAGCCCTGCCAGGATTCCGCGCAGGTCCTAGTGCCTGCCTTGTGCCTGGCTGCCTCCAAACCTGCCCTGCCAGGATTCCGCGCAGGTCCTAGTGCCTGCCTTGTGCCTGGCTGCCTCCAAACCTGCTGTGATTCCGCGCAGGTCCTAGTGCCTGCCTTGTGCCCTGCTGTAAGAGGGGAGCTCTGTCCAAGCCTTGCCCTGCTGAAAAAGGGGAACTAAGTCAAGCCTTGCCCTGATGTCAAGAGGGAACTCTGGTGTTCCATAGTGCCACTGCCAGGTGGCCTGTTACCAAGTTTTACCTTACCTTATTGTTAATTCTTGCACATATTTACATATTGTTACTCATAAATGACAACAATCTTGGAAATGTATGTTACTATCTTACAAATCATACATTTTTAAAAATATAAATGAAAGGTTTTCATGAGATATGTTGTGTCCCCATACATTTCGCTATTACTATTTATGTATGTGTCCGTATCTCTTATAAGGGGTTAGTTTAACCTCCGGTTTGCTAGTAAAACTGAATTACTGTGTCGCGAAATGATGCATGTCTAAAAAGTGTGTCACCAACATGAAAAGTTTGGAAAGCTCTGACCTACAACAAGCATTCCCTTTCTGGAGTGGCATTTGGGGGGGTGGGGTTGTAGACAAGGATGGCTTCTCCTTAGTATCTCTTCCTTCTCTGTCTTTAATCCAGTATGATCTGAGCATCTGGAAGTATCAACATTGCAATACGTTGCGACAAAAGCCAGGCTGCCGGCCTGGGGTGGGGGACAGGGGTCCTTGGAGGCGCTTTTCTTTGCCCCGTGCGCACCTTGGCCCAGGTGCGCTCTCTCCCTGTTGCCTGCAGCTCAGCCTGGCTGTGAGGAGTCTCTGCCGCTTCAGCAGGCTCGGAAGGGGAGGTGGTGGCGTCCCTTCCTTGTTTCCAACGTGGTTCCATTTGCTCTAAGTCCTTCTCGACCCTTTCCGCTTTCCCCTCCCAGCTGTTTGGCCAGCCCTGGCAACAGCCCCAGGCTGCCTCCTCTCCTCTCGGCAGCCAGGGAGGCAGGCAGCTCCGACGGGGGCACCGGAAGCGAGAGCTCGTCAAGTAACGAGTCCGGCAGAGCCCAGCACAAGGCACGGGCAAACTGGCGCCATATGAGACGGGCTGGCTGGCGCGCTGCTGGGTGCTGATAACTTTGGAGGGCCTCCATCCATCTCAAGCCATCCCCCGAAGGATGCGCTGCTCTGCTGGGGAGGCCACCGGAGGAGGAACCCCCAGGATCGGGTTGGCCTTTGGTGATGCCCACGGGCGCTCCCTTTTTCCTCTGCCTCCCCACCTCTGTGAGATGCAGAGAAAGCGCCCCCCCCTCCCACCGCCAGGACAATCCTGCTTCATGGTCTCCATGAGGTCATGACCTTCGCACAATTCGGAAAGGCTGAGTCAGTTGCCTGCCTCTCATTCCCTGGAGTGGGGCGAGGATGTCTGCCACTTCCAGTGAACCATTCAAAACTTCTGCACCCATTCCAGCCCCACATATGAAGCGCTGCAATGATCCTTAACTCGGGCCCCAACTGGTGCTTGCAGTGCATGAAATCACTCAGGGAGCATAGCTTGTCCAAGCAAAGACTGATGCCCCCTGCCTGCTGTCATGGCAACCAGCATCAGGGTCAGCGCAGGCCCATCGATCAGGGGACGTCCTGGTGATCATCTCTGGTAAACTGTTGCTGGCGAAGATCCGCTGCAAGCCACTTCCATCGGCATCAGGAGCAATATGCAGTCTCCTGGGAAGCCAGATCAAAGGGCTGAGTGTCAAAGGAAGGGTATCCTGGGGAGGCCAGAGAGCTAAGACCTACTACTGCTCCACGGTGAGACCCGCTCATATACTGTAGCTGAGCTGTCTGAGCAGGGATTCCCAGCCGCTTGCAGCCAGGTCCCAAAGGGTTAACTCATCTGCATTCTGTGCCAAGTGCCAGCCAGGAATTGCACTTTTATCGGCCTGCGGTGGCGGCGGCAGTGCTGAATTGGGCTTGGGAACTCTATTTGTGAGCAAGCGTGAGCACCCCAATTATTCCTGGGGAGATAAACGCAGTGGCTGGTGCCTCATTAACATTCCCCAGCCTAGGCAGCTTTAGATGGGGGTTTGCTGGTGCAATGTATATTGATAAAAGAAAGCAGCTGGGAGACACAGCATTCACTACCCTCCAAGCTACGTAAACACATGCACATACACGATATGGCCACATGGATTAAGTCATGCACATGTACCCACACCTATTGCTTAGTGAAAATTCATTGGCGATCACTCGTAGCCGAGTAAGATTGTCTTCCAAAGGTAAAATTTTAACGGTGGATCCGTAAGTGGCTATAAAGGCAAATTCTGGATCCGCACAACCTCCCACAATGAGGGCATAGGTTTCCAGGTGGGAGACGGTCATGATGAGGGTTTGCCTGACGTGCCTTCCTTTTAGCTCTCTTCTCCTTTTCGCCCTGTACTCGTGCTTCTTCAAAGTCCATAGCGCCATTAATAAAGGATGACCTCCAATTGAAACGCTCATGAGTTAGGGCTTCCCAGTTCTCAATGCTGATATTACATTTTTTAAAATGTGATAAATTTTTTGGGTTTGGTGTGGTTGGAAGACGCCTGTGCGTGAATTTGTTTTATGTGTGGAGATCGGTGCACAACGATCAGCACACAACCTTCACAGAAAAAGGCTCTAATCCAATGGCATGGATACCATGACGAGATTGGTGACCTTTTGTCTGCTGCAGCCTTCATCCGCCTCCGCAGCCGTTGTAACAATACACCTTGTTATCTTCCGCCTGTTCTGCCGTTGAGGACTTTCTTGGATCGTTCTTTGTCTGGTTCCTCCCCCTGGACCTTACCGCCATGGGTGACCCTGCCAGGAGTACATGACTCCCGACGGCTTCGCTCACAGGGTTCATTGGGAACACACAAGCCCACTCACCACAACAAGGTGACGATCCAGCGAGTGAGTTAGTGAAAATGGACTCACACAGTAGCCTTTTTCGCACATGTTTAACTGGATCGCAAGGAGGGGAGTACATGGGCATCTGTGGGGTGGGCAAATGACAAGACATTCATGATGCCAATGCCATCAGAGGCAGAGATGACGACCTCACTGCGTGCGTGCCATTTGGGGGCCACTGTGCTTTGCTGCAGATGCCGCTGGAGGTGTAGTGTGTCGTGTGAACAACGTATCCCAGACAACTAAGCCAGCACTCTTGCATACATACTGTGTGCGTGTGTGAAATCTTACCAAATCAGTAGTGTTATAAGTTTAGGCATTGGAGGCAAAAAACTAAGGGCCCCCATTTTCAGAACTGAAGTGATTGACCTATCTTCTCAAGAGTTTGGCCCCATAGGAGCATTGCATATAAACACATGGGTGACTTCCTCCAGTCAGTGAAATGGCAGGCAGGAGTAACTTGGATGGTAAATTGGTTCTCCCATCATGGCACCCCTTAATTTAACATCTCTCTTCTTCACTCAGGCCTGCTGCTGCTGCTTTCCTTGATAGAGGGTAGATCCCCCTCTCCCACCCCCTTCCTGACACTGCCACTTTTCCTGCCACAAATACCTCCATTCCACCTTCCTGTCACAGAAATAGAACAAGAGGCTGGTTTGATCGGTTGTTGCCATTATCCTCCAAATAACCTCCTGGGTGGAGACGGAGACCTGTGAGCCTCTGGCTTCTCCTCCTTCGGGTTTATATCCTGGCCCCACCACCAATCTGGCTAAAGTCACCCCAAGGTGGTTGTGGGTGGATGGCCAGGGTCCAGTGCTAAGCAGAGGTAGGGGTGGCTGTTCGAGGGGCAAGGGGTGCTTGCTGCCCTGAGAAAAGGGTGAGGTCGGCAGTGGGGGATCAATGAAGTGGACTGTGCTAGTCTACCTTCCAGAATTCCACCTTTATTCATGGGTGCAGCAAGCTAGGAGGAATGGCTGGACTGCAGAGGATGCAGCACTCTGGCGGGGTGCTCAGCCAGGGCCACGGGGGACAGGGGCCCCACTGCTTCCCCCATGCCTTCTGTTCCAGTTAGTGGCGGCCCAGGCAGCCCCCAGGGGCAGGCTATTGGATTCTGCTTTGCTGAGCAGAGCCTATTGATCCAGCCGTAATTAAAGTCGCTCCAAACTCCTACTCGCATTCAGCTTTCCGCAGTTTGGGGTGTGTGGGAAACACCCTCTGCCTATGTGGGGAGTGGGGGAAGAAGCTGATCCTAGGTTTCCTCCGGTCTTCTGTTCCTGCAAGCCCTCCACAACTCTTGGATCATAATTTCCAGAATACTGGCTATATACTGGCATATATGTCTATGGATTTTATTTGAGACAGAAGGCTTCGGGAACTCCTTCCTATCTGGAAAACGTCAGCACGGTTGCCTATGTTCCTTGAATCCCACGGGCTCTTATTCCCCCTGCCCTGAACCCAGGTCTGCCTCACAAGCTACTGTATATATTCACAAACTATACAGGAAGTAGGATGGAAAGCACTTATGGGTCCTTACATACATTTGCCTGCCTGCAAAGCATTTTGTGATTATTACATCCACATCCTCTTTTATCTCTGAGGAGCTCAGGGCTGTGAATGTTTATCTTCACAATAACCCTGTGAAGTAGATTTGAAAAGGAACAATTTGCTGTGCTCAGGGACAAGCTGGCTCCCCATTTAAGAGCTGTTGCCAATTGCACAGCCATGAAAAAGTCAACTATTTCAGGAGAATCGTTTTATTTATTTATTTGTCAAATTTCCCCCCTCGAAAGCATGCAAATGCAAGTAGATGAATAGGTACCACTTCGGTGGGAAGGTAACAGCATTCCGCGTGCGTCATGCCGGCCACATGACCATGGAAGCGTCTTCAGACAACGCTGGCTCTTCAGCTAACAAACGGAGATGAGCACCGGCCCCTGGAGTCGGACACGACTGCACAAATGTGCGGGGGGAACCTTTACCTTTACCTTTATCTCCCCCCCAAGGGGGGACTCTGGGTGGTTTACAATAAAAATATTCATGCTTCGCGATGCTGCTGCTGCTGCTGCTTCGGTTGTTTCATATGAATGCTCCTGAAAATCCCTAGGGAAACGTGCCTGATATGGAGCAGCTCTGAAAGACAGCAACATGGAGCACCAGCTAAAAAAAAGAGGTGACTTTTGACAAAAGGAACAAAGATGTCATGAATTCCATTCTAAGTGTTAAGAAAGATAAGAGTTCTCCTGGAACAGAAGTAAGCTGACAGGAGATGTCATGGATGGGGAACAGTTTGAAGGGAACCTCATCCAAAATTCTCCCAAGAGCCATTCTTTTAAAATCTGAATCTGGAGTGAGGCATAGCATTCTTCAGACTGGTGAGGGAAAGCATTTTCCCAAATGGGGGGACTGAGGACAACAGAGAGGGATACAACCCAAGGGCAGGCATGGCAACCACAGCTGAGAGAGGGATCAAATGGGGGCCTCAAAGGCGGGGCATTGTGCATGTGTTGGATGGGCAGTATGGAATTGCTCTTCCTTGAAAGAGGAAAGGAGCCGCCATGATTTATTACCTGTTTTGCAACAGGATAGATTCCCTCTCTCTGTCATGGTTGAAACCTTACAGCAGGTGGCGAGATAGGTCTTCTCTAAGTCGCACAGAACACACCTAGCCGTCCTTCCTATTGTGGCCAAGACACATAATGTTTCTACCCACTGTCCGCCTCTCCCCCCCGCCAACCCTTTACAGTTACTCATCTTTCAGGATAAGGGGGATTGAAGTGAGAAACATTTTGGCAGAGCAGAGCCAGGGGAATCTGAATGAAACTTGGAAGAGATGGAAGGGTCATACCTCACCACCCCCAATATATACCCATCCTGTCCTGCTGTCCCTCCACGCAACCACTTAACATGCAGAGGGATGCCTGTCCCGGAGATGCCAGCCTCACTTGGGGCAGCACGCACTGTTTCTGTGCAGCAGCCAACACAGCACTCAGCTGCAAGGACAGCGTCTCCTCCAGACGCCAAGCAAGGGCATTTGTCTCGTTGCCTCCCATGATAGAACTTCCCCCCAGCAGGTCTGCCCTCTGCTGGGAGATCCCGGGGTGGGCCCAGCTTCCCTACGCTCCAGTTCAGCAAGTGTCCTTCACGCCACACACTGCTTTTCCAGGCCAAGCTGGAGCTGGAGGTCTTTCCCTGCAGTTGGTTAGAGGAATGAAAGAGTTGATACAGAGGGAGAGGGAGAGGGAGAGGGAGAGGGAGAGGGAGAGGGAGAGAGGGAGGGAGAGAGGGAGGGAAGCCAATTCCATGAACATGGCCCCAAACTCTCACACAGAGATGGGAATTTGGGGGCTGGTTAAGGGGCGTGGTGGCTCAGTGGGTAAGACGCCAGGCTTGTCGATCGGAAGATTGCAAGTTCGGAGGTTCGAATCCCTAGCCCCGTGTGACGGAGTGAGCTCCCGCACTCGCCCCAGCTCTTGCCAACCTAGCAATTCGAAAGCATGCAAATGCAAGTAGATAAATAGGTACCACTTTGGTGGGATGGTAACAGCGTTCCGCATGCATCATGCCGGCCACATGACCGTGGAAGTGTCTTCGGACAGCGCTGCCTCTTCGGCTAACAAACGGAGATGAGCACTGGCCCCTAGAGTCGGACACGACTGCACAAATGTGCGGGGGGAACCTTTACCTTTTTTTAAGGGTGGCACCTCGCTTTTCCCAACAGCTGCAGGAAGCCCTCTAATGACACAGTGCCATGGCTGGAAGGGGGAGGGTTGATAGTTTGGATCCTTTTGTATGTATGTATGTGTGTGTGGGGGGGGTAAAGGTGGGAATGGGAACAGGGGGCATTTTGGAGCCAAACCATTCTCATTGCCAGCCTGAACCACCCCTCCCCCCTCCCCCAGCCTCAAATTGTGCCATCAAAAGTGTTGGGCATCAAGGTACATCAGGTCATCCCCTTTTCCTCCATGGTAATTAATACCAGATGACTGCTCCCATTGTGTGGTTTTGAACTCAGAATCACTTGCAGAGAGTCCAACTGGAGAAAGGTCCAACAGTCCTTTAGCACTCCTTAATCATCTTGATTATACAACAGGCTAGTTAAAGTGTGTTAAGGAATAACTAATCTGTCTTGGGAATTAGAGGGTGTGCCTGAGGAAAATGTCTGCTTCTGTCCCTCTCTCTTGAATAATATGTTCTAAGAGGGCTAGTAATATGACCTAGCAAATTGTCATATAAACCAGGGACCAAGGAGAAGCAAAACAGCATGTGGGATCTGTGTTTTTGTGTGTGTGTGTGTGTGTGTGTGTGTGTGTGTGAGAGAGAGAGAGAGAGAGAGAGAGAGAGAGAGAGAGAGAGAGAGAGAGAATGAAAGAGCACACACACACGAGAAGCAGGCTGGTTGTGTTATGCTATTGTGTAAGTAAAATTCAATACTCAACAGAAAACCTAATGTTTAGCAAATTGGCAACTAAAAATCTTAGTATGGTGATACTGCCCTCTGCTGGCAAATTGTAACATTGCCAATCCAAACCCAGTTCAGAACTCATCTGGAACATAAAAGCAAAGAGAGAAAAGAAGCAAAATGAACTAGATAGGAAAGCATTTGCCTGTGAATTGAGGTGAATTTAATAGAATGGAATAGGATTCTTCTGATAAGAACAAAAGAAATTGCTGAAAACAAAGGAATGGGCAGGTATTGTAAGTCGCTGCTGAAAAGCATAGATTAGCCTGAAAATTAGACGTGTGGGTGGGGGTGAGAGCTGCTTCTCAGATGAATTAAACCCTTTTTGTATCACTTGAGCAGACCTTCCCTCTCCCCTTTCCTTCCCTTTTCATTTACCAGTTCCCTTCTCCTTTCCTCCATCCAGTTTCGTTCCCTCCTTCCTCTTCCCTTCACTTTTCAGTGCAGCTTTCATTTCCCTCCCTCCATCTCCACCTGGTTGTTGTTTTTTCTCCTCCTTCTCCTTCTCCTTCTCCTTCTTTGAGTGGTTTGTAAGCCAGAGAGTTTGGCTGGCATATGCAGATGGGAATCAATTAATTATGTAAATGGGGCGTTTAACTTGGTAGGCAATTGATTTTAATCAAGAGTCATTCTTTTCTCCCCTTTTTTTACCATATATTCTGGCAGGAATATATACATATATAGAGAATAACCCAAAGACTGGTTTCAGCTAAAGATGGTAACTCGTTTGGTAAGGTGGGGAAGCCGGCCTTTGGAGGGAGGGAAAGTTTGATAGATCAAAAGATCAATCTTCTATCTACTCTTCCTTTGTGGGAAGTGTCTTCCAGGTAAATACTGCAAAGATAGATTGGTGGGGGGGGGGTGCTGGCCCAATCACACCACCAACAATTTTTTTAAACATGGCTTGGGCAAAAACAGCTGGAAGAGAAGAGAACTCTACCCCCACACCAAGGACGTACTACCCAAGCATCCTTGCTAGGGGACAGGACAGATGTGACAGTCCTGGCTGCTCCCTCAACCATTTTTGGCAGCAAAAGATGCTAGTCCCGCAGTTCGAGTGGATGATGGTAAACGTTTCATTCATTCACACCAGGAAAGAGAGGCAGGGCTGGGCTGGCAAGCACCAGGCTGGAGACCTTGGGGGTACAGAATACTGAGCTGGATGGAACAATGTCTGGAGCAGCATCAGGCCGCATCCCATTTCGCTTTTTTATTCAACAGACCAAACATCAAGACAAAAAACCCCAAGATTCATCTTTCGTTGCTTTGGTGGTATTTAACAGAGTTGGAAATGGCTTCGGCTGAAAAATTGACATCACAAGAAAGCGCTTTGAAAAATCCTACAAGTAAGGATAAATCTGTTCAAAACTGGTCATATTTATTAAGTGTATTGATGATCTTTTTCTTAGTGAATTACCTTCTTCTTCTGTTCCATAGGGAAATAGGGTTAGGGTTAACCCTCATGATCATATGTGTGTGTGTGTATGGATACACGTGAATGGTGCGCAAAAGTTTGAACGGCTGCTTTGCTTCAAGAAAGAGGCTTGTTGTGGAGCACTGCAACCCGAAGCTGCTTATGAACCAGTGCAACCCCTTTGCTTCCAAAAGGGAGCGTGGCTTCTTTTTGTCTCTCTTCTGGGGAATGAATTCCCCGGCAAGAATCCCGGAAGGCATGTCAGCCACCTTGTTGGAGGGAAGCATATTTGCCCTTTCAGGTTTAATGCTCTCCCAAACACCCTCCCCATCTGTTGATCTTCCTTCCTGTATTTAATTTTTCAGAATTCCCTACTGTATTTGCTTTTCAATAATGTGTTGGTTAACCTGGCGTAATAGTCCTGGTTTTTTTTATGGCAGGTAAACTCACCTCACAGGGTTGTTGTTGTGGGGAAAATAGGAGGAGGAAGGAGTATTTGGTATGTTCGCCGCCTTGAGTTATTTATTTTAAAAAAAAAGAATAAAGGTGGATAGAAAATAAATAAATAAATAAAGTAAGTAAGTAAGTAAGTAAGTAAGTAAATCCCTAGTCCTGTGTGCGGAGTGAGCTCCCGCACTAGCTCCAGCTCTTGCCAACCTAGCAATTTGAAAGCATGCAAATGCAAGTAGATGAATAGGTACCACTTCGGTGGGAAGGTAACAGCGTTCCGCGCGTGTCATGCGGCCACATGACCGTGGAAGCGTCTTCGGACAACACTGGCTCTTTGGCTAACAAACGGAGATGAGCACCGGCCCCTAGAGTCGGACACGACTGCACAAATGTGCGGGGGGTACCTTTACCTTTTTAAGTAAGTAAGTAAGTAAGTAAGTAAGTAAGTAAGTAAGTAAGTGAACATATTCAAATCTCTAGTTTCGAGATTCCTTGCCCAAGCATCATCTGATAAAAGAAAAAGAAGCTATAGAAACCAGGTGAACCTCCTATAAATTTATTTCTTTCACTACACTTCTTTGTTGTAATTCAGGAAAAAGTGATGAAACTTCCTCCCTCCCTCCCTCCCTCCCTCCCTCACATTCCAGAAGATGGCACCATAAGGCCAGAATTTAAAACTTCCATATTGTGGCAGTGGGGTGAGATACACCCACAGCCTAAGTTGATTCAAACAGTTCTCTTCTGCACTTTTTTTGTTGAGAAAGATAAATTTGCTCCTTCTTATATATTAGAGCTCCAATGCCTTTAGCAGCTTCAGGAAATGCTGAAAGTCGAGAGTGCAGCTTTTCCTAGCAGACAGGCCATGCTGGAAAAGTTTCCCATCCTTGCTAGCTTCTTCCTACAGATCTTGGCCTTAGCAAGGCAGTTCAATTATGTAGCAGTAAGTCATGTCATGCCATTCGGTTCCCAGTACGGAGACAATGTCAGGAGACAGACACTGACTCAGAACTGGACCAATGGTTTCTTGCAACCTAATGTGATTTCTTGAGCTATATTTACACACACACACACGAATGATTCTGCATTATACACAAGTGGGAATCTGAGGAAAGGAGGAAAAAATCTGTTTGCCTGCTTAGTGTAATCCCCTGTTCAATGCAGATTCCCCTATCAAAATCATACATTGCTCCCCTGATCCTATCCTAGATTCCTACAATTCCCCTACAAACCTATCCCAGCTCAAATCAGCAACATTTCCTCCCCAAGAACTGAGTTCTTAAAAATTGTTGAATATGAATATGAAATGGGGAGGGCAAATGCCCAGACCTTTGTGTGATTGTGGCCAAATAATTCAATTTTTGTTTCATCATTCCAAAGTGTTTTATTTCAAAATGTTTCAGGCTTACCAAGGTTTTCTTTCACATACTCTCCAGGGGTCCCCAACCTTTTTGGCATCAGGGACTGGTCATGGAAGACAGTTTTTCCATGGACTGGGGGGGCGGGGTTTGCAGGCGGGAGCCAATTGCGCGCACCAGGGGGGTGGGGTCTGCAGGTGGGAGACCTGCGGCCCACAGGTTGGGGCCCCTGCTTTATACAACGACTGTTTGATGAGGTTGGAGAAAAGGTTTCCTTCTGAAAACTCTCCCATGCAGATCACTGTGATAGAAGCAGTGCTGTACTACGGACCTGTGGACAACTATTCCATTGTTAGCTTTTCAGCAGGTTGTTCCTGTGATTTATGAGCTCCGTTTTTGCTTATATGGCCAGTTTGGGGGCAATTCTGGCAGAGATTTTTCTTAGTCTTCAATCTAATGTCCCACATTCAGTAAAGAAATTGAAGCTGCAAAGAGGTTGGATATTTCAGCAAGACAAATATCTGAAACATACCTTCAAATCAACCATGAAGTACAAGAAGAAAGATAAGTGCATGCAGGGGGACCTAACAATATTTCTGAGCTAGACAAGTTCTGCAAGGAAGAGTTGGAAAAATCCAAAAGCATGGCTAGAATGACTCTTGTCTGTTATTTCTGCCAAAGGAAATGTTACGAAGTGGTGACTGACAAAGTGTCCCAACTTCTGTACCTGCTGTATTCACTGGTTGTGGGTTTTTTTCCATGTTAAATGCACACAAATAGTCAAGTATGCATTCAAATTTACAAAAAGATATTGGGATTAATTTTGTACAGTGGAAAGGTTTTGTCAGCTTCTGTTCACTTAGAGAGTCATTGAAATATACAAATTGATGAAGGGTGCCTAAACTTTTGCATACAACTGTATTGCCAATGTTATTGTGTGTGTGTGTGTGTGTGTGTGTGTGTGTGTGTTGTGCCCATTTCCGAAGCTGCCCCTTCTCCCCCACAGTGGAAAAAAGTGGGTGGAGGAAACTACAGTTGGCAACATGCATTCCCTTATTTATCTACCCTCTTTCTAGGTTTTGTTTTCACAGAAAGCAAAGACAAGGCTGCTGGTTTTATTTGAAGAATATTATTATTCGTTTATTTTATTTTGCCCAGCTTCTTCAGAAATCCCAATGCTATTTCCCCCCCCCCCCCCAGGATGCTGGCAAATTGCCCCATCTTGATGGACTCTAGAATGAACCATGGACTTAACTCTCTGTAAATATGCCTTGGACCAGAGTGCTGCTTTTCTCTTTATTAATGGATGTGGCCAATTCTATAAACACAGTAGCTGAACTTATTCTCTCCTCCCCCCGCCCGCCCCCATGTACTGTGCAGAATTTATCAACTCTGCATTTCATTATGCACTCTCCCACTGTTATAAGATCCCCATGGAACTCCTTACAATCTGCTTTAGATTTAACTATGTTGAATAATTTATCATCTGCAAATTTTGCTACATCCCTGTTCAATCCCTTTTCCAAGTCATTAATGAATTCGTTAAAAAAGCGCAGGTCCCATTATAGATCTCTGAGGCTCCCTACGGTTTATCTCTCCGCTGTGCAAATTGACCATTTATGCCTCCCTTCTATTTCCTATAATTCAGCCACTTGCTTATCCACAAAAGGATGTCTCTGCTTATGCCAGAACGACTTAACCTGATACAGGGGCCTTTGATGGGGGACTTTACAGCCTGTTTTATGAAAAGTCTAATTATACACATCTTTGCCCCATGTATTTACTGACGTTCTCTCCAGCTTTCAGCAAAGCCGTGAGCCAGGATTTCGCCTTACTTCAACTCTGCACTTTCCTCACTTGCTAGATTTTGCACTTGGAATCAGTATATATAGGTTTATAAAAACAATTGCCATTGCCCCCAGGTTTGGCCTACAGAGATAAGATTATCAGGAGCACCCAGGGAGTGCGGTGGGCACAGCAAGCCATCTGCCACATGGCCGGTGCTGAGAGCAGGGAAATACTTGCCCAGCCCAGCCCAATCCCTGGCATTTTATTTTTTTAATTCCTTCCCACCCTAAGCCTTGGCGGTGTGTTAAGTACTTTATAATCTCCCCCCACCCGGTCTCACAGTCCAGTACAGAGACGGTCCCCATCCCATTTTACAAAAGCCTGCATTTTAGGGAAGATAAAATTCACAATTCCATTAGCAGGGCAGCAGCAGAAAAGGATTAAAGCAGACCAGCTGTAGAATACGGCAGGGGTGGGCATTCTTTAGGTGGCAGGAAAGAGGCCAAGTGGGTTTGGGGAGAGTCCGAGGCCAAACTCCACAACCAAGGACCCGAAGGCTCTGTCTGGGCAACAGGTGTAAGTGGGTCAACAGCTACGTTAGTCATTTCTGCCAAAATGCCACTATCAGAAATAAATGGGGATGTGGTTGCTTCAAATTCAAGGCCTAAAGCAAGATACCCGTAATTTCATCCTTTGTTAGATGTTCAGGAGCTCAGGGTGACCTACAGACTTAGGCTGACCATACGTACCGTTTTAAACAGGACAGTACCGTTTTTTTTTCCGGGGGTGTGGTGGCTCAGCGGGTAAGATGCCAGGCTTGTCGATCGGAAGATCTCAAGTTCGGAGGTTCGAATCCCTAGCCCCGTGTGACGGAGTGAGCTCCCGCACTAGCCCCAGCTCTTGCCAACCTAGCAATTCGAAAGCATGCAAATGCAAGTAGATGAATAGGTACCACTTCGGTGGGTAGGTAACAGCGTTCCGCCTGCGTCATGCCGGCCACATGACCGTGGAAGCGTCTTCGGACAACGCTGGCTCTTCGGCTAACAAACGGAGATGAGCACCGGCCCCTAGAGTCGGACACGACTGCACAAATGTGCGGGGGGAACCTTTAACCGTTTTTTTCACATTTCCCGACCGTCCCATCGTTTTAATATAAATGTCAATTTTGTCCCGTATTTTTAAAAACCGTGTCACTGGTGGTGTCAGAATGGAGCCTGACTCAGAGTTGAGGGAGGGGGAGCTTGGCAGCAACTGTTGGAAAATTACAACAGAGTTTAATTCGGCGGGAAACCTGCAGCGGGAAAACCAGGAGCAGCTGATTGGCGGTGATCAAAAGGTGGAGCCGCTACCGCCTATCAGCACCAGGGAAAAAAGGGCAACAAGATGCTCCAAACGGAAAGCAAACCGGTTGGTTCCTATCCAATAATGGTGGGAAGAATTTAAAAGGACGTCCAAAGGAAGAACGGGTTGTCGGGGACAACCGTTCACTAGACTCCTGCTTCAACCCTCGTCTCTTGCCTCCAGCCAAAGCCTCTGCAGAACTCGAACTTGAAGGCGCCATAGAACCTCTTCCCTCCTCCGCTGTACCCAGCCTTCCTGTGCCTTCTCTGTTGCCAATCCTGACCCAGCCTCACCAATCCAGCCAGCTGCCACACTCCGCCTTCCTGTGCCTCCCCTGCCTTGCTGATTCCACCCGCCTACCGACTCCATTGCCCTGGGCTTCCTCCGCCATCTGTCGCCTTGCCAAACTGAATCCTGCCTCGCCGTTCCTTCAAGCCAACCGCCCGGAACCCTCCGTGTCGCGCCGCTCAATATGTTCATGTAATAAAACGTTATCATTTTAATGAAAACAAAAATCTTTTGATATATACAGTAATCTGTAAGGACCAGCAAATGGATGTTAAAAACTCTTTAAAACTTTTTTTATCATCTTATTTTTTCATGAATACGGAATATTACATGTTTAACCCCGTCCCATTTCTGCCATCCCAATGTCCCGTTTTTGTCTCAAGGAAATATGGTCAGCCTCCTACAGAGCACCCGCTCCTTCCTTTTCTCTCACCAACAACCACCCTTCATAACAACTACTCTGCAAGGTAGGTTAGGCTGAGAGTGTGCGACTGATCCAAACTCACCCCGTGATTTCCATGGCTGTGGGTGGAACCTGAAGCCGTCTCTCCCGGAGGCCTTTCCAACACCTTCACCACCGCCCCACGCTAGCCAAATCCAAGTATTTAGTTTGTTCCTTCTTATATACAGTATTTAAGTATTATACTGGGTGACCTGTGAACAATTCTGATGATCAGATTAAATGTGGGTAAAATAGGGATTGCGTATTATGTTCATGATGGTTATTGGTGAAAAAGGAATCTTTTAGAAACTGGTCCTAAGAAATGTTTTGAGGGCCACAATCCATTTTGATGAGGCCAGAGTTAAAGCAGCTAAGTGTGTGGGTGTTGTGTGTATGAATGGATCCCGAAGTAATCAAGAGCATCATTTGCATATGCATGTCCACTGCATGTCTACTCAGAAGTAAGCCAGGGCAGCAAAAAAGCTCTGCAAACATTTTCAGAAGTCTTACTAGTTTCAGCATGGCTTCCAGGGAAGTATGTTGTTTAATATTTAAACATTTTCTAAGTATTTATAGAAAGTTAAAAAAAAAAAAAAAACCTCAGCAAATTACAAGCCGCAGGACTTTGCATCATTCCCTCCCCAATTTTTCCAACCAGTACAAAACCATCTACGAAGCTCCTTTTTTCTTAGAGAAAGTTTGGAGAAATTGCTACTCGCACGACACGATCTATTTAGAGGTGAGTCCAATTGAGTTGAATTATTATCACATAAGAGAGTAGTAGGATTTCTGCTTTCTTAAACAGAATTAAACACCATGAGCAGAATCAGGCAATGGTGATTATATTTACATCTCTGCTGCAGCTCCTGAAAAAATAAAAACACCCTTCACTGCCATCTCCCCTTCTAACAACTAGCTTACGATAAAACAAAACATCATCAGGAAAAACACATTTGTAATGTGTGACTAATGCTGCAAGCATCAAATCCTTTCCAAGGATTGCTAGGCTCATTCACATTTTTCCCTATTCTGTTTCTAGCCATTCCTTAAGCTCTGAGGTCTTAGGGGTAAATAGAAAGCAAACGGGAGCCTCCTTCAAGTTGAGCCCAACTCCATCATGGGGTCTGGACAGCAGTACAGAAATTTCATTCCTTACTTATGGGAAGGTTTTTGACTTCCCAGTCTAGGCTTCCCAGGCACCTTCCCATCCAAGTACTAACCAGACTGGACCTTGCTTAGCTTCAGAACCCAAATGAGATCAGATCAGGTAGGTACTGCTGGCTGCCAGGATAGTTAGCTCTAAATTGCAGATTGGGCGGTGGGGGGGGGCAATGAAAGGTTACAGGAAGCAATTAGCTAAAGTTGCTAATTTAACATTATCAGGTTGCCTTTCCCATTAACTAGCTGCAAAAAGATCATGCTTCCAGCAGCAGGAGAAAGATAAATCCTCTCTTGATAAATGGGTATCCGATGAACCTTCCCAGGAGCTCCCTAGTGGGACTCAAAAACCAGCAGAGATGGATCAGCACAAACCTGTTCAAAGGACGTGTATCGATTTAGCTGTTTGGGACCCAGGAGTATGTAGAAGCGAGACTTTGCGACAAAACATCACTTTGAAAAATGCCACCCTAGAACATTTGGGATGGTGGTAGGCTTTGATTAGCCCATCACAGGGACTCGAAAAGCCAGTCAGCATTTGGTTAGATTTAATACAGAAGAGCCCTGGAGGGTACCGGTTTAAACTAACCTCCCCCATCAACCATGACATCGAACATGGCGAGGGTTAACCCAGGGTGACCACTCATTCGTCTTCTCTTCTCACTGCTAGCACAGAGATGAGAGCACAGAGAAGCCTTGCAAAAACAGGGCTTTCCTAGGCACGCTTGTTTCCACTCCCCTGCCCAGAACATGGGTGACGCAGGGTGGGGAGGGAAGAGAGATAAATTGTTCCCAACCCAGGCCACTATATTTTTCAAATAGTTAAAAAAAAATCAAATAATTAAAAGAAGAGGACAGCTAGGTGCATTGCCTTTGCAACCTCAGGTCTTTTACGGCAAGGCGAAAGTGATGGGCAAGGACTTCTTTCTCCAGAGAATTGAATGAGATTGTTGGGCACCAGCTGAATCTAACTGCAGTGTGGAAACTTCCTGTGTTGGGAGTCCCTATCTGCTTCCTTTCCCAGAAGGCTCCGTATGGTAGCAGCTCTTGTTCCAGGCCTTGTGGGAAGCTCTTCCATTCAATGGGATGGAGCTAACATACCCAAACACTTTCCACAATATACGTTTATTATTGGTGATTTCTTACCAACGTTTTCTCATTCATTTCAAAGTTTCAACTTGGCTTGCATCGTACTAGAACTTGGAAACAAATCCGTTCCTCCTCATCATAAAAGGACCAGAGGGAGGTATGGGGCCGTGCCAGGGGGGGAAAGGGGCACTACATGGAGGGGAAGGGGGAATTCCAGGTCTTTTGGCCACGTGAGCTGCAGTACTTGATCTGAAGTTGCAGTTGCCCTGCTCTGTTTCATAGGTGGCACCAGGAATGGAGTTTTTGTGGTGGATGGGATTCAGTTGGATGATGAACGCAGGCATCTGACAGCCACAGAAGTCTGCAGAGATGCCTCCAGTCCTCTCGGGATTGAGGGAAAGCCACACACCTTTCCCTGTCAAGGGCCTATAGTGAGATAGCCCCAAGGTTCGGGCAGGCTTCTTCCTTAGGGAGGTTCTCTGGCAGTCAAGTTAGGGGGCCATTTCAACTCCTTCCAGCCGAAGAAAGAGGCTCATAGTCCCATTCCATGGAAAGGTCCAGAAGGACGTTGCAGCCGATACCAAAGCCATAGATCTTGGCCTACCAGGACAAAGATTGAACGAGGCCTGAGAATAAGTCTGATGAAGTCACAAGCTACGTTATTATTACGAGGTTCTTGAACTTTCAGTCTGGAAGTCACCAGAGGTGAGTTCAGTTCACGGCCCATTAAAGAATAATCTGATTCTTGAAGCTGCGGCTGAGTTCCTTGTGGGGAAGCACAATTGAGTTCAGGATGACTACTTCAGCAGGAATGGTCACGTTGCAGCCTGTTTGGGGGGGGGGGCATCAAAAAAGAGATCAGCTCAGAAAGCAGGGTGGGGAGGAGGTATAATCCCACAAGGGATTCCTACTTAGATAGGCAGGAAGGTCCCAACTGTTTATTGGGGAAAGGGGAAGCAGGATACAAAGCTTACCCAGAATCGTGATAGATGGAGTGAGGCGGCCATCTCGAAAGAGTGTCTCGCTGTTGATCTTTGCATAGGGATCATTTGGATTGGGGTCACTGGGGGTACCCTCTACACGAGCCCAGCGTCCAATTGTGCTGTCCCAGCCGACAATGCTGTTGAGCACACAGGTATGGTCCTACGGAAAAGAGAGTGGGGCATTCCATGGGGAGTCAGCCACACAGTGCCCAGGGCTGCCAAAGCTGCAGCTCTCCCACAAATCAGGAGCACCACAGCCACCCCCAATTTCTCTCCTTTTTTAAAGAACTGCAAATGGCTGAAGCCTCCCAGGAAGGGCTATGTCACATGAGATTTCAGTGAGCTTGTAGAAGAAAGAACATTAAAATTTGGCACCTTCCTTACATTTGGGGCATTTTAAAATGATTTTTTAATATAATCTGGAGGGACCAGGGATGATTTCATCAACTTTCAGACCTCATCCACAACCCAAGACCATATGGAAGGCAACCAGGACGGCAAGCCTGACTTACGTAAGACATGAAGGCAAATCTCAGTTTGCTACGATGAGCTGCCTCTAAATTGAGTGTCCTCCTATTATCATGGACTTCACGTCCCATTACCTCTGACCAAGCTATAAGGGATGATAGGAATTATAGTCAACACTTTAAAAGGCCCCGTTGGGGAAAGGTGCCCTACGCAGGGGTCCCCAACCTTTTTGGCACCAGGGACCGGTTGTGGAAGACAATTTTTCCACAGACCGGGGGGCGAGGTTTGCAGGCGGGAGCCAATTGCACGGACCGGGGGGCAGGATTTGCAGGCGGGAGCCAATCGCACACTGGGGGGCGGGGTTTGCAGGCGGGAGCCAATCGCACGGACCGGGGGGCAGGGTTTGCAGGCGGGAGCCAATCGCACAGACTGGGGGGCAGGGTTTGCAGGCGGGAGCCAATCGCGCGGACCACCACGGCTCACCTGCTGTGCGGCCCACTTCCTAACAGGCCATGGCCCACTACGGTACTGAACCACAGACTTGTGCCAAATAGCATTACACCAGAGACAGGTGCTGTAGAGATTATCCTTGGTTACTTAAGGAGCAGCGCAGGGGACAACTCTCCAACAATTCATTCCATTCATTTAAAATAAAACAGAGGCAAAATGGGCAGAAGCCACAGGGGAAGGAGGAGGAGGAAGACCCTGTTCATTCACACATCTGCAGTCATCATGAAGCTGGGAAGCAATTCAGCCTTCATCAATGGCCCCTGTGCAAAAGAGATTCCTGCCTCAAACAGTGACAGAAGCAGACATTTTAAGGGCTTCAGTCCACTTCCTAAGATCATGCATCTGATGCGGAGGGCTGTAACCCACAGCACCTGGGCCATAATACATTGGTTAGCTTTGAAGAGGACCAACAAAACTCTCTTGGTTCATTCGGTACTCTTAGTAAACATTTACAGCTCAGTAGCACCACCTGCTGGCTACAAGAAAAAGATGAAAAGCAAATACCATACATGTTGACCTGTTAGGAAAACCTGTTAGAGATAGTGCTAACCCCAATGTAGCATCCCCATGTAATATAAGGCAAGAGATTACTATATTAATATACCATCTTTTCTCTGAGTTTTCTGGGTACTGTAGGTTGTGAGTGTCTCTTCATTTTATTCTACAGCAACAACCCTAGTCTGGACCAAGAAATAGGAACTGACCTAAAGTCACCCAGCAGGTTCCATGGCTGAATGAGACTTGAACCAGGGTCTCAATGATCCCAGGCCATACTTTCAATGCTACACTATATTGGTTCTATGTATGGACCTGTCCAATTCTGGTTGGATTCCCCTAATTCCAGCTGACATTGCCTATGGCTGGGAATGAGAAGAGTTGCATCCAATACAGGTAGTCCTCGCTTACCGACGTTAATTGGGACTGGGAACTCCATCATAAGGCATGGCATCACGTGATCGTGCCAACCCATGACAGCAGTTCCAGCAGTCCCAGTTGCCATCATTAGGTGAATCCCATGCTGTCGCAGCATCCCACAGTCACGTGATCGCCGTTTGTGACCTCCTGCCAGCTTCTCCATTGACTTTGCTTGTCGGAAGCCAGCAGTAAAGGTCGCAAATGGCGATCATGTGACTGTGGGATGCTGCAATATCGTAACTGTGAACCAGTTGCCAAGCACCCGGATCGCAATCACGTGACTCTGGGAACGCTGTGATGGCCACAACTACGAGGACTGTCGTTAAGTACCCCCCATTCAGTGCCATCATAACTTCAGATGGTCGCTGAACAAGTGGGCTGTTAAACGAGGACTACCTGTACTATCTGACATGTAATAGTCTGGGCAAAGCTGTGATTTTTGCTTTTGATCAAGAGTCTGATGCAATGCCTCTTCCATGCTGCTGTGCTTAGGAGGCATTTTTGTTGGAGTGGTGGCCTCCCTCAATGCCTTCAGTTGGAAGCATCAAGGCAGCGTCTCAAAGGGGAATGCTCCAGCACTTGTAGCACCATTTCACTCAACCCCTAACATATAAGAAGTGGAGGATGATGGAGTATCTTTCCCCCATTTCTTAAACAGGACGCATGCAGAGGAAATGAACGTGAGGAAATGAAGTTGCACTACTACAGAGAAGAGCCTTGTTTAATAATAGAGATGTCTTTCTTTTGTATTATGTTTCATAAGCGATCCAGTATCTGAAGGCCCCATAGAAGAACGCTTAGCTTCTAAGACGAGAAAAAGGGAGCCAGTTTGGTCTAGTGCAGGGCTTTCCAAAGTGCTGCCGCTGGCGACACACCAGTGGCAGCGGCGGTGCGCGCACGGCGACGGCGCGGGGGGGGTGTGCGGTGGCGCACGCGCACAGCGACGGCGCGGGGGGCGTGCGGCGGCGCGCGCACGGTGGCGGCGCGGGGGGTGTGTGCGGCGGCGCGGGTGGTGTGGCAACACACCACGCTGTGTGTGGCGACACACTTTTGTGTCGCCACACACAGTTTGGAAAGCTCTGGTCTAGTGGTTAAGGTGCTGCGCTAGAAACCAGGAGTCTGTGAGTTCTAGTCCCGCCTTAGGCATGAAAGCCGGCTGGGTGACCTTGGGCCAGTCACTCTCTCTCAGCCCTGGGAAGGAGCCAATAGGAAACCAGGAGTCTGAGCTAGTCCCGCCTTAGGCATGAAAGCTGGCTGGGTGACCTTGGGCCAGTCTCTCTCTCTCAGCCCTGGGAAGGAGCCAATAGGAAACCAGGAGTCTGAGTTCTAGTCCCGCCTTAGGCATGAAAGCCGGCTGGGTGACCTTGGGCCAGTCACTCTCTCTCAGCCCAAACCACCTCACAGGGTTGTTGTTGTTGTGGGGAAAACAGGAGGAGGAAAGAGTATTAGGTATGTTCGCCGCCTTGAGTTATTTATAAAAATAATAAAGGCGGGATAAAAATTAATTAATTAATTAAAAACACACTAATCAAATTGTTTTTAAGTATCAATGGGACAAGCGTTCTATAATTAACAAAGACATGGCTATAGATTAAGGTACAGACTAAATTTTCCATGGATGAAATGCCATTATTTGATTTGCAGGAAGTTTATGGGGTCCCCAGCAACAAAGATATATAAAATGATTGCATATTTACGATACTAAAAATGCAAGTCATGCAAATACTAGATTATGGCCCACTGGAATTGTAGGAAACACCTACCTGGAGAGACGCTCCGTGCAGAATAATGGATTCCCGCACTCGCACTCCTGCACCGATGGTCACCCCTTTCCCGATGGAGACGTTGGGGCCCAGCTGCAGGGAATAGCCAGGGGAGGGGGGGCTGTGTCAGTGAACTGGCAGGCAAATGTCCCTCCTCAGCCCCCTGCTCTCCTTTGTCCTCAGGAGCAAAGACACAGGCCAAATGGAACAGGCCCTGAAACCCAGCCCTGTCCCACGCGTGCTAAAGCAAGGAGTGAGGAGGGTAGTCCAGACAAGAAATCAAAACCATGAACACTTACACTACCTTTATGGTAAGGTCACAGTAACAGAATCTTGCAAGTCTGAAAGCCCTTCTGCCCTCCCTTGCCTTTACTTTCTGGAGAATGGGGGGGGGGTTCCCTTCCGAGCCACTTTATTTGCCCCCATTCCTTCTGTGGGCCGAGGTATCTTTTGCCCGACCTTGTCTAGGCTGCGGCTTCTCCTCCTCCTGTCTCCCAAGGTTATCCTTGCAGCCCATTACACCCCCCAATCCCCTCAAAGCATCCTTCCCTTTGTACTGCAATTAAGCTTGGGGGGAAAAACCTCATCTGTTTACGTGCGTGCAAGCACGCACATGTAAATGACCTCTTTGTGCACAAGGGAGATGGCAGGCCTATCCTATACCCGACTCTGGCCTTACTCATTATCGGCATGAAGCCCACCCAGACCCTGCGGCCCTGGGAACAAAAGGCTTTCCTCATTCTGTTGCTGGAAGTGGCGGAAACCGCCCAACCCCACGGACTTACCACAGCACTGGCATCCACTGAGGCTGTTGGGTGAATATAGACATTCCCTGTATGGAAAAGAAGGTGCAATTACTTCAGCTCTCCTCTGTCCTCCACGAGTCATTTCCATTCTTCTGAAGGCTTTGCTAGAGGAGGTCCATTTCTTTACAAGATGGGCTTCCAGCTCTAGTGCTGAGTATCTCGTGATCTCCGGACACATCCAACTCAACATCGCCTTCTGAACACCTTTCCCCATGCGGGGGTCAGCTGCTACGATTACTACCTCACTGCTGAAACTTGTGATAAAGGGAGGAAGGTTCTCTCCAGAATTCTGGAGATTCTGGAACCAAGCATATAGGGAAAACAATTCCCCAACCTGGGCAAACACGCTTTCAAAAACATCTCATCAAAAATGATCCAAAGAACAACAACATAGTATTAATAAATAAACCTGGTTTGACTCCCAGGGGCTGAAGAAAATACACCATACATTTTGGAGCCTTAGGACAGATATGATGGCCTAGGAAACTGATCTGCTACTATTCCTGGTCGTTGACCAAATAAATATTATTGATTGATTGATCTGCTACTGAGGTCTCTCCAGCAAGATGTCTATAGAGCTGTTGGAGCTGGATGAGATGACTACTTTACCCGTCAGGACGCAAAGAGTAGGCCTTATTCCTGCCAACAGAATGTATGGGTGCTTTTGCCTCACGGTGTGGGGAAGAAGGAGCAGATACCTCGGATGCTGGGCCCACCAGGTTGGTTCTGGGCAAGTCTCTCCGGGTGACACTGGCTGTAGCAGCTCAGATAGAGACGATTGGCATAGATGGCAGAGCTGGCAAAGAGAACGTGGGAGGTATTACATTTGGTCCCAACCCTCAAGCACAGCACTTATCCCATATTGCCAGCCTCTTCGAGACAAAACAAGAAATCAAATGGCTCTCTCATCAGGAAAACGCACACGCACACACACGCACACACAATTAGTAGAAGATGACATTCTACCTTGCATAGTACCCACATTTAAACCCAAAAATTCAAATTCTCTTTCTTTTATGCTGGGGTCCTGCCATCTATCTGACAGAAGTCATAGGTCTGAGCCTGATGGATGCTAAACTACAAAACAACCAAGACTTCGGTTATAGTGATGCACGTCTTAATTCATTTGGATGTTCTTCCTTTTCTAGACAAGACTTGGAGAAACAGGAAGAAGAAGCAGGTCAGAGATTTACAGGGGCGGCAGCCTATGAAACAAAAGGCAAGGAGAGGAAATGAGCAGTAAGGCTCACAGACGCTCATCTGCTCTGACTTATTTATTTATTTAACAAATTTATAAGGCCGCCCAGCTCACACACAGTGACTCCCGGCGGCTTACAGAGTTAAAAACCATAAAAACACAATATACACCCCACGGTGGCAGCAAACACATTCAAATCAGCCACTTGATTGGCTCCGAAGCAATCTGGGGTCCCCAGGCCCGATGACAAAACCACATCTTCAGGGCCTTCCGGAAAAGGCGCAAGGGGGCCAATCTTATCTCTGGGGGGATGATGTTCCAAAGGGAGGGAGCCACCACGGAGAAGGCCCTTTTCCTTGGCCCCACTAGATGTACTTCCCTAACTGAAAGGACCCGCAACATACCCTGCCTCCCCGCTCTGGTGGGCTAGGTAGATGTGACTGGGGAAAGGCGGTCCTACAAATAACCTGGCCCCAAACCATGAAGGGCTTTAAAGGTGATAACCAGCACCTCGAATTGGACCCGGAAGCAAATCAGCAATCAATGCAGCTCCCGCAAAAGAGGTGACACATGCGCAAATCTAGGCTTGCGCAAAACTATGCGGGATGCTGCATTTTGAACCAACTGAAGCTTCTGGATACTCTTCAAGGGCAGCCCCATAACTTGCCTCTTTGCTACTTCAAACAACATTTTTCATGGCACATGCTGAAATCTCTCCCTCACTTGCATCATCTGCATACTTGCTCAAGGAAGAAACAGCCAAGTTTTACAAAACACAAAAGCATACAGGACAGCGGAGTCAACCCTTGGCACGCTCGCAGATGCACTCAACTCCAATCTGCAACCATTCATCCCATGTGCCACTGAGCGTGAGTCTGCCACCACTGCCCACCTATGCCTGGTCCCTGAGCCACTGGGTGTCAGATAAGCCCCTTCCCCTTCCCTTCCCCTTACCCAGCAGATTTGATCTGGCTCCAGAACCCTTCCGTTTTGTAGGCAAAGAGGCGTCCCTGCCCAGCCAGGGCCGTAAAGATGTCTTGCTCCAATCTGATGGCTTCAGCCCGCTGCCAACCATTTGCGTTCTCCTCTCTGTGGGAATGAGACCAAGACAAGTTGATACAAGCACGTTGCTTCCTAGAAAGAGGGCACGTGCCCAACCAGAAAAAGAAACCTCTCAAACCAGAGGGAGAGTGAATATGGGAGCAGCAATTGGGAAACGGAAAAACTAGATCTCTACCTAAGTGCCTAAACTCTACAGAGCAGAAGAGCATCACTGACTCCTGAAAAGGGCACATGCAGGATGAAGGGAGAGATGGACACTTACCCAAGGCATGAGCCCCTGCATGAGGGCAGAGGATGGCAGGAGGAGGAGATGGAGAGAAACAGAGAGAGAGAGAGAGAGAGAGAGAGAGAGATGGTAGATGAGTGACCTGCCACTGCCCAGAGCAGGAAGGACAGAGGAACACGGCTGGGAAAGTCACTCACAAGAGCAGCTCCTGCTGGTTACGTTGGAAGACTTCCCCAATGTGATGGAAGATGGCCGGGGTAAACAAGTAGATGCCACAGTTGATGAGCTCGCTCACAAAAGTGCTGGGCTTCTCCACATAGTGTAAGACCTAGAGAAGAAAAGGGGGCACAGGCGGGAGCGACAAGAGCTTTGCCAATGGCGCATCCGGCGCTGAGGAAGATTCCTGAGAGGAGACCTGGGATCTAGGATGCAGAAGGCAGGACTCCCAGAAGGGCCTGCTCCGATCGGCTCTCCGGCGGTCCCTGCCTTCTTCCCAGGCCCCCCTTCCGCCTGGCTTCATACCTTCATACCTCGTGTGTGTCGGCCTTTGCCACGATGCAGCCATAGTTCAGAGACTGCTTCCTATTGGCCTGCAGAAAACAAGATTGGCATGGAGGCATTGAGGGGGCAGAAACGTCGAAGCTTCCAGGAGGCTTCAAAAGGAGATCTAGGCGCTGCCTGGTGCCCAGGACTCCCCAGCGGACTGGCCCTCTGTCTTCCAGCCACCCTCTCAGGACTGATCCAGCTTGGGAAGGCCGGACTGCCTCCTACCGTGGTGCCCAGCATGAGGAAGCTGTCGGAACTGCCATGCTGACGATGGAAGGCAAGCATCTCCTCAAGGGGGAATTCGGAGCAGACGTCGGCATTGAGCACGAAGAAGGCTGCAGGGTTCCCTGAAAGGATCTGGTCACGGAAGTGGTAAATCCCCCCACCTGTGCCAAGCGCTGCGTATTCCTGCAGATACCTACAGAAATGAGATATTCACCTTACTAGATGCCTGTGGGAGCCCCCTACTTCCAAACAGGGGAAGCTTATAGACTGATTACATTTTATTTCAGGATGAACTTTCAAGGACTACAACTATTTCATCCAACATAAGGCACAGTCCTCAGTCTTTAGGGATAGTTACAGATGGATACATTCAGAGGAATGTAAAATTGGAACTAACTGGAACTTGGAATTAATACTTAATTAATTAATTATTAATATTAGTATTAACTGGTAGAGAGCCAGTTTGGTCTAGTGGTTAAGACAATGGGCTAGAAACCTGGAGACCCGCCTTAGACACGGAGCCAGCTGGATGACCTTGGGCCAGTCACTCCCTCTGAGCCCTGGGAATCAGGAAAGGGCAAACCACTCCTGAAAAACCTTGCCAAGAAAACTGCAGGGACTAGTCCAGGCAGTCTCCGACAATCGGACCCGACTGAAGGGATTAAAAAAAAAATTCAGAGGAATGTAAAACCTGGAATTAATTGGCAAAACAGAATTCAGCTCCTGGGAGGGACAGGAGATCTGGCCTAGCGTATCTGGAAGGTCCTGAAGAGAGGAAAGGCTGAATTACAGCTCAAATGCTTGCAAAAAAAAAAAAAAAAAAACTGTGCAAGATGATAATGATGTTGCTGCGTCGGCCAATGCAACTGGGCATTACTTAAAAGGCCATGCAGGCTATGCAGAACCAGTACCCGAGCGACCGACACCAGGGCTAGATCCCTCTGCCATTCTCCTTCACAATATCCACTGGCCACCCACCTGATGGGGATCTTGAACTCTTGCTGGGCAGAGACCAGGAAGTGGCTGAGTGCCTCGTTAGGCTGATAGAAGCCAATCAGGAGAATCTCCTTCATGCTGGGCACCTGTTAGAAACGGCAGGAAAAGCATCAGGCTTAGCTGACTTCTCTTTCTTGCTGGCTTCGTTATCTGACCACGATTAAGGTAAGGCAGCACACTGAAACACGCTGCCCTCCTCTTCCAAACTTAATCTGAATAACCCCCTTACCTTAGTGCATGCCTCGATGTGATGCTGCACCATGGGGACCCCTGCCACCGGGAACAAGGGCTTGGGCACTTCAAAGGACAAGGGCCGGAAGCGGGTCCCTGGAAGAGGAAGACGGGTCCAGAATCAGGAGCCAACGGTCCCCAGAACTTGCCCCTCCGGTTCCTGGCAATGCTCTGCCAGGAGCAGAGAACAGGAAGTAAGGCGCGTCGTGCTGAGTTCCCAAAGAGCCGTGGTTAGCTCAGATGAAGGCTCGTGGCGTGGGAAAAATGAAGCCCTAGCCAAATGCAACCAGAGCTGCTTTTGCTCGTGGGAATAGGGGTGTAGGGGTGTCTGTGGGGGTGAGAAGAAAGTAAGTGCAGCTATACAGTAGAAGCCCCACCCCATCTTTACATGTGACATACATGCAATGCATGTAACAAAGGGGCAAGGTTTTCACCACATGGCCCCCGCTGGCATCTCCCCTTACTATTTTCCCTTCCTCCAGCTTTCCATTTTTTATTTCCAGTATTTCATTTTAAATCTTTTACATATTTTTTAAAAAGCAGTCTCGGTAATCAAGGATGAATTGCAGGGAGACATCCTAGCAGTCCTCTGGCACTTCATTATTTTCCTCCATTTTGTTATCGCTGTTTGATTTACTTTCCTACCTGCTTTTTTGCCCCCACAATTGCCTGGTCAGTTTGTCTTTTGCAGTGCCCGGTGGGGGTAAAAAAACCTCTGAGTTGAGGGAAGTGCTTCTGCAGTAATCCATGGATGAAAACAATCCTTAACCCCACAGCTCTGCAGGCCAGATTCTGAAGTTACTTGTTTCCTGAATTTATGCTGCCTACTGTGACCTTTGGCTCTGCTGAAAGCAGCTGCCCTTTCCAGGCTCAGCAGCATGGGTCCATGGCCTCCGTTCATACCCTCCGGTTGCTGGCAAAGCCCATTAACAAACTGGCAAAGTCATGCCAGTTCCACTCTGCCCCTGCATCATCTGAAGTGCAAGGCCAGGTATCTATTGCACACCCCTGGGCGATCAGACTTTTTAATAAAGTCATGGTTGAGGATGCATAAATGGTGCATATTAAAATGGCAAAAGACTAGGAGAGAGAGAGAGAGGGGTAACCCATACATCAGAAGCAAAATCTAAATTTAAAAATCCTAGAGTCTAACAATGGGCCCAAACTAACACATTTAAATGGAACACAGATGCATTGCCCTTAGAAATCAAAGACACAAACATAAGATGAGCAGAACAGAAGCAGGATGGTTTAGTTTAGTGGATTGCAAAGTGTTACAAGGGGGCAAGGCATAGTGAAGGCAAAAGGAGAAGGGGACGGCAGAGGATGAGATGGTTAGATAGCATCACCGATGTAACGAACATGAATTTGAGTAAACTCCGGGAGACAGTGGAGGACAGGAAGGCCTGGCGTCGTGCTATGGTCCATGAGGTCACGAAGAGTCGGACACGACTAAACGACTGAACAACAACAACAAGGCATAGTGGCTAGGAAAAATGCATCTTTTGGCAGCCCTCACAGAAGCATGAACAGGAGGACAGTGGGAAGTTCTGCTCTGTTCTGCACTCCACAGGTTGCACCGGCGTTTTAAGGAGCCCCTTAACCAACGGGGGCCTATCCAGCCATGAGGAAGGGTTGAAAGGGCTGGGAATGTTTAGCCTGGCACAGAGAAGGTTCCGGAGAGACATAACGGCCGTCTGAAGGGCGATCCTTCCGAAGAAGAGGCCCGGCTGCTCTGGGTCGGAGGAAAATCGGGCGGTGGGAGGTGCAGGGAGGCAGGGGTCAGCTAAGGGTTAAGAGCACTCTTACATGCAAAAGCTGTTGGCTAAAGGAACACGCTAAATCGGCACATGGTGCACTCGCTTTTTTTTTGGAGGGGGGGTATTTCAGCAAATCGTGGACTCGCTTTTATTTCAGCAAAGGTATTTCGGCAAAGGATGGCCCGCCCGGCTGCCCTACCGCCTCCAGCCCGAATGGGCACCAGCTTCCGGGAGAGGTCGAGGGGTATCAGCTCACCTTTCTGGGGGCCCCCGATTAGGATCACGGCTTTCAGCATTGCCTACTTGGTGTCTGGACGGCAAGGAAGACTGCGTCAGATGGGCCCCTCCGCACTGTCCCTACAGCACGAAAGACCCCGCAGCGGGATCCCCTCCCCACTCGAACACGGCCTTCTGCTTCCGAGCACGTGAGAACGCCACGTCACCGGTTCCACCTCCTCGTGGGTGGGTGCGAGCTCAGACTCCAGGCACATCGGGAGCCTGAAAGTCAGAGGGAAAGAGGCGCGGGAGGGGGAAGCGGGATCCTCCAACTGAAATGCAAGGAAAGCTTACAGCATCCACATCTTTTCCTGCTCGCTGCCGCCTCCCGTCTTTGCATCCGCCTCCCCGCGAAGTTCCGAAGCAGCACCTGCCACGACTCCAGATTGCCCAAAATGCAGTGCGGGCACTGGTTCCGTTCCCACTCTCCTTCTTTTTCGGGTTTAAAGGCGGCCTCCCTCGGCCTCGGCTCCTGGAGACTCAAGAAACAGTAACATGGGAGTGGTTAGGTTTTGCCTGTTTCCGATTTCTAACCTAGCCTGTAGATTTGGGGCTTCCCATGCAAGTGTTTATCAGGAATGACCCTGCTTAACATATTTTGGGCTCAGCCAAGATAGGGTGGGTGATGCTGCCTGCTGTAGACTCCCGCTCTAGTGGACTTATTGGTTGGCGTGGATCAGAGATGGCACGGTCAGGTTCGGGCAGATTCCTGATCATGCTGATTTCTATCACCTGGCTGGGGAGCAGAATGAAGAACGAATTCCCCTGGCTTGACTTTTCAGCCTTCAGAAGTATTTACTGTAGCAAGAGAGCATAGTTCCCAAGCGTGTGCACATGGCTTTCCCTTGCCTTGTTTAGCACTGCAGAGAGCTGACCTCCAGCATGTGTGGGATTTGGGGACAGAGGTGGGGTCTGCAACAAAGTGTCCAGAGTGGGAGCCAGCTGTGTCCTTTTTCTAGGGTGTTTCGTGCCAGGCCCGTGTCCCATTTTACACACACACACCATAACCAGCCCACCAGCATTCCAAGGATATTTTCAGCACTCTGTGGTTCTTGGGATACCCCACTTCATCCCCCGTTTTTCCCATTCTTTAAAGGATTGGAGTGGTGGTAAAATATTGGGGTTTCAATGGGCTTCCTACTACAGTATCTCATAAACTGTTTGTAAGTTTTCGCATCCAGAGAAGAATAGGTTTGAATGGATGTTAGAAGGTATCTAGGGTGTCCTGCAAGTCAGATCACGTGATGTCAAAAACGAAGGAAAAGCTTTGCAAGAGGACAAGGAACGAATGTGCCGTTTTGCCCATCCTGAAATGTCAGAAATAAATCCTGGGTGCTGGGGCTAAAGCCATCTTTAAAACATGCCTGCCTTTAGGCTTTCCCGGTTGATTTCTCTTCAAGACTTGGCGGGGCCTTATCTGTAACAGATCATCCATTGGATAGTGACACCATCTAGGAGTGTGTCATGAATGCAAAGTCCCATTTCGCTTAGAGTCCTGTAAAGCTTTGTGAATGTGAGGGAGATGCTGGGTGTTTTCAGGTTAGGCTTTTATTATGCAATTATCACTCTGCAAAAAGGATTTTTTTTTGAGGGAGGGAGGCAGAGATGATTAGGTTCTCCACTGGTAAGCGTATTTCCTTCTTGGTTCTGTTCTGTCCACAGGAAATCTTTAAGCAGGGAAAGACGGAGTAGCTTTGTGGCATGAGCAGCATTAAGAAGCTGTCCGTCTGGAAGCATGTGCTGCTTGAAGACAAGCGGTGTCGAGGAGCAGCCACGACACGATTTGGAAGGAATAGAGATCATCCGCTCCGCTCTCCCTCTTCTGTGCCCTGTCACATGGACAGGATGACGAGAAGTTGGAAGATTGAAACAATCCCCAATATGGTCAGGAAGAGCTATTTATATCTCCAGAGCAGCCGGCTGAAAAAGGGATCCTGCAGTGTTTCTGAGCATCGGCAGGAGGCAACATTGCCAAGGAAAAGAGGGCAGAATCTTGGCCTCCAGAACTTGCCTTCTTCATTGAGAAGTTCCAAATGGTTTTGGCCTCCAGGAACAGGCTGTAATGCACAGCCTTTGCCCTTTAGAGATGTTAGGGCTGCAGCTCCCATCATCCCCAGCAAATATATCCAGAGTACGCCAGGTTGGGAAAGGCTGTGTAACCCAGAGTATGGACTGGGAGGAACTGCAAAGTGTTCTGATGAGTGTGCTCAGGTTGAAATCTCAGCTGAGTTGTTCAGCCTCCTGCAGAACAGGGGCAACCATGATGCATTTATGCAAGGTGTATTAATCCTAATTGTCTGGTTCCTACAACATGCTAAGTCACAAAACCATGGTTTTCAAACCACAGTGGGTTGACACATTACATAAAGCCAAAATCAAACCATGTTATAGCTCAGCGCAACATCGGATACCAGCCCCAGCTATTAGGCTATTAGCAGCAGGGCAGATCCAATCTCTGCATCTGCAGCCACCACGGGGTCAAGGAAGCACACCAGTTCGTATCCATGGCCAAAATCATGTCAGGAAAAGAGGAAAAATGCTACATCAGCCCTGGAACAGCTAAGGATAACTTTCAGTTGCATCCGGCATGGGCTGAGGAAGAGTCAAAAGTCGTGAGGAAATGCTTAATAATAATAATATTTATTATATTATATGTATAAGTTTTATTGAATGTTATTTTAACTTATTTATTGTTGTATCTTGATTCATTATATTTTATTGTAAATCACCCAGAGTCCCCCTTGGGGGAGTGGGTGGTGATAAATCAAATAAACAAACAAACAAACCCACAAGACCGCATAGAATCATTTGGTTTTATTTAGTTCGTCAAGCAAGAAAATGGGTCCAGAAGAATCTGGAGGCTTCTGGGATGGCTGACTCTCTTGGCAGCACTGGGGAAAGACCACTGGCAAGTAATGTCTGTGCTGCCCCTTTCATGCCCCCACCCAGATGGCTTTTCAGGGACCGCTGCTTGTGACGTGTTTATGGCAAAGCTATTGGTAGGCTGATAGCGCTGCCTGCCCAAGAAATGGATTGAGCCCTGGAGCAGGGGGGGGGGGGCTGTTCTTGCCAGCAAGTTAGGGAAAAGTTGTGCCCTCATTGAAGCTGTACTATGTGAGTGAGAGAGACAAAGCAGCAGTGAGAGATGTAGCTGGGCTCTGGGGTATTGCAGGGGAACAAAATATCCCTATTGCTCCAGTTGATTTGTTTTTAGTTTGCATTCCCCAGCTGTGAGAGCTGAGTAATGCCATTCCCTTTGTCAAGCCAGGTTCCTGGTGAGGCAATACAGTATTCTGGACCATGGGATGGAGAGTTTCTTTGGGGGTGGGTCAGGCTGTGGGGAGACGGGAGCTCAGTTCACATCAAGGCGTGCAAAGGACTGGTCCATGCCCAGGCTGTTCTCCACGAAGATCTCATACTTCCCAGCATCAGCTGGCGTCACCTTCTTGATGGTGAGAGTTGTTGAGTCACTGCCAATGTTATAGTACACTCTGCGGAGGAAGGAAAGGGAATCAGAGCTTGGGGGCCCATTCTGAGCCCCACAATGGGCAGAGGTTTCTTTCTGAGGTCTCTCTGTCAGCAGCATATGACATGATATGTGCTTGCTACTAGGGAAGCACCAGGTATCTAGACTAGGTTGCCTTCTACTTCATGCCCTGTCAATGCAAGGGATCCTCGTCAAAGGGTAATAAGCTCTTCTTACCGTGACAATCACCAGTGAAAGAACTGGAGAAGGAGGAGGAATAATAATTATATTATTGGAAGCTCACATTATACAGTATACCAGGGTTTCTCCACCAGGGTTCCATGCAACCCTAGGGTTCCGTGAGAGGTCACTACGGGTTCCCTGGGAGATCACAATTTATTTAAAAAATTATTTCAAATTCAGGCAACTTCACATTAAAGAGGTAAGTTTCATTCTTTATTTTCAGTTTAAGAACACTGTTAGTGCATATACAGTATACAGGCCTACCCATGAAACCAATATAATAATTTTGTAACTTCTGGCCTATATTTGAGTCTGAATGGGCAGGGGTTCCCCGAGGCCTGAAAAATATTTCAAGGGTTCCTCCAGGGTCCGAAGGTTGGGAAAGGCCATTATATACTATAATACTAACATTCAAGCTATGGCATCATCCATGCTTTTTCTCTGTGCCTGAAAATTACCTGTGAGGGCCTGTGTGATCAAGGAAGGAACATCGGGGGTTCTCATATCTTTGCCCTAACTCGACTGCTGTTCTGAGACCCATCCTTGCTCAGCACCCAGGGGTGGGCTTAACTCACCGATCATCCTCTTCAATATCCTCCCCATCCTTGGCCCAGCCAACATCAGGGGCTGGCTCTCCAGTGATATGAGCTGTCAAATTGACTGTGCTGCCTTTCTTGGCCTTTAGGGTTTCCGGGCCTTTCTCTATCTTGGCAGGTACTGCAAGAGAGGAAACAGGTGGGATCAGAGCAGGCCCTCTCCCCACACCGCTTCTGCCTGGGGAGAACCTATCCTGGGACCTGGGAATCTAATCCTTGGCTGTGTGTCCAGATGTGAGTCTTCTTCCACATGATGGCATTGCTTTTCCTGTAGTGGTTGTTACTGCTGAGGAACGGCAACGTAGCATCCACATAAGTTGTTCCTGTTAGGGATGCTATTGCAAAGAGAGCTGCCACAGCCACTACCCAGTGGGTCAATCAAAAAAGATTTCTACATACTTCCAGCTAATTTAAATATCTCCCTTGACCACAGTAGTGGCTATACTGTAGGCACAGTCATGGGTGGGTGATTATTCATGTGCTGCCTATGGTCTCTTCTTTTAAAAACAGTATTGAACTAGCATTCCAAAAGCGTAAAATAATCCAAGTATTCAATACAGTACCCACTTATGAGTTCTTCTATCGCTCTATCTAAAATCTATGAGAGTGGAACTGCTATAAAATACACCATTTGTTGAATGGAGCTTCTATTTCCAGCCTTTCCTGATAAATTGTTAAAGGGGAAAAAAAAGAGGAAATAAAAAGACATTGGCTGATAACTAACGAATGACAATATTTTTTGAATGTCTCTATGACATTACTGAAATAAACTATTGCCAATTCACATTAAGGCCTATCTGCAAGTAGTTCTGAGGCTATTGGGGTTGTGAGAAGTGACTCTGCTAAGCTTGTCCTGGGGCAAAAGAGTTCCTCATTAGAGGATGGGTAACTTTACTAAAGATATGGCAGGACAGGAATCCTGCTCTGGGATTGCTGCTTTTCCCACTAAGTATTCTTGAAGACCACAATGCAGGGCAAGTAAATTAGAAAATCCTCTTTCCATTTTTTCTAGGATGCCTGGATTGCCTTGGGGCACTTTGCAGACCTGAATTAATCTGCAGCCATTTTATGTTATTGGGCTGCTTAGAAAGAGGGATTATGCAGTCTCTTTGCCTTGCCCTATTTTGCTCCTCTTCGATCGATCCATCCATCGATCGATCCATCCATCCGTTGCAATAGACAGATGCATGATTATGGAGAAACTATTCTTGGGATATATAGTTAGGACACCCTAGTATCTAGAGTTTAGAATTTAGGATACTTTCTTGAGATTATCACTCCCTTTGCTTGGTCATATTCTTTTCCTGAGTAATAAAAATTCCCATTGAATTGTTGATGTATCCACCAAGGAGCTCCCAAGGCGTCAGGTTCAGTGCAACAGTATAGAGGCAGAAATATTGGGTACAGTTGCCTTCTCTTCTTATGTAGCATCTGGACAACTTTGGGTCATGTAGAGCACAAGGTGTGATCGCTTGGCAGTTTCTTCAGTTAATGCATAGAGTTGGGGAAGTAGGACATTACAGGATCTACATGCTTTGCAAGAATCAGCTTGTATAAATAAATGCACACAAACTTGTGATGCGTGTCCTATTTTGCTTGTAATGTCCCCTTCTGACTTGAGCATAAGAATGGTAGGCCATGTAAATCAAGACCTCGCTGGGATATCAATCTCAAAAATCAGCCTTGATGACTGAACTGTTCTGAGAATCCAACAGAGAATTCTACCACTGCCTGTCCTGCATCTCCACAGGATCATGACTAGCTAGACAAACAGCATAACTATATTAGAGGGAAGGAAAAGAGGAAGGCAGGCAGGCAGGCAGGCAGGCTCTGTCTTGGCAGAAGCAGGGCTAGAGTTAGACAAGACCTATGAATAGAAAATGGGCAGGGCTACGACTTGAAGCAGTGGAGCAGACAGAGCAAGCTTCCCCAATGAAGTATGCCAAAGTGAAGCACTCTCTTAGAGAAGAAACTCACTAGAATGTCTTCATTGCCCAGGGGATGTATGGCTCTATGTTTAGCAGGGAATGTGGGAACAGGGCCACATTACCTTCTATGAGGAGTCGAGCTGAGTCAAAACACTCTCCAAAGGGATTCTTCACGGAGATGGTGTACTTGCCCAGGTCAGGAAGGGCTCCATCACGCACCACCAAGGCCACAATGTCAGGATCCTCAAAGACGTAGCGGTACTTGGGCCCATCCTTGAGTTCCACACCATCTTTGGACCAGCGGATAAAGGGGTCAGGGAAGGCACTGATGCGACATTCCAACTTGGCTGCACTCCCTTCTATCAGCATAACATCTTTGAGGTTCTGTAGTACCCGTGGAGGGCCTTTCTCTTTCAGTTCCTTGCGAGACCTGAGAGTGGAGAGGAGGAAGTGGAACAGCAGACAGGCAGAACTCTGCTCATAATCTTATCGCTCCACCTTTCCCAATCCAGTGATCTCTGAATGAGTTAAGATTGCAGCTCTCAGAATTCCCAAGTAGCATGATCATCAGCTCTGTAGGCTAGGAATTCTGGGAGTTATAGTCTCAACAGATCCGAAGGGTAACTTGCTGCCAAAACCTGTTCTCATTTTTCATTTCTCATTCTCATGAACAGGGCAATAGCAAACTGTCATGAAGAGAGATCTGAAAAAAGGCAAATGATAATGGTTCCTGGGCAAAATAAATTATTTGCTTGGAGGGTGTGGAATGAGCACTTAGACATCAACTCATCTCTCTGCACTTAGAAATTAGCATTATTAAGCTGCAGTTAATTGAGTAATTATATTACGACAGTGAATGCTTTAGGTGTAAGTGGCAAAATCTGACTAATTGTAATTCCTCTTGTTAGATCCCATTCGTCCCTGCTCCAGAGAACTAACACTAATAACATAATGGGTGGAAATATTATTAATGAAGAAGATTAGCTTCAATTTTGCTGGTGCTGGAGCGTACTCTTGAAATGGAATGGCCCCGTTTGTTTACTTTCTATGAATAATTCTAAGCCAATGACAGTATCCAACAATTATGTGGGTGCTTAGTTGTAAGTAATTAAAACACTGGATTGTGCAAAGGGGCTTTGTGTGTGATGAAAAGAACCAGATTCTAGGACTTCACCAAGGTGCCGCATTATAAATAAAGGATTTGGTCTAAATGCTGAAGCACAGGAAAACTTGTCCAAGTAAAGCAAGGTCTATGTAATCTTCTCTCTCTGTGATCTCCCTATAACATAAAAAAATAGGAGCTTTGTGCAGCTGGATCCCAAATTCCGGGAGAGTATACTGAACTGGATTCCTACCAGAGTATGTCCTTCTTGTCATATCTGTAACACTAGTCATAAAATCATAGAACAGAAGGGTTGGAAAGGGTCTTGGAAATAATCTAGTCCAACCCTCTGCTCATGGCAGGAATCGAGGATGTCAGTTTTGATAACTCTTGTTCTCTGATAAGTCTTCATTGCTGCTTTCCTTACTACTTCTGTAGTAACCCTTCCCCATCCATTTCATGACCACCACCTCTTTTGTACTCCTTCAACATCCAACCACATCTAACCACAATTTTCCAATTACTTCCAGGCTATCTTTCTCACATACTAAGTCTCTCCCACCTAGCTGAACCATTGAAGATAATATATTCAGCTTCCATCATCAGCTTCCCATACTGATTTCTCTCATCAAAATATACCAAAGACACTTTCCCAGTTTTAGAATTGGCTCATGCTTTAAATCAGGATACCTGATGACCTCCAGACAGCTACCATTGCCATGAATATTGGCCGTGCTAGCTATAGCTAATGGAGTTGCAGACCAAAACCTCCAGAGACCCACCAGGCTATCAATCTTTCTTCTAAATGCCCCTTCCATGTGCCCTGTATTTGTTGGTCTTCCCTTCCAAGTGACTTTTTGAGACCACAAAGTATTATCCATAGAAAGACAACAGTACCAGTATAAAAGATAAAAACTAATAATAGCATATAAAAGCAGCATGAACCCAATTTCCTCAAGGACTACAAAGGGCCCACAGGTATAAATGTCATTCTCCAGGGTCTGAAAAGGCTACAAAGTAAGCAATGGGTTGGAATGTTTCACATCTGGAATGCCTCCATTGAGAAGACTCCCTTTTTTGTTGCCACCTAACTCACTACAGGTGGTAGGTGCTAGAGGAGGAACTCCAAATTACAAGTTAGCATACAGGCAGGCTAAGGCAGAGGCAAATAGTCCCAAATTTTGTAGGACTATGACATTAAGAACCAACTCTGCCCTGGGGTTGTTTCTTCATTTCTAAAATACTTAGGTACCACCATCCAGCCCTAAAAATGCATCTTATAGTTGCTGTATTTTTTTAAAATGAGAGAGAGAGATCAAAATCCTCCCAGACAGTCTTTCAAGAACCCTTTTTCTCACTGCCAGTGATGAGGAGTCATCCTTCCACTGGCTGCCCTCCTCACCTGTGCCCACGGTAGGAAGCCTGGATGCGGATGGCAGCGTTCTGCACCTGAGGATCATTAATGTCCAGGGAGCATCCTGGTGGGGGAGGGGCTGCTGGCTTCTTGGGTGCAGCTTTTGACATCTGCAGGGCAAGGGGGAGGGGAGGAGGAGGAATGGCAGGTTAACATGGTGGAGAGAAAATTCCCATTGTCAGTGGTACAAACTCCAACCCTCTGCTTGCTTCCATCAGCACAGCTTTACGTAAGACTCCCTCTGACTCTCTCAGGAGGACATTTACAAGGGTGCATCCCCCATGTACTGCCAAGAGGTTTCGGCGGGTGCTACCCTCACAGATCCAGAATCTTCCAAAATCATCCATCTGGCCAAACTGGAAGGGGGTGACAGGTTAGAGAGCTTCCCTTTGGCATTCTTATTGCAAACTCAGGGTAGGCTTGCATGAGACAAAGCTGCTAAGGGTCCCACCCATCTCCTGGACATCATGAGGGCAAAGGCTCCCTCTGAAGCAAGGAGGAAAACACATTAAGGCAGATGGATAAGATAGAGATCCCTCCTGGCCCCCCAGTCACAGAGGAAGGTTCTCAAGTAGGGTAATGTTTGGGGGAGGGGCGTTAAGTTGGGGCAGAAGTCCTAAGGATCTATTCTCTTTCCTTCCACAAGAAAAGTCGAAATCTCTTACCGTGAGTAGTATCAGTGCAGCTCTTCTGGGATGGAAAAGGCCACAAGACCCTCATCCCACTCAAATTTATATCTCTGGAGGGGAGATCTAAAGTCTGTTCATGCCCCCAACTGCATTCCTGCTCAGGCATCTCCTTCTTTGGCTGGGGCGGGGGACAAGTGTGTCCCCCACTCAGAAGGGAATCTTGGCACTCCCTTATATAGTCTGCTGCCAGGTACCTGTGAGAATTGGGGCCGCGCCGATTGCAACCCAGCGCTGTGTAATCAGATTGACCAGCCCAGAGGGACCGGAGCAGCTGCACCATTCCCACCCTCTGCTGAGAGACAGAGAAGGGGAGTGGCAGGCTGAACAACACCCCCCCCCCCAAGTCCGGCTTGCTACCAATACATGCTGCTGTAGGAGGACAAGAAAACACTGGACAGGAGAGGGCACCAGGTATTAGGATCAAGAGCTAGCCAGACAGCTCATAAGTGTCAAGAGCTCTACTCCAATGTACATATTTGGTCAGGAAAAGCTACTGAAATGTGCCTTTCACAGAAAAAATGGATGCAAACCTTGCCCTCTGTTCATCACACTGAACCATTTCACAGGACAGGTCAGCCTCAGCAAGTGGTAATAGCTGTGCTGTTGCAACTCTCCTGGTCATGTAATACTAGGCTCTTAAATGCAGGGCCACAACTAGGGGGAGGCAAGCGGGGCATGTGCCCCAGGGGCCGTGTTGGGGGGTGCACCAAAATGACGCCTGGGGGGCGCCAAAATGACAAAATAACCCTTGGGGGTGCACGGAATCCATGTTTGCCCCGGGTGACATAGACCCTAGTTCCATCCCTGCTTAAATGGAGGGCATTTCCATACAGTGTCTTTCAGAATCAGTTCTAGACCAATCTCATGACCCTGGTAGATCCCAAGAATGGGGTTGCTTTATTGCTGGCTCAGATGCTGGGGTCTGCAATTCTGGCAAAACTATTTTTTTCCTTGAAGCCCTGCAGTTCAATAGAGCTTTGGAGCAATCTCTTCTCCCCTTGATGGAAACTCTTGCCTCACTCTGCCTTCTGGCCTCTTCTTCCTCATAGAAATTCACCTGTGGTAGCATCGTTTTCACCTTCTTTTTAAAAAAATTTTATCCACCTTTATTATTTTTATAAATAACTCAAGGTGGCGAATATACCTAGTACTTCTTTCTCCTCCTATTTTCCCCACAACAAGAACCCTCTGAGGTGAGTTGGGCTGAGAGAGAGTGACCGGCCCAAGGTCACCCAGCCGGCTTTCATGCCTAAGGCGGGACTAGAACTCACAGACTCCTGGTTTGCCATTGGCTCCTTCTTCCTCCTTGACTTTGCAGCAACTAATTCACTTGGCTAAAAAGATGACTTTTCTCTTGGATTACTGTTAATCTAAATCTGACTTGGATTACAGCTAATATTAATTTGATTTTTTTACCAGTTTTGTGCTGATCTGACAAAAGAAGGATTCAGTAAGGCAACACCTTGCCAGACCAAGTACATAAGGTAGAGAGAATAATAGCTCATGGCCCAAATCTACTTCTTATTTGCCTGTTTGGTCCCAGCACAACGCCTAATTTCAAAATCCTTTCTTCCATGTGAGCCAGCCAGGATAAGGTCACCACATTTCCTCCTCATGCAAAACTGGTGAATTATTAAAGTGTGTAAAAAAAGAATTTCCAATTGTGCTCTTCCAGTCTATTTTGGAGAGGTATGGCTAAAGAACCATTTACTTATGCCTTAGCTCAAAGGCAAGGATCATTGTGTTCCTTCAACCCAATTTAATTTAAATCAGAACTTCTGATTTAGTTTTTAATTTTAGTCTGGCGTGTGTGTGTGCATAGGGAGCCTGTCATAGTTCGTCTGCTCAGAATCATGGAAGAATAATGTTATGTGGACCAGGCCATACCTTGCACTTATATAATCACCTCATTCTCTTGTGTGAGATCCTTTTGCACGGGGGTGATATTCAGCAAGTTCAGGGAAAGGAGAGGGAGTGAGGACAAAAACAATGCAGCGAGGAACAAGCATGCTCAACAGGCCATGAAATGGGGATTATTGGTGGGGGAGGGCAGTGGAGAATTTGAAAACCAGGAAACCAATAGAAAGAGTGTAATACCACGTTCAGTGGTACTAAAATAATCTAACCTTAATGAACGGGTAGAGAACAAATGGAGAATTATCAGCTGCCTCCCCCTCACACACACACCATCACCATCACCACCACCACCACCACACACACACACACACACACGCACACACACACAAACATACCACCACCATCTTCTACTTAACTTTGAACAAAATTTTCAAAGATCAGTTGAAGCTTTTCATAGCAGACCGAAGACACCAGTTTTGGTTCTCTTTGCAGGTCCAGCATTACTATTGACCATCCAAGTTCTGTCTCCCCTTTTTTTGGAAGGGTTCATCCTGTGGGTTGAGCACAGCCTCCCCACTTCCACACTACAGACATGAAAACTGGTTTTGCTTCCTTCCTCCCCATAAGTCACAGTGTGAATTTGTGGGTGTATTTTGTGGGTGTGTGCTTGAAGTGTCATTTGTATTTATGGATTTTAAAAGTTAATTCAATACTATGTAGACCCTTGGTCAATTTTTTGATGAAGCATTCTGAGGAAACGTGATGCAGTTTTTTTTCTAAGTTTGAACCTAAGGGGGAAACAATGTACATCAGACCAAAAAACAGGAACTCCACTCATATTTTTAGATAAATCCAAACACATCCCAAGAGGAGTCTCCTGGTGGCATTCATCCTTGTCTTTGATTGAACACCTACATTAATCAGCTCGATCTTTTGACTATGAGAAAATGCAAAATCTTTCGTAAGCTCCCAATTTCTTCAGGAATCACATCAAGCCATTGAAATTATTCTCTGCCTTTATTTTGACTGTTGAACTGCTTCCACACAAGGTGTTTATTGCAGAACCCTCTTTTCTGCTCACGCTTTAGAGGGGGAATTCAAATGTTCGTAATCTTTTCATGTTTTCCCACTACTGGTCTGTTCCTGCCTTTTTCTTTCTTTCTTTTGAGGAAAAAGACTAGCACAATCTCAAAATGTATAGATGTCTTTTTTTAGGAGGCCTAGTTTTGGTTTGCGGGATGGGGTGTTGGGAAAGCTGTGCCCATTATACCTCAGCACACCTTTAATATAAACTGTGTGGTAAGCATCTGTTTGTAAACCTTAAAAAAGCAACTTTTAATTAGTGCTAAAATGCTTTTCCAACTATATATTTTAAAAATGTTAAATACTGTTTAAATGAAAGTATTAAATTATATCACTATAATACTAATTTTAAAAAGAAAACTTTTCAAACGTTTTTGACATGTATATTAAGTAAGAAGCACTTAGCACTAAATAAATAATTGGGTTTTTTTTAATTTTTAAAAAGGTTACTAGAATACCCCCACCCCAACCCCCATGATTGCTCAGGTGGATATAATTTTTCTATTTCCCATCTACAGCATTTATGCCATAGCCTTGGATATACACAGAAAATTGTGAGATGAGTTTACAGGAAGACTGCAATATCCATAATAATGTGGAAAATCACGTGTGGTTCCATTTATAGTTGCAGCAGAAGAACAGTGATTGATTTGTGATAAACCATCCATCTGGAAGAGGCTTGTTGTTTTGCTTTTCCTGTGCAAGAGGGAAAATGTACATCATCTCCACATTTAAAATACACTGGACCGGGTGAGAAATGAACCTGGGGGGGCCAGAGACATGGCTTTACACAACGAAGGCAAGACAGGAGAGTTGCATTCATGCAGTAGATGCTGGGCCTGGGTTCGACTTTCTCTTCTGCTCAACAGTCAACGCCCAATTTCCACTATCCTACCAAATCTAGGTTTGTAACTCCTCTCTGTCCGCAGCGTGCCAGAGATTCTGGAGATCTGAGAACTTGTAGATTCTAAAGTTCAGAATGGCTTCCATCCTGTTCAGCAGAACATGAAAAGTTGATTGCTATGGATACCACACAGGCCAGGCAGGGTAGAAAAGGAAGGGCCTATATCTTCATTTTCTTGAGAAGGGGGACAGGGAGAAACATTATCCTGACTGTGTAAGTGGCTTCATTAGTGAGTTTCTGCCACAGCAGAGATACAGTCAGTCACCATCACTACAGCAAGGCTAACAAGTAAAGGGCTAGGATGAGCATAGAGGCCATTCCGTTTCCTTCCTCAACAATAAAACTGACACACAATTTTGTACATCCTGAGAAGGCCAAATGCAAAAAGAAAGGCTGCATAAATGTGGAAGCTCTCTGCTTCTTTGATGGTGTGTTCTGCAAATCCCAGGATGGATCTTGGCGAAAGAGCATTAAGGAGGGAATCATGTATAAATGTAAATATTTTGAGGAGAGGGAAGTTGTATAGAAAGCACATACTTGATTCATAAAAGTGGGTAGGGAGACAAAGTGTCTGCCTTCTGCATCTGAAGGAAAAGAAAGGATTATACTTTCAGAAGAGCATGTGCAAAATGCAAGGAGAGATCAGGAAAGAATATATATAGTGAGACTGTGAAAGTTTGAAGTTGAAAGATCTGCTAATGGGTATCTTACATCAGTGTTTCTCAACCTTGGCAACTTTAAGATGTGTGGACTTCAACTCCCAGAATTCCCCAGCCAGCTTGCTTTGGGTTGCTGTAAAATCCTAAGACCATAAAGTTGGGAGAGGCCATTGAAGCCCCTGAATCCAACCCTGCTCAGTACCGAAACACAAATTAAAGTGTCTCCAAAAGATGTAGACTTAATGCATCCCCCCACCCACCCCCAGCTCCTGCCTTGGGAAACAGAAACACCCATGACGAGGATGGCAAACTATTCCAGGACTGCATTGTGTATCTTGAGTGCAAAGTTTACCCCTCCTGTTGTGCCTTCACACAAACCTAATCTAGCAGGTCTGATCCATCTTTTTCTTTCTCAGTTCAGGTTAATTTGTAAAACAAAACAATGCCCCACTCCTCAGAGCTGTACACCAGGGAACAGAGGTCATACATTAGGCACAGTGCAGAAGGAGCCATCTGGATCTTCCAAGAAACAGTTCTTTTGATGAGGAGAGGTCCCAGCATTTGCCTCTTCAAAGCCCCTTTCAGATTTCCCAGAGCACATCACCCCTTTCTGAACCCAACCCCACAGTGGCAAGTCTTGTAGTTTTCTGTCACCAGGCACTGTTTCATTCCCTCTAAACCAGCTTGCCCTGCTGTGAGGATTGTGGGAGAAGGGGAAGATCAGCAGCCAGTGCTGATGACTCTTTCTCATCCATGAGGTATATCAACCACTCCCACCCTGGCTGGGAGGACAGGTACTTGGCCCATTGCGCCCCCTGCTGGAATGTTCTGTGGCTCCTCCGGCAGGGCAGGCGCTAGGGCACGTGGCTGCTGGCGCCGTGGTAGGAGCGCAATAAGACCTTGTGCTTGGTAGCCACTTCATTGCGCCGACGCTGGTGCTCCACCAAGAACTCTTTCAGGCGACTTGTGGTGAAAGTGAGGGTCTGACGCCGCAACTTCATGAGATAGGCATCCTGGAGCCAAGGGTTGGCAAAGCAGTCCTTGAGAGTTGGACGGCTCCTGCAAGAGATCGATTGTTAGGGAGAGCTTTCCAGAGCCCTTGTTACACTCAAGATGGAAATAAAAGCCCAGACTGAAAGTCAAGCGGAACGGAGAATACACAGGACGCCATCTTACACTGATTCGGACTATTGGGTCTTCATCTAGTGTCAGCCCTTCCAGGTAAACCAGACAGGAAACGCAGCTAGATGAACTAATTCTGCTTTATTGTAAGGCTACATTAACAGAATCTTGCAAGTCCGAAAGTACAAATCTCCCGTCCTCCCTATTTATCGCCTGAGTGGTCAGGGCGGGTCTTTCCTAAGTTTCTCCTTTAGATCGTTACCCTCTTGTGGACTTCCTTTCCTTTTATTTGTTCGCTCCCTAGGTAGCAACCCTTCCCTCTGTTCCCCAAGGTCGCCCTCACATTCCATCGCATCTAGCTCTGTGTTATTTACAGTGATGGGCTGCTGCAGCTCTCCAGGGTTTCAAACAAGAACTTTTCTCAGCCCTACCTGGAGATACCTCAGCCTGTACTTGAGACCTTGTTTGTATAGATTAGGGGCTCTGTTATTGAACCCAAACATAATACATCCAGAATCTGCAGCAGAAATAAGGCGGGACTAATGCAGTTCCAACATCTTGCTCCTCTAAAGCCATATCACTCCCATTCCAGAAAAGCACTGGTGAAATGTACACATGATGGATTTTATTTGCAGGAAAGGATATGTAGAATTATACTATCAATCACATTTAGTGACTGTTCTAACTTCTACCATGTGGCACAGCAACCCTTCCGTGACTCAGATGGCCCTGGCCCTATTGGCTTTCTGCAAGGTGCTAAAGGCCTGGTTTTCCCTTAGGCATTTGGGCTGGGAACCCTGTTGGTTGGTTTGTCTGCTGCTTGTCTGTTTGCTATTGGTTTGTAAGACAGAAGTATTTATTTGGACCTCTTGCACATGGTAGATTAGTTGTTGCTGTAGCTTCTTCTTCCTCTTCCTCTTCCTCTTCTTTTAATTATGTTGGGTTCTTTACTGGTTTTGTGGTCTTAATTCATTGTCAGCTGGCTAGGGTCACAGTAGCAAGATGGGCAGCCATATACATTGTTTAAGTAAGTAAGTAAGCAAACAAACAAACAAACAAACAAACGTTTGCTCCCTCTTTTAAGATCACAATCCTCCAAGCAAAGCCCTGTGATTATACTATGGCTTCTAGTACCTTTATAACCTTCACACTTACATTATGATGATGCTTTTAGGAGTTCTCAATCAAGATAAGCTTCAGATGCTGCTCAACTACGCTGACAAAATCTATGCTGCTCTCAGGTTGTGTCATGTTTCTTTCCCCACAATTCACTCACCATGGATGGGCAGAGAGGACCTTGCGGATGAAGAGTGCTGCACTCTGGGAGACGTTAGGATAGAGCTTGAAGGCATCATAACGCCCTGCAAGGATCCTGCTCTCTATCTCCAAGGTATCTGCTTCAAAGAATGGTGAGCGACCACTGAGCCTGATGGGAACAATTGAGAATGGAAGGAATGGACAACATAAATGATCTGCTTGTCTACGAAGCTAACATTCCCAAATGGGGTATTTCTGTGTGAGCACTGTTATTAAAGGTTTATAGAGGGAGGTGGTGCCTTCAAAGCTTTACAGAGATGTTATTGCACAAGTCAGGAGAATATCAAGGAAGTAGGACTATAGGCTCCACTTTGGTGTACTCTTGATGCAGGGAATTAATCAGAGAAAGATCTTTCATTCTACTTGACGCACTCAATTTCCTGCCACCACCCATCTCATCCATACTTACATGATATACGTGAGCACTCCTATGCCCCAGATGTCAGCTGCTGAGCCAATGGGATCCCCCTTCACCATTTCTGGAGCTGCAAAGAAAAGAAAGAACCACTTCTTTTTTCTCTGTAGATGACAAGCAATGCCAAATTCCATATTGTGCCCAGAAGGGCTTTCACTTAATATACTGAATAAACTCATCAGCTTAATTGGGTCACGCCTCATTGCTTCCCTTGTGCATCTCAAGTGGCAAACAAAGCTGTCTATAATAAACAGCTTTACGTTTGGAGCTGCGAATACAGAGAGATGGGCTAAATACGTGCAAGACAAGGAAGCTTACTATTGCCATACTGCCTCAATGCAACAAGAGGGAAGATATGAGTCTCGTGGACCAGAAATCTTAAAGCCAATCCATGTTTATAGGGTGAGAGAGAGGAAGAGAGTTCAGAGCAAAAACATTTGGTCAGACCAGTCAGAGACAGAGTAAAAAGGAATATGGACTATAACCGAGTAAAATGTGATCACAAAAAGGCCGGTATAGCTACAGGCAGTTTGCACATCATCCCACTGATTATTGATTTATTAAATGTATATCCTGCCTTTTGTACAGGAGCTCCAGCTGGTGTACATAGTGTTCCCTCCTCCTGTTTTCCTTCACAACAACCCTGTGAGGTAGGTTGGGTGAGAGAGAGTAACTGCCCCACATCATTCAGTGAGCCTCCATGGCTGAGGGTGGACTAGAACCTGGATCTCCCCACTCCTAGTCCAGCACTTAACCATTGCACCACACTGGCTCTCGATTATTCATTATGAGCAATGTAAGATGTTTGTATGAGTTGTGGCCCTGAGATTTCTGGCTTTAGGAAGATATCTAAAACCTTAGCAGGAGGGTATTTGGTTGGCAGCCCAAGTAAAGTCCTGCCCCCCATCACCCAGTGTCAGCCATGCAGAAGAATAGGATTTTCATCTCTGCCCTGGACATGATGGGACAAGTTTAGGGCTAGGGTCTCACCAAATACCCTATAGCTAAGTGTTGTAGTTCTTTCCTTCCTGTTCTGCTCTCAGTCTCCTTAGCAATTTGGTTTAGCTGGTTTGGTCTAGTAGCGAAGGCAGCAGGCTAGAAACCAGGAGACTGTGAGTTCTAGTCCCACCTTAGGCATGAAAGCCGGCTGGGTGACCTTGGGCCAGTCACTCTCTCTCTCAGCCCTAGGAAGGAGCCAATGGCAAACCAGGAGTCTGTGAGTTCTAGTCCCGCCTTAGGCATGAAAGCCGGCTGGGTGACCTTGGGCCAGTCACTCTCTCTCTCAGCCCTAGGAAGGAGCCAATGGCAAACCAGGAGACTGAGAGTTCTAGTCCCGCCTTAGGCATGAAAGCCAGCTGGGTGACCTTGGGCCAGTCCCTGTCTCTCAGCCCAACTCACCTCACAGGGTTGTTGTTGTGGGGAAATAGGAGGAGGAAGGGGTATTAGGTATGTTCACCGCCTTGAGTTATTTAAAAAAATAATAAAGGCGGGATAAAAAATCTAAAAAAAATTTTTTTTTGATTGTCTGCCACTCCAATCCATTACCTACATTTCTAGACCAACCTATGTATCTCAAAGGTTTATTTCACATCACACCTCTTCCACAAGCAATTTGCTTCCCTGATCCTTTTGCATGATATATGTGAGATATATATATAATACATGCACACACTCACCCATATATTCTAGAGTGCCAACACGGCGCCCTAACTGTCGCAACACCACTGGATTGTAAGTCTGGGCACTACCAAAGTCGATAATTTTTATTACGTTTGTGGGGGAAACAATGATGTTCTCAGGCTTCAGGTCAAGGTGAATGATATGCCGTCCATGAAGATATTCTAGCCCTTGAAGGATCTGTGTTATATACCCCACCACATCATCCTCTGAGTATCGGAACCTGTAGGCATAGAAATGAAATTAAGGGGATGGAGGGGTCCAGCTGTCTGTCTTGGTAGAATTATACTATACTGCCTGTTTGAAAATAATCAGCCCTAAATAAACACATTGGATTCTTTCTGCCAGTCTTCATCCATTTCATACCCTTCAAGTATGTTGGGACTACAGCTCCTAGAATTCCCAATCTGCAATCCTAACACTTCTGGAGGGCCTTTGGTTGGGGAAGCTTGCTGTAACGTTGTTCAATCATGGTCATCATATTATGAAACTATTTTAAGGCAAATGTGATGCTCTTTCCCGCCTTCCTGAGGCGGGAAGCTTCCCCATTTTTCAAACTATGACCCTGCTAGAATTCTGCTTGAACATCAGTTTAATCAGTTTATGTCATATATGTTTACATATTTGGATCAAGCAGAGATTTCCCTTTTGCCCTGCAGTTCAGTGGCTGAGAGGTATAAACATCTTATTTAATTGCCCTGCCTTGAATAAGTGATCATCTCCACTATAAATTCCCCTGCCAATTAAATCTGGTTCAGGCTGCAAAGGATTTGCTTCAAATAACCAACATGTTGTGACCATATTCTTTCAAAGCTCTGCAATCTTGGCCTGTTTTTCCTTTATGGAATTCTCTGCTTGCTGTCCAAATCCTGTAGATGCCTGCTTGCTTCTGTTGGACGCAAAGCTCCTCTAACAACCTGAAGTCTTACTCTCAGCATTTGCCCCAGCAAACCTGTCAACGAAGTGGTAGAGGATCTCCTTCCCAGGGCAACATTCAGCTATCAGCACCAGATAGCGGGGAGTGATGTAGGCTTCATGGAGGGTCATGATGCGCTCATGGTGCAGGCCCTTAAGGATCTCATATTCCTGCAGGACACCTTGCTTGCCTTCTGCCTCATAGGGTACAATTTTGGCCATAAAACGCTTGCCTGTGGCATTCTCCTTACATTCCCGGATCACTCCAAAACGGCCCCTGCACAGACACACATCATAACATACATTCATAACATACAAGTGCATGGCTGGATGCCGTTTAGCAAAACTACCTCCAAATACAAAATCAATCAATCCAGAGTCCGGGGGCATTCCCTTTAAAAACTTGGTGAAACAGGACTTGAAGAGCTTCACTTACAATTGACATTACAACTTGCTAGAGAAACAAGAAGGGCGAATCACGCATCCTATTACCTACACTTCTTTTTGATGTCCTAACAGGTACATGTGTAAGACCACATAGCCCATCACAGAGGTGGAGATAAAATCAGTATGTTCTGGACATTACAAAGGATTATATAAAACAGAAAACAGGAAATGCAAATCGCTTTTTTGGTCTCTCCCACAAAAAACATCTGAAGCTGTTTTGAGCATTACTGCCAAGGACAAGGTTGAAGGGCTACTAACGAAAGATGCTTAGTCAAAGAAAAGGGTGGTTATGCAGCATATCATAAGAGCTCCTTGAACATTCATCTCTTGAGAACAGAACTCCAGGTGAGGATCAACAGAGCTTGAGGGATGAGCAACAGATTTCACATGATTGCTCACAAGCTCCTTGACAGCCTGGGAGTTGCAGTCCTGTAAATCCTCCGAGGAGGAACCTGGTATATTTGGCCTTGAAAAGCCTGAATAGGGGGGTGAGAATGCTTTTTCAAGTACCTGAAAGGATGTCAGAAGCAGCAGCCTAGGACTTGTTCTGCCTTCCCAAAGTGCAGGACATGAAATCATGGTAAATTATGGAATAGCAGATTCCCGTTGAATATTAAGGAAAATTGGGTAAAGCAGTTCAACAGTGGACCCAATTACCCATTGAGGTGTTGAGTTGTCCTTTGCTAGACTTGTTCAAGAAGAAGCTGGATAGACATCTGTCAAATAATTTAAACTGGATTCCTGCATTTACTAAGGGACTGAACATGATGAACCAAATTGTCCCTTCCAACCCTATGATTCTATGAAATAAAGATGGAGGGAGAAGTTCTCTGGAGCTCAGTTCACAGTGTATCCAATTTGAGTATTACAAGGTGTTGGAGTGATTTGGGGGCCACAAGGCTTTATTCAACTCAAGCAGCCCCACTGTGGCAATGGTACAAAAACCTCTGTTACCATTCACAAAGGCCCAACGCTGCATACCATCTAAAACATCAAACTGCAGAAATCATAGTTCAGTCACAGTTCCCATGACAAGATTTCAGGCTCAGTCACTGGGATCTCTGGCCAAGAAGCCCCAAAAGAAAGGGAAAATGTCATCTTATGAACCTGCTGGAGAACCTACTTGCAAGATAGAATACTGGGCTATATGGCCCAAGGTATGATTCCATATAAGGCAGCTTTGTTATTGATATGAACGATTCCTTACCTCGCTTTCTCATCCAAGAAGGTGTAAGGTTTTTGAGGAACTCCTTGGCGCAATGAGGATTCATCCTTTGAAGTGAGACTGCCCCGGGCACCACTACTAGTATCCTTACTGGGGGTAATGTTCCGCCTTAGAAAGCGTGTGTGGGAAGGCATTTCTTCTGTGGTGGGGGTGACTGAGGGGCTGGGGGTATCATCTGTTGTGGTAGGTGCTCTCAATGGGATGGAGACAAAAGAGGTGGCAACATATGGGACAGTTTTAGGGGAGATGGTTCCTGTTGAGTCCACTGTGGAGGTTGGAGGTGCAGGCAAGACCGGGGAGAACTTGGAGACAGAAGAGGCAGGAGATGATGCTGGGGCAAGCATAACCTTGGTGGTAGTTGAGACATTGTGGGTGCTGAGGGAAGATGCTGTCTTGGAAGGCTTTAATGTTGATTCTGGGAAAGGAGTCTTTGTCGTGGTTGGACCTTCCAAAGAGGGGGAGTCCTGAGAAGATGGAAGGAGGGCTGTGATTGGGAGCTTTTCTTTCTCTGAAGCCATAGATGTCTCCTCACTGGCTTCAGTCACTTGTGGCACAGCAGGAGCCTGTCCTAACACTGGCTCAGGGGTTGATAGAGGACCTGGGCTTTTCATCATTGGCTGGGGAGTCTGATCAGGAAGAGTCTGAGTGGATCTGGTTGAAGCCATTTTCTCTGGAGCTGTTCTATTCTTCTTGGCAGGGAGACCTGAATGGCCAGCTGTGAGTTCTGAATGGGAAGGAAAATACCAAGGTGAATGTCCTGACTTCGAGTGAAGGAAAAACACGCTGAGGCTTGGAGTTTAGAAACTCTAATGTTTATTGTCCTACTCTCCTTGACAGAATCCAGCTAAACTAAAATGAACTGGCAATGCTTAGAGAAAGAGTCCAAGAAATCAGGGCGGGGCCTTCTTTAGCCTCTTGGGAGGAAAGCAAAGCGATTCAGTACTGCGCATGCGTTTCTCCCCCTGGAGGGAGCCCCCTCCTTCTCCGCCAGTTATCTCCCTGACACCGAAAGACTCTAGGCTCACTTTCCTTCCCAAAGCCAGGGAGAATCCTGAGCTGGACTCCTCTCCAAAGTAGGAATGCCAACTATAATAGAACCAGGTGAAGGAAGAAATATTCTCCCTATTAAAGGCAGCTGCATTTTGGTGCCATGGGGTGGACAGATAGACAGTTGAAGGCACATTCCAGTATGTGGAACTATATGGCAAGCACAGGGGGTTGGCTAAGAAACAAGCTTGATGAGATACCACCAAACAACCCCTCCTGGCAGCCCCTTTGCCTCCTGCTTCCTGAATTGCCCCCAGAAGGACTTCTCAAGAACGGTATCACCCTGAAGGAGGGAGAAAAGGATTCAGGTTAAGCTTAAACTAATGAACAGAAAGCAAAGGTATCATGTAAACAATAGGAAAGAAGAGAAAGTGCCAGTTCAGGGAGATAGAAGCAATGCACATCTAATTTTTAATATGAGTACAATGGTAAATTCCCATCCATCCTGATAACTGACTCAGCCATCATCAGGTTTTTTTCCTCCTTCTTCTCAGTCCTTTTTGATCAGCATTATCTTTTTGACTGTAAATCCAAGGGTAAGGTCTGTTTTATTATGTATACTTGTAAATTGCTCTGAAAACTTTATTTAACTAAAGAAATAATGTAGCCTAACATAATCTAACACAGTGTTTCTCAACCTTGGTAACTTTAAGATGTGTGGACTTCAACTCCCAGAATTCCCCAGCCAGCCATGCTGCCAAGGTTGAGAAACACTGATCTAACATGAGCCTTTCCTCCTTCTCACCTGCACTCTCAATGAGTACTTTCCCGGAAGGATTGCTGTACGGGCCTTGTCCAGCCTTGTTGCCACAGGCAACGCGGAACTTGATGGTGCTTCCAACAGGGAGATCTGTTGCATTGAAGTAGCAGTCAGCAATGTCTGAGCTAATTATTTTCCAATCATGTTCTCCTGAGGGAGGGAGAGAAAAAGGAGTTGTATCTTTACAAAAGCAGACCCCAAGAATGACCTTGACTGTCCTGTTTTGTGCCACCTTAAGTGTCACAATTATTTTCAACCTCATATAATTTGCTTTGCAAATCTAATGTGAATATGAGCCAGGTACATATATTGGTGGTCGACGATGGCTTCCTCGAGGCTCATTGGAAATGGAAGTGAAGAGTCTGTGCCAAGCAGGAAAATGTTTCCAGCCTCAGAAACTTCCAGCATTCCAGATGGATGGATTTTGTCTTTTGGCCATTGTCCTCAGACTTAGTCCATTGAATCAGGGACGATGACCCACAACCCCCTTGAGTTCTGACTGTCACTAAATTTCAGAAGCATGGTTGCTAAAAATGGACAGCATGGTTTTCTCCCATTCTGAAGCAGAAAACACCTAAGCTTCAACATAACAGGCAGTTAACTAACAATTTGACTTACAATGCAAAGAGCCACATCCCCCAAATGCAGAAAATCCACCCCCTCCAATATATGTGGCACAACCCTGGCCACTGTGTGTCCCTGCTCTTCTCACTGTGGCCCCTCCTCCCCAAAATGGTGCAACTTCCAGCCATCAAAGAGTTGCACATCCCTGCAACAGATGAGTTATACTGAACGCAAGGAGCTAGGGAAGGGAGACTAGGAAACACATCCTCCCTTCGTTGTGTTGTACCATCAGCTGTTTGGAAATGAGGAGAAAAATCAAAGCGGAGAGGAGGGGGCAAGTGATTAGTGACAGACTCATTAGAAAGAAGCAGAATTCTTCAGATAAAAACGTAAGAATGCTTCAGGTAGTCCACGAAGGGCTGAGCCGAACAGCTGCCCTTGAGAATCTCTGCGGCTGACACACTCTGCCACATCGAATGGGTGCGTACCATCAGTCTTGCGCTCCAGTGTGTATGTGCAGGGTGCCTGACTGTCTGCTGGCCTCCACAGCACCAGGACTGTGTTCCGGTACTTCTGTGGAATTTCTGGAGTGCCTGGTCTCCCAGGAAGACCTGTTCCAAGTGGGTTTAAAAAGGAGAATGAATTGAGCAACATGACACAGCAACTATGTATGTGACAGAGATATCAATGTTAATTCAGCGAGGGGGCAATCTTTAGAAAACCTTTGTTTATTCTTACGTGCCACAGCAATGGTGCAGGAACTAGTGGCAGTGCCCAAGGCATTTGTAGCATTGCATTCATACAGGCCTGCATCCTTCTTGGAGACTTTGGAGATGGTGAGTAGTTGACGGCCATCCTTACATGCCACAATATTAAGAACTCCCTCTGAAACCAGGGCACGTTTATCTGTGGAAGACAGGAAAATAGTCCACTTAACCGCACTAGGGACATCAGTGATACAGACTGCCTTTCATCAGCCTCTCAAACTTATGCTCCATTGCTGTTGCTTCCCACATCTGATAACAATGTATTCAGACATATAAGCTTGATCCAAAGCTGGAACATGACCCGCCCCACACCCTTCATCTTCTGGTTCTCCCAGGTGGATCTGGCCTATCACTGAGTGACTACAGAGGGAGGTTTACAGGACATGCTTAACAGAGTCATTTCTAGATCAGGATCAGTCCTCAAACAACCTAAAGCAATCCCAGGTAACTCTTCTTAAACTAGCTAGTTTGTATCATGTGAACTCAGGAGACTGGTTGATTGGTTAATTCTTCTGTCTACCACACAGAGTTAAAAGCCTTGTGGACCTACAGAATGGAGTTCTCTTTAGTTGCTTTAGTTTTTAATCCTACATACACACACACGTGTACCCACGTACAGGTGTACACACCCACATAGAGGGGTGTGTATGGGGGGAGGCGAAATTGCCATCAACACTGCAGACAGACAGGGAGGGAGGACATTACAAGTAGCATAAAAGAGACAAGGACATTGGTGAAGATGACTGCTCTCCATATTTTAACGAAGGCTATTTACATTCCACGGATCGTGTGCCACATCACAGAGAAAATAATTTATCCAGGGGTAATAGGGGCGTGGTGGCTCAGTGGGTAAGACGCCAGGCTTGTCGATCAGAAGATTGCAAATTTGGAGGTTCGAATCCCTAGCCCTGCGTGCGGAGTGAGCTCCTGCACTAGCTCCAGCTCTTGGCAACCTAGCAATTCGAAAGCATGCAAATGCAAGTAGATGAATAGGTACCACTTCGGTGGGTAGGTAACAGCGTTCCGCGCGTGTCATGTGGCCACATGACCATGGAAGCGTCTTTGGACAACGCTGGCTCTTCGGCTAACAAACGGAGATGAGCACTGGCCCCTAGGGTCGGACACGACTGCACAAATGTGCGGGGGGAACCTTTACCTTTAATAGAGGCTAAGTTAGTCATGTCATGTAAACACACCCAGAAAGTTGGACTTGACATACATTTGGTCTAACCCAACAGAAAGGGCTTGTTGTTCTTGATGCAATTTAATTCTGGATTCCACCTCTCGGCAGCCATTGGGATGGCAGTTCAGGCCAAGGATTTAAGACTTGTGCCATAAAGTTCTAACAGTTGAGTCACTTCATCAATTTGCTTCAAGGCTGAATATTACTATGCCCAGCAAGCACTGCTATTACCTGCAGCCACCATAGCCAGTGGCAGAGCTTGCAGAGAACGATGGGAGTTGTACTCCCACACATTTGGAGAATACTAGATTGGAGAAGGATGGGATAGTCCTTACAGGACAACCCAGAATGTATCGGGTTCCCCCTTTCTTGACCCTGGGAGCAGGGTAGCTCCTTTGCCTATCACAGCCTGCATGCAGGACGCGTGTGCTCCTTATGATGCAGAACCTACCTTTCATCCACAGGATACACGGCGCAGGGCTGGCGGCAGGGAGGCAGCAAAGTTGCACTGCCTCACCCTCCAGCAATACCTGGTCCTTTAATTTTATGTGGAAAACAGGAGGGAAATCTGGTAGGGAAACAGATAAAAGGTATTCATTGGAAAAGGCTGTGAAATACCACCTGGTTGGTACTAAAGGGCTTGGCAGGAATCCAGTTCTTATTACCAGGATAGGAGTGATTCCCAAGAGTGAGGGTAGGCAATCTACAATCCTGAACTTCCTTTTTGACCCCCTTTCCTGAACTGCAGCCCTAAAATTAAGTGGCAAATCATACAAAATTGCAATGCAGCTTCCTGCCAATTTCTGATAGGAAAAACTAAAGTGGCAAAGTGTGCTGGGGTAAACGTAGTGCACCTAAAATAGCTAAAAATACAAAACAAAACAGAAAAAATCAAAAGTCCTTAAAGTTGGGGGGAAGAAAAGCAAAACAAAAATGGCTCCACCCACTTATGTGACATCATAATATCACTACCCCGCCTCTCCCCTGGTGATTGGTTGCTGAAAATAATGCTTTTAAAAAGTGCAGACCCCAGTTGCCAAAAAAAAAAAAAAAAGCCCAGCTCAAGCTGGAGCCTCCATTATTGTGGGGCTTCCTGCAACTGTTAAAACGTCCCAACACAGCAAAACAGGAGCAAGCAACTCAAAAGTGCTCCTTCCCTGACACCAAAGGACATAAACATACCCGATTCACTGAGCACGTAAGGTTGACTGACAATAACTACACCCTCCCCTCTCAGGCTGGCAGGAAGATTCGGCTGGGAGGCCACCCTGTCCTTCTTGGTGCGGGATAAACTCCAGCGTTCCCAGCGAGAGCTGCGTCGGTGGCCATCACTGGAAACTGTAGAGGCAACAAACATAGGCTGGCTCTTCCTTGGCCAAAACAACAGAATTCATTTTTTGGGAGGGGGCAAGTCTGTTGTTCACAAACCTGGCTTTCCTTGTGATGAGTGTGCAAAACCAAGGCTTATTCACACTTGCAACATGTACTCTACCCCACCATAGCCATGTCAGATTTCTCATATGGAATTGGTAAATTGGGTTTCTCTACAAAGCAAAAGTGTTTTGGCAAACTGCATCCTTTACAAAGCAAAGGCCTCTCATGGTGACGTGAAGTGCAGGTGCAAGATAACAATGGTCACGTGTGTATTGTTATGACTAGTGCCCACACAAGCAATGGGACCTTCCCATGAGAACAATGTCTCCTGATTCCTTCCGTGGGAAGCCTGCTCCAGGGAGGGAGCAGAGCGGGGGGGGGGGGGGGGGGAATCACGTGCTCGCTTAGATGCAGCACTGCTACCCAATAGCAGGTCATGCTATGTACTTTAGGCCTAGTGCTTTAGGCCTTGTGTGTGTCACAACTAACTTCCAGCCAATCAGAAAGCTAGAAGAACTGGATATCTAACCATGCAAAATGGTGTTCTATGCTTCTTGATTTCTAGTGTCTTTAGCCATGTAGTTCTTCACGTGTATTCTACAGCTGAGGACTGAGCTGTGTGAGGTATGCCTGGCTTTGGGTATAGGCCTTGGCAGGAGCTCTGGCCCTGGGATCAATACACGGAACTCTGCTTATAAGTTTGTTTTTGTTTTCCTTTTACAATGCTGTACCATGTATATTCAACTTTCATTTTTGCGATAATGTACTGTATCTGCATTATTGCCTTATGCTACCAGTAAACACTGTTAACCCTACAAGCTGCATTCTTGTCTGTTTATTCTCAAGCCTTGAGTTTTTCCCCTTTAAGCCAGCGTATATCCCATCAAGCCATACTTTCATCTTTTATAAACCCCGTTCTTCACTCTTGCCCTTCAGCTCAGAGAGAGATGGCTTCCCTAAAACTGCAAGACAGGAGGGGCTACGATAATCCTCCTTTGGGTGTCGGAGTCTCTTCTGCAGGCCAAATGAGCTTCCCCTTAATTGTAGACTGTGGCCATCATCCCCAAAGGGCAGAAGGCCTCAGGAACATTTTCCCATCCTTTTCTCATCGTGGATGATGCCCTCCCAGACTAGAATAATCCCTGACTATTTTTCGGGCTGATTATGAAGGGCAGATGGTGGCCTATCCAACCCCAGGTGGCCAAACGAAACAAAACAAAACAAAACACCTGTGCAGGTCAGGTAAAGACTTATCAGGCTGCATTTGCACAATGTGCTGAATGTGTTAGGGTTAACCGTGGCTAGTTTTAGTGAACCACCACCAACCACAGTGAGTGTATGGTTCAATGTCTTGTGGTAACCCAGAAAATGGTTAATTCAGCAGTCAGGTTTAGGGTATTATGCACTAAGGCACAAAGTTGGCTGCTAGACTGTATCATTTCAGTCGCAAGGATATACGTATATGGCTGGGAAATGTTTGAGCGTGGTCACAAAAAGTGTCAACATATGCAAAATTAATACGTTGTTTACATTTGCTCCTCACTAATAGTTCTTTAGGAATAGAGAATATTTGAATATGGTGGAGGATGTGAATCTTATCAAACGCATCTTACAAAACGCAAGGTGCAGCAGCAAGGGCATCTTATCTATGGGCCTGCCCGGCCATAAGTTCAATTGGCGGCCCTTCCTCTTTCCCTTCCCATCCCAGGTCATGACTCGTAGCTCACCGTTGCCTGTGGACGACTCAGACTGGAAAGATTCTGTGGAGGGGACCTTGGCAGACTGGGCTGCCAGCTGGTTCTGTGGGATGCCCACCTGTCGCAGGTTTTCACCCTCGGAAGTTGCACGGCGTAGCTGAGAGAGGAAGGGAGCTCTCTTCTCAAGCTGCCTGACACGGTCACCAGCAGCAGCGGGATGGTCGTCATCGGCCTGTTGCTGGGAGTGGCTGCGTAGGTGTGTGGAGAGGCGGCCCACGGTACTTCCGATTTTCCGGCGTACGGCCATGACAGGGGATTCGCCGGAGCCAGGCTCGGATTGCTTGCCCTCTGTGTCCTTTTTGTCCTTGGAAGCCAGGCCCCAAGAAAGTCGGCGCCCCTGGCCTGTTCCCCCTGCATCCTCCTCCTTGACCTTCTTTCTCTCAGCAGGGGGTGTGCGGCGCAGGCGCATCGACATCCTGCGAATGAAGCCCCCTTCCTTCTCCACGTCATGCAGGTCCTGCACTGAGCGAGAGCGAGCTCCCAGGCGCTTGGGGGCCGTAGATTTGGAAAGTTCTAGTGGAGCACCCGCTGGTCCTGGCCGATAAATGCCCTCTTCCTGCACCAGGGGCCTGGCCAGGTGCCGCTCCTCGGATCTGGAGAGTAGCTTGCGGCCTCTGCTGAAGGAGCCTTCCCTGCCTCTCTTGAATTTGGCTTCAAAGACTTCTTCAGAGTCAATGTCCGCAATGTGCTCAGCTGGGGAGGGAAGTTCTCTGGTCGGCATCTGAGCTATCCCTTTGCCAGAGACCGCAGCAGAGGGTGGCATCTCTGTGGAGGAGAGCTGAGGCACGCCTTCAGGAGCAGCAGCGGAAAGTTCGGCACTCTCCCTGTGAGGGCCTTGGAAAGATTCACCAACCAAGGACTGCATGACCTCAGCGTAGGCAGAACGTTTGGGTGCAGAGCTGCCGGGTGTGGGTGAGATTCGCATGGGTGGTATTGATTCCTGTTTGGAGCCCATGGCTTTCCCAGCCATTGGAGTATCAGGTTTGGCAAATCTGGCTGATGGCTTCTCCTCAGATTGTCTGGGGACAGGTCTCCTCAGGCTAGACCTAGTGAGGGACTTTGTTCCTACCTCCATCTCAAGGCTGGGTGGTTTGGAGGGAGTTTCATGTGGTGTGTGAGGCCGGGACTCATTCAGTGCTGAGAGGGATGGGGTCTCTTTTAATCTCTGGGCCTCTGCCTGTGCCAAGGGGATCTCCAATGGTGCCCCAGAGCGCCGGTGTAGGGTGACGGGCTCTCCGTCACCCTGGCTGAAGGAGCTACTTTTTTGGAGGAGGCGCCCCTCCGGGGGCAAGTGCTGTGGAGCTGTCTCACTAGAGGCTGCACGCACCATCTTATGCCCTGGGGACAGCTGTTTTTCTAACCGGGGAGGCCGCAGGGCCTTCTTCTCAAGGCCAAGGGTTTCCAACAGGGGCCCCCGCAAGCCACTCAGTTTGCCGTCCACAGGGCTGCCACGCAATAAGCGCTGGCGCATGAGCTCCAGGCGCTGGGCATATTCTTCCTCAGGCAGGCCGCCTTTCCTGCGATACAACGTGCCAGGGCTGGGGCTGCGACGGGGCAGCTCCATGGAGGCCGCCTTGGTCAAGCTTTGGCGGGAGGGGGACTCAGCTTCTTCTGAGGGAAGGTTGAGCAACAGGGCGCTATCTGCAGAACTGCCTCGGCGCAGCTCTCCCTTCCGCAGGGCCTTCTCAGATGCGTCTGGAGAGTCCAGGCTGGAACCTTTCTTCAGGGCCCTCCTTTTCTCTGGCCTTTTCTGGACTTCACCAGTCTCCTCGTCAGAAGAGCCCGGTGCTTCAGCCTCCATAGAATGTTTCTGGGGCACCGTGCTCTTATGCTTCCTCACAGATGACTCATCTTCCTTTCTCTTGGTAGCCGTGGTACCTCTCTGCTCTTCATCCTGCCAGTCCATGGATGTACCTTCCTCCTCTGCCAGAGCCCCATCCGGACCCACAGGCTCCTCTCCTGTTGGAATCTCAGTGAGGGACATGCGGGAACCAGAAAATTCAGGCTGGTGGGGCATGGGAATATAGGGCAGCTCTTCGGGGTCATCCGAATCAGAAGAAGAGGACAGTACTGATGTTTCCTTTAGGAGTCGTGGCACAGCAATAGATAAGTGGGTGGACGTGTCCTCTAGAAGCTCAGGGATAGGCCGTGGCACCATGTTACACTTGTAGCTAATCTGGGAGCGCTGGGTAGAAAAAGTATATGAAAGACAGAGAGAAGGAATGTGCTGGAACTCAGGCCAAAAAACAGAAATCTCCCATCTCTTCCACCTTAAAGGTTTGGTTGCTGTGCCTATCCAGTAATAGTATCCCCCATCCTGTTTTGTACGGGCTAAGCAGTTAAAATATTTGCTAAACTGAAATAATCTTTCAGGACCCATTTAAATGGAACCAGCTGCCCATTCTTATAATAATACAATTTTGGTGGCACCCTTTTCTTCCATGTCACCCTTGGAAAAAGTAAACTTGTCTTCAAAGACATGTAGAACCACCCTTGAACCTTTTCTGCATCAATATTCTCTAAAGATGTCCATGAAAAACATGTGAGAAGTGTGATGTAGAATAGACCAGGGTTTCTCAACCTTAGCAACTTTAAGACATGTGGACTTCAATTCCCAGAATTACCCAGCCAGCATGGGGAAGTCCACATATCTTAAAGTTGCTAAGGTTGAGAAACAGTAAATTTGGTTATCTGAAGAGACAGTAAATTTGGTTATCTGAAGTTAGATTTGCAACTAAAGGTCATTGACCAACTAACAATGCAATTCTGTATTTTGATCGTTGCTAGTTAGTGGCTGTCCACTGACTGTTCTAATTTATTGTTTTCTAATATTTTACATGAAATTTAGCTACTTTTAGCGTACATCACTCTGAACGCTGTCACTCTATAATTTAGAGATAAATAAAACATAATTCAGAAGTTTGTTTTGCTACATTTAGTGGGACTTACTCCTACAGTATCAATTAGGGTATAGGTGAGAAATTGTGTTGTGGGGAGGGGAAACAAGTGGCTTTTTGCTTCTGCTATGCCATGCATAAATTATATATTTGTAAATAAACACAAATATTACGAAACATCACAATATACTGGGGTTTCTCAGTTTTTCCATTTCTCTGCATGAATTTTTCTAAAGGGCATTAGAAACGGAACTCGTTTTTTTTTCTTGAAGAGCACCTGCGAGCTGCTGGAATTACGCTCAGCAGAGTCTCCCTGTCCTGTGCACTCCTTCCCCATTGTTTCCGGTTGAGAAAAATGGCAACTTCTGATCAATCAGCCAAAGAACAGCCACTACACTGACAGCTGCCGGGAGGTATTTTTACTTTACCTGCCACTTCCTGCGAGATATGAACAGCTTGAGATGATCTGTGCTGATACTCTTGCCCTTGGCCAGTGTCTGAAAGGGAAAATGGGTGGTAAAGAGGGAATCAGTTGGACACAGTGGTTTTTGTTCTCAGTATTTATGGGAGAAGCCCAAGCCTCCGGGGCCTCTGAGGGAGGGAGGGAGGGAGGGAGGGAGAGACTCCTCAAGAGCTAGAATGGGCTCCACACTCCTTTCCTCAGAGGCCTTATTCCTGTAATACAGGGGTGGGGAACGTCCGGCCCGCGGGCCGTATAAGGCCCGCAAAATCATTTGGTCTGGCCCTGCCAAGGCAACCGCAGGTGGGACTCGAAATTCAATAAATCTAGGAGCTCCCGCCCGCAAACCCCGCCCCTTCCGCAAACCCCGCCCCTTCCGCACGATTGGCTCCCGCCCTCAAACCCCACCCATGGTACTTGTGATTGGCTCCCACCTGCAAACCCCGCCCCCTTCTGTGTGGTTGGCTCCCACCCACAAACCCTGCCCCCTTCCGCGCGATTGGCTTCCGCCTGCAAACCCCACCCCCAGTCTGCGAATGATGTTATAAATATTCAAATGGCCCTTGGCAGAAAAAAGGTTCCCCATCCCTGCTGTAATAGGACTCACCTTGAACCAGGGATGCTCCAGGGTCTGCTCTGCATTAGGCCTCCTATTTGGAAAAGGTAACAAGGAATTAATGTGCAGAAGTGGCATTCATTAGCACAGGGGAATGGCATGGTTAGAGTCAGATCCACTTCAGCAAATAAGATTATCTTCTTCCCAGTTTGTTCATCCCCAGCCGAATATCTTCTTTGTTTTACCAAAAGGAGCATTTCTACCTGTACAACTTTCTAGGGATGGGAGAGAAATTGCTTTAGTGCTCACTGGAATGTGACTTCCTTCCTTCCTTCCTTCCTTCCTTCCTTCCTTCCTTCCTTCCTTCCTTCCTTCCTTCCTTCCTTCCTTCCCATCCACAAAAGGGAAGAGATTGAAAAGTATAAAAGGCACCGAACGCAGGAATGGGTTGTCGGAGACAACCGTTCGCATCAACGATCACAAACCTTGATTTCAGAGACCGAAGGAGCATTGTAAAGGATCATTTCTACCTGTACAACTTTCCAGGGATGGGAGAGAAATTGCTTTAGTGCTCACTGGAATGTGACTTTATTTAATTTCATATATATAACCCTAAATTTACTTATTATTTGAAATTTGCATGGTTCTAAATTTTGCAGTTCTATGAGGATCTGCAGCACCTACTGGATAATACACCAAAAAGAGATGTTATTTTCATTACAGGAGACTGGAATGCTAAGGTGGGTAGTCAGACGACACCTGGAATTACAGGCAAGCATGGTCTGGGAGAACAAAATGAAGCAGGACATAGGCTGATAGAATTTTGCCAAGACAATTCACTATGCATAACAAACACGCTCTTCCAGCAACCTAAAAGATGACTTTATACAAGGACTTCACCAGATGGTCGACACCGAAATCAGATTGACTACATCCTTTGCAGCCAAAGGTGGCGGACATCTATACAGTCGGTAAAAACGAGACCTGGAGCTGACTGTAGTTCAGATCACGAACTTCTTATTACAAAATTTAGAATCAGACTAAAGAGAATAGGGAAGACCCACAGATCAGTTAGATATGAGCTCACTAATATTCCTAAGGAATATGCAGTGGAGGTGAAGAATAGATTTAAGGGACTAGATTTAGTAGATAGGGTCCCAGAAGAACTATGGACAGAAGTTCGCAACATTGTTCAGGAGGTGGCAACAAAAAACGTCCCAAAGAAAAAGAAAACCAAGAAGGCAAGATGGCTGTCTGCTGAGACACTGGAAGTAGCCCAAGAAAGAAGGAAAGCAAAAGGCAACAGTGATAGGGGGAGATATGCCCAATTAAATGCAAAATTCCAGAGGTTAGCCAGAAGAGATAAGGAATTATTTTTAAACAAGCAATGTGCGGAAGTGGAAGAAGACAATAGAATAGGAAGGACAAGAGACCTCTTCCAGAAAATTAGAAACATCGGAGGTAAATTCCAGGCAAAAATGGGTATGATCAAAAACAAAGATGGTAAGGAGCTAACAGAAGCAGAAGAGATCAAGAAAAGGTGGCAAGAATATACGGAAGATCTGTATAGGAAGGATAATAATATTGGAGATAGCTTTGATGGTGTGGTCAGTGAGTTAGAGCCAGGCATCCTGAAGAGTGAGGTTGAACGGGCCTTAAGAAGCATTGCTAATAACAAGGCAGCAGGAGACGACGGTATCCCAGCTGAACTGTTTAAAATCTTGCAGGATGATGCTGTCAAGGTGATGCATGCCATATGCCAGCAAATTTGGAAAACACAAGAATGGCCATCAGATTGGAAAAAATCAACTTATATCCCCATACCAAAAAAGGGAAGCACTAAAGAATGTACAAACTATCGAACAGTGGCACTTATTTCACATGCCAGTAAGGTAATGCTCAAGATCTTGCAAGGTAGACTCCAGCAATTCATGGAGCGAGAATTGCCAGATGTACAAGCTGGGTTTAGAAAAGGCAGAGGAACTAGGGACCAAATTGCCAATATCCGCTGGATAATGGAGAAAGCCAGGGAGTTTCAGAAAAACATCTATTTCTGTTTTATTGACTATTCTAAAGCCTTTGATTGTGTGGATCATAACAAATTGTGGCAAGTTCTTGGTGGTATGGGGATACCAAGTCATCTTGTCTGCCTCCTGAGGAATCTGTATAATGACCAAGTAGCAACGGTAAGAACAGAACACAGAACAACGGACTGGTTTAAGATTGGGAAAGGAGAACGGCAGGGTTGTATACTCTCACCCTACCTATTCAACCTGTATGCAGAACACATCATGCGACGTGCTGGGCTTGATGAATCCAAGGCTGGAGCTAAAATCGCTGGAAGAAACATTAACAATCTCAGATATGCAGATGATACCACTTTGATGGCTGAAAGCAAAGAGGAGCTGAGGAGCCTTATGACGAAGGTGAAAGAAGAAAGTGCAAAAGCTGGGTTGCAGTTAAACATCAAAAAAACCAAGATTATGGCAACCAGCTTGATTGATAACTGGCAAATAGATGGAGAAAAAGTGGAGGCAGTGACAGACTTTGTATTTCTAGGTGCAAAGATTACTGCAGATGCTGACTGCAGCCAGGAAATCAGAAGACGTCTACTTCTTGGGAGGAGAGCAATGGCAAATCTTGATAAAATAGTTAAGAGCAGAGACATCACACTGACAACAAAGGTCCACATAGTTAAAGCAATGGTATTCCCTGTAGTAACCTATGGCTGAGAGAGCTGGACCATAAGGAAGGCTGAGCGAAGGAAGATAGATGCTTTTGAGCTGTGGTGTTGGAGGAAAATTCTGAGAGTGCCTTGGACTGCAAGAAGATCAAACCAGTCCATACACCAGGAAATACAGTAACGCCAGAAAGCTCACTTGAGGGAATGATAATGGCAAAACTGAAGTACTTTGGCCACATAATGAGAAGACAGGATACCCTGGAGAAGCTGATGCTAGGGAAAGCGGAAGGCAAAAGGAAGAGGGGCCGACCAAGGGCAAGATGGATGGATGATATTCTGGAGGTGACGGACTCGACCTTGGGGGAGCTGGGGATGGTGACGGCCGACAGGAAGCTCTGGTGTGGGCTGATCCATGAAGTCACGAAGAGTCGGAAGCGACTGAACGAATAAACAACAAAATTTTGCAACACTGTTTGCCAAAATATTAGGGAAAAGTCTGTAAAATGTTTACAAGTATTATGCATCTGAGGCAAGACTGCCTGCCAATAGGTACATATTTGGGGAAATATTCATCAAACTTCATACAAAGTTTAGCAAAATCTCTTTTAAAAGATCAAGATTGATGAATTGAATCCAACTGTTTGCAAAACAATGAAAAACTGAGAGAAAACAAAGTTCATCCCTTCCTTCCTGATGCTCTAACCAACTGACTTTATGAGAAGTTTTCTGCCTTTTTAAGCAGTTGAAAGTAACAGAGTTTGGGACGATTATGGTAAATCTTGCTCAAACACCTTGAGTTTTGTTCCTATTTTTTTTATTAAGAGACAAGATCAAATGACAATAAATAAATATGTAAATACATTTCTGTTAGTGGGTGGTCAAGGAAGTTGCAGTGAAAGTATCAGGTAATCAGACTTGTTTTCTTTTGGATTTTAACCCAAATTGTTTGTAATGGATGACTGGATTTTGTTTTCACTTTATTCAGAGGATTGGTTTGTTTTTCACCTGTGGTACTGTGGCTTTTACTTCCTTTCCAAAAGTAGGAGGAAGAAGATTGCTTTCAACCCGTTTACCAACATGGGGAAGTGATACAACTTACAACCTCTACACACACACACACACACACACACACACACACACACACACACACACGCCACCACATCCCCTGCAGTAACTATTACTTACAGGCGATCATTAACCAGCACCTTGATAACAAAGCCTTTGGCCTCCCTGGTCAGGCCTGCGAACATGCTCTCCTCAAAAGCCACATTGTAGTTGCGGATGTTCATGAGTGTGGTCTTGTCATTTTCACCCACAAACGGGGAGATCCCTGTGAGACTAGGAGAGGGAACAGTCAGCAAATCCTCAGCAGGCGCTCAGAAGGCATTCTTGGGACGAAGTCTGGGGCTTCCCTATCTGCTCAGCGGACATGGAAAACAATTCTAGAGCGGGGCCGATGTGATGGAGTAGCTTTCCAAAGCTCCTCAGGCCATAATGTGCAGCATGGCAACAATCCAAAGAGAGATGAATGCCGGTCCAGAATAGAGTAAGATTAACAAGGAAACCCCCATTCTTGCTCCTTGGGCCACTTATTCACTATTGTATGGGAGGTGGAAAGGGTCTGACAAGTCCTAGATTAACTCCCCAAACCTGGGGCTTACCATAGATATGTCATGACTCCCACCGGCCTGTAAAGAGAGATGAGAGAGAGGATTTCATTGCTTTGATAGACTATCTAGTGATGGCATCTATAACACCTAGTGAATCTAGAAAAGCTGATCAATATAAACTCAAGATCTACAAGTTAAGTCCAGGGATTTATTAAGGCACTAACTCTTAATTCAAACAAGTGCACTCCAGCATGGTGAGGAATGTTGTGTAGCCTGATCTCATTCCACAATCTGGTCTCACGTTCCCCAAGGTGGTTTCAGTTCTGACATAAAAACTTGATTTATGCTACCTTGGAGGAGAAATGATGGATGCTGTATGATCTGTGGCACTGAGCCAGCTTGGCATTTTCTCCCACCTCCTCCACTCCCCTGGCGCTTCTTCTTGCAAGCTAGCAATCTCCAGCAGAAGCGCAAGAACATTGCCCTAAGCAGTCATAGCCCTAGAACCATTTCTTAGCTGTGGTTGTTTTCCAGTATCCTGTAACCTCTGGGTGATGCTCTTTAAGTCCCTTCTCCACATCTATATTCAGGAATGCACACAAAGATAAACATCACAGTGCGTAGTTGCCCCAGTTTACCAGACATCGGTGACCATGGACACAGGACTCTGGCTGACGATCTCAGGACCAACGAATTCAGGGGTGCCATACTTGCAGTACTGTGGCTCATCTGGGGTCAGCTCCTGGGCATTGCCAAAGTCACAGATTCTCACCTGATCACTGCCTGGTTCAGCCAGCAGTAAGTTTTCAGGCTGGGGGGGCGGGGGGGGGGGAAACAAAATGGAACTAATTTAAAATTTTAAAATAGCATGCCAGTCAAAACCAGACCTTGGATTCCTGTTAGCTGGCCAGAGGTTATCACAGTTACTCTCTTCTCCAGAGGATTCCCTACAGCCATCACTGCATTATTCAGCCCATGGACCCTGACAAAAGTGCATTTCTTGGATGGGAGTCCAGCCAATGTCAGCGATTTACCAGAAAAAGGAAATCTGCTTCCTTTTTATCTGCTCACCACCTGTTTAATCTCTATTTCTGCTCAAAATTGGAGAAAGAAATTATCATTGATTTTGTTTCTTCCATATCTTCCTTAAAAGCCGTTTAATGCCAAACATTCTTTCTCTAGAAAACCCAGATCTCCCTTGTCAAGGCACTTTTCATTTGCTTCCCAATATGCTAAACAATCTGAGCTCCAGGAATTTGACAAAAAAACGCTTTTGAACAATTAGTTTTCCTTGCCTCAGGGCCAAATAACCTTTCCAAATCCACGCTACCATTTATTTATTTATTTATTTATTTATTTATTTATTTATTTATTTCATTTATATCCCGCCCATCTCCCCCACAAGGAGGGACCCATTTCCACCTCTGATATCACAAAACTCAGATAATGGGGAAGAAAAAGTCCAAGGCTGTGAATTGTGCCAGAGGCAAGAAAACCTGGAAGAAGGTAGCAGGAAAAAAGGGTCTAGTTTTCTTTCCAAGAAGCGCTTATTTTATGATTGACCATATTCATACGTCAACCATTTTTGTGAGCAATTCTACAATGTGCTCCCAAAATTCCAAATCTGTCCACTAACCCAAAATGTTGGCTCACTCCTTTCTCTAAGGGCTGTATTCAACCTGCATGAATTCTGTTTTTCCAGGACTCCCTGAAGTTTTGTCAGTAAATACAAGTCAATGCCTACCTACTGTGGGAGGCATAATTCCTATGTCAGCTGAAGTGCCATTCCTATGTCATCCTGTCCTCTTAGAAATATTTACAGGAAGAAAAAATGTGGCATGGGTGAATAACACTGAGACTCCATTTCAGTGCTACCATCCATTAAATAGGAGCCAGGCTGGGAAAGGAAAGCACACAACTCCTCCCACTCATCCATTTAGCTCTTCTCTGCAACCTTTAGCAATGTACCATGAGTCAGGAGCTCATAAAAGTGGCTGCCGGAGTGCCCCCGATCCTGAAGGCCCGCTTTGTTCTGTTTGATATAGCTGGTCCTTGGCTTCTGATGGCAATTGGGACTGGAATTGCTGTCGCTAAGTGACACAGTTGTAAAGCGTGATGTCACCTGACTGTGTCACTTAGTGATGGCAATTCTGGCAGTCCCAATTGCCGTCGTTAAGCAAGGACTGCATGGGCTGTTAAGCGAGGACCTCACGTGACCATGACTTCCAACTTCCTGCCAGCTTCCCCATTGACTTTGCTTGTGGGAAGCCGGCAGGGAAAGTCGGAAATTGTGATCACGTGACCGCGGCTCACTGTGACATCATAATTGCAAGCTGGGCACCGAGTGCCTAGATCACATGGAGTTGAAGTCCATACTTCTTAAAGTTGCTGAGGTTGAGAAACACTGCATTAACCTATTGCAGACAGATCTGGTAGAAAAAGTGGTGTCCCCCCAACTGAGAGCAAATCCAGCTTACATACTTCACTCTTTCACTGAACAGCAAAGAGGAAGAGGAGCAGTTCCAAAGCAAAAGCTTAGGGAAGCAATAAGCCTTTCCAGGTATTTCTGAGCAACTGGATTATTTGTGTACTTGCCATCAGTCAATCCTAAAGGAAATCAACCCTGACTGCTCCTTGGAAGGACAGATACTGAAGCTGAAGCTCAAATACTTTGGCCACCTAATGCGAAGAGAGGACTCACTGGAAAAGACCCTGATGCTGGGAAAGACTGAGGGCAAAAGGAGAAGGGGACGGCAGAGGAGGAGATGGTTAGACAGCATCACCGACGTAATGAACATGAATTTGAGTAAACTCCGGGAGACAGTGGAGGACAGGAAGGCCTGGCGTGCTATGTACGACTAAACGACTGAACAACAACATGCATTGATGCTAGGTTGTCACTGGCATTGTGGAGCATTAGGGCATGTCCAATTTGATGTACAGGTTTCTCTATGTGTGGTCAGTCTCACAGATGCTAGCCATCCCGAAATAAAATTTAGCTGGTAGCTTCCATTGCCTCTACATAGGGAAGAACTGTTCTTATGTATTGCTGCACGTAAGCCGCAGTGAGCATATTAGCTAGCAGGATTGTTACAGTTTCATGCCAATGTAGGCTAAATGTTCAGAGAACCCAAGGGAGGCTCCGAGCGTGCTGGAACAGACTCACCTTAATGTCAAGATGCAAGATGCCATTACGGTGGAGGTAGCTGATTCCTTCCAGAATCTGCCTCATGTAGCAGCGTATCTGCAAGGAGAACAGGAAGAAAAGAAAAACTGGCATTAGAGGGATCCATACCATCAAGTGTAACTCCATGTTCACATTCAGGCAAACAGCTGCCTCTCCTTCCTATCCTCACTCACCCAATATTCCTTGTTGAGACTGGTGCTGAATTTGCCTTGGTTGCCTAGCAGAAAGCCTTTCCAGGAGGAGGAGGGGGGGAATGAGGTGCTGCTTATTTTTTTGGAACTTCTCATCAGCTGTCAGCACTATAACCTTTTCGACAAGCTGCTCACAGTTAGAGCAGGAACACTGTATTCTGGTTCTGGTTCTGTCTGGAGAGGCCTTTCCAAAACCAGTGTCAATGGATTGCTCTTCTGTCCAAAATTCAGAGTGAGGTGTCATCAGTAATACTAAATATCTCCATCTCTAAATTTCCATTCATATGATGTAATTCATATGAAGCCCCAGAAAGTTGAACTACTGTTGGGGATTAGTAACAGACAGGCAAATAACAAGCAAACTGAACCTCAGTCATGACAAGGCAGAGGTTATGGTGGTGGGAGCTTCATCCGGCATGGGAGATGGCATTCTGCCTTTTCTAGATGGCATTGTGATCCTCTTATCACATTCATAATCTTGAGTAAGAGTGGATGAGGGTACCAGGTCGAGTCCTTGGTGTGCAGAGATAGCCTAAGTGCAGTTACTTAGGAGTATTTTTTTTAATCCCGCCTTTATTATTTTTTTTATAAATAACTCAAGGCGGGGAACATACCTAATACTCCTTCCTCCTCCTATTTTCCCACAACAACAACCCTGTGAGGTGAGCTGGGCTGAGAGAGAGTGACTGGCCCAAGGTCACCCAGCTGGCTTTCATGACTAAGGCGGGACTAGAACTCTCAGTCTCCTGGTTTGCTATTGACTCCTTCCTAGGGCTGAGAGACAGGGACTGGCCCAAGGTCACCCAGCCAGCTTTCAGGCCTAAGGCGGGACTAGAACTCACAGTATACTACCAGTTTTTAAGAGCCAGTTTGATGTAGTGGTTAAAGCCACTGGATTAGAAACCAGAAGATGGGTAGGCCAGCCACTTCTCTCTCCGCCCTAGGAAGGAGGCAATGGCAAACCACTTCCAAAAATGTTGTTGCCAAGAAAATTGCATGGACATGTCCAGACAGTTGCCAGGAGTCAAGACTGACTTGAAGGCATGCGCGCACGCGCGCACGCAGACACACACAAACACACACAACTTTTAAAACAACTCCAAGGGCTCCTGATCCATTCCCAAACAAAAACTAAGACCCAAACAGCTCTGGATACTTAAAGCAACACCAAATATTAAGATCCCCCTTGGGCTCTTGTCTGGGTCTTTCTGGCACTGAAAATAGAGCACGGGGTGTTCAGAAATTGGATCTTCTCTGCGCTGCATGCACTAGAGTGATACACCTAATGCTTTCTTTGTTCTCTCTCTCTTTTTTGCACAAGATAAAACGTCTTTTTAATTTGCCCTTGCTGATTAGATCTATTTATCCTGAATATATTCTAACACAGGAGCATTATCTGCACTGTTTGTAGTGTGATTTGGCACCATGGCAGTTTTGTATTTTCAATTTAATGTAAACTACTTTGGATGCTTTATTGGTTAAAGATTGGGGTAATTTGTTTTTTAATTAATAAATCCCAGGAAAACGTACACATAGAAATGCTTCTGAGAGTCTGTATTGATTATTTGAGCTGGCACTTACTTCAGATTCGCTCACAGAGGACTTCCTTGCTATGCGTTCGAGCAGTTCCTCTCCAGTGCAGCTAAGTGTCCATTAAAGGAAACAGTAGGTTAAAAAGAGTCAGTGGCTTCCTATAGAAGAGACTCCACACAGTGAGTTTCCCTTAAAAAGGTAAAGGTTCCCCCCCACATTTGTGCAGTCGTGTCCGACTCTAGGGGCCGGTGCTCATCTCCGTTTGTTAGCCGAAGAGCCAGCGTTGTCCGAAGACGCTTCCATGGTCATGTGGCCGGTATGACACGCAGAACGATGTTACCTACCCACCGAAGTGGTTCCTATTCATCTACTTGCATTTGCATGCTTTCGAATTGCTAGGTTGGCAAGAGCTGGAGCTAGTGCGGGAGCTCACTCCGCACGCGGGGCTAGGGATTCGAACCGCTGAACTTGCGATCTTCCGATCAACAAGCCTGGCGTCTTACCCGCTGAGCCACCACGCCCCCTACGAGTTTCCCTTAGCAGTATCCTAAATTATAGATTCCTAGAAATGTCAGGACCCGAAAAACAGCATCCAGGAGTTCTCCACATACTTCTACACAAATGACACAAAAACAGGCTATTGCCCAGAATCTTGCATTGCCTACACAGATCCTACAAATGAAAGAGGATACAGCTCCGTGACGATGATGAGGGCATTCCTCTTCTCAAAGGCATCATGGAAATAAACGATGTGTTCGTGGTCCAACTGAGCTAAAATGCCAAGCTCACGACGGGCTGATTTTTTGGCTTTGGCCCGGCATGGGATGAACTTTGCAGCAAAAGCCAAGCCAGTGCTCTTCTGGGTCACTCGCCGCACATATGAGAAGGCTCCCCTAGAAAACAGGTCATCATGCAACATCAGCCAACTATGTTCCTTATTGCTCAGCCATGTCATTCTGCTCTGACTCCATGCAAATGAAGTGGAAGATAAAGTGAAAAGATGGGGAAGCTGAGCAAAATGTTACATTCAGTTTGGATGGAGATATGAGACAGAAATGCGGAGCATTACCTAGAAGAGAACACAATCCAGGTTATCCAGCCTTTACTAAGAAACTTCTGAACCGAAAGATTTCTCATAGACATTTTTCTCTCCAATGTATCACATTTATTAATATTACAAAGCACATTTGTAGCTCCAGAGATCAGCTCTACTTGCATGGTGGTTGAGCTATGAAGCATTGCCAGAATTTGTTCTAGAAGCTGATATGCTCTCTATCTTTCCTTCATTCAGCAGAAAACTATACTGGCATGAAGCTTTCCATTCCATTCCATTCCATTTTTTTTTTTTGCCTTTGAGTCAATCATGATTGGCAACACATTTCCAGAAAGGGTTTGCCCTTGCCTTGTTCTAAGGGCTGAGAGAGAGTGACTGGCCCAAGGTCACCCAACTGCCTACGTGCCTAAGGCAGGACTAGAACTCATGGTTTCCTGGTTTCTAATCTGATGCCTTTAACCACTACACCAAAGTGGCTGTCCCCATCGCTGATCTCTATCCTGCCCCTCTTGGCTCTGTTTGTTGTTGTTGCCAAACACCTGACTCACCTCCAAAGTAATGGATGTCAAGGTCTAGCAGATTTTACACACCTTGAGACTGGCTTTGGATGGTGTAACAAGAAAGGGGAAAATACTACAGGTAGTCCTCACTTAGCGACCACAATTGCGACCGGCAACTTTGTCACTAAGCACTGCGGTTGCTAAGCATCATCATGTGACCGCAACAGGCTTACGACCTTACTTCCCCTTCGGTCATTAAGAAAAACACCACGGTCGCTAAGCAAAACATCACGTGACCATGACTTATGATTTTACTTCTGCCTTCTCTATTAACTCTGCTTGTCACAAGCTGGTTGCAAAGCACCCAAATGGTGATCACATGGCCGTGGAATGCTGCTACAGTCGTAAATGCGAGGATTGGTTGCACTAAACAAGGCAGTCGGTAAACGAGGACTACCTGTATTTTAACACGAGTGCAACTACAGATAATCTTAAAGCTATGTCACTCATAGGCTAGGGACACAGGAAAAAATTATCACAGTATTTTTGTTCTGTGTTTGAAGAAATGAAGTGGGAATACAGGCAAAGCCCAGTTTTTCTGAGTACCTCTATGCTTGAAGATGAGAAATACCAATTCAGATTAACCATATATGTCTGAATCTATACTATATGTAAACAGAGGTGGAGATGGACCTCACGCTATCACTACCCAGTGCTGGCTCAAGGGTATAGGGCACCCCAAGCCACAGGAACTGAGAGCACCGCCTCTCAATGATGCGAAGATTTGCATTTTTAGAATGATTCAGAAGGAGGGGCGGTGTTGGCACCCCCTAAGCTTTGGAGTCCTAGGCCAGTGCCTACTTGGCCTCAGCCTGAACCCATCCCCGTCCCCATCCCCATCCAAAAAAGTCCCAACCCAAGTAGTCACAGATGCTGCCCTTATCTTATCTTTCTCCACTTCTTTTCCTCTTTCTCTCACCTGCTGATCTCCTCATGGACATCATAATAGTCAGCAAGACGGCGGGTTATGTGTGATTCTTCTTCTGCTCGTGCAGCATCAGAATCTGGTACAGCTGGAGCGCAATAAGACATCAGAGTGATAGAGAAGAAGAGATGGATGAGTGGAAGGAAAGGAGAACATTCACTACCCAAGCCCAGGACTTTTCCCTCCAACTTCTTTTTGCTTCTCTTGGACATCTTTAACCCCTACTATTACAGCTACATTCAGTTGAATCCTAGCCCCCCAAAACCACACACTGGTGAGAAGTTATGAATGGGATAGGGATGACATGAATCCTCAACAGGAAACTGCCCAGAGTTCCCCATTGGGAACTCATACAAGTTAAATAAATAAAATAATATTTTATTATTAAAATATTTTATTTAACTGTCATACAAGTTAAATAAATAAAATAAAAATAAAATAAAAATAAATTTGTTAATTATCAGGGACTTGGCTTTAGAACTATGAATCTTATCACTTGCTTAACTTTCAGGGAGAAAAGGCCACCATTCAGTGTCCCGGTCAGCCTGGAAAGAATTCTGTCTGATACGCAAGAGAGCTGCCATCAGTCATTCTGCAGGTAAGACTAAGATGTATAGGTATTTCTACAGAAACCTAGTCTTCTGTCTTTAATCAAAATAATTGGAACTTTTGCCTTCCGAATTCCAGGCCTTTGCATCTAGCTCCAGTAACTGGCCTCAAAGACACTGGGTCTGATTAGAGCAGCATAAACTCTAGTCTTGCCTGATATCTACCATGGCCCAGGAGCAACTAGGAGACAACGCTGCTTGCCTATTCTTGGTGCCCAGGGCTTCCTACAAGCTAATGTCTGGAAGCTCATACCAGGTAATGTGGTATCACATACCTGCACGAACAACAAGCTCAGCCTTGCAAGACACTTCTCCAGCCAGGTTGCGTGCAGTACATGTGTAGACTCCACTGTCCTGCTCTGTTGTGTTCAGCACAACTAAAGAGCATTCACTTTCCTCGTATACAAAGCTCAGGTGGTTGCTTTCAGTCAGGAGCACCTCATTCTAATGGAGATAGATTAGGGAGACAAAGGACTTGCAAAAAACAGTCTAGAACAGCGGTCCCCAACCTTTTTGGCACCAGGGACCGGTTTCGTGGAAGACAATTTTTCCACAGACTGGGTGGGGTGGTTTTGGGATGAAACCATCGGAAGTGGTAAATAAAATAATGGGCGGGCCACGCGCGGACTAAAATAAGTGTCGGATTCTGACTTCTCATAAGGAGCGCGCAACCTAGATCCCTTGCATGCGCAGTTTACAGTAGGGTTCGCGCTCCTATGAGAATTTAATGCCGCCGCTGATCTGACAGGAGGTGGAGCTCAGGCGGTAATGCGAGCGATGGGGAGCGGCTGTAAATACAGATGAAGCTTCGCTCGCTTGCCCACCACTCACCTCCTGCTGTGCGGCCCGGTTCCTAACAGGCCACGGACCGGTACCAGTCCGTGGCCCGGGGACCCCGGTCTAGAAGACCAAACTCTTATGTTGTTTTGCTTTGCTCTCACATGTCTGCTGAATCCTACTGTCTAAAGGCTTTCTGATCTTTTGCTCCATTGCTTCTTCCTTTGGAAGACCAGGATCTTTTCGTTAATGTTTCATTATTCACATTTTAGGGGAGAGGGGCATTAGCAACCAACCAAATAACACTTCCTCTGTATTGGTGTTTTGATATGAAAGGAAATAGTTCAGCCTGGCTGTTAACACCAGAACTATGCCAATCCAAGAAAATCTGGAATGGACTAACACCAAGATTAGCACCAGAGGAGCAATCAAACAGCACAATATACCCTAATCAAGGAACTATTAACTCAGTCAATCAACCAAGCAGCAAACAACAACCCAATCAAGGAACTACCAAGGAGAGTATAACACCTCCACCAACACAGGCAGGACAAGCCAGGGTATAGAAACAGAGAGCAAGTCCCACTCCCTTTTCGCACTGAAGATGTTGCCTAGTCTGGCAGTGAAACGTCTGCAAGAAAACAACAAGGCGCAGAGAGCACCAAGGACTCCACTATGATTAATGGATATAATCTCATCTGGAAAGGAAACAGGCCCTACTAGTTAACATTGAGAAGCACCAACAAGAAGCTCTTGAAATCTGAGAACATTTTGCAGGTATTCTTAACCCCAGCAGTCTCCTCAAGATTGGACACATACTCACCTTGTACCACATAATATCTGGAAGGGGTTTGCCCTCTACCACCACTGCAAACTGTGGTGTCTCACCTATTCCAACTTCAATGTCTTCCATGATTGATTCAAAACGGGGTGCCTCTGAGGACAGAAACACATACTCTGTTGGCACAGGGAGAATACACTCAGCTCTGTGATTAAGCAAAAAAAATATGTCCCAACTAAGTTTGTCAGATACGTTCTCGCTCCCTTCCATGGGGAGTCTTGTCCTGCCCTCACTCCCAGCTTTGCAATATACAGCAGTGTGTGAAAGCTCAGGGCTTTACTAACCCACAGGATCAGGAACCTCTCACAGTTGGCTACTCTGTACTTGTGATGTGAGCTTATAGCATGTGCAAGCCACAACTCTACACCTGCATTATAGAGTATTTTGGAAAGCAGCCATTTCCCAGTAGCTTGATAAAAAGGGATATGGGGCAGTCTTCAGAGGGAGTGAAGTGGGGTGATTTCCCATACCTGCCAGCTCCATGCTGATGAAGCCATGGTCATATCCATGCTGGTTGCTCACCTCGCAGGTTATATCCCCCACATCCCCCCTTCCCACCCGGAGGAATCGCAAGGTGTGCTGATCATCATCAGGCATGCTCATCTCCCAGTTGGGGTCACCATCCTTGAGTACCATGCCAACCCTGGGAGGAATAAGGAAGAAGAGTTTTTGACAGAGAGCTGGGATCCACCAATATGCATGCTGTTGTCGAGCCTCTTCCACAACTAACAGGCTTCCACCAATATGCCTTGTCAACAGGTACCATAACTTGACCTTAGGCTCTGGAACCTGTCAGTAAGGCTCCTTTCACATGTCCCACAACATGCAGGGCTTCCAACCTCCTTGGAAAGCCAGTCTAATTCATTCTACAACTAACTTGGCCCGTGCTCCTGGGGAAACACTGCACAATAGCTTCACAGCACTTTCCCTGGAGCTGTGGGATGGCGTAGCTTCCAATTGGCAGAAAGTCTTGCCTTATCCTGTCTCCTGCCTCTGGGATTCTCCTCTCTGTCCAGGAGTCAGAGGGCCATGGTACCTTGACTTCCACCCTATTTCTGTGCCAAACAGATGAATAGTGACAGTGGTAAGCTTTTCCCATTTCCTTCCCATAAAAAGCTAACAGAAGGAAATAGAATGTGAAAACCGGTGTGGGATGTAGCTGGCTCCTATTTTAGGCACCCCCTCCCCTCTGTCTGTCTGGATAAAGTGCTGGCTACTGCACGAAGGGGAAGGGGGGGTCAGTTGCTAAGCATTTCACAGCAGCCCCAAATTGATCGCTAGAGTAAGGAGGCAAAGAGCAACGTGGAAGAGGCTCGAAGCTTTGTATGGATCAAACCAGGTGCTTCAGCAGTAAGAACCCAGTTCATGACTCTTCTATATTTTAAGACCCTGAGAAGCACTCTTACTATTGCACCATCTTTCCCTGGATCTTTTCCTCCCTTCTGCAAAGATGCATAATAGCTGTTCTGCCAACTCTAGCAGCTTCTGAGCCTCCTGGGCGCCGCCTCAGGACAAGGGTGAAGTAGACTTAAAAATACACTTGGTGGCTGACCTACCTCCTCCAGGTGACAGCAACCTCGACATGGTTGAGAGTTATAGTGATGGAAGCCGACTGTCCCTCTACTGCATACACCACATCTGGCTTGTCCAGGATTATGGGGGCCTCTGCCATATATGGACCTAGAAGAACAGCCCATCACATTAGATCCAAGAAATTCCAGACTCTCACTGCAGGGAGAGATTTCACACTTCCCAGCTAGCGGGGCTCGATTTCCTTGAGCCATGTTAAACAGGAATTTGTAAGTTCATCCTGGAGACCGCTTCCATACATTTCCTTCTTCATCTTAGCCACTGGGCCTGAATCATCTTTCTTAGATCAGATTGTACCAAAGGTATTCTTAGATAGCATCCCAACCAAATGCTGGGTTGGGGGGACCTCTTACAATTCTTATATAAAACGTGCGCTGTGTGAAGAATGTGCCTATGTTGTTCTTCACAGCTTTTCCCAACGTGACACATACTAGATGCGTTGGGGCCACACTGGCTAGGAATTCTGGAAGGTGTAGTCCAACACATCTGAAGGGTACCACTTGGAAAATGCTAGAATCTCTGGTTTTAGGAAAAAAAATTAGAAAAGTTTTTTTAATATTATACATATTTGTGAGAGAGTTCCAGAAATAATGGGCTGCCACTAAAAAGCCCCTGCTTGTAATGCTGACCACTCCTCTTGATATTTTAATACTCAGCCACCCATAGAAATAAAGTCCACAAATAGAAACAATTAACACCCGCCTTCCTGGCTGGAAAAGAAAACTTTCTATCTTCAAACTGAGTATTGGACCATACTGAGGCAAGCCAAACATAAATTGTTTTATTGCTTATGGTGGCTACAGATTTAGAGCCTCCAGTCACTAATAATTTTTCCTATAAAACCAAGACTCTCAGAGTGGCAAGAGTTATCAAAAAATTTGAGTAATGTCATCAGCTTTATATTTCAACAAAGGAACAATGAGCAAGTTTCCCTGAAGGAGAAGGCGTTCACGGCCCTTGGAATGAATCCTGAAGAAACTGTGACATCTAGCAGACCTTTTCAACTGGAACTTGATCAAAATCTTTTAGTCTAAGTACATCCATAGTCTAAGAAAAAAACAAAGAAGTAGAAGCATACATCTTCTTCAGTTGCTAAACATACCTTTGACTATTTGCTCCTCCTGATTCTAGAGGCATTTCTTGGGTAATCATTAGAGTGCCAGCCCAGAAGCTGTGATTTCTGGGTTCAAATTCCCCTCCTAGCTCTCAATACCTCATTTACCCTCAGTCACAATTCTGGCAACAGATGAGAGGACACCTCTCCCTCCTCCCAATTCCATTCCTGACCACCTCTTCCCCTTCCTCTTCCTCTTCCCCCACATTTCGGCCCTCTTCCACAGACTCACTCCGGGGCAGAAAAGGAACAATTTCCTTTGGCCAAATAGCTCCATTTCCAATCTTGGGCTCCCCTGTTACTTAGGCATGGACCGTGTGTCATTGGATTGTTCCCTTTGGTTTGCTTTGTGAACCTGGGCTGATTCCTGCATCTGTGTGGACTTATTGAAGGCTGCACTGCTGGGGAAAGGGTGGGAGTCTGAGAAAAGTGTGGGGCAAGGTAAGAGGTGGTTGAGGGTACTTGGTCGTTGTTCATTGCATTTTGTTAGCTCGACTGTCTTTGCTTCTAAGGAGCAGGTGATGTACTTGTGGTAGGATTTTACTTTGTAACGAAAAAATAGCCATTTCCTTCCCCTTTTCTCCTTTGGTGCCATCTTACCATGATCAAGGAGCTGCACCGGTTCTGTGGGTGGAGAAGGCTTGCTGTTAGTCTTAGCCGTTGCTGTGAGTACACGGAACATATAGCAAATGCTTTTCTTTAGAGCCAGAATGGTGTGGCTGGTTTGATGTAAGCCTGTAGCAACAACAGTCCAGTGGCTGGACCCCAGGATCTGCTGCTGGAGAATATAGGTCACAGAAGCAGGGTCTAAGAACAGAGGAAGGAAGATGCCAGTGAGGCTGTGGCCCATAAGCGAGAGCCTTCTGGATTAGATTTCTCTCTTGCCCACAGGAACACACGGGATAGGTTAACATTTCAGGAGTGGGAACCTGCAACAGTCTGCACAGTGGTAGCATGTGAGAGAAACTACACAATGCTTATTCTCTGTAAAGTTTCTCCCTTCACCTAATGAGCACCTCTTAGATCATTATGAACCCCAGCTTTTGGTAAAACAACAAAAACAAGTTTATAGTTCTTATACGGGCTATAAAGGTATGTTTAGAAATAGGTGAACACTTACTGAAATATTAGGATAGCTGAACAAGATTTCTGGTAATTAGGGTTATTAGCCTATAACTAGCAGGACCTGAATAAATAATGCAGAACAGTGTTAACTGCACAATTTTGTTGTTTATTCGTTCAGTCGTTTCCGACTCTTCGTGACTTCATGGACCAGCCCACGCCAGAGCTTCCTGTCGTCCGTCACCATCCCCAGCTCCCCCATGGTTGAGTCAACTGCACAATAAATTGTATGAAATAATATAAATATTGCAGATGTACTTAATTTGTGTTACTTAATACAGGCCACAAAATTCATAACAATGTAAGAAGATCCCTCCTGGATTAGTCCAACTGCCTGTCTAGTGCAGCAACACGAAGGTAGTACTGATAGTCCAATCCTCAAAGAATTTGTCCAGTTCCCTTTCAAAACCATCTGAATTGGTGGCCACCATCATATCTGATGGCAAAGAATTCCACCGTTCAGCTATACATTGTGCATAATAAGACTTATTGGTTCTTAATCTCCCTGCCATTCAGTTTTAATGGGTGATTCTCACTTCTATCATTGTGAAAGAGGGGTAAAAAACTATCCACATTTTTCATGCTGTTCACGGCTTTTTATACAGTATGTCTATCATGTCTCCCTTAGGCATCTGTCCTCTGAAATGGATGGGTCTTATGGAAGCGACTGAGGCACATCTGTGCTTGGTTATCTGGGCAGAGTTTCAGCTGGTTGATCCTGAGAAAGTGGGCAGGGTCTTTGCGACCTGAACTTGGCCACCTGTGTTCTGGGCCCATGCCCTCCTGTCAGCCCTCCCAGGTAAACCAGACAGGAAACACGACCAGATGAGCTAATTCTACTTTATTGTAAGGCTACATTAACAGAATCTTGCAAGTCTGAAAGTACAAACCTCCCGCCCTCCCTGAGTAATTAGGGCGGGCCCTTCCTAAGTTTCTTCCTCTGACCATTACTTTGTTGCGGACTCCTTTCTCTTTTATCTCATTGTTCCCTAGGCGGCATCTCTTCCCATCTTCCAAGGCCACCCTCACATTCCATCACACCTCCTGGCTGGTCAAGGCCTCCTGAGAGGTGGCATGTGGTTGGATGCAAGAGGTGGTTAATGCCTCTTTGGGGGAGGGGTGGGTCTGTCTGCCTCGAAGGAGGCCGTGGTTTCCCCCCTTCTCAAGAGGCCTTCCTTGAACCCAACGGTATTGGGCAACTTTCATTCTGGAAAAGTACAAAAAAAGGGCACAAAGAATGATTAAAGGCCTAGTACTAGATCTTTCCCCCTCGTACCAACACCGACTGGACCCAACTCCAGAGAAAGGAGGAGAACCACTGCAGACCAGTGCCTCCCATTCCTAGCCCCCTAAGCTGATCCAAAAAGATGCCATGATAGTTGGTATCAAAAGCCGTTGAGAGACCCAGCAGGGCTAGGATGGATGCACCACCCCCATCCCCAGTCCCCCAAAAGTCACCCAGAAGCACAGTCAGCACTATCTCATTATTATTATTATTATTATTATTATTATTATTATTATTATTATTTGGATTTATCACCGCCCATCTCTACCATGGTAGACTCTGGGAGGTTTACAATCATATTATAAAAAGTTAAAAACCTATATAAAATCTACTATAAAATAAATTTAAAAAATCCAAGCGATTGTGTGTTCTTAGTTACCAACATGTATCCTGGGAGGACCCCACCTGTCCTTATACACCATGGCTGCTGCTGAGTCTGATAAGGACCCTTTGGTGATTAACCTTATCAAAAGCTTTTCATAAGTCCAAATGCACAGGATCTATTGGATCAGTATAACCTGGCCTGAACCCTGACTGAAAAGAATCCAGAAGATTCTTCTTCCTCCTCTTTGGAGCTGAGTGCCTGCCACCCTCTCAACAACCTTCTCTAAAAAGGAAGGTTGGAAACTGAATGAAAGTTGCCCAATACAGTTGGGTTCAAGGAAGGCCTCTTGAGAAGGGGGCAAACCGCTGCAGTGCTGCTATACATTAATGAAGAGTAATGCTCTTGGCTGTTTTATTTGCATTCTTCTTCTTAATCGTTCTAAGCAGGGAGTTTGTCCTTTTCTTAGAGCAGCCATGCACAAGGCTGACATTTTCTACTCTGACTCCTAGAACCCTTTTCCTGATCAGTCAGAGATAGTTCACATCCCATTAATATATCTGGGAAGTTTGATTTCTTTCTTTTTTTTCCACCAACATGTATTATTTGAACTGAACTGCATTTGTTATTTTGATGGGCATTTCTCAAGTTTAGAGAGATCCTTCTGACACTGTTTGCAATCCTGTTTTGATTTTATTACACTGAACAGTTTTGTATCACCAGCCAACCTGGCTGCTTTGCAACTCACTTCTAATTCCAGATCATTTCTAAGCAAATAATATAGTTACCAACATGTATCCTGGGCGGACCCCACCTCTCCTTATACACCATGGCTGCTGCTGAGTCTGATAAGGACCCTTTGGTGATTAACCTTATCAAAAACTTTTCATAAGTCCAAGTGCACAGGATCTATTGCAGGGCTTTCCAAAGTGCTGCCGCTGGCGACACACCAGCGGTAGCGGTGGTGCGCACGCGCATGGTGGCGGCGCGGGGGGCGTGCGGCGGCGCGGGGGGGTGCGGCAGCGCGCGCGTGCATGGCAGCCGCCGTGCACGCACACGCCGCCGCTTCCGGGTGGTGTGGCGACACACCACGCTGTGTGTGGCGACACACTTTTGTGTCGCGACACACAGTTTGGAAAGCTCTGATCTATTGGATCACCCTTGCCCATGTGCTTCTTGAAACCTTCAAATCTAGCAAAGTCTAGAATATTAGCAATATCTTACCCTTGCAGAAGGCATGATTTTGGAGAGCAAAAACCACTCAATGCTGATATGAACATAGGTTCCCCCCGCACATTTGTGCAGTCTGTCTGACTCTAGGGGCCGGTGCTCATCTCCGTTTGTTAGCTGAAGAGCCAGCGTTGTCCGAAGACGCTTCCGCGGTCATGTGGCCAGCATGATGCGCGTGGAATGCTGTTACCATCCCACCGAAGTGGCACCTATTTATCTACTTGCATTTGCATGCTTTCGAATTGCTAGGTTGGCAAGAGCTGGGGGCGAGTGCGGGAGCTCACTATGAACATATTTGCCAATTAATTTATGCTGCTGAGGAATGCCTTTTCCCTACCAGCAGTACCCAGGTTGAGTGGGCTGCAAAACACATGTCAATGGCAGCTGTCAATTAGTGGGGGATTTAGTCACAAAGAGAGCAGCAGATTGTGCACACAAGTGCCCAGAAACAACTGCTGTTTCCTCAGCATGTGGAATGGCCTGCCTTTGAAGGGTCCAGATACTCAAGAGCAGTAGAGTCTGGGGGTAAAAATTTCCCAAGTGCTCCTTTGCATCCCTGTTGCCTTCCTGGCCCTGCCTACCAATAGCTGAATCCAGCCACTTTGGTGCATTCCATTTCAATGTGACAGCTCGGCCAGTGACAGCTGCTATGGTGGGTGGACCGTCAGGAGGTGTGGGTACCACATCTGTAAAAGACAAACATAGGGAAAGTGGAAGAGATGGTGTGCTTTGCTTCCTAATCAGAATTATCTTCCCCCCTTCATCAGCTATATCAAAGAATTCTGAGATCTGTTGTTTTATTGTTATTTAAGCCACTTTCCTCAACAATTTACTGGGCCCAAGGATATTAGGTGATGTTCCACACATATGAATCAAGAAATAGAGAGCTAGCCAGAATCTTACACTCCATAGGAAGATAGTCTCGGGCAGGGTTATTTCCTTCCTTCCTTCCTTCCTTCCTTCCTTCCTTCCTTCCTTCCTTCCTTCCCTCCTTCTTTCTCCAACTTATATCACCGCCCATCTCCCCCCATAGAGGGGACTCTAGGTGGTTTACAACAAGTCAGCAATTAAAAGATATAAAAACATATAAAATACAATAAACAATATATATAACTAACCATAAGTTAATTAAAAATATATAAAACTCAAGAGGCTCTGATGTCATATTTAAAAGAACTCTACGGCGCAAGCCATTCCCATGAGGAGCTATCACTCTTCCCATCCCAAGTGAGGTGGCAGAGCCAGGTCTTCAATTGCTTTCGGAAGGTCATAAGTGTGGGGGCTTGCCTCACCTCCAGGGGCAGAATATTCCAGAGGGCGGGTGCCACTGCAGAGAAGGCCCGCCTCCTGGACCCCGTCAGATGAAGCTCTCTTACAGATGGGGTCCGTAGCAAGCCCTCTCTGTGTAACCGGGTGGGGCGGGTCGATACTCTGGGGATGAGGCGGTCCCTTAGGTAACCTGGTCCCATGCCATGTAGGGCTTTAAAGGTGACAACCAACACCTTGAATTGGACCCGGAAGCAAACTGGTAACCAATGCAGCTCGCGCAGCAGAGGTGTCACATGTGCCGATCTTGGGGCACCCATAACTGCGCGCGCAGCCGCATTCTGGACCAGTTGAAGCTTCCGGATAGTCTTCAAGGGTAGCCCCATGTAGAGTGCGTTGCAATAGTCTATATGGGAGATGACCAGGGCATGAGTGACTGTACGGAGGGCATCTCAGTCCAGGAAAGGGCGTAGCTGGCGTACAACTTGAAGTTGCACAAATGCCCTTCTGGCCACGACTGCCACCTGCTCTTCCAGCAGGAGTCGTGAGTCCAGAAGGACCCCCAGGTTCCGCACTGTATCTGAACGGGGTAGTGCCACCCCATCCAGATCTAGAGATGACAACTCTCTGGATCTCGAGGCACCATCAATCCACAGCCACTCCGTCTTACCAGGGTTCAGCTGAAGCCTGTTGTTCCCCATCCAGGCCCCCACAGCCTTCAGACACTGAGAAAGGGCAGCCACTGCATCACTTACCTCACCCGGGATGGAGATATATTATTGAGTATCATCAGCATACTGATGATACCTCATCCCGTGTTGGCAGATGATCTCACCCAGCGGTTTCATGTAGATATTAAATAAGAGAGGGGAGAGAATCGAACCCTGCAGCACCCCCAAAGTAGGGGCCGAGGGTCGGACCTCTCATCTCCTATTACCACTGATTGGGATCAGTCTCGGAGGAAGGAGGTGAACCAGCGCAAGACCACGCCGCCCACCCCCAACTCCCGGAGCCGTCCCAAAAGGATACCATGGTCAATGGTATCAAAAGCCGCTGAGAGGTCAAGAAGAGCCAGGATGGATGCACTGCCTTCATCCCGCGCTCGCCAGAGATCATCTGTAAGTGCGACCAATGCAGTTTCCACACCATATCCTGGCCTGAACCCTGACTGAAAGGGGTCTAGATAATCCGTATCATCCAGAATCCTCTGGAGCTGTAATGCCACCACTTTCTCAACCACCTTCCCCAAAAAGGGGAGGTGGGAGACGGGACGAAAATTGTCCAACACTGTAGGGTCCAGCGATGGCTTCTTGAGGAGGGGGTGCACCAGCGCCTCCTTAAAAGCAGCCGGAAACACTCCCTCACCCAAGGATGTAGCCACCATCGCATGGACCCAACCACACGTCACCTCCCTGGCTGCTTTCACGAGCCAGGAGGGGCATGGATCAAGATGACAAGTAGTGGCCCTTACAGTCCGGAGGATCCTGTCCACTTCCTCAGGCCCAACAGGATCAAACCGTTCCCAGATAACCGGGCAAAGACGTTCCCTTGGCATCTCCACAGACCATGCATCACACTTGGAGTCCAACTTAGAACGAATCCGAGCGATTTTATCCATCAGATGCTCCGAAAATTCCTCCACATGGCCCTGAAGGTGGGCCACTGGCCCCACCTTACCTAGGAGAGATCGAGTAATCCTAAACAGGGCTGTTGGGCGGCATTCTGCGGATGCAATAAGAGCGGAGAAATGTTGACGTTTCACCACTCTTACCGCCACAAGGTAGGCCTTAACCGCGGCTCTAGCTTGTGTTCGGTTGGATTCGGTCTTTGTTTTTCTCCAGCGGCGCTCTAGACGTCTCTTAACTCTCTTCAGCACCCTCAACCCCTCCGTGAACCACGGGGAGTATCGGGTCGGATGGGACAAGAGAGGCCGCATAGGCGCGATCCTGTCCAAGGCTCCGGCCGCTTCCTTATTCCAGGCTGCGGCCAGAACCTCCGCTGGACCGTGCAGTAGATTCTCGGGTATAACCCCCAGCTCCCTCTGAAACCCTATCGGGTCCATTAGTCGCCGGGGGCGGACCGATCAAATAGGTCCAGCCTCCCTGCGGAGTGGGGCAGCATATGAGAATCTCAGGGCCACCAGGGCATGATCCGACCATGACAGCGGGGAAAGATGCAACTCTCCCCCCAGATCACTCTGCCACTGCTCCGACAGGAAAACCAAGTCCGGAGTGAGACCACTGTCACGAGTCAGGTCCCAAATAATCTGGACCAGGCCCATGGCTGCCATGGTAGCCATGAACTCCCGAGCTGCCTCTGAGGCACGTCCCAGGGACGGCAGATTGAAATCCCCCAGAACCATAAGTCTGGGGAATTCTACCGCCAACCACGAGACGGCCTCAAGCAGCTCGGGCAGGGAGGTTGCTACGCAGCAGGGAGGCTGGTACAGCAGCAACACTCCCAACTGCTCTCGGGAACCCAACTTGAAGAACAGAGTCTCACATCCGGCCACCTGTGGAGCCGCGCCCCTGAAGGCCACAATAGACTCTTGGATGACTACTGCCACCCCTCCTCCCCTACCCCGATGTCTCGGCTGGTGCCATACCTGAAACCCGGCCAGGCAGATCTCCAAGAGGGCAACCCCTCCTCCAGGGCCCAGCCAGGTTTATGGTTAATAAACCATAATATGGTTTATGGTTTATTCCAGGGCTTTTCAAAGTGCTGCCGCTGGCGACACACCAGCGGCAGCGCGCACGCACGGCGACGGCGCAGGGGGGGCATGTGGTGGCGCGCACGCATGGCGACGGCGCAGGGGGCGTGCGGAGGCACGCGCGCGCCGCCGCTTCCGGGTGGTGTGGCGACACACCACGCTGTGTGTGGCGACACACTTTTGTGTCGCGACACACAGTTTGGAAAGCTCTGGTTTATTCGGTTATGTCCTCTGTGCAGCAGGCATAGACTTGAAATCAAATATTGTCCAACTTATTGACTATCTTAACAAGCTATCTCTTCTTGGGCAGCTTTTCTCCACCCCACAGAGCTTCCCTAATAAGTGCTAAGTGCAAGTTAACAAGCTCAGCTCCGTGACTTTAATTAGTTGATTAGTACCCTCTGGCTGGGTTGCACTGCTGCCTGCAATTGACAAGACCTTAATCAGTTACGCTGAAGGCTTTTGCCTCCTAACCAGCTCTAGCACATTCCTGCAATTGAAAAACCAGTCTTTGGAAAAAGTAATTTCTTATACATGTAGGCCTAAGTATGTTTTTTTTTTTTTAGTTTTTCACTGTAATTTTTGTCACGGATGCCAAGAAAGTTAAACAGTTAGTGTGTCCCCCTTTTCCCCATTTGTCCTCCTTTCCAATTGTCTGTGCCTGCCTTTGCCTGTTCAGATATCTGGTCACCTTAGTCTCTGGTCAACTTTCATTGAACTAGGCCCTATTTTTACATACACGCACACACATATATGCCCCGACAAGGCTGGCACCTGCTGACATCCTGCACATTACTCTTTCAATATTAAACGGACACCTAACTTTTTATGTGTGAAGAAAAAAAAAGCATGTATGTAAACAGGTAGAATCATAGGAATCACACTAATCAAAGAATTAGGATTGCTGGCAAAATCCCTCTTCCAGCCTATGCTTAGTATCAAAGCCAGAGCTATGGTATAACATATGGAATAGCTCCAAACGATCACAATCAGTCTAGAGATTAAGGGCCTACAGTTCTAGTTCCCATGTGTTGAATCTTAGTCTCAATCCCTGTCAGGGAGATAACTGGCGGAGAAGGAGGGGGCTCCCTCCAGGGGGAGAAACGCATGCGCAGTACTGAATCGCTTTGCTTTCCTCCCAAGAGGCTAAGGAAGGCCCCGCCCTGATTTCTTGGACCTTTTCTCTGAGTATTACCAGTTCGTTTTAGTTTAGCTGGACTCTGTCTAGGAGAGTAGGACAATAAACATTAGAGCTTCAACTTCAAGTCTCAGCGTGTTTTCCTTCACTCGAAGTCAGGACAATCCCATTCATATTTACCGTTAAAGATAATTGGATTTGCTCCTGAATGAAGACACATACACTTGCATGATAAATATCCAGTTGTAGTCCTACGTGAAAAGTCTTTTTTTCCAGTTCCAGTCAGAACAATGAGGCAGAAATATGAACAATAAATCCAGTCTGCCATATGCCATTATAGCACCCTTTGTTTCCATGCCCTTGCTCCACCCCACCCCCCGAAAAAGTAAATGAAATGCTGCAGATATCTAGCACAGTTGAGACTTATAGCTAAGGCTGTCTTCACCAGTCATGTGATCTCCACAGGTACTGTATAAAACTCCCATAATTTCTAGCTGATATAACCATATGTGATAGCCGGTAGCCCAGCACACCTGGAATGCATCAGCAGAATCTTGTCAATAATGAATAGGAGCCCCTCCCCCTGCCCCGCCCCACCTTCTATCCTTACCTGTGACATAGAGATGTGCATAGCAGGTGGCTTTGCCCACTCTGTTGGCAATAACACTTTTATAGACTCCAGCATGGGTGTGACCGACAGAGTTGAACACCAAATGGTGTATGTCCTTATCTGCAAAGGGAAAGAAAGATGGAGAGGTGAACGGCAGGAAAAGAACAGAGAACGAGGTTGTCTGTAGCTTGAATCAAATGCCAAGACAGTCTATAACAACAATTCTAGCCGCGTTGGCAAATTCATCCAGCTACACTTTTCCCAGCATGGGCATATCCAGGGAGGGAGGGTCACAAACTGTATCCTTTACTTGAAATGCAGCTCTTCAGACATTGCTCACCTCTAGATTAAGGAAGAATGGAGCCAGTAAACCATCTGTACAGTTAATTTAAAGGTGCACAATGAGGGGTATTTGCAGGCTTAGGAAGATGGCAATGATGAATCAGCCTACTGAAATGTCTGTAGCTTGAATCATGTCAACTGGATTTCTATTTTCTCAGTGGAAACGTTTCGCTCCTTATCCAAGGAGCTTCTTCAGTCTGAGCAAAGTTAGTAAGGGAATCCTAAATATGTTTCTAGGTAGCTGTGTGACCTTGCACCTGGGGCTTACTAACTTACTAACTTTGCTCAGACTGAAGAAGCTCCTTGGATAAGGAGCGAAACGTTTCCACTGAGAAAATAGAAATCCAGTTGACATGATTCAAGCTACAGACAATTCCACCTGGATGACTGAGAACCTTCATAGACAGAGAATGAGGTTACAATATTTATTTATTTATTTATTTATTTATTTATTTATTTATTTATTTATTTATTTATTTTATTTTATCCTATTTATACCCCGCCTATCCCCTCCCTACTGGAGGGCTCTAGGCGGCTTACAACATCAGTATATATATATATTAATTTATACATCATATATCATATCTAGAATTTAACCGCGCGATAGGGAGGAGGACAGGGAACCGGCTCTTCAGCTGCAGGCATCGGACTGCATGCCCCAGCATGCCTCGCTTCCGCGCCGGCTGCTGACGTCCAGGAAGCTGTTTCTTTCGGATCCGTCTTCCTCCGTCGTCATCTCCAGGTCTCCGCCGGGATTCTCCAGGTTTTCTTTTTGGATTGAGGACGACCCTCCGCTGGACGCCGCAAATTGCCCCACGTGAGTGGTACCCATTCATCTACTTGCTATATTAGCTTTCGAATCGCTGGGTTGGCAGAGAGCTAGGGCTAGTGACGAGAGCTCACCTCGCCACGCGGTTTCGAACTGCCAACCTTGTGGTCGGCAGTCTAACGGCTCAGCGGTTTAACCCGCTGAGCCACCGCGCCCCATTTATAGGAGTTGGGCACCAATATTTTTAGGAGTAGGCAGCCAACATACAAACACAGAGAGACTGATATGTTTGCTGAGGAAACAGAATAACCGATGAAGTATATACAGGCAAGCTGGGGAAAATGGAATATTTCCAGGGCTATTTTAAGGGCGTGCTTCTTTACAATTTTGGAAGGTGAGCTGTAGAGTCAGGTGATACAGAGCAGTGAGTTAAGTTACTCTCCCAGCCAATCCTGAAGCAAGTTGTAGCAGCAACAAGCTCAGGCAATGAACTTTGAATGCCATGGAGGGGAGCAAAAAGAAAAATTAAGGACACTTCCGCATCACCACCACTTCCATTCCTCGTTCCTCAAAAGTAGTTTGAAGCTTACCTGTGGTCATTTTCACTGTGGGCAATTCTTGGTATTTTCAGAACACCATTAGCCAGTCAACATTCTCTCCAACTGACCAATCAGAGAATGCAGAGAATAGTAGTCATCAGTCCTCCACCCCCCTCCCATCTGCTTTCATTTTCTACTGTGTACAGTATGGCTTGAGCTAGCCGAAATGTGTAAAACTGACCAGAACTGTCCTTCCCATTAGCAGGGAGTGCTGCATGTGACTGAGGTGCAACTAAGGTTGACAAGCTAGACTACACCTTTTCCATATGTATTATCAAAAAGCCAAGATGAGCGGCATCTTGGTAAGACAGTAAATTTCTGTTATGGTGGTGACCATGGCATATGCAAGATTGTGACCGACTTGGAAAGCAAGAGGACTAAATGGTAATTAATTAATTAACTAACTAAAAGAAAGAAAAATAGAGATGTGCTGTATCTGTGAAATAAGAGAAAGAGGAAGGATGTAATCGATATGAATGAAGATGGTCTAATCTTGTAAAATGGAGCCGATGGATATATGCAGGGAAGTTAAGGCGTAGATTTAATGATGAGTGAATGAGCTAAATTATATCAGAAAATATGAACTGATATCACCTGATTCTTTTGAGGATGCATATGAAAATAGGGATTCATAGGTTGGTGATAGTTGTTTGTTAAACTCCAGTGAACAGTGATAATTAGAGGTGTGCAATATTCAGATCCAAAGCGGACAAGACTGCTTTGGATCCAGCATGGGCACCCTCACTGTACTTACTGGGTGCTCTTTAAAGGAGCCATGTCTTTTCCTGGGCTTACAAAGGGACCACGTGGGATCAGGGACAAATATTTGAGTTAAGGAACTGATGACAAGATGGTGACTGTCACCACCTCTCTACTGTCTTCTAACTCAGGAGGTGGCCTTGGCAGGTACCCAGAAGGGTGTTGGGACTGCCACAGAAGCCACTGCTATGAGTAGAAAAGTCACTGAAGTGCCTGGATGCTGCATACAACCTGGTCCAGTGCCAGCACTTGGCCAAAGGCCACCCACATCCATGCAGAATGGAATCAAGTGTCACCCTCCTCAAATTTGCTTGCAATCCCTGAAAGGGGTACAACTCACAGTTTGAGGGCCCTGCCCTATACAAAGGGAAAAGAAGCAAGAATGTATGCAAAAATTACAGGAGTATTAGTTTATGAAGTATGCTTAGGAAGGTGTTTGGCAAAATTGCGTTTGGAAAGGTACAAGAGGTGACAGTGTGCAGATCCGGGGAGTGTGGCTTTATGCCAGGCAAGAATTGTGCAGACTCGGTTTTTGCTGTTCAGCAGGTCATTGAGAAATGGATGAATGTGTGAAAGAAAGTTTATTCTACATTTGTCAATTTGGAGAAAGACTATGATAAGGTATGTAGGCTTGTATTATGGACTGTACAAATATGGAGTTGAGGGTTGGTTGCTGTATGTGGTAAATGGAAATAAAGCATGCACGAGAACAAATGGAATATTTAGTGAATAGTTCAATACTGAGCAGGGAGTAAAACATGGGTATTTGATACCTCTTGGTTATTTAACAGATTTATGGGTGATTGTTTAAGAAATGCTTAGGGTGATGTTAGAGATCCCTTGGTTGGGGACATGAATATATTGTATTCTTGTATGCAGATGTTACCATGTGGTGGCTGAGAACTCGAATGATTTGCTGTGAATGTTAAATAGATTCTATTATGCATCAAAGAATATGGACCTGAAAATTAATATATCAAATACCAAGGACACTGTGTTGACAAGAAATTGGAATACACAATTGCAAATTATACATAAATGGCAATATATTAAGCAAGTAGATGAAATTGTGTAACTTGATAGAATATTTACTAAATATGGGGAAATAGATGGAGAAATTTTATGACTTGCAAATGCTGGTAAAAAGGTAGCAAATAGTATGCAGTCTGCTGCAAGAAATGAATGTGGAAAGAAGCAACAATGGCTATTTCTAAGAGCATGCTTCTGCCCATTTTGTATAAGGAAATGGGAGTAGGGTATCTTAGAGAAACGTAAAAGTAAATTGAATGCAGTGGGAATGGGGCACTGAAGAAGTGTATGTGTGGTAAAAGAAGGAGATAGGGTCGAGAATGGGTGCAGAATGAGTATGGAATACAAGTGAGTGGCTGCACTTGGTGAGACAGAGAGAATAAATGAGGAGCAGAGGTATTTATGAATGAAGAGTGAATGGGTCAAGAGGAAAAGGAGGGCTGAGAAAGTCATGATAGGATAGAGCCAATGAGACCCCGAAAAAGAGAGAGGTTAGAAATTTAAGGTAAAAAAGGCAGTGTATGAATTGGCAGATGGATATATCTGTTCACTCGGCCCAGAGTAAGCAAGAAAAATGGTGGTAAGGAGGAAGAAACAGCTGCTACTGCCTGCTGATTCACGCCCAACCAGCTGGCAAGGAAGCAAGCAGGCAGTAGAGCTGAGGGCCAGGAGTAGCCAGAAAATCTGATGGCTGTTGTTGACATAGGTGCCAGGGCCCTTGGGAGGTTACTTGTCCAGGGGCCTCCCCAAAACTTGGAACTGACCCTATTTCATGTGGGAATTCCCATGTGTGCAAGAAACCTGCAGGATGGAGCATACACTGTGTCATCCGACGGTCCTCAGAGCTCTCAATGCGCCTCCCATTGTGGAACCAGGTAATGGTTGGATAGGGTAGACCAGCCACTTGACACTCTAGCACAGCTTCTTTGGCCTCCACCACATCCAGATCATGCAGTGGTCGCAAGAAGTCAGGCATGGTGAAGCGTTCAACTTCACTCTCCCCTTGTTCTGGCTCTTCAGGGATCGATGGCATCTTCTCTAGCTTGGAACTGCAAGAGAAAGGGAGATCCCTCAAATGCATCAGCCAATCCAGCTACTGGGATGCCCTGCATGTATATCTTATTTATCTGTCACTTAAATATAAAGAAAAACTTTCTGATGGTAAGATCTGTACAGCAGTGGTTCATACAGTCTACCTATGGAGGAAGTGGTTGTCCATTGCTGGAGGCTTTTAAGAAGAGGCTGGATAGCCACCTCTCATGGATGGTTTGAATGGTTTTCTTGCACACTGCAGAGGGTTGGACAAGATGATCCTTGTGGTCACTTCCAATGTTGTGGCTTCAGGCACAGGTGTGATGTTCCCTTTCCCCTTTGAGCAAAGAGAAGGCCACCTCCTGCGGGCAAGCCACAACTGTGCTTCAGAGGAGCAAACATGGGAAAGGCAAATGTGTATTTCTAAAATACATCATGGCAAAAAAAGGAGAAGAAAAAGCCCAGGGGAATCTGTTGCAAACATTCCCCAAGGAGAAAAAATATGAAAAGAAATTGAAAGACTTTTCATGGTTAATGGAAACTCAAGCAATCCCAAAGGGACTGAGTATGAGGCAAGCAAGTGTGGGTTATGATATTATTGCAGGGAAAATAGGCGGGATCAATCCTGTCCTTTAAGTGGAGCGTAAAGGCCTGCTTTTCTCCCACCCTCTGGGTTAGATGCAGGATGTGTCCCCTGAGTGTTATGTTGTGTTATGTTGGTTCCCTGGCTATCATCTTCTTTTATTTGTTTTGTTTTATTGTACGTTTTATGCTGCCCAGAGTCACTGTGAATTGGGTGGCTTTACAAATATGAAATTTTGTAATTTCATAATAAATCTTATCCAGTTTGACTATGTGGGACTGGGATAGGGAACATGAATCCACAACTGATTTGTTTGGCAGCTTACGTACTTATATCCAGAATGGCAAGAAAAATCAACCAGGTTTGGGATTGTGTATTAATCTATATTAGTAGATTTATGGGAAAATTTTTAAATGTTAAAGATATTAATGCAATGTTGAATTATATACCACGGCTTTGGAATTTGACTGTTTATCAGGAATTGTGGTTGTATCAAGCATGGGGCGGGGGTGGGGGGGGGTTGGTGGCAAAATTAATTATATTAAGAAATTGGAAAAGTGATATTATTCCAGATGTCAAGGAATGGTTGTCAGAAACGGGTGATCTATCTGTTTTGGAAAAAGGCAAAATTTTCTACCTATCAAAGGATGCAGCAATATGTGTTATTATGGCAGAGATTTCGTGATATCTTACAATAATACCTTGTATTGTTTATATTATACTAGTGAATTTTTCCTTCTTAATTTGTATCTTTAATTTTTTTTAAGTTTCTTTTTTTGTACAATTAAATATTGTTTTGTTACAAGAAACAAAGATATTAAATAAAAGCAAAAAGAAAAATCAACCAGGTAAAGTCAGTGCTGATGTTCCTCTCAAGCAATTCTTCAAAAAAAAGGAAGTTATAGTATTCTAAGATAGGAAACACTAGTCAGCATCTCCACATTGTCCTGGAGCAATAGCTAATATACAGCTAGAGAAGCTGTTTTCAATAGCCATAGAACAGTCTCCTGTTGCATTCAGTTGGGTAATATATTACATAGATGCTATGACACCAAAATGATTTCAGATTGTTGTCCACATTGGAAATGGGAACAGTTGTCAATCAAAAACATTCATTTTTAATACAAGATAAAGGGACTCTACAATCAAATCAACTTCTTGGTTGTCTGACTAATACTTTCCATTATCCAGAAAACCTGTTTTTAGGCAGTGGCAAGGACATTCTTGGCGACAACTGATTCACTCTTCAGGGTCCTTTTTACATTACAAGTAATCGGCTCAATTGGCCTTAATAGAAAATGTCTCTGTTTTGTCTTGCTAATGTCCCTGGTCTCAAGCAAGCTAATTATAGCTTCCTGATGCATCAGAACTGTGCTCTGAAGCATATGTGCATCCATAAAATCTGGAACTGGAAAATGGGAATGGAATCCTCTGAGAAGGCTTGTAAAACGTACAAGCAAAGCCTCTTCCCACAACCTCCGTCTGTCTGTCTCTGGGTGTACGTGTGGATTTAAAAACTACATATTTTAAGGCAAGCAGCCAGGCCACGATGGAGCCCATCTTCCAGAATTGCACATGAGACTGTGTCAATCAGAACAGCGGCCAAATCTGGTTCTCATGGATACAGAGTGATTCCCAGATTTAAGCATTCTGCTTCCAAGCAGGGTTGCTATTAATTCTCTCAAGGGCAAGAGGTGAGGGAAAAGACCGTTTATTTTATACGTGTCAATACACCAGCCTATTTTAATGCATGAACCTTCCAGCGGTTCATTGGCTAATGTAAAGGCAGAAATGGGGAAAAGATGCCACCGGGTCAAAATAGAAACAAAAACAAAAGCTCATTCATCTTTTAGTTAAGAGGATTTAAAACAGGGTTTCTAAACCAGGGTTCCGTGAGTTCCGTGAGAGGTCACTAGGGGTTCCCTGGGAGATCACGACTTCTTTAAAAAATTATTTCAAATTCCGGCAACTTCACATTACAGAGGTAAGTTTCATTCTTTATTTTCAGTTTAAGAACACTGTTAATGCATATATACAGGCCTGCACATGAAATGAATATAATAATTTTGTAACTTCTGGCCTATATTTGAGCCTGAATGTGTAGGGGTTCCCGGAGGCCTGAAAAATATTTCAAGGGTTCCTCCAGGGTCAAAAGGTTGAGAAAGGCTGATTTAAAATAACCCAAGAGAGTCAGAGCCCCATGCCTGGGGATCAGGTGAATGAGGAGGTCATAAGTGCATTGCCATAACTAAGGATGCACCTTCTGGCAATGTCATGGCTATATAGCATATTCCAATGCACACAACTCTCTAGGACTGTCTTACATTTCATTGGATGTTTCCATAACCAATCCCCTCTCAGCCCTTCCTCCTCCTCCCCCTCCTCCTCCTCCCACTCACATCTGGGAGCTAGCTGCCGGCCGCGGCTCCTCCACGTACAGCTCTGCGGTGCACTCAGCTCGGCCGTGCTTGTTGCTGGCACTCACCCCGTACTGACCCTCATCCTCGGAGCTCACATGCAGGATGACCAGAGAGTGGAGCCCCCCGTCCTGCTGCAAACGCATGGTTTCCCCCTCTTGCACAGGCTGGCCTGCATCAGACACATCACAGTCAGAGTCTGACCAAGAAGGGAGGAGAAGACACAGATGGGTTCCAGTCTATAGGAAAGTTAAAGCCTAGCCATCAGGACCCACAAGGGAGATAATATGACGTGGCTCTCTAGGTCTTGGGCCACAATAAAGACCACTGGCAGAATACGGCCAAAAGAATCCTCTTGTTCCCTTTCCACATCCTGGAGGGAGAGGGTGGTATATTGAACTTTATGGCACAGCAGCAACCATATTTTTCCTGCAACTACTCTCATAGTCAGTGTGCGAGAATGTTCTCATCAGCAACTGGTAGACTAACATGTGTCCCACCACCCAGAATTGAGGCCAGGCTCTCCTGGGAAATGGCCGTGTAGAAAGACCCCAGCAAGGAGACATGTGAACAGTGAAGGGAAGGCTGCAAGGTGCAGATATGGATGGGGTGGGGGGCCTTTGCCCTCAGTAGATTCTGGTGGGACTCAGGCTCAGTGATGTCTGTTTACTGAAGCCAGGACAACTTTTTTTCTACTGGTTCTTAACAGATACAACAGTTGGGGCAGCTTATTGCAAGTCTGTCTCTCCCAAGCTGTTCCCACAGCGTTTTGAAAGAGAAAGATAAGATTTAGATCCTGCGGCCTCCTGCCTCTGCACCACCAAGCCTGGCCCAAATAAATGGACAACAATCCCATATGTATTGGCCCTCCCTCCATAGCCATCTTAGAACACCCTGTCATCCAATGTCTCTGAACCACAAGGTGGGGAGAATTACCAAAGTGGGTCCAAACGATGGTTGGTGGGGGTTCCCCACTGATCTTGCAGTCAAGCCGTGCTGTTCGTCCCTCCACCACAGCCACGGCTTCCAGTTTGCGGGTGAAGAGGGGCTGGCACGAAGGCCACACTGTCAGCTTGGCACTGCAGGTCAGCTCATCTGCAAGGCACAGCGGAGAGCCAGCTATCAGCTATCAGCACAGAAACCAGGGGAATCTGTCTTTTCCTTGTCTTGTCTTTAAAAGCTTTGGGCAAGGAAAGCAGCTGACTGTGCAATGGGCTTCTTCTGTTCCTGGTCTTGAGGGATATGTGTAAGCATGGAAAGATATTGGGAGGGAAAAAAGCCCGGAAAGGTAAGGATATTCAGAAAATGAAAATGAAATGGAAGTGCTCTTGCTACATTTCTGCACCCTTCTTAAACGTTGTTCCTGCCTCTTAATACCCAATTCTTCTTGGAAAGGGGTTCCAGAGATTGGCATTCAGCTATGGGCCCGCTCTTGTACCTTAAAGTTACACATTTCCTGGCACATGAACTGAATTACCTGATAAATGTCTGCATGGCAGGTTGTTACTGAGGCCAGATCAGAACTAATTTAATGGCATTTCTCCCAATTCAGAGCAACTCTGCTCCCATTCCTACAGTAACAGGATCCAATCATCCCTTTGTATAGACATAAGGTTTGCCAGTAAATAAAATGTAAATTTTCTCCCTCTAAGGGCATTACAGCTAGCACTACACCAAAGCAAGCTTATTTATTTAAATAATTTTATACTATTACTTCAACAAGTACTCCTTAACTAAATTTATGTATACCTAGGGTGGTATGCATAAAATCATAATGTTACAATAAAAATAAAGCTGCTATAGTAGTGTTAACTAAAGCAATAAGCTTGTCACAAAGATGAAGGAAATTTGAAATAGGGATTATATTTGCCCTGTTTTCTCATGCTGTTTATGATAAAACTGGGTTTTAGTATTGCTCCAATAACCTGCAAAACGTATTTGACCAGGGGCAAAATCAGGTCAAAAGCGTGGAACGCAATATCTCTTTCAAGCCATTTTGAACTTTCTTTTAAAACGATCGACTCCCTTAAGCTTGAAAAGCTCTGGAAGTAATCACATCTCTGCAATACACTTAGCAGCTACACGGTTAGGAGATAAGGTTTCCTAAGAGGTAATTTAGACACTTTAAAATTTTGTAATAAACACTGCATGTTGTTGATCTGGACTTTTGGATGTATGTGCCATGTGTCAGATTAGAAGACGCGTGAAGATGGAGCTTTTTCAGTGGTGACCCCCCCCCCCCCCCCAGGAATGTCCATTTGGTTCCAATCCTGTTTTCAATCCCTGTTTAATTGTTTGTATTTTATTTGGACTGTTCAGATGAGCTGCATGTTTTATACTGCTGCTTTAGTTCAAGACCTTACATATTCTCTGTGTATGCACACGCAAGCTGTTTTTAGTACTGTATACTTGATTGTAAGTTGTCTTATGATGGTTTCGCCTCTAAAAAGTGGAATAATAATAGTTTAGAAAAACAGAAATAAGCAAGAGTGCAAGATCAGTTCTAAACAGTGCTTTTTCACTCCAACTTTTCCCAATGAAATAAAATGTTGCCAGAAAAATACATTTTGAACTCTATTACACAGGGCTTCTGATCATGACATTCTGTCTACTTTTTGCTTTCCAACTGATTTACTGCCAGGAGGGACAGATACATAATTTCCTAGATAAAGAGGGGAAGAAGTTGGTGTCTTGCAGATGTAGATGTTTGTTTGTGGATTTTTACCCAGACTTGGCCATGGATACATTGGGAGACTAAAATGCAGTCAGTACAAACTCTAGACCAGTGTTTCTCAACCTCAGCAATGTTAAGATGTGAAGACTTCTACTCCCAGAATTCCCCAGCCAGTGTGGCTGGCTCGGGAATTCTAAGAGTTGAAGTTCACACATCTTGATGTGGTTGAGGTTGAGAAACACTGCTCTAGACTCTACTAATGTCTATTGATTTTTCAGTGGCAGCACCTGGTTGACCTTGGCTATTTAAAAAAAATCTAGGCAATATTACACCTGGGTAGTCCTTGGATGGGAGACCACTAGGAAATCCCAGGGTTGTGGACTACAATGGGAAGTTGATGAAACATCCTGGAAGGAGGAGACAGGAAGCCACTTCCACACTTAAGAAAACTACAGACGTGCTCCTGAAATCACTAGGAGTTGAGCACAACTCAAAGGAGACACTACCTTACCTTCAGTGTAAGCCAGTGAATTACAAAAACCTGTACAAACGTGTGCCCAGGAATTTAACCTCAGAAATAACCATCTAAACATCAAGTAATGAATTAAACGTATTTCTGACTGTAGAAACCATTTTGTTTTTCTCTCTTTTAATTTACCCTTTTCATGGTAAAGTAACATGGGGGATTGTATTAAGAGATGCTGGAATGAGATGCATAAGATACCTTAAGCCAGGGGTACCCAACCTTTTTGGCACCAGGGACCGGTGGTGGAAGACAATTTTTCCACGGACCGGGGGGCGGGGCTTGCAGGCAGGAGCCAATCGTGCAGACCAGGGGGTGGGGTTTGCAGGCAGGAGCCAATTGCGTGGACCGGGGGCGGGGTTTGCAGGCGGGAGCCAATCGCGCGGACCACCACCGCTCACCTGCTGTGCAGCCCACTTCCTAACAGGCCGAGGCCCACTAGTGGGCCATGGCCCACAGGTTGGGGACCCCTGCCCTAAGCCACCTTCTAGTTCTGGATTAAGAGCAGGATAGATGTGGCAGAGCTGAAGACACAATAAACTGAAACAGATGGTATTGCAGAGATGGGGAATGTGGGGTCTTCCAGCTGTTGTTCAACTATGTTCTCAGCTCCAATTCCCCACTCTTGCAGTACAACCTTTCACAATATGGCCCCATCTACATCCATTCAACCACAGCTCAAACCCTGTAGGGTAACAATGATGGAATTGAAGCCCAGCACGACTGGAGAGGATTTGGTTCTCTACCAACCCACCCTGCATCTTTCCCACAATCTGCTGATGGAGCTTCTCCCTTTGCCCACACTCACAAGCTGCTTTGCCTCTCTCCATCATCCCTTGCACAGACACAGGGTAATTATTGACATTCTAAAGGTGATGTGGGTATATGTGGGGGGGTGTTTGAAACAATCACTGTTGCCACCTAGGAAAAAGAACGCTGACTCCCAAAAATAGATAGGAGGAAACTGTTCTCAAGCAAAACCAGTGAAGGCCGTATCATTGAATATTGTTAAGTTATAAGCACAAATCATACACAAATTGATCCCAAACAGCTCAGGGGCCTGGGGTACATCTCAGGAAATTAGAGTAGGGCTGTTGCCAGCTATATTGAGTTTCTGACTGCCAGCAGATCTTCCTTCTTCTATAGTGCCCAAGCATTGTTTCTCCAGGACTGGTATAATCCCTTAAGTCAGTGCTTTCCAAACTGCTGCCGTCGGCGACACACCAATGGCGGCAGCGGCGGTGGCACAGGGGCGCGCGTGGGGGCGTGCATGGCGGTGGTGTGCACAGCGGCGGCGGCCTCCGCTAAAACGCAGAAGCGCTAATGGCGCGCCGCTGCCATCACTGTCACTGCCACCGTGCACACCACTGCCACCGTGCGCACCCCCGCATCGCCACCATGCACGCCCCCACCGCCGTTTCCGGGTTGTGTTGCGACACACCAAACTGTGTGTCGCGACACACTAAAGTGTCGCGACACACAGTTTGGAAAGCTATGCCCTAAGTGAATTCCTCCCTACTGCCATCAGCCACCATCATCAAAAAGTCTCAAATGTTCTGACAACTGAAGGGTTGATTCAGGGCTGGTTTGAGACATGAAGACCTCCTGAGCAAATGTTGTACCAGTGGCTGCATTAGTTGCTGGAAACTGGACCCAGAACCATTTTGGACTACTACAAGTCTTCTAGTGTTGCATTCCCTGCATTATGGAAAACAGGGCAAAACCAATGTCCTGACTCCAGGTCTGATACCTTCTAGTTTTTTATCTTCTTCCATTTCTGCCTTGCTTGTATGGAGAACAACACACCACAGTACAGCCATTATGTATTTCTAAATTAGCTATACCCAAGTGAAAAATGCCCTTTGGAAGCTTCGCCATGCCTGAGATTTAGCACTGAATTATATTATTATTATTATCATTATATTATTATTATTATTATTATTATTATTATTATTATTATTATTAAAATTTATATGACCGGTTGGGGGAGATGGGCGGTCATATAAATAATAATAATACATGTATTCACACTGGCTTTCCTGACTAGTGGGAGTAATTCAGGGTCCCAAAGTCTTCATGGCCAGTATTATTGTAGTGCTGGGTCTTTCATCAACAGCTGGCTGTTCAGTACTAGCCTGCTCATAGGAAATGGTGGTTGGCGTTCTAGAGAAGTGTCACGTAAGGTGGGGTGTTTCAAACGTTCAGAGACTTGTGTACAAGCTTATGCTCATTTTCAGTTTCTTAAGCAGACGACTTAGGAAAGCAGCGTATTTTTCATGATGCAATAAATCTATTGTAAATAAGCTTGCTAATTGGCAGAAAAGGGAGAGAAACAAACCAGCCCGGCTTGCTCTTATGCCTTTAATGGGAACGTGACGTGGAGGATCAGCAGTAAAACTTTCAAAGTAAAATAAAAAATATTGGTTCATCAGACAGATGGGAAAGACAGGGTTAGTGACTAGATGAGTAGTGCCCCTTCCTCCAAGTGTTCTATGGCTTGTCTCAGGGACTGGATTAATATATCAAAGTCATAGGGATCCTGGGGTTTTGCTTAGGATGTTATGTGAATAAAACCACTGTGATTTGCAAACTATGATTTGTGACTAACACTATGCATTAACGTGGCACAGAAACCCGTTACATAAATATACTGTGTGACCCCAGCCAATTATGGCTGATTTAACAAATCATGATTAAGACAAAGGTTGGCTTAGTTTAGTGTGTGAACCCAGATTCTTTCTCCTATGCCTTCTTGGCCTCTGCTTGTGCAGCGTTTCCACCATCCTTACCTTTAGCTGTGCTTAACTTGCATGTGTAGATACCACTATCATCTTCATGCACAGAGGTAAGCAGCAGCTTGCACTTGCGCCCGTCGAAATGCATCTTGCACTGGAGCAGGGCAGGCTGCAAAAGGCGCCCCCGCCACAGCCAGTCCACATCCACATCCGGTGGGCCAGATACCAGGCACTCGAAGATGGCTGCATCCCCAGCCCCCACCACCACGTCCTGCAGCGGGGTCAGCACTGCCAGGGACTGTGTCTCAGGGTGCACTGGGGGGGGGGAGGAGGGGACGGGAAGAGGAAATGGAAAAAGAGAGAAAGAGATGCGTCTCTGAGCAATGGAACAAAAACGGGAGGGGATGCAAAGGACAAGGTGTGGAAAGCATGTAATGGGTATTTTATGGTTAAATAAAATTGCCAAGTTGCCACAACCTTGTTGACTTGCGATGTTGTGAGAGAAAAGGCTTGGGTTCTCCCACCTCCGCTGGCAAATGTTACACGGTGCTCTCATAAGGAACTTAAATGCAAACTTGGATTTCACAATTACCTTCTGGCCTCAGCTGCAGACACCTCACTTGTCCTACTTCCAGTAACTCTGTTCTTCAATGAACATAACAGAGACAGAAATCTATGATCCTGCATTCTCCCAAGGTACGTTTATAGAGTGGCTACCTTTAGCAAGAGCTGGGAAAACAGCTCTCATCCCCCCTTCTACAGGTGACCTTAGATGTTCAAAATGCAAAGGAACAGGAAGCATATGTAACCTACGCACCCTTTTCTTCCTATATCTTAAATATCCAAAGCTACCACTTCCATTCCATGGTTGAATGGAAAAGTCCGGTTATCATATTGGAATCCTGCATCCTGGTTCACCAAGACTACCTCCCGAAAGGAAAATGTTTATCCAGTGAAGCTTTTCCTGAGCCAAGAGGGAACAGCCAACTTGCAAATATCAAAACTGGCAGGTTTAGAGCAAAGCAGAGCAACATTTTATCTGTGTACTCTGCTTTCAATATTTCAGTTATATGCTGTAAACAAGACTTGTTTTTCCTTCCTACAAACAAACAGATTGTACAGCTATGGGAAAGCAGCAGAGTTATTTATTTAGATCGATATTTCTATCCCACACTTCAAATGCAAACGCCGCATTCAGAATGGCTTTCTCCCAGGCTGGCTGGCAACTCATTAACCCCTGCAACAGGACATGAATGGAGACAAAGCAGTCATAATCCAAAGCTAACTCAATCTGAATGGGAAACCATGATGGGGTATGGAGAACACAAGAGCATGATATGGGATAAGAAGGGGACATGGGGAGAAGGAAGACAAGGATCTGTGCTAAGAACAAACCACACAGTACTTTTACCAAACAGACAGACTTTATTTCATCTACAAAAAGAGGATCCTCTATTGCCCAGCCCCTGTGAGATCCTCCCAGAGTGGGAGCACAATGATGGTTAAGAGACGGCATCCTTGGCCTCCACTGAAGATGCCCAGAGACCAAAGTCTAGTGGCCTCCCCTTATTTCCAAAACCCCGCTCCTTCCTACACAGTTCTGGGCAAAGGGTTCCTTCCTGGTCACTCTGTGCTGCCCAGAGGTCGTGCGTGGATAAGGATGCTGCTTTCTGCAATGCTGAACCATGTGGGCTTCTGCCCAAGAGGTCATGGATTTGAGGCATCACAAGGTCCAGATGTGGCCTGTTCCTTTCAAAGCTACCTCATCCTAGAGTGTGGCCTCCGTGGATGAGCAGAAGCCTCTTCAGAGGCCAGCTGGGAGAGGGCAAGGTGGCATTCTGCTCTAAGCCCCTGGGAAGAGGAGTGGGCAAACCAAGGCAAGGAGACATGGACACATGGAGGAAACAGAGCGCACCACACACTGGCCACATTGCAGGCCAGACAGCAGCGGAGGCCAGAATGGGCACTGCACACCATCAGCCCCTAGATGGGGAATGCCTGGTACGCAGGCATGGTATCCACTTCTGAGACTCTGTGCCTAGCACACAGCATATGGAGACCCATCTCAACATACGTTTCCTGCCCGAGCACTAAGGAGATGCCATAGATTAATTCAGCTCAGGCAGCTACAGGGAGCTCAGAACCGCTCAAACAGCTAAAGGGAGCCCCAAACTACTTTCCCACCCGCGGTGTCCCATTCCCCTAGCTGCAACCAGGCTCTGCGTCCAAGGTGAGTCTCAGCGCTGGCCATCCAGAAGCCAAGCCTTGCCAGCCTGGTTTGTTCAGTCGTGCTGGGAGTAGAGGCAACTGCCCCGGTTGTCTGGCTAGAGTGGCCCGGGGGCCAGGAGTACCTTAGCTCACTCTCCCTGTACAGACAAAAACACAGTCAGCAAGCGAAGGGTTAGTGTAGCATGATGGACAAAAAAGCAAAGCATAGACAAATTTGTACGTGCCTGGTCTAAACAAAAGATGTTCACCACAGCACAAATACATGTGTAGATACTGCCTGACAAAAGCAGATGCATTTACATAATGCAGTTACACACATAAACTCTGACACCTATCTCATAGTATCATCTTGTTCATAAAAATCAACCCCAAACTGAAGCTGGGCAGAACGCCAGATTCCCCTTTCGCTAGCTCGGAAAACATGCCATCTAGGAACTTTTCATAGATCCAGATAATGGATCCAGTAAGCACTTCTGTTCAAGTCCTTGTAAGGGAGCCTGTTTCTGCTTTCCCAAGAGTGATGCGATGGATCAGTCAGAGCAATGGGCCAACTCAGCAAAAGGAGACAGCAAGAAAACAGGTTAAAATAGATCAGGGACATCCTCAAAGGGCAGCAGCTAATTTCATGTAGGAACAGTTACTCTTTATTTATATTTCTATCCCACATTTTAATTTGGTTAATGACTCCAAAATGGAGATAAAAAGGTAAAGGTTCCCCCCGCACAGTTGTGCAGTTGTGTCCGACTCTAGGGGCCGGTACTCATCTCCGTTTGTTAGCCGGAGAGCCAGCGTTGTCCGAAGACGCTTCCACGGTCATGTGGCCGCATGACGCGCGCGGAACGCTGTTACCTACCCACTGAAGTGGTACCTATTCATCTACTTGCATTTGCATGCTTTCAAATTGCTAGGTTGGCAAGAGCTGGGGCGAGTGCGGGAGCTCACTCCGTCACGCGGGGCTAGGGATTCGAACCTCCGAACTTGTGATCTTCCGATCGACAAGCCTGGCGTCTTACCGTAGTAAAAAGGTAAAGGTTCCCCCCGCACATTTGTGCAGTCGTGTCCGACTCTAGGGGCCGGTGCTCATCTCCGTTTGTTAGCCGAAGAGCCAGCGTTGTCCAAAGACGCTTCCATGGTCATGTGGCCGCATGACACACACGGAACGCTGTTACCTACCCACCGAAGTGGTACCTATTCATCTACTTGCATTTGCATGCTTTCGAATTGCTAGGTTGGCAAGAGCTGGAGCTAGTGCAGGAGCTCACTCTGCACGCAGGGCTAGGGATTCGAACCTCCGAACTTGTGATCTTCTTACCGTAGTACAAATACCAAATTTGCTCAATTGCTGGAAAAGTTCAGATCCAGCTCCTTCCTCTTTACACTGCTGTGGCTCAGGCCTAAACCAAATATGGATTGGGTGACTGAAGCCAACCTTCTTTTACTAGAAGCTATGAGAAATGCCAGACCAATGGCAGGTATGCATCCCCCGTTACACCCAATTTGAGCCCCACAGGTTTCGTAAGGTGAAGCCCACATGGAAAGAAGCTCATGGCTCCCTTGCCTGATGAAGGAGATGCTTTATGAGGGATGTGGAAACACACTTAAGCATCTAATTCCTGATGGGTATTAACTGGAAGGAAGGATGCACACCTGACACCCATGTCTTAAATAACAATGAATAATAAGCTGAACAGGAAAAAAAACCTGCTAAGGTGTGGGAAAATGTGGTGGGATTATGGGGTCAGGGAGACTATTATGCATGCCACTTCTTGTTGCAAATGGAGCTCACTGGTCACCCCTGTGGCTGACGTAGAAGGCACCACCAAAAAAGTGTCCATTATAACAATGTAGTTACATTATATAGAAAGCCAGTTTGGTGTAGGGGTTAAGGCATCAGGGTAGAAACCGGACAGTGTAAGTTCTAGTCCCGCCTTAGGCACGAAGCCACCTGGGTGACTTGGGACCAGTCACTCTCTTTCAGCCCTAGGAAGGAGGCAATGGCAAACCACTTCTGAAATCTTGCCAAGAAAACTGCAGGGACTAGTCCAGGCAGTCATCAGGAGTCAAAAACTGACTCAAAGGCACACAAAAAAGTTGCATTATATGTGTAATACAGTATAGAAATTGACCTATGAATAAAGCAATTCTTGCTTCAAATCTCCCTTTTGGTGACACGCACAAACTCTTATGAAAGAAACAAGCTTGTAGACCTTCAAGTGCAATATGGGGCTGACCCTGAGCATCTTCAAAGTTGTTGTGAAGATTACCAAAACCTATTCTATAAAATGCCCTGAATATTCAAAACTGTTTTATAAATGCAATTAAGCTTGTTCTCCTGGGTGTTTTCTTGCTTTCACATGTTCCTCATCCTTGCCCCTCAAGTTGGCTTTAGTCAATGGCCATGGAGCAGCTACTGGTGGTTAGAGAGATAATACCAAGATTATGAGCAAACTGGAAGCACGTTCACATGGGGGAGCAAGATGGCTGATGAGTGGAAGGAAGCAGCAGACATGCAGGCGGGGTCTGTGAGATCATCATCACATGCCTGGCAAAGCATTATTTCTCATGCTCTTGAGCTCCAAAGATACCTTGTATATCAAGCTTGGCCTCACACTGTTTGGTGCCATATTCATTGATGGCCTTGCAGGCATAATAGCCAGCATCTGTGCATTCCACCATGCGGATGTGGAGGCAAAATGATCCATCCTCTTCCTCCACCGCAGAAACGCGTCGCCCATACTTTACTGGATGCCTGTTCTTCAACCTAATGTTCAGAACAGAGGGTCTGAAAGCCTGCAGTGCTTAACATTTCACCCAGCTTCAAAAGATAATTCCACTCTTGCTTCTCCACCATTGCATACCCCAGAAAAATACTGCATATTCTGGTTCTGCCATTATCCTCTGCCAGCCTGTTCCGTTACAATTTTTTTCTTATAATTCATTCAGGACAGTCCAAGCCAGAAGACTAGAGATTCATTTTTTTTCCTATTTCATTTTAGCCTAATTAGTCTGTCTCAAATTTGAGACCAATGTTTTTAAAAACAGGGATAAGCTACCATTTGTGCCCCACCAGGTACCAGTCCAGTTTCACATATTTCCAGGAGCACAAGGTATTCACACTCTTTCTACCCACCCACCATCTGTCACAAAGACAGAGCAAAGAAGGAGGACCTCATTATACTTCGATTGTGGAAATTTGATGATTTTGGCTTCTTTTATAGGGTGAAGGAGGAAGAATACAAACCAGATATCTGCATTTCTGCTGTTGCTGGCAGTGGAAATGCAACAAATTTGAATGCTAAAAATGTCCTTTTTGTGGCATTTCAGCACCACTGCTGAATTTTAGTAGCAACAGGGACTCCAAGATCACACCAAGTCTTTCTCGGGCTCATCCCTGTTCTAATGATACTCCAAATATTTCCGTTTTGCCTTTCCACCACACAGATATAAATTAACCTTTCCCTTTGTGAGTTAGTGCCTTCTGGAAATGAAAAACCAATAATGTAATTCTACAGACCTTCTAAAATATCGTGTCAACTGACACATTATAAAACTGTTAATCAATTGTGAAACACTGATGGGCAGGATGGGAAGAAGAAAAAAAAGGTATAAAAGCTTCCTTGGCTAAATGCCTGAAGGCAGTTGTTATTTTGCAAGACGGGAGCAACTCCCATCCCTGCCATCTCATCCATTAAAAATACAGGAGTGTCTGGATGACAGGACAGCAATACTTTTTAAATCATACTAAAACATATGACCCCCTTACCAGTGCACAATGGGTTTGGGCTCTCCTTGCACCCGAATGCGCAGGACCACATCTTGTCCTTCCAGGACCGTCTGGTCACTTAGTGCTGTCTGCAAAAGAGAGCACCCAGGATCATGACAACTGACAAAGGGGGTTCAAAAACTTCCTCCCTCCCTCCCTTCCGGTGGAATAGAACAGTCTAATGCAGGGTTTCTCAACCAGGGTTCCGTGGCACCCGAGGGTTCCGCGAGAGGTCACTAGGGGTTCCCTGGGAGATCACGATTTATTTAAAAAACTATTTCAAATTCGGGCAACTTCACATTAAAGAGGTAAGTTTCATTCTTTATTTTGAGTTTAAGAACACCGTTGACGCATATATACAGGCCTACCCATGAAACGAATATAATAATTTTGTACCTTCTGGCCTATATTTGAGCCTGAATGTGCAGGGGTTCCCCGAGGCCTGAAAAATATTTCAAGGGTTCCTCCAGGGTCAAAAGGTTGAGAAAGGCTGGGCTAGAGCTTGTTTCTTGCCACATGCAGCAAACAGACCCAGATTCTACTCTGCTCACAATTCAGAGGAGTATTGCTTACATCCTTCTATGATTATTATCCAGGTAGGTCAAAGCTGTCAGCTTCTTTTTTTACTCTCATGCCACCCTCTAACATCACTGCTTACTTACTTCAAAACATGGTGCAGCCTTGAAGTTAATGTCTGCATGTGCTGAGGTCAAGCCAATCTCAGAGCGGGGTTGCACTCTCATAACAGGGTGGTGCTGAGGGGTCACCGACTCAGGGAACTCTTCCAAAGGACTCAAGTACTCTTCATCTGATGTGACAGGGCTGCTGAGTTCATGGCGGGGCACCAATCGGCTGTGGATCTCTTGGGGAGCTAGACAATCAGAAGAACATAACAGTACAGATTGGGCAGAGCCCAGCAAAGGTGGCGTTAAGGGGGAAACGGTGCCAAAGCAGAGCCAATCTAACAGCAGGCAACTGAGTCAGCCATATGTAACAAGCAAAACTCCTTAAATGACATCCCACAGCATCATCCCCCCACCATCCCACAGTTCTAAGAATTAAGGTTTCTGTCTGCCTTGCTTTACTAAAACAGCTTGCTTGGGAAGACAGACAAAGCAATTGAGGGACTATTCGTCTGCATGGGCTCTTTTTAAGTAACCAGAGGAATAAAGTTCCCACATGGCAACAGGAGTTCATCATATCAAGGATGATTACTTGCTTATAACATCTTTAATGAGTAACCAGAAGGGGCAAACCTCTTCCACTTTTTAAAACAAGCACTACCCTTCACAATGATAACACCACCTTTCCCTACTGAGTTAAAGCGGTCTCCGCTTTGGCAGAAAATTATACTGGGATGAAATTTGCTCTCCCCATAGCTGATCTGTATCTTGCCACTACTGCGTCTGTTTCAAGTCACTCCATGCCTTACGGATTTTGCCTACTTTGAGCCTATTGCGAGACAGTGCTAGAATAAGGGGAGAAATATTATTTAGCACCAGTACAGCTAAGGACAACTTAAGGTTGTCTCATTCATGAACTCTGGATTTCAAGGCAGCATCAAGGGGGCACGGCAGAAAAAAAAAATGTTGCCAGGGAACATTTGTGCCATGATCAGGTGCAAGTGGGGAAAGCCCATAGTCATTCATAGGAACAGGTCCTTCAAATCAGGGGTCCCCAACCTTTTTGGCGCCAGGGACCGGTTTCAAAAGACGATTTTTCCGCAGACCGGGGGGGCGGGGTTTCCGGGATTTCCGCAGACCGGGGGGGGGTTTGCAGGCGGGAGCCAATTGCACGCACCGGGGGGCGGGGTTTGTGGGCGGAAGCCAATCACAAGCACCGGGGGACCGGGGGGCCGGGTTTGCGGGCGGGAGCCCCGCGGCCCAGTTCCTAACAGGCCGCGGCCCACTAGTGTGCCATGGCCCACAGGTTGGGGACCCCTGCTTCAAAAAATGTATTTTTCTTCAAACATAAAATTAAGGCAGGATCTGCTTAGATCTCGTACATTGTCAGATTACCTATTACACGAAGAGAAAAATTATGTGTCCTCCATAGTTCCCTATTTTACTATGTGGGATACAACTATATTGTCAACTCTTCCCATGTGAATTTCCCCATTTGACTATTACCAGCATTATAATGGAGAGAAAGTTAGGAAAGTAGCCACAGTATAACGTAACAATCACTCTTAACATAAACAATGGCCTGAAGAACATAGGCAAGATTGGCTTTGTTGCCGTTTTACTTTGTCCCTTTTCCTGGATGTTAGATACCAAGTTTTTACCTCTATCCAAGCCGCTTAGCAATCCTTCCCTTTCTTTCCTTTAAACTATTCCACTAGGTTTTAGTTTGCAGTTAGGTATGCTGTGGGGAAAATGCCGACCTTCATGCACATCCCCACAGGCCTTTGTACCACAACAACATTATCTCAAACAGACTATTTCCATTTCTACCAAAAGAAGCCTAGTGGATGATGTGAAGCAGAACAACAAAATCTGAAACATACTATATTCAATCCTCCCAAGGCCTGGACATTTCATAGTTGAGATGCTCACATGTTGGAATGCTACCTCATTGGAAAAGTAATCCTTCCACGAATGTAGAAAAATTGTATTTCAGAGAGAAAGCTAAAGCTAAAAACCTTATCCTAAATATACCAGCTTTCCACAAGCAGGTAGAGTATTTTTGCTAGAATACGACAGTACATTTAAACATGCCATTTCCCCCATCTAGATTCTCAAGTGATTCTTTACCATAACATTTCCTAATAAGACCTTTGTCTGATGTGATGAAGTCCTTATGTGGGCTTCATCCACGTCGCTTCATTTTTATCAACTCATTTTTTGTGAATGAATTCAGACTTTCATCTGAATACTGACAGGTCAGAGTGTGAGTTACCAACTAGGAAGTCTCCCTTCAACAAGTCAAGTTTCCTCAATCAGACCTAATTTGGATGGCTGCTATGAGGACTAAAATGTATTGGGGGGGAGACCAATGTCCTAAGTTCCCCCAAGCAACGTATTCAGGGAAGTGGACAATACTATGGTTGCCAATTTTCACGCATCCCTTCAGACTTCACACCAGCAGAGACTTGACCCACACCGAGTAGCTAACTGCAGAAACTTCAAGGACATGAAGCTCAGTAAGTAGCATTTTATTGTAGATACAAAAGAAATCCGATATGGGCAGAATATCAGCCTACTGTAGAATACAGGAACCAAGTACTGTATGTGTTTGTGTGAGGAGAGCGAGCAAGAAGTCAGAAGCAGGGTTTAAATCCTAGGCCTTTTTTCCCTGCCTTTTTGCACGGCATTTTAGCTGTTCTTTTCCCAACCCTGAAGGTCAACATCCATTTAGCGTTTCCACAAGAGTCTTTTATCTGGCGGTAGTTCCTGCCTTGTCAGTGTCAGTCCTTCTGCATGGGGATAAAATGAGGAACAACTTCTAACGTAAATCTGATGTGGCTGAAGCATCATGTGAAAATGTCATCCTTTCAGAGATACACATATGAATTAGTCTTGGTCAATAAAATCTAATTTGATCAAATTACAACTCAGCATAAAGCAGCAGATGTTTAGAACAAATGTAAAAAAGCTGATCCTCTGAATTCTAAAACCTACTTGCCATAAGGCCTTCGCTATGCAAGAAACAACATGATAAGCATTGTCAGCAACACCTTCTTGTAAAATATTTCAAAAGATACTACAGCCAATGCTTTCAGGGGTTCCTGTTACTCGTGGTTGGAGGGGGGGGGATTATGGCCAAACCATATCAGCAAAGAAAGAGATATTAGCCAAGAATAGGGCACTCCAATCTTGGATGCTAACATTATCTGTTCATGCTGGCAGCAGCATTCCTGGCTTGCTGTCCCTGAAAAAGGCCAAGGTGACATTAAGAGTTGGGACAATGAAAGCTCGTAGAGCACTGGTGGGGCAGAGGGGCTAGTACTGATCCAGATCTTGACAGAGGGAGCCCCGTTTAGTGGATACAGTCGGGGGCATCAGACCAGGAGAAAGCAGAGTGTCTTGATACTCCATGGCAACAACACCCAATGCTGTCCTATAAAAATGGATAGGGAATTATTTAAAACAAAACCATCCTTTATAGAGACAGAGGAACAAGGAGGAAGAACATACTGATTCTGCCCAAGATCCAAAAACTAGACTAGGGTTTCTCAGCCCTTTGATAAACCTGACTAGGAAGCAGAGTATTTTCCTCAGAGGAAGATTACCCCCTTGTGACTTGGAGAAGCCTGTCCTGTAATTTCCTTCATCCCCAACTCATTGCCACAAGGTAAAGATTCCACTGAATCTCTCACAATTTGATGTACCCCAACAGCAGGATAAGATATTCAATTCACACAGCAAACTAAGCCCTAAACTTGAGATAAGTTAAGAAACCACAACTGTTGTGTTCACATAGCATGCCTTGACCACACAAAAGGGGTATTTTGGCTTAGCAAGACAGCCCTGTGTAGACCAATATACTAAGGTAACAGATTCTGTACCACAACCCACTTTCATCTAGCCTAACTATGTTGTGCTCCAGAGAGAATATGCTGCCTTCTTATTGAAAGCTTTGGGAACTTACTACGGTGGTCAAAAGGAAAAAAGCCAATTTTTCCTGCTTATAGGATGTGCGTATTGCTACCACAGATTCCTCACTCTTCCCCTTCGTCCAGATGAAAACAGGGGCATAATGAAAACAAAATAAACCCCCCTTCGGTCCTTCACGCGACTTCATAAATCCACTTTCAATGAATAAATGCCAACCCCAAATTAAGCTCCCTCTAATTACGGCTGCAATGCTATGCAAACTTACCTGGAGTTAAACGCCATTTAACCCAGCGGGCCTTACTTTCGTGAAAACGTGCATCGGATTGCGCTGCGGCAAGAGCCTCGGAAAGAGACGGAGCGTCCCTCCTGCGCCTGCCATCCCCGCAGCAAGCGGACTCTTGCAAACATCGCCCCTTTACGCTCGCTTTCTATCTCCCCGCTTCGAACTGAATCCCCAGCTCTCTTTATAGACGACCTCAGCCACGAGGGGAGAAACGGATCCGGCTAACGGTGGAAGAGAGACGCCGGAGCCGGAGCAGCAGCCAGCAGCCTGCGCGCAACCACTTCCCTTCGCTCCGCAGCCGAGGGCGGCGCCCGCGCTCCAGACAACCGGCCCGGCCCCGCCGGCCCCTTCCCTCACACTTCAGACCAATCCATGGAGGAGCTTCTTTGCATCCCTTCACAAAGTTTACTCGCACGTGCCCAGAAACGGCAACTCTCCTCGCTGCAGAGTTGGCGGGCCAGGCCCGATAAAGACGCGCGCCGGGATGCAGCGAGCACCGCCCCTCCCCTCCCCATCCGCCACCTCTGCTCTGTTGGAGCCGTCCGTCCCTTCCTTCCCTCTTCCAAGCCTGCTGGCTGTTTGTCAGACAGCCTGGCCTAAACCGAGCCTTGTAGGGTAAAGATAGCCTCATGCCTTTACTCAGCAGGAGCAGAAGTGCTTGCCTAAGCGCCCCCCACCCAGGACACTAAGAATCAAGCCTGACGCTGCTTCTCGCATACTGATGTGGGAATATGACCCTCTAACTCCTCTGGCCTGAAGGCACCGGCCTGGCTGCAGCCTCTGTGGCAGACTGGCCGCTCTGGCCACATTCCCCCCTCTTTGCCCTTACCTGGTCGCACAGTTAAGATGGCGCTACAGCAGGTCTCGCCCACCTCGTTGGTGGCGCAGACAGTATAGAGGCCAGCATCAGCCACGCGGGCACTCCTAACCAGCAGAGTGTGGCGTTCGCCCTCCGCTTTGATGGGACGAGCCGTGCTGTTCCGAAAGGGGATGCCGTCTTTCCGCCAAGACACTGTGGAAAAGGGGTGAGCGGACAGGAGAGACCATAGTATAGGGGGAGATGTTTTGCCATCCCCACATAATGTAAGTGAAAGTCAGTGATTATTGTTCTGCATTTGTCAAAAGGTCTTAGTTGCCTAAGAACTATTGGTTATGAAATCGCACACAGTTCTGCCTTCTCTACATTTCACCAAGGGACAGCCTGTGTGTTTATCTTATCTTCCGTCTTTTCCCTAGAACGTTTCCGTGTCCTCATGAAGGTGGTGTCACAGGGCATATGATTTTTTGTTGAGGGCCACATGTGGACTTTGGGGAAGGATGTAGAAAGCTGAACTGGAACGTGGCAAGTGGAAAAGTAGGAATGATCAAAACAGAAAGTGGGGTGCACAGAATATAAAACATGTTTTTAAAAAATCCATTCTTTTTTCATAAGTTGATTATCTTCCTCACCCCAACGTCTGTGGTTAACACTGCTGAGTTTAATTTTAATGGACATCAACCAAAGCAGCTTATTGCCACCAGATAAGTAACCCTTGCCACAGGTTTGGGTATGTGCTTCTCTCGGCAGATTGCTTTTTTGTAAGGATTACGCCCTCTTGAAATAATAATAATAATAATGGTAATAATAGTAATCATAGTAATTTTGGATTTTGAAGAAAAACCAAGAGCACCCCAGAAGTGGAGCCCAACAGGCAAAGTCCAGTAGTTTCCATATGTAGCTGGTGATGCAGGTTGGGGTGTATCTTGGAAGTAGCTCAGAAACATAGGTAAAATAAAAATAGAACCAGAAAATCAAAGAACTTGGTCAGATCACCTTGAGCGATGCTCCTAAGCAGGATCCTTACCAATGCAAATCAGGCAATATGTCGATGAAGGTTCTCAGTCATCCAGGTGGAACAGTCTGTGGCTTGAATCATGTCAACTGGATTTCTATTTTCTCAGTGGAAACGTTTCGCTCCTTATCCAAGGAGCTTCTTCAGTCTGAGCAAAGTTGGTAAGGGAATCCTAAATATGTTTCTAGGTAGCTGTGTGACCTTACACCTGGGGCTAGGTCATGGTTATATTGAGATGTTATTTTAAGTCCTTTTATCATCTAAAGGAGGATCGTTAAGATCACCATGCTGCTGTTGAGCTTGTGAAATGGTCTTAATCTTCCTAGGCACAGAAGACAAAGCAGGGAGGAAGATGGGGGAGAGATTGTGCCTGAGGCCCCCACCTCTATTCAAGGAAGGATTTTCCAAGTTGGCATAAATGGATTCCTTGACCCCTCTCTCAAACCACCTATCTTCTCTGTCTAAAATGTGAACATTAATGTCCTCAAATGAGTGTCCTTTTTCCTTTAGATGAAGATAAACTGCTGACTCTGGTCCTGTGGTGTTACTTCTCCTGTGTTGGGCCATCCTCCTGTACAAAAGTTGTTTGGTTTCTCCAATGTAAAGTTCAGAGCACTCCTCACTGCACTGGATTGCATAAACTACATTGCTTTTCTTGTGTCTTGTGAGCCTCTGTCTCAGTGTGTTGGTGGGTTTGAAATATACAGGTATGTGGTGTTTGCCAAATATCCGTTTTATCTTTTCAGACACGCCAGCCATGTAGGGAATGAACAATCTCAGGCACAATCTTTCCCCCATCTTCCTCCCTGCTTTGTCTTCTGTGCCTAGGAAGATTAAGACCATTTCACAAGCTCAACAGCAGCATGGTGATCTTAACAATCCTTCTTTAGATGATAAAGGGACTTAGAAATAACATCTCAAAAAAATAACCATGACCTAGCCCCAGGTGTAAGGTCACACAGCAACATATTTTAGGATTCCCTTACCAACTTTGCTCAGACTGAAGAAGCTCCTTGGATAAGGAGCGAAACGTTTCCACTGAGAAAATAGAAATCCAGTTGACATGATTCAAGCTACAGACAAATCAGGCAATATAATTTATATAAAAATCTTGATTGAATTAGCATAGTATTTCTTAGACCTATGGAAACAGGCAACTCGGGGGACAAGGAGACAATCAGAGAGCTGGAGGAGATCCTGCTCCAGCCTTCATAGGTTCATAATTTGCTCCGTGTATGGTACCCTATGCATTTACCTTGTGGAGAAGGGTTGCCCGTGACGATACACTTGAAGAGCACCTCAGTCCCAGCTATGACTGCTGCATCATGTATTGGGATTTCAAAGATGGGAGCCTCCAGGGGGTCTTCACCCGCTGAGATGTAGGAATCATCAGAAGATTCTGCACAAAACGATGAAGAAACAGCAGTTTCTAGAAGGCCTTCAAGGAGGAGGGCTAAGGGTCTGCAGACAGATTTTGCACTCCCCTTGGATGAGGAATGTGTTTAAATCATAGCATCTTTTCACACCACGGAAGGTAAGGGACTGCTTCCAAAATAATATCCTGAGGGAATTCTTATTTTGGCTGGCATAGACACTCAAAGCCCACAATCTCCTTGAACATGTCTCCAGCTTTTGAAGCACAGTTCTTGATATGATGCTACCCTGCTGAAACTCAAGGATTAGCAGAGCCCTCATGCAGGATAAAGCTTACACTGCCTTAATGCTGATAGCCATGATCACAGACCTCAAAAGAATAACTAAGAAAGATGAAAAAAAGGTAAAGGTTCCCCCCGCACATTTGTGCAGTCGTGTCCGACTCTAGGGGCCGGTGCTCATCTCCGTTTGTTAGCCGAAGAGCCAGCGTTGTCCGAAGACGCTTCCACGGTAATGTGGCCGCATGACACACACGGAACACTGTTACCTACCCACCGAAGTGGTACCTATTAATCTACTTGCATTTGCATGCTTTCGAATTGCTAGGTTGGCAAGAGCTGAGACGAGTGCAGGAGCTCACTCCGTCACGCGGGGCTAGGGATTCGAACCTCCGAACTTGCGACCTTCCAATCGACAAGCCTGGCATCTTACCCACTGAGCCACCACGCCCCTTTAAAGATGAAAGATGAAGCCCTTCATAAAATCGGTACAATTCAATGTTGATATTAGGCATACATGTCGTTGAATGTGTGAATGGCTATTCTGTACAAAATAAAGGTGGGATATAAATCTAATAATAATGTTGGCATTTTTTTATGGCTAAGGGTGTCTAGAAAGAAGTTGTTGTCTTAATTTTTTACCAGTAATTGGAAACCCAATGAAGCAGCATCTTGGAATATGGATTATTACTATGCATTCAATTTCTGCAAAATGGCAATAGTAAAGCTAATCTATCATCCTTTCAAGATTATGGCAAGAATTTATCAGGAACACATTGGGGAAATTTTAGGCAAATGATCAGGTCATAAGCACTGGCCCAAAGAACAGGTCTAGTCAATCTTAGCCAGCATCTATTTGTGCATGTAGGAGGGAAGAGCTTTGAGTCTATACAAAGCATGGAGTCTGGTTGCACTTTAAGGCTAACCAGTTTTATTAAGGCATAAGCTATTATGAGCAGATTGCTGCTCATGAAAGCTTATGCCTAATAAAATTGGTTCTGAGAGTCAGTTCGGTGTCATAGTGAAGGTATAAACCGGGAGACTGTGAGTTCTAGTCCCACCTTAGGCATGAAGCCAGCTGGGTGACCTTGGGCCAGTTACTCTCTCTCAGCCCTAGGAAGCAGGCAAGGGCAAACCACTTCCAAAATCTTGCCAAGAAAACTCCAGGGACTTGTCCGGGCAGTCACCAGGAGTCAATACTGACTCGAAGGCACAAAAAAATAAAATGTAAAATAATAAAAAAGTAAAATAAAATAAGTTAGCCTTTAACTTGCAACACGATTCCATGTCTGTGTATGCATGGAAATTCCTGTCACAAAACCTAAGCAAGTCATCAGGACACTACAATTCCCTGTAACACATAACCAGGGCAAAAATTTACAATCAATCGTTGCATATGTTGCCTCATGCCTTGCATTTTCCACACATAGTCTTTGTTTCTGGAGCTCCTGATTTTCCCTCATGAAGTTGTCACCTTCATTAGGCCCCTATCAGAAATGCAAAATAAAGACATGGGTGTCTGCAGGGGAACAAGCGTGTTATGATGTCACAGTAGAGAAGGTGTCATCTTGCATGTGATGTCAACATGGTTTGTACCAAATGCCTATGTATAAAGCCTCATTTTTCAAACCTTTATATTCCTTTCCCCATCTTCCATTAATGGCCAGGTCTCTTCATTTAGAAGTTATACAGATGTCAGGTGCAGCAAATCAAATTAAATGAGTTTGCTTTCTAATCAAGTTATCATAGTAGTTTCAACATCTATTGTAATTTGCCTTTAGGTCAGTCACTGCCTATAGATACCATTTAATTTATGTAAACTTTAACTAAGGTACAGTATATTAGGGTAAAACATTCTTATTTGGGGACTAGAAATTGCTACTGGAAATTATTTATAAAAGCCTTTTGTTGTTTTTCATATCACATTCTAATGTTAAGTAACACATCATTTTTGAATGACGTGGAAGGGCATATGATCACTTCCAGGGATATATATTAGCATCTATAGGAAGGGGGCGGGGGAAATGATTCAGTCTAGAAATATAGAATGACTGATCCACACCACTGTTACTGTATTTCTTAAAGCCAGACAGTTTGCCTGCCTTAGGCAATATGCGTGGCTATTGCTTCACAATGGCAACTATTTATTTATTTATTTATTTAAATACATCAATTAATTTAATCAATTAATTAATTAATTAATTTTCATCCCACCTTTATTATTTTTATAAATAACTCAAGGCGGCAAACATACCCAATACTCCTTCCTCCTCCTATTTTCCCCACAACAACAGCCCCGTGAGGTGAGTTGGGCTGAGTGTGTGTGACTGGCCCAAGGTCACCCAGCCGGCTTTCACGCCTAAGGCGGGACTAGAACTCACAGCCTTCTGGTTTCTAGCCCAGCACCTTCACCACTAGACCAAACTGGCTCTCCCAGTTCGGTCTAGTGGTTAACTACCTCTATAAAGTACTGCTTTTTCCTGCTTTTGCCTCCGGCCCCCACATGACTGATTGGTTGTGTCCCAATTCGGAGCTCTATTCCTCTTACCATTTGGAGCTGCGTTCAGCAATTTCTGGAGAACTACCATTTCTCTAAATCTGAATTACAATTAGCAATAACAGAGAATAACTAAGGGAACCTAGTATGATACAAACTTTTCCACCTCCACTCATACAAGAAGATTAATGGCCTTGCCAGCAAAACACTCTTTTTGCAATAAACAGCTGAAGTGCAATTGGACTCAAGACAAGCTTAATGCAGGCAGCTAAGCACAAGGAAGTACTGTCTAAGAATGCAAATGCATATAGAGGATCCCAAAAAAGGGGTCAGGTGGGAAAGAGAAAAGAGGAGGAGGGAGGGAAGAGATGAGAGCAAGTACATTCTGAGCATTTACTAGTTCTTTTGCCAGTGCATCCTAGGTAGTTAGGATGCCATGAACTCACTCTCTGCAGAACCCAGGGCCTCCTTATGTTGTGTGGGAAGGTGAGTGGCAGTGAGGGCATTTCTGCATGGCTTTGTCAGGTTCTTTCCCAACAGGCCCACCGAACTTGCTCTTATTCCGTACCTGGTTCTGGCGACATTTGCCGGGACCGTCGGCCTTTGCCTCTGCTCCGTGCACTCTTCCCTTCTTGAGGTTGCAGTGCATTGTCCTTTTTTTCTATCCCTTTCCCAATCTTTCTGTCGAATTCTCTGCTCGTACCATGGATCCCTGCCTTGCTTCTGTCTGGGCCACTTTCTGTCTTGGCCCAGGGCAGAGAATGTCCATCCTGTCCTGATTCCCGTTTCCGGCCATGTGAGGCTTCACTTAGACCCTTTGGCTCATAGCTGACTTTTGCTGCATTCAGAAAGCCTACACCCATGCTACCCTGGCTATCGAGAGGTGATATCTGCAGCAGGTTTTTCTGTCCCCCTGGAGCAGCACGTGAGAGTGGACACTGCTCCACCTTCTGCCGCACATCCTGCCCGTTCAGTTCTGGTTCCTTTTGACCTCTGTTCTGTTCTCCCCTCTCCTCAGTCATGGCGGAACTCCTCAGCAGAACCTTTTGGGTTCTCTTGGGCTCATCTCTGGGCCCCACTACTCCCACGCTGGACAGCACCAGCTGCTGTACACCATGAGCATTTTCTGTAACTGGGAAAGCTTTCATTGGTTTAAGTTTCCGTGGTGGTGGAACCTTGGAGACAGATGATTCAATGGAGGTGCACGCAGTGGATGACTTGAACAATTCTTGGGATCGCCGCAGCTGCTGTTGAGACATAGTGCGCTTGATGCGCCCCAATTCCTCAGTGAACTTGTGTTCCAGGTCATACACATGGCTGGAGAAGCGGCCACGCTCATCCAAAGAGGCTGCCTTCTGATGGAAGACGCGACGCCGAGAAAATACATCTCCAAGTTCCGAACGAGTATCCTCTTGAAGGTCTTCATGAGAGACAGCTGAGATGAAGGGACTGGCATCATCAAAGCCAGCCTGGTCAAAAGAACGTGACTTGCGTAAGGGTTGCCATGTGTGGCCTGCAAAAGGAGTATCATTCTGCTCCAGACTTTTCTGCCGCTCCTCAAAAAATTTGAGCTTGTCGAAGATCTTGGAGCCTGACCGTGGCAGCTTGGGGGATGGGCGAAGGATGGACACACGGCTGGAAGCCTCACTCAACGGTGTCTGGGGCCGTGACTCTCCTGTGCCAACCTGAGAGTAGCCAGATGATTTAGGGTGCTTCAACTTCTCATCAAATTCCTCAGATGCTGTGTCTTGGAATTCAGTGGGCATCAAGAGTTTTCTGCGGGGAACCACAGGTGGTGTGGTACCATGGCTGGTCCCAGGTGGCTGGACTGGGCATTGTCCTGCTCGGGGGGACACGGGGCGTTGAAGTGGAGGTTTCTGTACAGGTGGGTGGAGAGCACCTGTGCTGGTTTTGCTGCTGCTGTTGGCATCATCCCTCCGATACCCACCATGGGGGAGGCTGCTGTGGTTGGAAAATAAGACATGGTAAGGTTTGCTAAGGCAGGAGAGCCTACAGAAATCAAGGGAAGTGAGCAAAAAGGATCAGATACTTATAGGAACAATGAACTGTGGTCATGGGGATCAGGGCTTGCAATGATACCTAAGCTTAAATTACCCAGGTGAAAGAGAAAAAGGGCAAGAAAATTCTTCATTGAGAAAGAAAAAGAGCTGTGATTATATATTACCTGAATACCACTATCCTAAACTGAAATCTTAGTTCTACGGGAATGTTTTTTCCAGAGCATCCTTGTGGCTTTGGAGTCATCTGACTATTTATTAAGTCTGTGCAGTGCCTCAGATTCAATTCTATAAAGCTGCTTTGGTACACATGAAGAGGGGAACTTAGCACTTTTCTGCAGCTCTTTAAAAGAACCATGTATTTTCCTGACTGTGGGGTGATTCCAGGAAAAGATGCAATAGCTCTAAAGAATTGCAGGCAGATCTTACATCTGTACCTATACACACTCCAAAACACCTTTTGGAAATGACTACGTAGCACTACACAGCCCTAATAAGTATGTATAAAAAGGAATACTGTACATTTATTCGGCTTCTTCTATAGCATGTGGTTTAGCCAGCTATGTAAATCTCCAAGGTCTATTCGTTCCACATTTAACATACTGTAATGAACAACAACAAATTTGAATTATATAGAGATAGGTTATGCTTCCTAACCAGAGTATTTGTTCCCTTTGAACAATATCATTCCAAGATTGAATCCAGGGGAAAGCTGCAAATTTTGACAGCAGGAGAATCCATCTGTCAGTCTTACTTGCTAAATGCTATACATCCAGTTAGCATTCAAGGTGGGGAAAAAAATCTGGGCATCAGTTAGGTCAGCAGTGATAGATCAAGTTACTGAAAGTAAGGCTGGGTTGAGCTGGCTGGAGAGTGGGGAGACATGGGGAAGCCCTTGCATAGCCAGAAAGTCAACAGAAGGGAGGAGAATACACAGCTGCATCCTTTTCAAACATGGTTTTTCCTACAGACACAGTTAATTCAATGGTACAGTACATACAAACAGACATTCACTCCAATGTCATCTTACTTTGTTCCAAGAAATGTAGGTATATTCAGATATACACACAGACACAGACACACAGACCCGCACACACAAGGACAGTTGTTCATGTGCATATGTTATCACAGCCTTTCCTTCACTTTGTAACAGCAGGCAGGCAGCGTTGATGATAAGCATGAGGAAAAGGTGGGGAAAGCAACCTTAGGAAGGAAGAGGTGGCAAATGAAGGCATCTCTAAGTGTCACTTATTCCTTTAGGGACTTAGTTCAGTTCTTAGCTTAGTTCTTAACTTAGTTCTGGCCCTACCCACAATTAGATCCTAACTACATTTCCACTGCCTCTGCAGTTCAGCAGGAGATTTACTGGCATTTTCAGAACCCGCTGAATCCCATTTTTCATTTTTGAGAAAAACAGCTGGCACTCAGTTTCTCATTATAACAGGGTAATGAAAAATAAAATCTGTGGGCAGCACATTGCTAATAGCTCAGAAGTTAGAGGGAATCTTGAGAGGAAGAAATCTGGCCTTCAGCATAGCTTCTTCTCCATCCTAATGGACTCTTGATTTTAAGGAAGCAAAATCCATTAGGATGGAGAAGAAGCTACGCTGAAGGCCAGATTTCTTGCCTTGCTACCGTTCTGATATTATATATAGATCTGTGTTTAACTATAACCAACTTATACTAACTATAGCTAAAGTTTACTTGCTGTAACCCGCCCAGAGTCCCTTGTATGGGAGATGGGCGGGGAATAAATTAAACAAATAAAAAAAAATAAAGTGTCATGACTACAGCAAAAGGTTCATCAAGTCAGTAGCTTGAATCATGTCAACTGGATTTCTATTTTCTCAGTGGAAACGTTTCGCTCCTTATCCAAGGAGCTTCTTCAGTCTGAAGAACTGAAGAAGCTCCTTGGATAAGGAGCGAAACGTTTCCACTGAGAAAATAGAAATCCAGTTGACATGATTCAAGCTACAGACAATTCCACCTGGATGACTGAGAACCTTCATAGACAGGTTCATCAAGTCACATCTCTTAACTACCAGCAGCCAGACACTGTTCCTCACACTGACACTTTTGAAAAATGCAGTGAGAGTCTTCTTAGCTAAAGTCCATCAAAGACTTCCTTCTCAAAGTTTATAGAATTTCCTATTCATTTTATTTAAGCCAGGGGTAGGCAATATGGTGTTTTTTGGATGTTTTGGACTAGAACTCCCATGATCCCTAACTGTTATGCATACTGATTGATGCTTCTGTGGTGGGAACTGTGGTGCAAAATATCTAATTGGCACCTTGCCCTAGGTCCCTGAATCATTAAGTCTTGGGTAACCCCTATTTTTTTATGTAGCTCAGTAGTGCCCCTTACAGCATTGGATAAATTGGTGCCATCATACTGAAAATCCTGAATAGGCAAAATTTTCGCTGTTGTACCTCAATGTTCACCCCAAATGTAAGCAGCTTCCCATGATATATTCTCCAGTCAAGATTAGCCTTTTTAATCATAGAAGTTTAGCATCATTAAAAGTGAGGGTCCAGCCATTAAATCATTTTCTGATTTCTGGTATGAACATTGTCACTAGAAATGGAAGTTGATGCATTATTCGGCAAAGCAACAGTAAGAGTTGCTTTTATGATCTCAGATCCCAATAAATATGTAATGTTTGTCTCAGTCTGTGTCTTCCTGAGGCCTGTCTCTGACCATCATCTGAAATCCAGTGTCTAACATTTAACTACTGATAAATGATATTTAGAGAGCCAGTTTGGTGTAGTGGTTAAGGCATCAGGCTAAAAACGGGGAGACCGGGAGTTCTAGTCCTGCCTTGGGCACAAAGCCAGCTGGGTGACCTGTGGCCGGTCCCTCTCTCTCAGCCCTAGGAAGCGGGCAGAGGCAAACTACTTCTGGAATCTTGCTAAGAAAACTACAGAGACTTGTCCAGGCAGTTGCCAGGAGTCAACACTGACTCGAAGGTACCCCCCACAAAAAAGATACTTATTTATTTGGTTTTTATTTAGAATTATATGTGTGCAATTGTTGCCTTTCCATGTTCTTCCCCCTTTTCTTCTTTTTTCACAATCTTCTTTTTATATGGAGACAATATGATCATACTGTATTTTAATCACCTTCTCAAATGCAGGTCGGCATGGCAAAATGTATTCTTAGATTATTATGAAATTTGTTTCAGATTAACTTCTGTGCTTTGTGAGCTTAGGGCAAGAGGACTCAGCAGTTTTCCAAACAGCTGGATGAGTTGTGATGTACATATGAGGCTTGCCTGCCATTATAGCAATAATCTGGGGAAGGAAAATCCTCCTAAACAGGGACTCCTCAGGTAGTGAATACCATCCCTTCTCCTAGTTCTGTAACATCCCAGTTTACCTCTTTCAAGGGAATGCTTCTTTATGCTTGATTTGAATATTGCATCCTACCACACAAGGAGAATAATCCATGTGAGCTGCAGGAGACATTTTGGGGTTCATTTGATGCCAGCTGCAAAGCACAGGCAATTTGCTGCAAGCTATCAAGAACCCAGGCAGCTGGTCACCCTTGGAGAAACAGGGTTAGCCTTCTCCTGTTACTTCAGGAATACTTGTTTCTCCACTCTTGTTTTTGTAGGGCAGAGTAGCTGCACGCTGGAAGCCCAACAAAATTCAAACCTCTCCACAATGCAATGAGAAGAACAAGTGTGTGTTTTTCTTCTTACGGAGTTCTCTCTCCTTCTCTCCCATCTCAATCCAAAAAGTGTCATTTCTTTGCAAGTGTGATTGGCCAGAAGGAAACATGGATTTATAATACCTTTTATTTACAGTGTATTGGATATGTGCTCAAAATCAGCTGGATGGTGGGATGGCAAGGCTCACAAATTCTATAAAATGATTTGATTGTGGATGAGAGGGCCAACCCAGTGTGTATTACCAAAACCCGGTTGGGCATATGGGGTGGGGGTGTCCTTCTCTTGGAGAAGTTTCTTCCAGGTTTCAAGTGTGGCATCACCGATGACTCCATGGAGGGGAGAAGGTGTGGCTGTTGTCATCCAGAAGTCTCCGGTGGCCTTTAAGAGCACTGCCCACTGTAGACATAGCTGCCTACTCCTTGCCCAAAGCCCCTTGACTCTGTGGCCACGTTGGCAGTGGAGTTATCTAGACTGATGGTTCTGGGGGATCTCTACCTGCCTTCTCTGGCCCAGAGTCAGAGATGGCTTGGGAGTTCATGGCCACCATGGCAATTGTAGATATGGTCCAACTTATTGAGGGCCCAGCTCACAGAGGTGATTGGGCCGTGACAATGTGATCCAGAGTTAGAGGGTGTTATCATCAATCCCTTGTCATGGACAGACATTCCCGCTTGGCCTTGCAGTTTTCTGGGGCCGCCCCCACCGCAGGGAGGAAGGGCCAATTTGATTGGCCAGCTCCAGGCACCATATGGACCCAGTGGGGTTTCAGAGGGAACTTGGAGTTATTCCCAAAGCTCTGGTTCATGGTTCAGCTGAGGCCTTACTCATGGCTTGGAATGAGCTTGCGATGAGGGCCTTGGATCAGACGGCACTGGTACAGACTCTGTGTTCATGGCTCCTGTAGAGCCCCCTGGTTTAAGATCAACTCCAGGAGATGAAACAACACAAGAGATACGTAGAGTGCTGCTGGAGGAAGACCAAGAGCAAATCTGATCAGGCACAGGAGAGAGCCTTTATTGGGACTTATTTTGTGGCAATAAGAGCAACAAAGAGGACTTGCTTCTCTTATTGCATCTGCAGATAGCCAGCCAGCGGCCCTGTTTCAAGTGACCAACTCCCTCCTTTGTAACAAGGGACCAGGAGAACCCCTGCCGGGCTGCTGTGAGAACTATTCTAGGCATCAGTTGGATAAAGTCACTTGGATTTACTTTGAGTTGAACTCAAGCTGGGCAGGTCCTAGGGCAGAGCTTTCTAAACTGTGTGTCGCAACATGTTAGTGTGTCGGCTGCAGTGTCTGGGTGTGTCGCGGCTGCTGCTGCCTCCGAGCCCTGCCAGGATTCCACGCAGGTCCTAGTGCCTGCCTTGTGCCCTGCTGCCTCCAAACCTGCCCTGCCAGGATTCCGCGCAGGTCCTAGTGCCTGCCTTGTGCCCTGCTGCCTCTAAACCTGCCCTGCCAGGATTCCACGCAGGTCCTAGTGCCTGCCTTGTGCCTGGCTGCCTCCAAACCTGCCCTGCCAGGATTCCGCGCAGGTCCTAGTGCCTGCCTTGTGCCTGGCTGCCTCCAAACCTGCCCTGCCAGGATTCTGCGCAGGTCCTAGTGCCTGCCTTGTGCCCTGCTGCCTCCAAACCTGCTGTGATTCCGCGCAGGTCCTAGTGCCTGCCTTGTGCCCTGCTATAAGTGTGTGTCGCGAAATGATGCATGTCTAAAAAGTGTGTCACCAACAGGAAAAGTTTGGAAAGCTCTGTCCTAGGGGAATGACTGAGGCATATCTTTGTTCGGTTATCTGGGCAGAGTTTTAGCCAGTTGGTCCTGAGGAAATAGATAGGGTCCTTGTGGTTCTGCGCTCTGTCCTCTGTGTCCTGAACCCATGCCCCTCCTGGCTGGTCAAGGCCTCCTGGAAGATGACATGTGGCTGGATCCAAGTGGTGGTTAATGCCTCTTTCGGGGGGGGGGGGCATGTGTTCTGCCTGTCTTGAAAGAGGTGGTGATTCACCTCCTCGAGAGGACATCCTTGGACCCAACTGTATTGGACAACTTTTGTCTAGTCTCCAAGCCTCCCTTTTTAGGGAAGGTTGTTGAGAAGGTTTTTTTTTAATATTGTGTATTTTATTATTTGTATATCTGTTTGTTAGCCACCTAGGGTTATTTTATATAATACAGGCAGCCATATAAATTTTTCTAATGAATAAATAAAATCTCAGTCTGAATGACCAAGAGTTGCCATTCTATTTTCTAAGGAAAGATCAGTGATCAATGTTATCCAAAGGGTCTGTGCCAACTCTGTGCAATTCAAGAATCGTGAATACTGTCTTTCAAACCTTTAATATTAAATAAGGGCAATGCATAACAAATGATATCTCTTTTTGTTTCTTCTCCTATTTGTAGATTTTTATTCCCTGACAGATGTCATCTGATTTCATTCCTGATTTTGGTTGGGAAATCAATGTCTGATTTATCATATATTGTAATTTGCTGGGTAAGGTAATTCGGTGACCTCCTGATGTTTTAGACTTCCATAAACCTCAGCCAATATAACCCATGATCTCAGTTCATAATACTTGCAGTCTAGAATATCTGCTGGACGCCAATTTGCTACCCTTAATCAATGCTTTTAAGGGATGGGGTGGAGAAGTTGAAACAAAGCTTTAATCCCGATGAAATGTGTAGCTTTCTCTGATCCTATATCCATTTTCCTAAGGTATTGTCAGGTTTACACACTTGAAAATGTTTAATAATAGGTGGATAGTGGCAACAGAGCTGTAGCTCAAAGACCTCTTGCTACAGAATTCACTTATTTCTTCCTCTTGCATTGTCCTACCCAAACTAACTTATGATCAACTCAACTTACACATAAATTCCACTGAAATGTGAGATATTTAAACTTAGATTTCATATGAAATACAAGCAATTTATAGGATACAAATTTATATTGTGTGTTTGTTCATGTGCAGAGATACACACACACACACTGTTCCAGAATTTGTAAATTGAAATGGCTCACTTAGTCATGGCAATATTTTTGTTAGCTCCCTCCGCTGTTAACATGCAATTTAAGATTAAGGCAGTTTACCACACTTGAATTCAAACCAGAAGATAGCACCACTGTTCTATAGATATCTGTAATAAATGCACTCTTTCTTTCTTCTTTCTTTCTTTTAAGTTTGGTATGTGAGGTTCCATGGTAATAATGCAGCACCTAAACTACAAGAGCAAAGGAACAGAGCCGGGGTGGGATCAACTGGGTCCTGCACTGATCTGGGAGATGACAGTCTTGCGAGTGGGGCGGGGGGGATGGTAATACCTACCTCTGTAATTTTTTTTGCCTCACAACCACAATCTTTAAGAGTGATAGCAGGGCTGTAGGGGTAAAGAAAGAGACTGCAACAGAGGAGGCAGTAGCAGAATAAATGACATCAGAGTATAGGAGGCTTCAATGGGTTGAGAGTGCAGTCGGGGCTGTGAAAGGAGGGTGCTATGATGGGGGGATTGGGGTTAGGGTGAAGGGGCTCAGGAGGGATTTAGTGGTGCATAGTTGGGGATTATGACTGGGGAGTAGGGAAAATGATGGTCCCAGCACAATGGCCCCTGCACCCCACGCCACGGCCCCATGGCTACTTACACGTGCAGGGAGAGGGCACGCCCCCGGTACAGGCTGAAGGCACTGCCGTAGGGGTCGCTCCCCAGAGACAGGCTGTCCTCGGTCCCCGGGGCCACACCAATCAGCTCCGCCCGTGATGCCCGTACCAGCGGCTCCACCCCCAGGTGCCGGGCCTCGGCAGGTGCTTGCCTTGGAATGCTGGGGTGCAGGTAAGGTCCTCTCACCGGGGGCCCAGCCTCTGGATCCTTCTCCAGTACCGTGGTCTGGCTCTCGGACCAGCTGGCCTGCTCGTCTGTGTGGGACAGACCTGGCACCGAGGTTGGCGTTGTCTTCATGGAGGCATCCACCAGCGTGTCCGACTCCCCTGCCAAAAAGACAATCAAGATCTGATCGATGGGGTGGGGAACTGTTTTCCCTTTGAGGGACAATGCAGCTTTGGGCTAGAATTGGGAAGCCTTGATAGTCTTGAATGGAGGGCAGTAGCTGGGACTGCTCTGCACTGGTTGGTAGAGCTGCAAAAGCTATGAGAGAAATACCTTCTTTTTTTCCCAGAAGGACCTATAATATTTCATGATTTTACAGGTGTTGCTTCATTCAGGAGAACACACATTATTTTCTAGCGGAATGCAGCACCAGTGCAAAGTTAAGCCTTTGGCATTAAAATAAGCATTATTTTAATACTTGAGAGACATTGGTGTCAAAACATGAAAGTATCTCAGGAAATGAAGTGCTAAGAAGAGGAGAATCATGACTGCAGTGGAGGCTGGCTAGAGATTAGAAGTGAGGAGGCCTGCCAGGAACAGCCCAAGACATTCCAAGTATGTTTGTTTGTTTGTTTGTTTGTTTGTTTATTTATTTTAATAGTCCTTCCTCCTCCTATTTTCCCCACAACAACAACCCTGTGAGGTGAGTTGGGCTAAGAGAGAGTGGCTGGCTCAAGGTCACCCAGCCGGCTTTCATGCCTAAGGCAGGACTAGAACTCTCAGTCTCCTGGTTTGCCATTGGCTCCTTCCTAGGGCTGAGAGAGAGTGACTGGCCCAAGGTCACCCAGCCGGCTTTCATGCCTAAGGCGGGACTAGAACTCTCAGGCTCCTGGTTTGCCATTGGCTCCTTCCTAGGGCTGAGAGAGAGTGACTGGCCCAAGGTCACCCTGCTGGCTTTCATGCCTAAGGCGGGACTAGAACTCACAGCCTCCTGGTTTATAGCCTGTTGCCTTAACCACTAGACCAAACTGGCTCTCTGCATTTACCTCTGCATTTCACCTCCACATGAATGGGTGTAAAGCATATATTTTGTTGGGTGGTGTCAGAATAAGGGAAAATATTACTTTTATATCAGTGCAGCTAATGATGACTTAAGCTGTCTCCCTCGTGGATTGAGGGTGAAATAAGGGCAAAGTTGTGGGACCAAAGGAAATAGGTGGTATTGGGAGGGCATGATTGTGCTGTGAACCCATTAGTAGGTTCTTTACTGAGAGTGCCTTACCAACATTATCTATTTGGCTAAGTAGAGAATTGAACCCATCAGGGAGGAATCCTCAGTCCTCACATAATCACACACTACTAGGCATTTGGGATTATTTTGCTCAGTGTTTGTAAACGGCACAAAAATGATGAAAAGAATGACAGACCTCCCTTATAACCAATATGGCTCAGTAAAAAGAATACTGAGAAAGAACAGCAGGACCATCTTCAAAATATTTCAAGGGGACTGATCCAAGGAGGGAAGGAACTATTCTTATTATAAGAAATCATGGAAAGAAATAGATGGCTAAACTTGCCCATTAATTAATTTAGGAAATTCCATTATCATGGAGCTGCTACTAAGTATGTCTGCATGATCTTGCCCTTTGAATGTACACCCAAAAGCATTTAAGGCTTTAAAGGAATGGGTAGCCCATCATACTACATTAAAAAGCAGCAGTAAACGTGCTTGCCAAACTACATTCTTAACAAGTCATTTCTGGTTGATTAGCCCATGCTTAGGATGACACCCCATAGAAATATGGACTCTGGTTTCCAAATCTGAAAGCAAAGCCCTTTCTTTTTTTATTTGTTAATGCCATCAGTGAGGGAGCTCACTGTCTTTCTCCATGACCAGCAAAACAAGAATTAACTCTTGAAAATAGTATCAGCAGAAAGAATCCCTGCAGTTCTGCAAAATGGCACAGTTTATTCAGGATGCAGAATTTTAAATTTCTGGGTATAGATAAGAACATAGATAAGGGGAAAGGGAACTGACTATTTCTACATTAGACTATCTGTCCATCTAGACCATGATTTCTCCTCCCATTGGCAGTATCTCTCCAGAATCTCAGGTAGAAATTCTCTTCCATCCTTTGCTATCTAGTCCTTTTGAATGAAGATGTTAAGAAGTGAAAGGGGGATCTTCCCCATGCAAATAGAATAGAAACCCACAAGCAAGCCATGACAATTTTATTTTCCATGGATTGACATAATTCCTTTTTTAATCATTACAAATTCCCTATATCAACATTACTTCCTTCTATCAGTCCTAAAATCTCCATTGGATGACTGGGTTTGCCCACATTATGAGAATGGGGGAAAAAATCTCTCTAAAGTTTTTCACATTTCAAATCATTCAAAGAGACTGCCTTAATTAATTCACTAAAAAAGAGGGTGGGAAATTTCTCTTAAAGTTTCCAACATTCTGTATTTATGCCAGACTAGCATTAAAGATACTTTGCTGAAATTGATGTAGTTCTTGTTTCCTTGATCTTGCCCAGCTGTGTGGGGTTTGACAATTTGCTTAATTCAAAATAGAAGTATGGTTAAAAACAAATTCCTCTCTAGGATGTGTAATTATCTTCCTAACACTCTTTTTCTCCTTGTCATCCTGGAGAGGATGTTCAAGAGGTATGTGAAATGATGGTATTCTGCAGGGATTTAATGTAGGGAGGCTATACTGTGATCTTCCCCTTTGATTTCTGCAGTGCCCTCATGCTTTGGTATAAAACCACCTTATTTATTAAATTAAAGTTCTGTGTTGGTCAGTATCTATCTATCTATCTATCTATCTATCTATCTATCTATCTATCTATCTATCTATCTATCTATCTAATTTATCACCGCCCATCTCTACTGCAGTAGACTCTGGGCGGTTTACAATAAAATCTGTCCTGTGTCATGGTCGTTATCCTTTAGCTGTTAAACCAGAAACTCTCGACACAAGCCATTAAGGATATGAAGAGTTCTTTATTAAAGCTAGTGATCCATTACACCTTAAAGACTCGAATGAAGGGAGCCCACGCAAACCAACAGTTAAAATTCTTCAGGGTTCCCCCCCCCCATGGGGGATCCGCGGCTTGACAGCCCCCCCCCCCCCCGTCTCACAATTTCTAGATCTTCCCAGTCCCGAATCAACCAACATGATGATAGCGTTCTTTGATCTGTCCTTGGTACTGGACTGCTTGACACAGTACTCGAATCAGCATAATTTGTGGACCTGCGAATACACCAAGACCCCACTACAAGTACTCTCACCTACTCTACAAGTCTGGCAAGTTTCCACTACAAACCACTCCCAACGACCCTGCAGGTATGCCCACCACCCGCTGACCCTGCAGGTTTCGATAGACTGGCAGAATGTCCCCTCCTGACACCATGGCAGGATATAACATCCTGACACCCTGGCTCTGAGGGAAGATGCTGCCAAGCTAGCAGTGTCACAGGGAAGCAGTAATTATCATGCTTCAGCAGTAGTGACCAGCAAGAGTCTGAACCGAGGCCCATGATCCAAGAAACCTGGATACTAGGGACAAAAGTAGGTCAGGATAAAATGATCTGCACATCCTTTCTGTCTGTGGTGGACAAGTCAAATAAATATGGTTTCTCTGTGTAGAGACTATAATTCATATTTAAGGTTCCATCTCCCAGGAGTTCAAGAAAAAGATTTTAGACAAGGAATGGAAATCTGGATGGAAACAGAACTGCAACCCCATATTTTTTTTTGTCTGTGGTTATAACTGATGAAAATAGATGTGAGTGTCTCACTTCATTTTGAGGTGAGAATCACATCAAAGCCTATGCAAATCGTAAGGGAACAATAACAGGGAGGTTGCAGGCTGGAATTACTATGGCATTGTGCGGCAGGCAGCCTGGGACAAATTTCTTCAGGGGGGTTCAGATCTAATTTTAGTTCTGCTCATAATACTTCGCAACTCCCTGCCTGACTTCTGCTCACCTGTGGGGGAGCTGTAAGTTGTCTCATCCTGGAGATGGCTGCGTTGGGTCACCTGTGTACTGCTGGCATCATCTTCTCCCGGCTCCGAGTCTAAGCAAGAGAAAGAACAAGGTGAACGGAGGACCTTGCTGGGGAAGTTGGTGCGTGTCTTCATCCTGGGTTTCCAATCTGATTTATCACAACTAGACAAAACAGCTATAAAGAGAGTCCACGTGACTCAGATGTCCTTGATATACTGTAAGTCCAGCTTTTAGTACTTTAAAAAAAAAGAGAGAGAAAAAGAGAAATGTCTAATTCTGCAAATAACTAAAATATGTATGACAAACGTTAATTTGAGAGATCCAAGCACCTGTTGGCCAATCATAAGAATTCTTAGATGTCATCACACTTTTTTGATTACATGATTATATAGACACTTTTAAAGAATCAATTTAGGATTTGAATGCTTACAGTTTTCAGATAGCCAGCTTTTGATTAGGGTGGTATACAAAACTTGTAAGATAAATTAGATAGGTATAGATACAGATTTAGATATACACACGCACCCACAGAGACACACACACATACTGTATATATCTAAACAAGCATGGAACAAAAGACAGAAATTCGTCCTTGTCTTGATGGAAAAATGCATCAAACACATCATTTTCAGATATATAGTATATAGTATAGTATATAGTATAGCATATAGTATATAAGATATATAAAAGGCTGTATTACACAAACAAGCATGAATACCTGCATATAGATAGGTATACAGACAAACATAGGTAGATATAAAGACAAATAGATGGAGATCCTTGCAAAGTGATATTTTTTTCATTTGCGGTGTGCTGCCAATGATAAAAGATCTTTTGGTGGCAAAATTGCTTCTTAGTTGTTATAGGATTAATGTTAGATTATCCCGTAATTCCTCATCCTAATGCTGCTCAGAAATTCTGATATCAATTCAACAAGCTCAACAAAAACTATTTTGGAATCCAGTAGTCACAACTGAAATGTTGGCAGCAAAAAAGTTTTCCCCTGCCTTTGTTTTAAAAATGGTTGGCTAGATAGTGGGAAGCTGGCAGAAATGTCAAAACTTATGGAGTATGTTCAATTAAGAGTTAGCAGTCAACAGTAATTGAATTAAATTGTCTCCTTTATTGATTTTATGTAGAGAAGACACATTGCAAAGGCCAATTTATATGCAATCATTTTTCATTCGTATAAACTAATGTTCATATTATTTATTTTCATTGTCTTTTCTATTTTCTCTAAGTGTTTTGATGAAGTATTGAGCAGTAGCAGGAAGAAAAGTAGTTCTGGGAAATAAAACCCCATATAAAATCGTGTCAGATACCTCATCATTCAGGATCTGATTTGGAAAGTCCAAGATTGTTTCCAGAAAGGCTTTTTTTTAGCAAGGGGGAGAAAATGGCATCATTTTCCCTTTGTAAATGTTCCATGTCCTTTTCCTCATCAGATGATCTATCTTAATGAGGGAAAGATGGGATCAGCGCAATACTTTTGAATGGTAGTGGCAGGCACTGTCCATCTCAATGCACCCCACCAGGAGTTGGGCTCTGCTGTTTTCACTGTGGCATTTCCATTTTTATTTTAAATTTGCCCATTTTGAAACACGTTCAACAACAACCACCTGGCATTCTCCATAGACAGGGAAATGGACGTAGAAGATGAATGGTAGTATCACAGTCCGTGCTCCAGCTCTCCACTACTGGCCCCTCTCCTAAGATCTTTGCCTCTCAGACTGACTAGGAGGTGAAACAGTACAATTGAATTGCAAGAAATGCAGGTGGCCCTTTCTCCTTGGCAAGTATCCTCAGAAGAAAGGGCATGATGTCCATCTCCTGCAGAATTCCGAAACAGGGTATGCACACTAAACAAGAATTCAGAGCACCAAAACATGCACGTAAAAGCAGCAGGAGGGAAGTTTTTAGAGGAAAATCTCTAGCAGGAGAAGGCTTAGTCATTTCCTTTCTTCCTGCATCTGTTCAGATCCAAATCATTACCTTTTAAAGGTTTTTCACAAGGTCAGAGCTACTCCTGGGACAGATACATATTGCATAGCATTTAACTTCTGGAATAAACTTAATCAGAGGGTCAGTGGATGATTAAAAAGTCAATTTTTCAGTTCAAATCCACACCAAAGTTCTTTCCTCCATATCAGGGGACAGAGAAGAAAACAGGCCATATACTTTTCCCATGCAGTGATTTTTTTTTGGGGGGGGGAATAGAAAAATAATGAGCAAGGGATGGATGAAGTCCTCTCCAACCACTTTTCCTCCAGTTCATTTGTAGTCTTTTGTGATATTTTGTGTTTGTATAAAAAAAGCCAGAGGAAAATGACATGGAACATGTAGCTTGATCGTTAGATAAGCAGCAATTCCAGAGAACATAAGAACATAAAAGCCCTGGTGGATCCGGTCAACCATCAGTCTTGCCCAGCATGCTGTGTCGCATGCTGCAGCCCACCAGATGAATATGGGAAGCTTGGGACCGCCTCATCCCCATTACATCATCCCGTCCCACCCGATCTTGCAGAGAGGGCATGCTGCGGACCCCCTCTATGAAAGAATTCCATCTAGCGGGGTCCCGGAGGCGAGCCTTCTCTGCAGCGGCACCTGCCCTATGGAACACCCTCCCCCCAGAGATAAGACAGGCCCCTTCACTCCTGGACTTCAGGAAAAAATTTAAAACTTGGCTCTGTGATCTCACCTGGGGCAAGAAGGAATGTGGTCACGCTTGGGGATGGTTGATCTCTTAGAGCCGCCTCAAATTTTTAAAATATTTTTATCTTCACTGTAAGAACCACCTACCACTTGGATTTTATTGTATTTGTATTTTTATTGTTATATTTATTGTATTTTAATGATGTTGTGGTTGTGAACCACCCAGAGTCCCTCCTTGAGGGGGAGATCGGCGGTCATAGAAATTTAATAAATAAACAAATAAATAAATGCTGCAGCCCACCAGATGAATATGGGAAGCTCACAAACAAACATAGGAGGGCAGTAGCCGTCCTCCACTGTTCTCTATGGCATGACACTATAAGCAGGGTAAAATGGTATGTCGGTTGTTTTATTTTCCATTCCCTTCTTAAGCATTTCATGCATGGAATTTGCTTTTTTTTACGGAAGTTATGCACCACATTTTCATTGACCTACCCATCCTGATTCCAAGATCCATTTCCTAATCAGTGAATGGCAGTTCTGTTAATGTATGTATGTATGTGGTGGTAGGGTTTTGGGGGAAGTGGGTGGGGGTAACCCACTTCTCTGTACTTGCTTACAGTAAATTGCCTTTGCTACTTTGACAGCTACTAACCCAGTTAGAGAGATCGTTTTGGAGTCTCAGAATCCCCCTTTGATTTTATCACCCTGAACTGTTTTATATCAAGAGCAAATTTGGTTTCCTCACAGCTCACCCCTAACTCCAGATGGTTTCTATACAAATTAAAAAGTATGGTTCCCAATTCTAATTCCAGATGAACTCCACTTTACATTTTTCCAATTGAAAATTATCTACTTAATCCTACTCACTGCTTTCTATTCTCTAGCCAGTACATAAAAACTCCTGTCCTGAATTTGCTCAGAAGCCTTTATAAGGGACTTTATCACAGGCTTTTGGAAAATCCAACTATATGCCTACTATGTAACTCCATTCTTCCATCTCTATCTCAAAAAGTCTAGACCAGTGTTTCTCAACCTTGACAAGTGTGTCAAAAAGTGTGTTTTGAAGACGTGTGGACTTCAACTCGCAGAATTCCCCCAGTGTGGGAGTTGGTCCACACGTCTTAAAGTTCTCAAGGTTGCCAAGGTTGAGAAACACTGGTCTAGAAGGTTAGCGAGGGAGATTCGATGCAATCTTTACAGGCATTTTCTCTCCAAGTTCAAGCTGGGAAAGAAAAGACCACTGCACATTTCCAAAGAAGAGCTGGAGGAATTATTAGGATGTTGGACTCAAAAGCTGAAGAACATATGCCGCTGAGTAAACTGCAGAGTCCTGGTACCCCTTTAAGGCGTAGTGAGTTGTGTAAAAAAATACAATACATTTTTCTGGCAATTGCAACTTAATGCCTTCCGCTGTGCCTTTACTGAGCAATGAGAACTCTCAATGGGAAAGTTTAAATGATAACTGATAGGCAAGGTGGCAGCCGATTGCTCAGCAGTCACACGAGCCCTAGAAGTAAACTGCAGTCAGATCAAGAACTGAGCATTTATGGCACCTGCAACAAACAATGGCAAGAAAGAAATAGTGCAGGTTGTTCCCTCAACCATTCCCCCAAAGGACCCGATTTTTGTTGATAAAAGATGGTAAAAAGTATACCACATGCTTTGGCCTCATTGGCTGCATTTGCACAAGATGGTGCAAATCCATCTTTCCCATGGCTTATACAACCAGGAATTCACATGGAACCATAAACTACCTATGTGGGCTGGGTCTGCCTAATACACTAAATAAAAACGTAGCTGTGTAATTTGCAATTAAGGGTATCATGCAAACACAGCATTTATTCATCTCTCTTGCTGATGGCATCATCAACCTTAAAAGAGTGAAAAAATTCATGAGGAACTGATGCCAGAAGGGTTGGCTGCATGGCTACAGGTATATTATCACAGCCTGTTCAGCATAGAAATCTTCCTCCCCACCCCCCAAGAATGCATTCAAAAATGATAAAAGACTATGAAACAACAAATTAGGATAACAGCATGGTTCCTACCGTAACTTTGCTTTCTGCAGGAGCGGAAAACTTCGCTTCCATAGGGGCAGCAAAAAAGAGAGACACACGTCAATGAAGTGTGATTACCAAACCAGCCCAGGGCCAGAATATCTCAAAATACGATGGAATGAAACGTATACAGTATGCCTTATAACCCACAAATAAATCTGGAATGCTCTACTGTATATGCAGGGAACATTATTAGAAGAGCAAGGCATATAGATATAACAAGAGGAAGCCTGGATGCGATGTATAGAAACCCAGACACATATTCATATAAGGACTTGGGAAATAGGATGGAACAGCTATGCTCATTTCAGGGAAAGCAAAACAAGGAAGCCGGTGGCCCAAAAGACATGGGCTGAAAGAAACTAAGAATTCACTGAGTGCTTTGGAGAGCCTATTCAAATGTACCCATACAAGTCGCATATTCTCCCCTCCCTCACACCATTGCCACCTCTCCCACAGACCGCACCCTTCCCTTCTCAAGATCCACAGCAGGAGAGTGCCATGCGGACAAAGTAAATGTCACACTTGAAGTGGTGCTTGCCTCCACATGATTTGACTAAGGGAATATTTTATGTGCCAACTCAGAAATAAGTTCCACTGATTCAGTGAGACTCTTTGCTAGTGAGGACAGGATTACAGCCTAAACTTACTAGGTCAAACCAGATTCCTCCTCTAGTATTTTGTTTCCCGCACCGGCTAAACATATGCTATGACAAAACTCATGGACAGAGCATGAAGGTGAAAACCAGCTTCTGTATCTGATCCCCAATATCTGATCACCTAAAGTACACAGCTTCTGATCTGATGGGTTCTATTTTTAGTCATCCTAGCTAATAACCAGATCTCCCTCTTTGAAACTGCCTTTCCTAGAGGTGGGAAACCTTTGGCCCTCTAGACAGATTTTAGAGAATGGTGATGTGTTTGAAGATCTACAGCAGAGCTTTCCAAACTGTCGGGACACGTTAGTGTGTCAGCTGCAGTGTCTGGGTGTGTCACAGCTGCTGCTGCCTCCTGGCTTCCACGCAGGTTCTAGTGCCTGCCTTGTGCCTTGCTGCCTCCAAACCAGCTGTGATTCCACGCAGGTCCTAGTGCCTGCCTTGTGCCCTGCTGTAAGTGTGTCGCGAAATGATGCCCTGCTGTACGAGTGTGTCGCGAAATGATGCATGTCTAAAAAGTGTGTCACCAACATGAAAAGTTTGGAAAGCTCTGATCTACAGGATTCCACAACCCCAATTTCATCCAGAAGTTGAATATGGAAGTTAATGTTACCCTACATAGAAAGAAAAGGCAATCATTTTGGCCCATAAGGGGACACACACACACACACACACACACACACACACACACACCAATTTCTATAGTATGGAAATACCTTTATTAAGACTCAGGTTCTGGAGAACTCAAAAGCCTGCTCACTATTTTATTGCATTTGGGGTGGTCCTATTAGACCAATGTTTTTCTAATTGTGATCTGTGGAACACTTAGGTTCTGCTGAAGCTGAATAGATGTTCCTATTCAGCCCAGATGCATTTGCTTCCTGAAACACCACTTCCTCATGCCACAAACTAACACATAGTTAACAAGGGCTTGCTGAATTAACCCAATTAATTAACCCATGGATTAACTAATGGATTTGTACACACACACTGAACTACGAAGTAATTACCCATAGACTATTTGGACAGCAGCTGAGGTGAAAATGTATTTGACTGCTTTGAGGTCCACTGTGTTCTGCAAACACAGCCAATGCAGGTTGCTAAGGGAAGATGTTTCACAGCCCTCAAACACACCTAGACTCTTTTCCTACTCAATCTCTCCCTTTGAGATAGACAGGTGTTAAAAAGAAGAGAGGCCCTGCATGTTTAATAGTTGCACTCTAAATACAAGTGACATAACACACTGTGCCTGTGCAGACGTTTAAAGGTGCAACACTGCACCTTCTTTTGCATCTGGCCCCTGGCCACCCTTCTGTTTTTCTCATCCACCCCAAAATGGACTACATTGTGAGGAAGGGGCAGAAGTAATACAACGCACCATGCGTGAAGCGTCCAAAACGCCGTGAGTGACCACTTTTCTGCAAAGGAAAAAGAAGAAGAAAGATAGCATTACCTCAGGAGGGGCAGGCTGAGCTGAAGAGACAGGTTGAAGGTGAGATGACACAGAAAGGCTCACAGGGGGGAAATGGCCCATCCCAATGAGAGCAAAGTCCCAGCATAAGGGCAACCTCAGGGACAGACCAAGCAGAGCCAGCTGGTTCTGCTTCCACATCACTTTCCCACCGTGTTCCTTCCAGCGTAACAAGGGGAGCCCCTCTCTAGGCCCTGGGTGAACCCTCCCCGGACCTCTTGAACTGCCATTTTGTTGCGCTCTGTTCCGTCTTGAGCAGCTGAGAGCTTGCCTCAGTTGGTGGAAATCCCAAGCTCTCACCACTCCAGTCCACTCAGCACAGCCATCCCAAATTCAGGAAGCATTACTTCCCCACAAAGTACTTACAGTAGGCTCTGTTCCTTTTCTCTCTCTAGGCACAGCCACAGCCACTGCACACAAACTCAGGCTTCCCTTGATAAAAACCACCCCTCCCTCCATTTGCCCGGAAGTTCTTCTAGGGATCTCCACGCAGGAAGCAAGAGTGCCAGGCTTCCTGTGGAAAAGAATTTCAGCACTGGCTAGCAACCCTACGGGACTGAAACCGTTGGTGCTTTCCATCAGGAAAAGGGCAGATTTTGTCATTCAGGAATAGCGATGGAACAGCACGTATGTGCTTGTAAACACATATTCATATGCACACACGCAGAGCAGCTCAGGCACAAAGCCACCCACTCCCCAGCTTTCCTGCTGCTCCATCTTCCAACAAATCTGCTCATTAACTTGATTTTCCCATGCTACTAATACCCTGGCCAACAGTGAATAAAACAAAAGTGGCAGCATCAGTCGGTGAGAAGTGAGGGATAGGACGCTGAGGTCACAGAAAGGAACATCCACACAGGCACCTTGCGCCCACTACATACATAGTGCCTGGCTTTTTCTCTTTTGCGTTGGAGTTCATTGGGTTAGAAATTGTGGGGGAAGAGCTGTGTTAATCTACGGTGGCCACAAAAGATCAGGAATCCAGTAGCACCTTTCCCAACTAACACATTTCATTAAACGGCACAAGTTCACGTAAGCTGTGTTCCTCAGAAAAAGTGCTACCAGACTCCTGATTTATTGGATTAGAAAGTCTCCAGTTCATGAACTCCAAATCCAAAGAATGAACTGCTCCAAGGACGCAGATGCAATGCCTGATCTGCTCCAGCTGGATCTGTATTCTGGTCAAGCCAGCTTGCCCCCACTGAGGCTGGTGCTGGCTGGCTGGCTGGCTGCCCACGTGCCTCGCCAGGAAGATATATGAATGGACAAGCTCTGCTGCCAAATGGATAATTCCTCCATCAAGAAATGAAAATGCATTCAAGAGCCATTAACAGGTATCTGGCTGGCATCCCCATGAGTCAGGCACATGGCAGGAGGCAGACGCTGGCTCTAAGATTATATACAAGCGGTACTGCTTGCCATTCAAACACTGGAACATTGGAAAATGAGGCATCTGGGCAAGCAAAGTTAAACCCATTCCATGGGAAATAGCCCCTGGGGGCTGTTTCCAAAAATTAAGGTGGCCACCTTCCTACTCCAGAGCGCCTGCAGAGAAGGCAGGGGGAAAAAATTAGGCTTTATGGATGAGCAAGAAACATGCCATCGTCACCGAGGACAGAAGTGTTTGAGGTTACCTGAAGGCAAACACAGGTTGGGCATTCATTGACCTTGCTTGGTGAGAGCCTTCCCAGGATTCTGAACCCTGGACACATCTACCAGCAACGCCCACATCCCTTTCATTATTTAACTTACATTGGAAAGGGACAACGAGCTCAAATAACACAGGTACCTAGTAGTATGTGTCGATCCCTTTTCTGCATGATGGTTTGGGGGTGCCATCAATCTCGGCGTTTCTTGAGGGGAGAGATTCGCAGCACCTCAGCCTGCTCTGGCTGTAGTCTGCTTCTGCTCCTCCACGACCCCCCAAACTCCACGCGCATCAGGTAAAAGATCTATCCATCTTAGCCTGCCTAGTGGTTAATCAGGCGCTTTGGGGAAGCTCATAAGGTGGCGCCAAGGTAAACGGTCAGTCCCGGCACCCTTGCTTCCCTAGGGCTCCCCTGGCGAGGAGGGGCGCCTAGGTTGGTAGAGCAGCCAAGGGGCTTGGAAAGGGAGGGGTAACAAGAGATGAAATAAGATGAAAGCAAAGTGGGGGTGGGCGGCGGGCTTGTCCCGAAGGCGCCGGTTTGCCTGCTTGATCCCCATCTCAGGAGCAACAGGGAGCGACCCCCCCCCCCCCGCCCGGCTTGGAGGCCCCGAGTGACGTCCACGCCACGAGAAGCCGCGCTCCTGCCAGGTGCTGACGCACGGGACCCGATGACGCAGGTGCTCAGCCTCCGTAACCCCCGGGCTTTGGGCTTGAGCGGGACGGCCTCCTCCGCTTTGGGCATCTGAGGGGAAGAGCCGGGTCCTCCCTCCATCCTCCGGCTTGCTTCCACGCTTTCCAGACCATGCCTACCCCTCCGTGGCCACCAGACCCCACCCTGCCTGCCTAGCAGCGGGGCCAGCTGCGCGTTTGGCGGATGGGCAGAGTCCTACAACCACTTCCTGGCAGAAACACACACACACACGCACGCACCATGTTGTGGCAAATCCCACCCATCAGGGCGGCAGCGGAGAGGCAAGCCCTGGTAGGAAAAGCGGCGAGAATCGCACCTTGGGAACCGGCTCGGGTGGCTCCACCTTGGTTGCGCGCCTCGCTCGGGCCCCTTAGCTCCCCCCGGGACGGGCACCTCTCTCCTCCTCCCGAAAGCCCTGGGGGCACCCGGTCTGGCCTCCACTGACCCGCCCCTCCCTCTCCCCGGGGTGGGGTCCGTTACCTGGAGACGTTTCTTCACCCAGATCTTCTTCATCTCCCCAACTCGCGCGCCGTGGGCGGCCACCGCCCCAAGATCAGCGCGGTGCGGCCACGCGGCTACCGGGCCCGGAGCATGGGGGCGGCCGGGGAAGAAGGCGCATCCTCCGCACGAGCGGCGGCCCCTGGCTCGTCCCTTTGCCTCCCGCGGACCCGCTCGCGGAGGTCCCAGCCAGCCCGGAGCCTCGCCCGCCGAGACAATGACAGCGCAGGCGGAGAGGTGGGGTGCCGAGAAGAAGGAGGGGCCGGAGGGAGGGCTTGGAAGGAGGAGCCGGGGTGGAGAGGTTAGAAGGGGTGATGGCTGCCTCTCCCCCGGCCGGCAAGGTACCCCTTGGGAGCCATTCGAGGTCTTCTCCCCATCTGGGAGAGATGAGAGTGGGAAGAAAGTGGCCTCGTGATACGTGCGCAAGGAAACGCCCGGAGATCCAGCGAGCGGCGGCGCTGCTGCTGACCTTGCCCTGCGCCTGGCAATCCTGCCTCTTCCAAAGCTCACCTGGGAAGGCAGGACTAGAGTATGGAAAGCAGCCAGCCAGAGCCATAATAATGGCACCTCCATATCCGGAGGCAATCTAGCCCTTCCCTGGTTATTTTGGACCAAGAGGAGGGGAAACTGTTTAGGAGCATCTCACAGGCGGGCTCTGACCATTGTTAAGAGAACTGTAGTTCTCTGAAGGGAATTGGGGCAGAGGAACGGACCTCAGGCCTTGGGAGAGGGAAGGGAGAGGGGCAGCGGTGGCTGAGTCCTGGGAAAATAGAAAGGGTGAGAAAGAGACTCAGTCGTAGGAGTAGGAGACGCAGGGGAGGTTTGAGACAGAATCCCTTGTTCCTTTCCAGCACCGAAAAGTGTCTGCCCACAAATATCTTTGAAGACATTCTACATGGTTTGTTGTTGTTTATTCGTTCAGTCGTTTCCGACTCTTCGTGACTTCATGGACCAGTCCACGCCAGAGCTTTCTGTCGGCCGTCACCATCCCCAGCTCCCCAATGGTTGAGTCTGTCACCTCCAGAATATCATCCATCCATCTTGCCCTTGGTCGGCCCCTCTTCCTTTTGCCTTCCACTTTTCCTAGCATCAGCTTCTTCTCCAGGGTATCCTGTCTTCTCATTATGTGGCCAAAGTACTTCAGTTTTGCCTTTAATATCATTCCCTCAAGTGAGCAGTCTGGCTTGATTTCCTGGAGTATGGACTGGTTTGATCTTCTTGCAGTCCAAGGCACTCTCAGAATTTTCCTCCAACACCACAGTTCAAAAGCATCTATCTTCCTTCGCTCAGCCTTCCTTATGGTCCAGCTCTCACAGCCATAGGTTACTACAGGGAATACCATTGCTTTAACTACGCGGACCTTTGTTGTCAGTGTGATGTCTCTGCTCTTAACTATTTTATCAAGATTTGCCATTGCTCTCCTCCCAAGAAGTAGACGTCTTCTGATTTCCTGGCTGCAGTCAGCGTCTGCAGTAATCTTTGCGCCTAGAAATACAAAGTCTGTCACTGCCTCCACTTTTTCTCCCTCTATTTGCCAGTCATCAATCAAGCTCGTTGCCATAATCTTGGTTTTTTTGAGGTTTAACTGCAACCCAGCTTTTGCACTTTCTTCTTTCACCTTCGTCATAAGGCTCCTCAACTCCTCCTCGCTTTCAGCCATCAAAGTGGTATCATCTGCATATCTGAGATTGTTAATGTTTCTTCCAGCGATTTTAACTCCAGCCTTGGATTCCTCAAGCCCAGCATGTCGCATGATGTGTTCTGCATACAGGTTGAATAGGTAGGGTGAGAGTATACAACCCTGCCGTACTCCTTTCCCAATCTTAAACCAGTCCGTTGTTCCGTGCTCTGTTCTTACCGTTGCTACTTGGTCGTTATACAGATTCCTCAGGAGGCAGACAAGATGACTTGGTATCCCCATACCACCAAGAACTTGCCACAATTTGTTATGATCCACACAGTCAAAGGCTTTAGAATAGTCAATAAAACAGAAATAGATGTTTTTCTGAAATTCCCTGGCTTTCTCCATTATCCAGCGGATATTGGCAATTTGGTCTCTAGTTCCTCTGCCTTTTCTAAACCCAGCTTGTACATCTGGCAATTCTCGCTCCATGAATTGCTGGAGTCTACCTTGCAAGATCTTGAGCATTACCTTACTGGCATGTGAAATAAGTGCCACTGTTCGATAGTTTGAACATTCTTTAGTGCTTCCCTTTTTTGGTATGGGGATATAAGTTGATTTTTTCCAATCTGATGGCCATTCTTGTGTTTTCCAAATTTGCTGGCATATGGCATGCATCACCTTGACAGCATCATCTTGCAAGATTTTAAACAGTTCAGCTGGGATACCGTCGTCTCCTGCTGCCTTGTTATTAGCAATGCTTCTTAAGGCCCATTCAACCTCACTCTTCAGGATTCTACATGGTACAGCTGTGCAATATTCATGTAACTGAGTTCTTGATTAATAAAAGTTTGTGGAACCTGCGCATGCAAATTTATCTGCTGTCGTGAAAAACTTTTCGGACCTGAGATTTTATCACTAGGGGCAGGCAAAAAAAGGAACAAGAGCCTAGACAGGCTTTCAAGATTCTGTTATTTTATCGTATTACAATAAAAAACATTTCTGGCCTACCTCAAAACTCTGACAACTAGGTAGCTACAACTTCCAGAGATGTGTCACTAAACTATAATTCCCGGGATGCCTTGGGGAAAGCCATGGCAATTCAAATAGTTAAATAAATAAAACCTACACAAGTTTATAATGTAGAGATGCCCAGAGCATTGGGATCAGTAAAGTCCTCCTAGCAGCAAAGTCAGGTGAAGGGGTTTTTTTTAGATTTTTTATCCTGCCTTTATTAGTTTTGTAAATAACTCAAGGCAAGGAACATACCTAATACTCCTTCCTCCTCCTGTTTTCCCCACAACAACCACCCTGTGAGGAGGGTTGGGCTGAGAGAGAGTGACTGGCCCAAGGTCACCCAGCCGGCTTTCATGCCTAAGGCGGGACTAGAACTCACAGACTCCTGGTTTGCCATTGGCTCCTTCCTAGGGCTGAGAGAGAGAGTGACTGGCCCAAGGTCACCCAGCCGGCTTTCATGCCTAAGGCGGGACTAGAACTCACAGACTCCTGGTTTGCCATTGGCTCCTTCCTAGGGCTGAGAGAGAGAGTGACTGGCCCAAGGTCACCCAGCCGGCTTTCATGCCTAAGGCGGGACTAGAACTCTCAGTCTCCTGGTTTGCCATTGGCTCCTTCCTAGGGCTGAGAGAGAGAGTGACTGGCCCAAGGTCACCCAGCCGGCTTTCATGCCTAAGGCGGGACTAGAACTCTCAGTCTCCTGGTTTCCTATTGGTTCCTTCCTAGGCCTGAGAGAGAGTGACTGGCCCAAGGTCACCCAGCCGGCTTTCATGCCTAAGGTGGGACTAGAACTAACACTCTCCTGGTTTCTAGCCTGGTGCCTTAACCACTAGACCAGAGCTTTCCAAACTGTGTGTCAGGACATGTTAGTGTGTCGGCTGCAGTGTCTGGGTGTGTAGTGGCTGCTGCTGCCTCCTGGCTTCCATGCAGGTCCTAGTGCCTGCCTTGTGCCTTGCTGCCTCCAAACCTGCTGTGATTCCGCGCAGGTCCTAGTGCCTGCCTTGTGCCCTGCTGTAAGAGTGTGTCGCGAAATGATGCCCTGCTGTAAGAGTGTGTCGTGAAATGATGCATGTCTAAAAAGTGTGTCACCAACATGAAAAGTTTGGAAAGCTCTGCACTAGACCAAACTGGCTCTCTGACTTTGGGGTGATCAGCCTTCCCTTCTCTTCCATGGAAAGAAAACAGTTCCTGCAGGCCCCTTTTGTCCAAGAAATTCAGTTTGCACTGCACACTCTTGTGAGGTATATTGGGTAGAGTGAACATCTCCAAAATAACTTTTACCTTCCAAAGTAACCTTTAACTTCAAAGGTAAAACAACAAGCTAACTAGGTTGCCCACATATCAAAACCCACTCAAGAAGGTATATGCCATGGTTCCTGCCTTCAGATTAAAACACCATCATCATAACCAAATATAGTATAAATGAGATGCTGATGACAAATAATTGAAAGGAAAGACTATAGTAGTATAAAACAGATCCAGCAAAGAATATGTGAGTCAAGAATTTTATGTAAGTGCAGAAAAAGGACCTTTCTTTGTGGGAAAGAGAAACTGAGGAGTAACCTGTCTAAGTTCATAGAGGGCATAAATATATTTGCTTAACTTTGTTCATTCATTCATTGGCGATCACTCGTAGCCGAGTAAGATTGTCTTCCAAAGGTAAAATTTTAAGCACGAGTTAACTTTGTATAGCAGTGTAGTCCCTGATAAGCTCATACTGTACTAGCCTCACAGAAATAAAAGGAATTTATTCTTTTATAAAGTACATAAAGCATTCTTATTTTAAATCAGCCCAAGATTTGGCCACATGGCTTATCTCAGATATAATGTGAGCTACCATCTAAGGCAGGGTTTATCAACCTTGGCAACTTTAAGATGTGTGGACTTCAACTCCCAGAATTCCCCAGCCAGCCACGCTCACTGGGGAATTCTGGGAGTTGAAGTCCACACATCTTAAAGTTGCCAAGGCTGAGAAACACTGATCTTAGGTAAGGATAGAGTTAGTTAGTCATACACAGTTTTATTGCTTTTTTTCTCTTCTATCACAGGTATTTCTTATACAGTCTACTATTATGAATCTTGACTCTCTTCATTACATATGAAACTATTCTCACAACCAACCCCTAACCTAAAAGTTAGGTCGCTTGGATTTAAATGGGTCTCATTCCCAATTAAGTGTATCAATTATTTAGGTTTCTATAATTAGCAGGAGAAAAATCTGCAGGTGGTTCATTATTTAACATGACTATGTTTTTACTGTCCAGGACAGAAAAAGCCAAAGAATCAGGGTTTCTGTCTCAGGTGCCAAAATAATGTGGCTGGCATAAATTGCTATAATGCACTTTTCAGTGAAGGGAGCACAGGACACCATTTGCTGCTCTGCCTTGAGCAGCAAAATATTATGGGCTGGCTTTTATAAGATTGCTGCCTCTGGGCACTAAGAGCCACAGAATTGCTTACACGGATGGTTGTTGAGGCTAGATGATCAGCAACTCTTCCTTTATAATACTTTTATGGAGGAACACATGAGCCAAACCAAATTTGGCATCCAGGTATCCTCCTGACTTACTGGACTCTAACCACCATATTTCCCATCCAGCTTGTTGGACATAATAATTGCTAATTATTATTCAAACCAGATTGGGGAAGGTACAGATAATGCATATAGTAGTGATGCTGGCAAGTCCAATCTGCAAATAGTGCATTTGAACTAATTTATTCAGAGGTCCAAACGGGGCCGCAACTGGGGGGGGGGGGGGAAGCGGGGCATGTGCCCTGGGCGCCACACTGGGGGGGGGGCGCCAAAGTGACAAAATAACCCATGGGGGGGGGCGCGGAATCCATGTTTGCCCCGGGTGACACAGACCCTAGTTCCATCCCTAGGTCCAAAACAGGTGACGAACTGGAAAGGCCTCCAGATGCCAGTATTCCTTCTCATAAAGGACACCGATAGGTTTTGGAATGGGCTTTATCCAGATTGAGGAGAGGCTCCAGTTAAAGGGAAGTTTTATGATTTTGTGCATTAATGCAGTGAAACCCCAAAGCTTGCAAACTTGCTACAATCTCCCAGTGCTGATGACATCATCATTGTTGCCTCTCTGCATCCATTGAATTATCTGATATGATGGAGATGACAGCAGTGACTTGATTTGCTTTGGGAAGGATGTAATGGATTGTGTTGCTTCTATAGTAGGGTCTCGTGGACTTTCCATTTTCAGGAGCCTTGATGGTGCCTACGGGCCATGAGTTCTGTTTGGGAGTCTGCTACTTCATACAAGATGGATTTGTACATCATGTAAATTCATAACATGGCTTATTTTTAGGTTAGAGTGACACATGAAACCAGCCATTTTAGTCTGTAAATGATCGTTAATTTAATGTGTGAACCTAGCCAATGGGGGCTTATCCAACAAACCATGGTTTAGCACAAAGTATGTATGCAATCACAGACTTCAAAATAAGGTTGCAACAAATGGAAATGTGTGTGTGTATGTCTGTGTGTGTATAATATACATATATAGATATCTACCTCATATGTGAGCCATCTCTAAAGGAAGAATCAGGAAATGCCAAAGGAGATTATTTTTACAGATTACATAAATTGGATTTGGGATGTGGTTTCCCCCGACCCCACCTACTCGAGAAGCCATCTTGTTTGTTATTGCTCTATTTTAAGATGGTGTCTTGATAGCCCCACACCAGGCTGGCTGTAATAGTGGCCATTGTTTTGATGTTAGAAGTATTTTTAATGGGAGAAAAAAAGACAAAAAGATTCAGGCATGTGCTAGCTTAGCTGTCTATGGTCTTGTTTACAGAGAAGTTCTCAAAGGCAATCATTTCACAGCCCATCACTTTTTGTAACAGTGTAACAAATTGACTTAATAAGGAAATATATCTATGCAGGCTGAAAAGCTTTTAGAGGCACTCCCATAAGACATTTTTATATGGTCCCCAGAGAAATGTGGGTTAGACAGCACTGCCATCAGTCAGGTACTCAGCTGGTTGAAAACAGCACTTCTAGAGTCAGTGTTAAGAGGATAATGACAATCAATATTTATCTAGTCCTAATCGTTTCTCCTCCCAAGACTCCATGTTCATTCGAGCAACATGTCAGATTCAAGCAACATCACCTCTTTCTTGTACTACCCAACATTCATGAACGAAAAGAGGTATACTTTTATTAGGCATCTGTTATTCTCAAACCAAAACTCCCTGCAGTCAAGCTCAACTCCAAGTGACTACAGAGACAGGTTGTTTTCTTGGCTACAATATGGAAGTGGTTTGCCTGTTTCTTCTGCAGGATTTTTTTTTAACTTCTTCTCCATCTAGCCTACAGCCCGGGGATGCTCTAATGGCATCCCAAGCGCTAACCAGATCCTAAACCTGGATCAGCTAATGCTGCCACCTGTCATAGAGATCCTCCTTGTAGTCTTTGGGAAATGATATATGTAAATAAACTGACCAGAAGTGTTTCTAAAGTATAAGAATGTTTATTAAAATACTTATAGTTTGGTGTAGTGGTTAAGGCACCGGGCTAGAAACCGGGGGACGGTGAGTTCTAGTCCCGCCTTAGGCACAAAGCCAGTTGGGTGACCTTGGGCCAGTCACTCTCTCTCAGCACTAAGGAAGGAAGCAAGGGCAAACCTCTTCTGAAAAACTTTGCCAAGAAAACTTCAGGAACTTCTCCAGGCAGTCACCAGGAGTCAACACTGACTCAAAGGCACCAAAATAAAACAAAAGTGCAATCTTATATGTGTCTATTCAAAGATTTGTCCTGTTTTCAATGTGACTTCCTTCTAACAAATGTAGATAGGATAGCATCCTTAACCTTAGAACTGGGGTGCATGGATGGGTGGGGGCTCTGGAACAGATTGCCCCCCAGATGAGGGTGGCTCCTGCTCTCAGGGCCTCCTTGAAGTTTGTCGATGAAGGTTCTCAGTCATCCAAGTGGAACAGTCTGTAGCTTGAATCATGTCAACTGGATTTCTATTTTCTCAGTGGAAACGTTTCGCTCCTTATCCAAGGAGTCTAAGACCATTTCGCAAGCTCAACAGCAGCATGGTAATCTTAACGATCCTCCTTTAGATGATAAAGGGAATTAGAAATAACATCTCAAAAATAACCATGACCTAGCCCCAGGTGCAAGGTCACACAGCCACCCTAGAAACATATTTAAGGATTCCCTTACTAACTTTGCTCAGACTGAAGAAGCTCCTTGGATAAGGAGCGAAACATTTCCACTGAGAAAATAGAAATCCAGTTGACATGATTCAAGCTACAGACTCCTTGAAGTTTGTTAAAATTCGGCTTTTCCAGAAGGCCTTCAGAGACTGAATTGCGGTGGAGGCCATTGGCACCAGGTCATGAATGTGATGATGCTTTATGGATCATGTTTTGTTTTTATTGTATTGTATTGCTGCATGTCTGTGGTATTACTGTCATGTTTATTCCACAACCTTTTAAGAATGAAATAGCATATGAACTCTATAAATAAATAAATCTGATAAATAAAACAATACCACATTTGCAAAATTTACTAGGTAGTTGTGAAGAAAATAACTTTATAGTCTTTTTGGTGCCAGACAAAAAATTTAATCTTTGATAAGTGAATTCCTATGGATTTTAACCCATTTATTTAACAGGTAGTCCTCGTTTAGCGACTGCCTTGTTTAGCGACCATTCGCAGTTATAGCAGTGATGAAAAAGTAACTGTGCGACCAATCCTCACATTTACGACCTTTGCAGGTCTATAAAACAAAGGAAAGTTGAAGTAAGATCATAAGTACAGTTCTGGTTTCACTTAGCGACCGCTTCGCTTAACGACCAAGTTGCCGGTCCCAATTGTGGTCACTAAATGAGGACTACCTGTATTTATCTTATGCCCCACTGCAATCAAATGTTTCTTGACAGCTTATAGGGTATACAATATAACGATTTAAACATCCACGGTGCACTTAAAAACAGCATTGACATCAACTCCTCCCCCAATGGAAACCACACAGAAATAGCAAATAAACCAAATAAGGAGTGCTTAGCTTATGAAAATACCCTTCAGAATAACTCTGCTTTTAACATTTTCTGGATGTGGCTGTGAGAATAACCTTGGGAGACAGGACAGGTTTTGGTTTCCTGTCGGGACTACCTTGAAGGGCTGACATCACCAGAGAGGCATCACCTGATCCCTGTGGAGAGGCTATTCCAAAGCACTGGCCCTGCCACAGAGCAGCCTTGGCACACTGTGTTTGTGCTGTGACTGGATAAACCTTAACCTTTCCTCCAATGAAGTAGCAGAGCCATCTTTTCTCTTCTGGAGAAGGTTTTGGGGGTGTGTGGGAGGGGCAGTGGCTGGAGAAGGAGAAGATGGAAAGAACCACCGGTGTGCCAACGCTGGACATAGCCAATTATTTATTTATTTTATGTCCCACGTGTGCATACTGGAGACCAAGTGTACCTATCGAGGAAGGAACTGGCTTGAGAAATTACAACAGGATCAGCTCACAACTTTTAATAATAGTTTCTTGTCCCTCCTGAAACATTAATTGAAGCCTAGGATGACGGTAATAATCAAGAACTGCTGTTGTGAAGGGTCACTTATCTTAAGCTTTAGACAGAGTTTCGGAGAGGTACCCCTTTTCATTTCATGCCACCGGTCCCACTGTTCATAGTTTCTCCCCATATTCTCTGCTGATAGCCGGGAATCTGCCAGCTGGAAATAACACTTCATACCCCAGACAGTGGGCGCTGATCCATGAATGCTGATGCCATTGTAAAAGCATGTTTGGTCTTAGATTTAATCAATCAATCATATTGTTTAAGCAACACCCTGCCTTTTTTCCAAATAGGGACCGTTATTTATTGGGGACAAAAACAGATGCTAGGGACTTTAGGAATATGCTTTTCTTGTATTCAGAGGAACTGGCTGATACTTTCTAAGTTGACAGCAATTCTAAGGGATCTCGGATAGAAGCAACTTCTACCATTTTCAAATATTAGCCTTCCCTACTATGATGCCTTCAAGACACACTGGGGCTGCAGTTTCAACTTATTGTAGAGCCAAAGTGAGGCTGATTGCCTTGTTACGTGTTCTTGGGAAAAGGCTCAGCCTGATTGGGGCCTATTTTTTTCTATCTAGCTGTTGCGAGAAAGATCTACCTGGCAGTGACTGTGAAGCCCTTGGAAACCACCAGTTACAGAGCCAAACAACCAGATTGAAGCCTGATCATCCTCTTTGGCCCTCTGGATTCCTGTTCACTAGGCTAATAACAAGACTTGTTCAAGATGGGTTTCCTTATAGTGCAGCCTCTTCTTATCGGGATTTCATGACCTTTGGGGCCCATCACAGGCTGGGGTGGAGTTTTATCTGTTGTAGTAAAAGACACCACAACATGTATCTTTCAGGTTTCTATCAATCCTCCCTTGGCTTTAAATATATTTAAATATATAATATATAATATATAAAATATATTTAAAGCCAGGGGAGAATTGACCAAATCTGAAAGGTGGAGTCCTTGGTGCTCTCTGAGCCTTGTTGTTTTCTTGCAGACGTTTCATTGCCAGGCTAGGCAACATCTTCAGTGCGAAAAGGGAGTGGTGTTTGCTCTCTGTTTATATACCCTGGCACGTCCTGCCTGTGTTGGTGGGGGTGTTGTACTCTCCTAAAATCTGAAAGGTGTTAGTGTTCTCACTCCAAATCTCATGAATCATTTGAGATTCATTCTTGCCTCAAATTGTCAAGGTTTGGGGTGAGAACCTCAAACTGTCCTTCAAAAACCAATTGCCATGGCGAGCTCTGCTAACACAGAGGGGAACTGATAAGATTGCTCTTTACCACCTCTAGCCTCCTCAAGGATGCTCTGTACTTCCCAGCTAACTTTCTGTGGAGGCAGAAATACATTTTGAGACAATGCACTGGGCTGCAGCTTACCCACCATGCTTATTTTCCAGGAGTGTCTATGATGCAAACCTTAAGGGAACAAGAACAGGGAGGCTGCAAGCGGGGATTATGATGGCACTGTGGAGCAGGAGGCCGGAGTTACCAGCACAAATTTCTTTAGGTTGTTAAAATATAAATTTAGTTCTGCTTATATTTTGAAACTCCCTGCCTGGCTTCTGCTGACCTGTAAGGGAGCTATAATTCATGTCTCATCGTGGAGATGGGGATACCCAGAGTATTCATGGAAGCAAAGTTGATGCCGGAGGGTGGCACTCCATTTTCGGCATGCCGGCTTCTCATTTAATTTATTTAAAATTAAAACAATGCTTAAAATATTAGTCAGGTGGACAAGGAGCTTTGTGGATGCCACGTGCTTTGCAGACACACTGGTGCCAGGAGTAACAATCCACGACGATGCCAAAATGATAACACACACAATGACATCATCATGCAAATGTTGCAATTATATTTGCATAGTTACAAATGACTCAGGTATCTAAATCACAGCATTTGTAAATGTCACCACACATATGTTGTCCTTTGCCCCCTCACCACGAATGACCATGATTGGTGCCCTTAACACCACACTGCTTAAACCTCAAGTCATGACCTCCCATATACCTTAACCACAAGAATTACACAATCCATAGAATGTTGCTTCACATAAAACAGAGCTTTCCAAACTGTGTGTCACGACACAAAAGTGTGTCGCCTGCGGGGCCCAGATGTCTCGCGTCAAAACCCGGAAGCGCTGATGGCGCGCCACCGGGCCATCAGCGCTTCCGGGTTTTCCCGCGGCGACACACCAACAGCGGCGCGCGAAAATCCGAAAGCGCCGCAGCCACGGCGGCGCACAAAAACTGAAAGCGGCAGCAGCGCTTCCGGGTTTTTGCGCGCTGCCGCAATGGCGGCGCTCCCGGGTTTTCTCACGGCGACACACCAACGGAGGTTGGTGTGTCGCCGCAGGAAAACTTTGGAAAGCCCTGACATAAAAGAACTATTCTCTTTTTTGTGTCATTAATGCTGGGCTGTAGGTGTGAACCATTTTACTATGTATGTAATGCATGTGAATCTATAAGCTGAGCAAAAGGTGTGTTTCTTCATCACAGTGGAAGTAATAAAGAAAAAAAAAGCCATGAGCCATCAGCATTTGTCAACAGATGAATCTAGAAACAGCTTGTTGTCCTGCTGCTTTGACAAGAAGGAAGGCATGAAGTGTGCCAGCTGAAGTCGTTCACCGCTTCTTCTTCTGGCAGCGCCTCCTGAAATAGCTGCATCTAAGAGAGAATTTCTCCCATAGCATTCCATCTCTATCCCATGCCTGCTGCTGTACCTCCTGACTGCCACGCAACAACCGAAAGCATTGATTGCTGGGCCAAAAGAGAGCCTAAAAGAAAACGGGGAAATCCTAACCTCAATGTAGCTCCCTTAGCAATGACTTTCAGGTGCATGTGCACCCAAAAAGGCAACCTTAGGTCCTATGACAGGACGAAGAATCATTTTATTCCCAGAGACCACACTAAATTCCCCAGTCCCCATGGCAGTAGTGCTGAGAACGAAAGCCACCCTGTTTCTGTTTCTTCCCTTTTTTTTCCACATACCCAGACACATCCTTCCCACTGTCTTTTCCATCTTTTCTCGGTCTTTCCCCACCCCACGGCCACTTTTCCCTTCTTGGCTTCAGAGTTGCCAACCCTCCTCCTCCTCCTTCATTCTTAGTTAAGCCATCTAGAACTGACAGGAATTAGACTTCACCTAGATGGCCACTCCCTCTGCAGTCTTCCCCTGGGGTTTGAGGCATGTTTTTCCAAGCCAGGAAATCCACTCATTGGCCAGGAACTAAATTTGGACCTTCAGCGAACCTGGTCAAACAGTGCCTCCTGGTGGTCAGTGTAACTGACAATGCCACCCAGGATATATGCTGTGTAAAAACAGAGAAAGGCCCCTCCCTTCAAGAGGGTGTGTGTGGAAGTCCTGTAAAAGTCCATACATGACATAATGTAACACCAGTACCTCTCCTCTCTGAAAGCTTAAGGGAAGGTGGACTGTATATACCATTTTGACAGCGTTCCACCACTGAGCAGCATGCCTCTGAAGAGGACCCAGGAGCAGGACATTCCCACTACCCTTAGGCTCTGTGGGTGCAGGCTTCCCTGAAGCATCACTGTGGTCACTGTGGGAACCGAATATTAACTAGGCCTTTGGTCTGATCCAGAAAGACTCTTCTTAGTTTTAATGCTATCATATTTCTTGTTCTTATCATGCTTCAGCACTTTCTCATTTGCAAATATACGTATAACACCTATATTGTCACAGTGGGAAATTCAGTGCTTCCTTCAGCAAACGCTCTCTTAACTCATGTGGTTGTTATATGATCGGAGACTGTCATAGTGCCACAGATACCTAAATCCCTGTACACGTAGAATTACAGTTTCAAAAATCATAGTACCTTACTCTGTTATTTCAAAACCAACATTTTGCCCTTCGTCACCTGAAAACCATTGGTGATGGTTTAAACCAGTGTTTCTCATGCTTGGCAACTTTAAGACATGTGGACTTCAACTCCTACAATTCCCCAGCCAGCATTCTGGGAGCTGAAGTCTACGTGTCTTAAACTTGCCGGATTTGAGAAACACTGGTTTAAACGGTTATAAGCAGCAGCTCCAATACTATCAGAGGTAATTCAGACTAGTTCACGAAGCACCACAAGTAATAAAAGACACATCCTTCTCCCTAACACATTCAATCATGCCCACGTCGTTCTGATTTTCTTTTCATCTTTTGAACAACGTTTTTAATTTTAAGTGTGCAATTAAGTGCTTTGCCTGTATTATATTATGCCAGTGGGAGTACTAATTGAGGCCTAACTGCTTTAAAGACTATTCCCCACTGCTGAGTTAAAGTGCTAACTACCCATCCTTGAGTCGGCAGAAAGCCCTACTGGCATGAGATTTGCTGCCCCTATTGCCAATCCCTATCCTGCAGTTACTGTGTCTGTTCTGACTCATTGCCAAAAGATGCTGTTCTGATTTTGCACGTGCAACATGTGGTAACCAGAGCAATTTGTTGAGTCGTCTGGCTTGGCTGTCCTCCTCTTCTGCACATCACCAGCTGGAGGGGAAAATCTGACAATCACAGAACTGCAGCAGCAATGGGTTAAGTTTGACTACCAACTCACAGGCACATTAAACTACTTTCTTCCAGGCCTTGAGGTGGCAGAAAGGGATGCTGGCATTTTTGCATTGCCCTCCTTGGGGAGCTTTACCACCACAAAGAGTGGTGATATCCTTACAGTTTTAATTTGGACAAGTTTAGAAAAGGAATTGATGGATCCTGCTCTCCCATCAAATATCACCAGCCAGTAGGAAAAGCATCCACCAAGCAGCATCAACCAAGCAGATGCCTTCACAGAAACCAGGTATCGGGTCTCTCCCGCAGTCTAAGCCAAAATGTTCATTGAGGGCAGTGCCAAATGGCCAGAGGGGAGAGAGTGTGCCCACACCAGCCTAAAGTAGCCAACAGAAGCTAGTCAGATTCCAATCCCTGAAAGTATCATCACCACCATTACTGATGAAGTGTCTTAGATTGTGTCCATGGAAAGATTTGTGTCAGGAGAAGAAGGAAAAACTACTTTTAAGCTGGAATAGCTAAAGTATGTGGCCTCTGTGGTGGGCTGGGGATGAAATGAGGTGTCAGGACAGCATGTCGTTTGAGAACAGTTACTGTGCACCTTTATGCCACGGTTAGAAAGATGTAAGAAGGAGCCCTCTGCCTGTCATCTCTAGGCTCTTCCTGTGTCCCTTATCCTATACCTCATTTTGTCATAACCCAAGATACATACAAACATACATACATATACATATTCAGAGTCACGAAGGGAGCTGAGTCACAACGTAGCACTTGTAATTAGGATTTTTTTCCTCTTTCTTTCTTTTGTTTACAGGAAACACATGCCAAATTCTATATTCCTCTGTTTGAGAGGCAGTGGTGGGATTGGACACAACATTCCATTGTTTGGCTACTTCATCCTAATGAAAAATTGGCAACGACCACAGCTAAGCCATTACAGTACTGCCGGCTGAGCAATCTAGTGCTATTGCGCAAGTCTGATAGACCATCAGCACAGCACAGCACAGCCCTTTAGGGAGACAACAGCCGAAGGAGACCCTGTGAGGCTGACCAAGGAGGAGAAGGGGGGAAGATACCCATATCGACCTGAACCGGCTGATAAGCCCTGCCCTAGCAGATTTTATACACCTTGAAGCAGCTGTTGGATCTGTCAGCTTAAGCAGGAAAATAGTATTTGAATACCAGTACGACTAAGAACTCTTTAGGCCAGAGCTTTCCAAACTGTGTGTCGCCACACAAAAGTGTGTCGCCACACACAGTCTGGTGTGTCGCCACACAACCCGGAAGCGCTGATCATCATCATCAGCGCTTGAATTCCAGGTTTTCCCGCGGCGACACACCAACTGCAGCGCGCAAAACCCGAAAGCGCAGCAGCGCTTCCGGGTTTTTGCGTGCTGCCGCACTTCCGGGTTTTCCCGCGGCGACACACCAACGCCGGTTGGTGTGTCGCCGCGGGAAAAACTTTGGAAAGCCCTGCTTTAGGCTGTCTCACTCTGGGTCTGGGGATGAGATGAAAGCAGGAAAAAAAATGTTGCCAGGGCAAGTCTGGGCCACAGTTAGTTAAAAGTGGGAGAGACATTCAGTCAGCTTCTGCCCCGAACAATTGCCACAAGGCTCACAGTATGGCCAATTTGTATATTTAGCATAATCAAATGGCTTCTTTTGTGGAATGAGTAGTTGGAGGTGGAGAATTCACATGTTTGAATACTCTTCCAGCTAAAATATTCTCTATACACATAACATTAATGCAGTGTTTCTCAACCTTGGCCACTTTAAGGTGTGTGGACTTCAACTCCCAGAATTCCCCAGCCAGCCACTGGGAGTTGAAGTCCACACATCTTAAAGTGGCCAAGGTTGAGAAACACTGCAGTAACGTATCAAAGAGAAAGTTTTGATTTAGTGTTCTCACTGATATTTTGCTTTTTTGGTGTGTAGTAGTTCTCCTTGACGGGCATGGTGGCTCAGTGGGTAATACGCCAGGCTTGTCGATCAGAAGATCGCAAGTTTGGAGGTTCAAATCCCTAGTCCCGTGTGACGGAGTGAGCTCCCGCACTCGCCCCAGCTCTTGCCAACCTAGCAATTCGAAAGCATGCAAATGCAAGTAGATGAATAGGTACCACTTTGGTGGGTAGGTAACAGCATTCCGTGCGCGTCATGCTGGCCACATGACCGTGGAAGCGTCTTTGGACAACGCTGGCTCTTCGGCTAACAAACAGAGATGACTAGAGTCAGACACGACTGCACAAATGTGCGGGGGGAACCTTTACCTTTTTTAGTTCCCCTTGACTCTCAGAAGGAACATTTAAATACATACATACATACACACCTATAGTGGTACCATCTGGAAAAAACATTTGCTACTTTTATTCTTTTTATTATGAAGCAATGCTGGAAACACTAGTACATGAAAACAAAATACATACTGCATTTTAGTACAAGAGCCCTCCATCTTGGTGAACTTTCCAATTAATTCTCCCCATTCTCTCCTAGCTGCTGGTCACACTTTTTTTTTAACCTCTAATGTATTTCTGGTTGTTCCTGCCAGCCCAGGCAGAAGCAACATGGCACCTGTGCCATGGACACCGCCTTGGCACCTGCCAGGCTCCCTGCTGCACCTGAGTCTATAATTCTTTAAACCACATTCTTTTAAATAAAACATCCCCACCACCAACAAAATAAGAAACTCATATGCTGCAAAGGAAAGTGGTACCCTCCTTAAATCAAAGAATACTATGGAGGGTTTCATAGGCTCCATGCACATCCTTAAAATGGTGTGGGCAGTTGCGCTCCAGTGCTTTGTACGGAAGCCCCCTCCCTTGTCTAGGAAGAAAGTCACGACATCTTGGAGAAGTGAGAGTGGAGGAAGAGCAATTTCACCAATCTGCCTAATGCTAAATGGCTGCTTTGTGTCTGGCCACATTCACCACAGCAGCCATCTTTTACATACACCGGCTTTCCACTCCCCACCATGGGACCCATTTGTGAAAGCAGCCATGACACATTCTTAACATTCCAAATAAGTCTTCTCTGACTCACAAGGTTGCCTAACTCTGTTTCAGCTTTCTAGTTTTTCTCTGAAAGGAGCCTTGCCGCCCCGCCCCCCCGCCCAGCCCTTGCTTCAGCTGATGGCATTCACAATCACCAGGACGGAGTGGGAAGATGTCGTTGGGTCTAACACAGCCGAAAATCAGTCAACTAACAGACCCATAGCAATCCCTTCCGACTTCACTGGCGCTGTCCTTAGAACTGCCCAATTTATCAAACTGTAGGGTTAGAAACTTGCTTTAGGATGAAAAAAGAAAGAGCAGAGAATTCTGTGTTTTGTTGACAGCCTAGACTCATTTCTAACTGTAGGTATTAATATATGTTATGATGAAGGAGGAAAAGAAGAAGCAATTCTGAGTAAATGTCTTGCTTCTCTTGACATTGCACATTTGCACATGGGAATGGGAGCGATTTGGAGTAATTTTTATTTTACTGACCCTGAATTTTCTAATCTGCTACCATTTTTGCCATTTTGAACCTGAGTTTGGAAAGAGACCAGAAATGCTGGTTGCAACAACCTGTTCCTTTCCCAAGGGTTGGGTTTTTGCCCTGTCCTCACACGTTGCTTCTGAAGTGCAAAGACAGGGACAATGCCAAGGTTGTCATTTTTGCAGGTGTTCTGTGCTTTGAAGTTATTCTAAGAACCGCAGAACCCAGAAGAATCAGAGGGACTATCCATTTCCAAGGCTAGGGTTTATTTCAGCGCTACATGTACAGTGGGGCAAAAAAGTATTTAGTCAGCCACCAATTGTGCAAGTTGTCCCACTTAAAAAGATGAGAGAGGCCTGTAATTGACATCATAGGTAGACCTCAACTATGAGAGACAAAATGAGAAAACAAATCCAGACAATCACATTGTCTGATTCGGAAAGAATTTATTTGCAAATTATGGTGGAAAATAAGTATTTGGTCACCTACAAACAAGCAAGATTTCTGGCTCTCACAGACCTGTAACTTCTTCTTTAAGAGGCTCCTCTGTCCTCCACTCATTACCTGTAGTAATGGCACCTGTTTGAACTTGTTATCAGTATAAAAGACACCTGTCCACAACCTCAAACAGTCACACTCCAAACTCCACTATGGTGAAGACCAAAGAGCTGTCGAAGGACACCAGAAACAAAATTGTAGACCTGCACCAGGCTGGGAAGACTGAATCTGCAATAGGCAAGCAGCTTGGTGTGAAGAAATCAACTGTGGGAGCAATAAATAGAAAATGGAAGACATACAAGACCACTGATAATCTCCCTCGATCTGGGGCTCCACGCAAGATCTCACCCCGTGGGGTCAAAATGATCACAAGAACGGTGAGCAAAAATCCCAGAACCACACGGGGGGACCTAGTGAATGACCCGCAGAGAGCTGGGACCAACGTAACAAAGGCTACCATCAGTAACACACTACGCCGCCAGGGACTCAGATCCTGCAGTGCCAGACATGTCCCCCTGCTTAAGCCAGTACATGTCCAGGCCCATCTGAAGTTTGCTAGAGAGCATTTGGATGATCCAGAAGAGGATTGGGAGAATGTCATATGGTCAGATGAAACCAAAGTAGAACTGTTTGGTAGAAACACAACTCGTGTTTGGAGGAGTGAGAATGCTGAGTTGCATCCAAAGAACACCATACCTACTGTGAAGCATGGGGGTGGCAACATCATGCTTTGGGGCTGTTTCTCTGCAAAGGGACCAGGACGACTGTTCCGTGTACAGGAAAGAATGAATGGGGCATGTATTGTGAGATTTTGAGTGCAAACCTCCTTCCATCAGCAAGGGCAATGAAGATGAAACGTGGCTGGGTCTTTCAGCATGACAATGATCCCAAACATACCGCCCGGGCAACGAAGGAGTGGCTTCGTAAGAAGCATTTCAAGGTCCTGGAGTGGCCTAGCCAGTCTCCAGATCTCAACCCCATAGAAAACCTTTGGAGGGAGTTGAAAGTCTGTGTTGCCCAGCGACAGCCCCAAAACATCACTGCTCTAGAGGAGATCTGCATGGAGGAATGGGCCAACATACCAGCAACAGTGTGTGCCAACCTTGTGAAGACTTGCAGAAAACGTTTGACCTCTGTCATTGCCAACAAAGGATATATAACAAAGTATTGAGATGAACTTTTGATATTGACCAAATACTTATTTTCCACCATAATTTGCAAATAAATTCTTTCCGAATCAGACAATGTGATTGTCTGGATTTGTTTTCTCATTTTGTCTCTCATAGTTGAGGTCTACCTATGATGTCAATTACAGGCCTCTCTCATCTTTTTAAGTGGGAGAACTTGCACAATTGGTGGCTGACTAAATACTTTTTTGCCCCACTGTATATCTCCGGGAGGCTGGGATCATCAGCACAAGAAGCCCTAATCCTTTTCTTACAGGCAGAAAGGAAGGCCTGGCCTTCTTTTGCTACTCCTGGCAAAAGAAGCACCAAAACTTTCTCTTATTTAGGTAATTGAGGGGGTGGGCATTTTCCCCATAATTGTTGAGGAGCACCTGCAAAGTGCCGGGCACAAGCAGAATCCATCCGTGGCTTCTTCTGTGTTCCAAGACTGAGTGCAACCACATTTGTAAAAAAAAAGCACTGAATGTGGCCCCCTGGCCCCCACGCTCCCAGAGAAAAACCCCATCCTCTGGGTCTAGCACAGACCTCTTTTCATGTCTCAATAACACAGGTTTGAGTTATTCTAAAGAGGGCCAATACTTTCAGTCCCCGTTTATTTTTCTATCATTCTGCTTCTTGATACAAGAAGTTAGGAAAATGGACCTCCCACCATCTCACTGTTGCTACCTGCCATGTTCTTCTAGATGTAGACGGATGGAAACACCTTTCTTCTCCTAGGACTGAAAGTAGTGAAATGGTGGCAAGAGTCAGGGAGGAACACAGTCAAGGGCAAGGAGAGGAGGGGGCAGCCAGACCTTTTCTCAGACAGGGCACTTAGAGAAAAGCCAAGATGCCTGAAGACCCAGTACAATGTTGCAATGTAAGCTCTATATTTATTCCCCTTGTGGACCTGACACTTGCTCTCCGCCTGATGTGTAACCCAAGACCTGACGGCCCTGCTAGAATCTAAGGGGCTGGCACATTCCATAGCAAAAATAACCACCCAAATCCAAGTGAGAGGCTGACTGACTGGACAGCTGTACCAGACAGAGGGAAAGTGGGACTCGCAGTGCCTTTGGTACCTCCCACCACCTCATTCAGAGAGTAACGCTTTGCCATTTCTGCCTGTGGTGGGCCAAGCAGGAGGGGCCTTCTCAGGGACAGCACCAAAAGGACCCCACTTTACCCTCTATGCCACAGGACCATTCTAGACTGGAGGTGAGGATCTTTGGTCAAACCCCATATCTGTCCATGCTCCTAAGAAGAAGAAGAAGAAGAACCGTGCTTCCCAATGATGTGATTAAGTTAAGTTTGAAAATGTCGAGACATTACATAAAGTATTTTTTCCCATGTTTTGGCCTTGAGGCACAGTCTTCTCATTAGAGCTCTGAGACTTTGCAGAAGGGCAATTGAAATGAATGATATGGCCCACTGGATGGAATAAAGGAGGTTTGTTGAACCCTGTTCTGCAATCAGTCACACACATTGGCAGGGGAAGGAAGTTGTAAATAAAGTTTTGTTCATCACTGTTTAATCTAAACTTGGTCTCTCTGTACATGAAACATAGACTCATGGGGTTGGAAAGGATCTCAGAGCTCTTCTAGTCTAACCCCCTGCCCAGGGCAGGAATCCTCACAGCACCCCAGATGAATGGCTGGGTAACCTTTGCCTGAAAACCTGCAGTGATATAGCCCTCATGAGTTTGGGAAGAAGGGTGTTCCACTGCTTAAGAGCATTCATGATCAGGAAGTTCCTCCTTATTTTCAGTTTTTTTATCTCCTTCTGTTAAGCTACCACCTATTGGTTCTTGTCCTCCCCTTGGGAGTTCTGGAGAATAAATCCACACTCTCTTCCCTTTGATAGTCCTTCAAAAATTGGAAGACTGTCATCATGTCTCCCCTTAGCCTTCTCTACTTTAGGCTAAACATACCCAGTTCCCTTAACCATTCTTCATAGGATTTACCCTCCAAGCCCTTCACTATCTTCATCACTCTTCTCTGCACTCCTTCCAGCTCTTCAGCATCCTTGTGGCACTCAGAAGTGGACATAGGACCAGTGCAGCACAGGGTGGAACTATCAGTTCCTGTGACCACAACACTAGTGTTCAACAGAAGAATAGTGATCCCAACACTATACTACTAGCCCAGGACAGTACCCTGAGATACCCCACTATATTCCTCCCTCCATGCTGACACGGAAACACTAAGAACTACATGATGGGTATGGTTGTTCAACCAGCTGGAAATACATCTACTTGTGGGATCACCCATCCCACATTGTTCCATTTTATTAAGAAGAGGACTACGATCAACCAAATGCCTTACTGAAATCTAAATATAACATGTCCACAGCATCCCTTTGGTCTATAAATCTAGTTTTGTTGTTGTTGTTCAGTCGTTTAGTCGTGTCCGACTCTTCGTGACCTCATGGACCATAGCACGCCAGGCCTTCCTGTCCTCCACTGTCTCCCAGAGTTTACTCAAATTCATGTTCATTACATCGGTGATGCTATCTAACCATCTCATCCTCTGCCGTCCCCTTCTCCTTTTGCCTTCAGTCTTTCCCAGCATCAGGGTCTTTTCCAGTGAGTCCTCTCTTCGCATTAGGTGGCCAAAGTATTTGAGCTTCAGCTTCAGCATCTGTCCTTCCAATGAGCAGTCAGGGTTGATTTCCTTTAGGATTGACTGATTTGACCTCCTTGCAGTCCAAGGGACTCTTAAGAGTCTTCTCCAGCACCACAGTTCGAAAGCATCAATTCTTCGGCGTTCAGCCTTCCTTATGGTCCAACTCTCACAGCCATACATTACTACTGGGAAAACCATAGCTTTAATTATACGGACCTTTGTTGGCAAGGTGATGTCTCCGCTTTTTCATATGCTGTCTAGGTTTGCCATAGCTTTCCTCGCAAGGAGCAAGCGTCTTTTAATTTCATGGCTGCAGTCACCGTCTGCGGTGATCTTGGAGCCCAAGAAAATAAAATCTGTCACTGCTTCCATTTCTTCCCCTTCTATTTGCCTGGAAGTGATGGGACCAGATGCCATGAACTGAGTTTTTTTAATGTTGAGTTTCAAGCCAGCTTTTGCACTCTCCTCTTTCACCCTCATCAAGAGGCTCTTTAGTTCCTCTTCACTTTCTGCCATTAGGGTGGTATCGTCTGCATATCTGAGGTTGTTGATATTTCTCCCGGCAATCTTAACTCCGGCTTGTGATTCATCCAGCCCGGCATTTCTCATGATGTACTCTGCATATAAGTTAAATAAGCAGGGTGATAATATACAGCCTTGTCGTACTCCTTTCCCAATTTTGAACCAGTCGGTTGTTCCATGTCCGGTTCTAACTGTTGCTTCTTGACCCGCATACAGGTTTCTCAGGAGACAGGTAAGGTGGTCTGGTACTCCCATCTCTTTAAGAATTTGCCACAGTTTGTTGTGATCCACACAATCAAAGGCTTTAGCGTAGTCAATGAAGCAGAAGTAGATGTTTTTCTGGAACTCTCTTGCTTTTTCCATGATCCAGCGAATGTTGACAATCTGATCTCTAGTTCCTCTGCCTCTTCGAAACCCAGCTTGCACTTCTGGTAGTTCTCGGTTCACATACTGCTGAAGCCTAGCTTGTAGGATTTTGAGCATAACCTTGCTAGCATGTGAAATGAGCGCAATTGTACGGTAGTTTGAACATTCTTTGGCATTGCCCTTCTTTGGAATTGGAACGTAAACTGACCTTTTCCAATCCTGTGGCCACTGTTGAGTTTTCCAAATTTGTTGGCATATTGAGTGCAGCACTTTAACAGCATCATCTTTTAGGATTTCAAATAGCTCAGCTGGGATACTGTCTTCTCCGCTAGCTTTGTTGTTAGTAATGCTTCCTAAGGCCCACTTGACTTCACTCTCTAGGATGTCCCGCTCAAGGTCAGTGATCACACCATCGTGTTTATCAGGGACATTAAGATCTTTCTTGTATAGTTCTTCTGTGTATTCTTGCCACCTCTTCTTAATCTCTTCTGCTTCTGTTAGGTCCCTGCCTTTTTTGTCCTTTATCATGCCCATCTTTGCACAAAACGTTCCCTTGATATCTCCGATTTTCTTGAAGAGATCTCTAGCCTTCCCCATTCTATTGTTTTCCTCGATTTCTTTGCATTGTTCATTTAAGAAGGCCTTCTTATCTCTCCTTGCTATTCTCTGGAAATCTGCATTCAGTTGGTTATATTTTTCCCTTTCTCCCTTGCCTTTTGCTTTCCTTCTTTCCTCAGCTATTTGTAAAGCCTCATCAGACAGCCACTTTGCTTTCTTGCATTTCTTTTTCTTTGGGATGGTTTTAGTTGCTGCCTCCTGTACAATGTTACGAACCTCCATCCATAGTTCTTCAGGCACTCTGTCTACCAGATCTAATCCTTTAAATCTATTCCTCACCTCCACTGTATATTCATAAGGGATATGATTTAGGTCATACCTGAGTGGTCTAGTGGTTTTCCCTACGTTCTTCAATTTAAGCCTAAATTTTACGATAAGAAGCTCATGATCTGAGCCACAGTCAGCTCCAGAAGGTGCAGTCAATGGCTCTGAGATCACATCTATCAGTTCCTTGAGCACCCAAGATATAATCCACATGTTCCTGGAGATTTAAATTTATTCAAAACAGCTAGGTGTTTTCTCCTGAATTCCTTACCTATTTTGATCTGCATTCTCTTCTATCCTCCACAGTGTGGCCACAGATTGGACCACTTTTTCCTTATACAAATAGAGATACAAAATAGGAATTAAGCAGTTCAGACTTCTCTTTGTTGCCTGTCACCATCTCACCATCTTCTCCAATTGACTACTTCCTTGACTTTCCTCTTGGTCTACACATATACTAAGAAGGCTTTTGTTACTGTTGTTATTTCTGGTGTTCGTTGCAAGCTTCAACTCATTCCGAGCCTTAGACCTGACCTGATCCTTACAGCTTCAGCTATCGTCTGATATTCTGTTTTTGTTATATGCCCCTCCTTCCTTTTTTTTAAGTAGTCCTTTTTTGTTTCTCAGCTTATCAGAGTTCTTATGCAACCACACTGTTTCATTAGGTGTCTCCCATTTTCTCTTTGATACTGTTTGTGTTTGGGCTTTAATTATCTCATTTTTCAGAATTTCCCAACCCTTCTGAACTTTTTCCTTCACAGAATCCTTCCTATTTTTTCCCTTGGCTTACTGAAGTTAGCTGTCTGGAACACTATTCTGACTTCCTTCAGTTCTCCCTGCCTGTAATATGGTGATTTCTAGGCCGACATGGTCAGTGTCTCTCAAGGTCTCTGCGAATTCCAGTCCTCAATCTGTTAGTAAGGACTAAGTCCAGTATAGCTGATCTCCTAGTTCCTCCTCCATTTTTTGGATGATGAAGTTGTCTGCAAGGCATGTCAAGAACCTGTTGGTCCTCCCTCTTGCTGCACAGCTTGATTCCCAGCTGCTGATATCATGAATGTCCATATGTATAATGGGACACACACACACACACACTTCACTCTTTCTCTACCAGTGCATTTGCAAACTAAATTTTCAGAGATGGGCAACTAGAACCATGATCAATCTGTAATCAATTTCTCTGAAAAAAAGCTGAAAAGTTGGATACATTTAGCTTGGATAAAATTAAAATGAGACACACTGGCTATTTTTGAATATTTGTAGAGCTGTTGTATAGAGTACTGCAAATCATGTCTAAAAACTAATCTTTTTGGTTCAGAAAGACGGAACGGGAATGGCATGTTAGCAGTTGCAGGGAAAAATATTGAACATAGTACAGAACTTTCTACAAGTTGTTTGATAATGGAAGAAGCTACATTTGCAGATTGTATTTATTTATTTATTTATTTATTTAAAATATTTGTATGGCCGTCCATCTTGAGGACACAACTCTGGGCATCTCACAACAACACTAAAAGCCAGGAAAACAATTAAAACAATAAACCCAAAACAGAAACCTGGTGCCTCAGCCATCCTCCTTGGATGCATCCAACAGAACCATCCACAAGCTCCCACCTCATGCAACCCAGTACTTGGGGAAAAGCCAGCTCTTTACTGAAGGCTAAAAGGGTAGGGTCCCTTGCTGGACTCCAAGGGGAAGGGTATTTCACAGGGCAGGCTTCTTAGGTACCACTAGATGGCAACATTTAAGGGAAGACTGTGCCCACTGTATCCAACCTGGTGGGGTGGGCAGATACCGTCAGGCAGAGGCAGGCCTGCAAATAACCTGGCCCTGGACCATGCTGGACTTTAAAGATGATAGCCAGCACTTGGAATTTCACCCAGAAATAAACTGGGAGCCAGTGCAGCTCACACAACTGTGCCCAACATGGCGTGCACCACCGCGTACATCCTGGAGAGTCTTCCAAATGGTCTCCCAAGTGGTTGCTTCATTTCTTGGAGCTCCTTAATACACCATGGTACCTGTGAGATCCGTGGCCTTAAGAGTCTGCATGGGCGTGATCCAGTCCAAGACTCCTGTCACATGCTTATTCCAAGCTGTGACAAGGGCCTTGGCTGAATGGTTCGCCAAAGCTTCGGGAAAAACCTGGAGATGATGGAGGTCCCTTCACATCAGCCATCAGGTTCACTCCCACCCCAACTCTCAGCACCATTTTTGCATCACTGGGTGGCGCCTCACTTTCCCTGCTTGAGTCAGCCAGCGCTATCTCCTTAAATTGACAGGTGCCCATTAGGGGAATGTAGAGAATCACAGAGATGTCCTTGGAGAAAATATGCAGAAACAGTTACGTATGAAAACAAAAGCATGTGTTAAGCCTGGGGAACAGAAAAAGCATGAGAAAGAAGCTCAGACTGGCTTCACCGTAATTCATTGGGGCACAAGGAGGAGGAAAGGACAATTAGTTATTACCCCACTCCCTTCCTTGTCCTTCCTCTGCTGCAGCAAAGGACGAAAAAAAGATCCCTGACTAGCTACTTCTTGAAGACGCTACAGTTGATAGGGGAAGTTGATGGCAAGATGAAATGGTACTTTATCACATGGCAGGAGAGAAGAAATCTCCCGTTGGGAAGGGGACAATGTTGGTGTCCTGCCAATGTAAACACCTGTCTGTCACTCTACAGGAACTGTTGCAACATTTCCGTGCAGCACTACTGAACCAATACATGGCTCAGCTTCTAAAGCCCCCAGAAAACCCACAGTATAGGAACACATGGGGAACCTGGAGGATGGCACTGTGAACAGAAGGGTTAGGTGCTCCTACGTGGGACTTGGAGATATTTAAGCAGAGATTTGACAGCCGCTTATCAGAGATGCTATAGTTGCCTCCTGCAGTGCTGATCCTGCCCTGAACAGGGGTTGGGTGGATTCCAATGTCCCTCCCAACTACACGATTCTGTGATTTTTAAAAATTATAGATACAGATGACATACGTGTTTATCCAAAAGAAAGACAACCACGAATTTAAAATGAACTTTCTTCAAATGGAAGATTAGTCAGAAAGAAATTATCCGCCTCCAGTATGGTATTCTCACAATCCTAAAATGATCTTCCCATTTTTAAAAGTAAATTATTTAGGAATGATTGTTATTTTTCTTTCAAGTAAACAATATAAATCTTGTTAACCTTTCTCCAGTGGAACTGGTTCTTCCTCTCTGGATTTTCACAATCTACCTGGAATTTCCCAGGGACTAAGAGTTATAACACAAATGGTATACAAGACTTATGGGAAATTAGGAATTTTCCAGGTAAGGCTACATATGCACACATATTCTACACTCACCTTTGGTCAAGTAAGTTATTAGTAGAAATCTCCACAGGTGGAGTTTGGATTCTTACAGATAAAAAAGGTAAAGGTTCCCCCCACACAGTTGTGCAGTCGTGTCCAACTCTAGGGGCCGGTGCTCATCTCTGTTTGTTAGCCGAAGAGCCAGCGTTGTCCAAAGACGCTTCCGCGGTCATGTGGCCGGCATGACGCACGCGGAACGCTGTTACCTACCCACCAAAGTGGTACCTATTAATCTACTTGCATTTGCATGCTTTCGAATTGCTAGGTTGGCAAGAGCTGGGGCGAGTGCGGGAGCTCACTCCGTCACGCGGGGCTAGGGATTTGAACCTCTGAACTTGCGATCTTCCGATTGACAAGCCTGGCATCTTACCCGCTGAGCCACCATGCCCCCTTCTTACAGATACTCAGTCTAATAAATTTGCTAATGTTGGTTTCTGATATCACATACACAGATGTGAATTTATTGCAGAGATATTAGTCAGACAAAATGTACCATATTAAACAAACAAAACTGATACAGTACCACAGGCACAAAGATAAGCAATGAGAATCTGAGTTGGAAAACAGTCTCCATAGTGAAATATTTAGTTTGCAGGTCAAAGAGGCAGATAAAAGAAAGCCAAATCTTAATCTGTTGCCTCTTGAGCAGCTCCCTAAGAATTAAAATATCTTTTGATCAAGAAGTCTCAGCCCTGGAACTAGCGTGTAATATTATTAGAAATAATAGAGAGCACATATTTAACCACACATACAATAAATACCCTTACTACAAAGCAATCATAACAAACCCATATATTTCTAGGATTAGATGATAGAATTTTCTGGGCAAAGGGTATTATATATAGACAACTTGACCCACCCACCCACAAAAAAATGGGTGAGTAAGAGAATCAGCATCAACACTTTCCTCTCTTCCTAATTATACCTATTTTTCCTTTTTTCAGACATATGCACATAAAACTTCCTCACATTCTTGGACAAAAATGTTGAGCACATATGCCAATGCACCCACGCATAAACATATGTTACTCACACACTATGTACACATTTATTGAAACCCACAGTTCTGTTACATGAGGCCTCTTGATGGGAGAAAAGTTAAAATCTCGCCATGCCTCTCTAGTCTTAATTATTTGCTTACAATTTGGAAGGTTTTCTTCAGTTCAGCTAAGGCGGCAGCTGAGGCCCTTGCAGAGCTTGAAGCCAAGTTCTTAATCACTAGTTATAAGTCTTTGCCTGTCTATAGGGCAGAGCTTTCCAAACTTTTCATGTTGGTGACACACTTTTTAGACATGCATCATTTCTCGACACACTCTTACAGCAAGGCACAAGGCAGGCACTAGGACCTGCGCAGAATCACAGCAGGTTTGGAGGCAGCAAGGAACAAGGCAGGCACTAGGACCTGCGCGGAGTCCTGGCAGGGCAGCTTTGGAGGCAGCAGCAGCCGCAACACACCCAGACACTGCAGCCGACACACTAACATGTCCCGACACACAGTTTGGAAAGCTCTGCTATAAGGGAAGAACAGGAAGCAGAGGGCCTTACTGGACATGGCTTCAGATATGTGCAATACGAGAGCTGTGGCTACCCTCACCTACCAATTTCTCACATTAGGTCCTAGCTTCCTTCTCCTGCCACTGGCACAAAATTTTGCCCACATCCCAGGGGGAGGCCAGGAGCTAGCATGATGGAAAGTGCCCGTTGATGCCACTGCGGTGAGGAGGCCACCACAGTTCTGTTCTGGCATGTATTTGAAGCCATTCCTAGTAATGCCCTCTTCCTCTATAGATAAACAGATGAGTATAATTGAAAATTAAGAATTTGGCTTTAAGCTTTTCAAGGACCCCAACTGTTGCCTTTGTTGAACTAAGAAAAACCTATAAACTGTAAGCACATAATTAAAAAGAAATTTAGAAAGCATGGGTAGATTTTATGGATAGTCCCCAGGCACATTATCAACTGATTGGTGAGGATGCAATTCACTTCTCAAGTGGATTTGAAGGGATTTCATAAATAAAATCTAGAGAAATCTATTAATCTATTAATCCCATAACTAACCGTTTCCCTTTGGTGCAATGATGGGATCTAACAACCTATTTTGATAGACTGAGATAAAGGTGCAGAATCTCTATAGTGTCAGGGAGATAACGGGCGGAGAAGGAGGGAGCCCCCTCCTTCTCCGCCCGTTATCTCCCTGACAATAGGGACTGTATTTTCCAAATATCATATCATGCATTTGGAAGTAAGGGACTTTGCTAGATCAGTTACAAACTAGTGACTGCATTTTCACAATATATGAAGCTTGGTTAATATCTTAGAATCCAAGCCATTTGGTCATTTCATTGCTCAATGTATTGTGGGAACCTAGAAAAAGGGTTAAATTAGTAAATGGGTTAAGCATATTGTATGACTGCAATTATAAATCCAATTGGTTTAGAGGAAATTCCTGAGATGGATTTGAGTAGATTGGATTACCAGACTGGTTTATTATTTTGTAGTATTAAATACACCATGCAGTTTTCTTGAAATGTAATTCTAGAAAAAGAAATAAGGATGCTCTATCAAGATCAAGTAAGAGGGATTTTGAGCTTAGAATACATCAACCTTTCCAAAGTCCAAAGATACTTCCTGACCTCCTCCCAATATTGTAATAAACATCACTCTGCCCCAGCCTTTCTCAACCTTTTGACCCTGAAGGAACCCTTGAAATATTTTTCAGGCCTCGGGGAACCCCTGCCCATTCAGGCTCAAATATAGGCCAGAAGTTACAAAATTATTATATTTGTTTCATGTGTAGGCCTGTATACATGCATTAACAGTGTTCTTAAACTAAAAATAAAGAATGAAACCTACCTCTTTAATGTGAAGTTGCCTGAATTTGAAATAATTTTTTTAATAAATCGTGATCTCCCAGGGAACCCCTAGTGACCTCTCGCGGAACCCCAGGGTTCCACGGAACCCTGGTTGAGAAACCCTGCTCTACCCAGTAGGGCGCAGAGTAAGCAACAAGTTCCTAGTAAAATCTCAGATCAAGAGCATAGTTGAGCAGGCTAACAGTGGGATCTGAGGACCTAGTGCATTTCTGTGAAAATGTACTGTCTTTTGACCAAGCAACTTTATTAGCTTTTCGGCCTGAATACTACTTTCCACTAAACTATAATATAGTTAAAGTATTTGGTTTTGACTTAATGTGTCACATAAACCATGTGCTTTATTCATGCTTAAGCTAGTATTTTCTTTTGCCACTTTTTTAAACATGAAGCTTTGGGGGCAGTCTTGTTTCCCCACTAGCAGAAGCCTTTGCTTCACCCCACCACCCACACCTGAAATCAACGCAACCATTACTCTGCTCTCCTACCCTCAGCCTCCAATAGAGTTTCAGTGTGTAATGTATTTCTGGCAGTCTTTCAACAACAATTTAAAGAGCATCAAGACGGCTGGTTCCCTGCTGCAGAAGGGAAAAATTGCAAGGCTCTGCAAAGTGTCAGAAGACCCAGATCAATTCTGGCAGCATTCCTCCACTTCTGCTGCTGCAGCAACAAACATCTGCATTTAGAAGTATCGTGAAGATCACCTGGCTGCAAAAATGACGACATGTTCTCCTTTCTGTTTGCAGTGGCTTTTAAACAGAAACAGAAGGAAAAGCATATTTGCAGCTGGGTAGATTCCCCTCATAGCAACCACTCAGAATTTTTGCAAATGGATGTAACTTGTACTGAAAACATGGAGGGGGGAGGCCATTAGAATCCCCCCCCCCTTTGGTGCTGCATGGGAGTAAGATGACTTTTGTTACTAATACAGTAGGAACTGCAGCAGTTTGGAGGCAGTGACTGAATGCCACTTTTTGAATTCTCCTGTCAGCTCGAGGAAGTGCCCCAGGGCTTAGAGTGTCCTGTGCCTGTTCTCAGCACTTCTAGCTTAGTCAAAGACCAGATGTTCAGAGAGTTGGCTTCAAATTATCTTTGAGGGGCATTATGACGGTATGAAAGTTGCTGGTTTTGTTTGCATGACATGGGTGTGCGTGTGTCACAACTGCAAATAGTTTTGACATATCCTTGAGCTAGTGCTGTAGCCTCCACAGAGAGGGAGATGCCATTTCAAGATTGCCACTGCTGCTTCAGAAATGGTCCAGTACTGCCTATGCTTGAAGGTGAGGATTGGTTCTCTCATGGGAAGTATTATTGGCTCACCTCACCTCACCATTCCTGGGGCTCCATCTGTGCTGGCAGGGGAGGTACCAGCATGTGAGCATTAGGCTTCTGGAAGGCCATGGAGGTTTGCTACCATGGCAAATGCAGAAACACAAGACCATATTAGCATTTTGTCCTCTATTATTTGGGTGAAGAGAGAAACGGTATTTGTAAGTAGGCCCACAGACCTGAGAGATCGGGATGAGGCACTCAGTTACTGGCCCACAAGCAAGCTCTGATTTGCTGACAGTTCTCTGCGCTCAGCTCTGGGCTAGAAAGCACAAACACTTATTTGTTGTTATTCTCTACAAGCTCTATGGACCTGCAACTGTTGCAAAGTGTCCACACTCATAGTATCCCGATGTCTAAATAGATCTGAATGTAATTACAACAGCCCAGATCCATCATCAGTAGTTCTAAGCAGAATTCAGGAAGGCTGGGAGCCAGGAAGGCTGGTATTTTGGATGTGCCCATGGTGTGGGATACTTACAATGGGATCTCACATTTTAAAATTATATATTTTAAAGCAGTAATGGAGGGCTTTATTTTTTATCAGAGCAGGGAAAGACAGACAGACAGATATTCCTCAGAATTAGATCCCAGCTCCCCAATTCTTAGCTAAATTGCTTAACCCTGACAGAAAGAAATCCTTGCATATGTAATTGTGTATATATTTACATCTCGTGAATGTCTGTGCGTTTGTTTTATCCCTTGCTTACAGCAAGCAAAACTTGCAGGATTTATTATGCTGGCAGTTGCCCACAACTTGGCAACTGTCCAATTATATATTCTTCATTTATGATTGTGGAGCCACTGGAGGCAGGCAAATTACCTAACTCCAGGGTTATGCTCCAAAAATTCTCTCTCTTTCGCTCATTGCTGAAGCCTAAAAAATGCAGGTGGAGGAAGTGCCTCCTCCCCCCCCCACACACACACACATACACAGACATTAAGGCAGCTTATAGGACAATGGCAAGAATATAAGATCAACTGTTATTTGGCCTGGAAACTCTGCATCCTGCCAGAAATGTTGCCATTCTGCCCTATAGGATAGCAAAATCATCTCTTTCCCCATGGATAGGTATATTAGGAAGGACTATGGTCCTGAGTTGAAGGGCGTGGTGGCTCAGCGGGTAAGACGCCAGGCTTCTCGATTGGAAGATCACAAGTTCGGAGGTTTGAATCCCTAGCCCCACGTGACGGAGTGAGCTCCCGCACTCGCCCCAGCTCTTGCCAACCTAGCAATTCGAAAGCATGCAAATGCAAGTAGATGAATAGGTACCACTTCGGGGGGTAGGTAACAGCGTTCCGCGCGCGTCATGCCAGCCACATGACCGCGGAAGCATCTTCGGACAACGCTGGCTCTTCGGCTAACCAACGGAGATGAGCACCGGCCCCTAGAGTCGGACACGACTCACAGACAAATGTGCGGGGGGAACCTTTAGCACATGCCACTCTTCTTAAACTAAGCCAGTGAAGAGTGAAGGCTGAAAGGACTGAGCAGAGGACTAGAAAAAAGAAAAGTCAGGTGAGTCCTTGACAAAAGAAAAAGCAGAGAGGCAAAATGAGAACATCAGTGATTGCTGGTAGAGCCAGAGAAGCCCAGCAAGAAGGAATAGATCAGTGAGAGATTGAGTACAGATATAGAAAAAGTAGAAAGAGCTTTAAAAACATAGATCCAATGAAAGAATTCTGCTAACAACTCCATTAAGATGAATAGGTATGGAGCACTATACCAAGGCAGGCCTCCCACGGCTTGCTTTTCACCTCAGGCAATGACTTCCTTAGATTACCTAATTATTGAGAGAAATCATAGTTATGGGTCAAATGAGCCAATACCTTCTCTACATTGTGAACCTTCAGCCTATTTTTTTTTTAATTTAATAGCCTGCACAGGAGAGATCTCCAGCAAAGGAGATCGTTACCTTGTCGTGGTGCTGGAGCTTGAGCACCTCAATGAAACCATGAGCTAAACCGTGAAGGGACACCCAAGACGGGAAGGTCGTGGCAGAGAGGTCAGACTAAATACGATCCCTGGGGAAGGTAATGGCAACCCACCCCAGTATTCTTGCCATGAAAACTAAATGGATCAGTACAACCAAAGATATGTCGGTATACCATCGGAAGATGGGACTCCCAGGTCGGAAGATGGTCAAAATGCTACTGGGGAGGAACAGAGGATACGTTCAACTAGCCCCAGATGTGTGATGACGCAGCTAGCTCAAAGCCGAAAGGACGGCTAGCGGCCGACGGTGCTGGTGGTGAACGACGAATCCGATGTTCTAAAGATCAACACACCATAGGAACCTGGAATGTAAGATCTATGAGCCAGGGCAAATTGGATGTGGTTATTGGTGAGATGTCAAGATTAAATATAGACATTTTAGGTGTCAGTGAACTGAAATGGACTGGGATGGGCCACTTCACATCAGATGACCACCAGATCTACTACTGTGGACAAGAGGACCACAGAAGAAATGGAGTAGCCTTCATCATTAATAATAAAGTGGCTAAAGCAGTGCTTGGATACAATCCAAAAAACGATATAATGATCTCAATTCGAATTCAGGGTAAGCCATTTAACATCACAGTGATCCAAATATACGCCCCAACCACAGATGCTGAAGAAGCAGAAGTAGATCAGTTCTATGAGGATCTGCAGCACCTACTAGATAATACACCAAAAAGAGATGTTATTTTCATTACAGGAGACTGGAATGCTAAGGTGGGTAGTCAGACGACACCTGGAATTACAGGCAAGCATGGTCTGGGAGAACAAAATGAAGCAGGACATAGGCTGATAGAATTTTGCCAAGACAACTCACTGTGCATAACAAACACTCTCTTCCAACAACCTAAAAGACGACTTTATACATGGACTTCACCAGATGGTCGACACCGAAATCAGATTGACTACACCCTTTGCAGCCAAAGGTGGCGGACATCTATACAGTCGGTAAAAACAAGACCTGGAGCTGACTGTAGTTCAGATCACGAACTTCTTATTGCAAAATTTAGAATCAGACTAAAGAGAATAGGGAAGACCCACAGATCAGTTAGATATGAGCTCACTAATATTCCTAAGGAATATGCAGTGGAGGTGAAGAATAGATTTAAGGGACTAGATTTAGTAGATAGGGTCCCAGAAGAACTATGGGCAGAAGTTCGCAACATTGTTCAGGAGGCGGCAACAAAAAACGTCCCAAAGAAAAAGAAAACCAAGAAGGCAAGATGGCTGTCTGCTGAGACACTGGAAGTAGCCCAAGAAAGAAGGAAAGCAAAAGGCAACAGTGATAGGGGGAGATATGCCCAATTAAATGCAAAATTCCAGAGGTTAGCCAGAAGAGATAAGGAATTATTTTTAAACAAGCAATGTGCGGAAGTGGAAGAAGACAATAGAATAGGAAGGACAAGAGACCTCTTCCAGAAAATTAGAAACATCGGAGGTAAATTCCAGGCAAAAATGGGTATGATCAAAAACAAAGATGGTAAGGACCTAACAGAAGCAGAAGAGATCAAGAAAAGGTGGCAAGAATATACGGAAGATCTGTATAGGAAGGATAATAATATTGGAGATAGCTTTGACGGTGTGGTCAGTGAGTTAGAGCCAGACATCCTGAAGAGTGAGGTTGAATGGGCCTTAAGAAGCATTGCTAATAACAAGGCAGCAGGAGACGACGGTATCCCAGCTGAACTGTTTAAAATCTTGCAAGATGATGCTGTCAAGGTGATGCATGCCATATGCCAGCAAATTTGGAAAACACAAGAATGACCATCAGATTGGAAAAAATCAACTTATATCCCCATACCAAAAAAGGGAAGCACTAAAGAATGTTCAAATTATCGAACAGTGGCACTTATTTCACATGCCAGTAAGGTAATGCTCAAGATCTTGCAAGGTAGACTCCAGCAATTCATGGAGCGAGAATTGCCAGATGTACAAGCTGGGTTTAGAAAAGGCAGAGGAACTAGAGACCAAATTGCCAATATCCGCTGGATAATGGAGAAAGCCAGGGAATTTCAGAAAAACATCTATTTCTGTTTTATTGACTATTCTAAAGCCTTTGACTGTGTGGATCATAACAAATTGTGGCAAGTTCTTGGTGGTATGGGGATACCAAGTCATCTTGTCTGCCTCCTGAGGAATCTGTATAACGACCAAGTAGCAACGGTAAGAACAGAGCACGGAACAACGGACTGGTTTAAGATTGGGAAAGGAGTACGGCAGGGTTGTATACTCTCACCCTACCTATTCAACCTGTACGCAGAACACATCATGCGACATGCTGGGCTTGAGGAATCCAAGGCTGGAGTTAAAATCGCTGGAAGAAACATTAACAATCTCAGATATGCAGATGATACCACTTTGATGGCTGAAAGCGAGGAGGAGTTGAGGAGCCTTATGACGAAGGTGAAAGAAGAAAGTGCAAAAGCTGGGTTGCAGCTAAACCTCAAAAAAACCAAGATTATGGCAATGAGCTTGATTGATGACTGGCAAATAGAGGGAGAAAAAGTGGAGGCAGTGACAGACTTTGTATTTCTAGGCGCAAAGATTACTGCAGACGCTGACTGCAGCCAGGAAATCAGAAGACGTCTACTTCTTGGGAGGAGAGCAATGGCAAATCTTGATAAAATAGTTAAGAGCAGAGACATCACACTGACAACAAAGGTCCGCATAGTTAAAGCAATGGTATTCCCTGTAGTAACCTATGGCTGCGAGAGCTGGACCATAAGGAAGGCTGAGCGAAGGAAGATAGATGCTTTTGAACTGTGGTGTTGGAGGAAAATTCTGAGAGTGCCTTGGACTGCAAGAAGATCAAACCAGTCCATACTCCAGGAAATCAAGCCAGACTGCTCACTTGAGGGAATGATATTAAAGGCAAAACTGAAGTACTTTGGCCACATAATGAGAAGACAGGATACTCTGGAGAAGAAGCTGATGCTAGGGAAAGTGGAAGGCAAAAGGAAGAGGGGCCGACCAAGGGCAAGATGGATGGATGGTATTCTGGAGGTGACGGACTCAACCATTGGGGAGCTGGGGATGGTGACGGCCGACAGAAAGCTCTGGCGTGGACTGGTCCATGAAGTCACGAAGAGTCGGAAACAACTGAACGAATAAACAACAACAGGAGAGATGTTCATCTAGTTGACAGGGATCATGGAGGAGAAAGAAGGGTTAAATTTCTACTGCACATATCCTGTACTGCTAATGAAAATCTCCCCTCCCCCATAAGGTAATGTATGTACCCCATAAGGTAATGTATAAAGTATGGTTACTAACCACACAGTTAAGTAACGTCAGGTCTGGTTCTCTGTGATAATACAGCTGAGTTGCATGTGGAAGGTCCCACTTTCAATCTGATGTTACCTCAGGATTAAAAAAAAATCTGCGATGGGAAAGGCTCTGAGCCTCACCTGGAGACTCACTGTCAGTCAAAGCAGTTCATAATGGGCTGGCCTGACAAAAAGTCTGGTGGTTTAGGTATGTGCAAAATGTAATGTCCCAAGAATTCTGGAACATTCCGTTCGTCCTCCAGACCACACCAATCTCGCTGTTCTGGGTTGGTCTCTTTGTCTGAGGAACTTAATCCTCTGAACCTGAACTGTTCCAGATTAAATAAGCCTGCCTTAGCACTGGACCATATCTGGAATGCCAGTTCTTCACAGCTTGTTGCCTTATATGTGCTTAACTACAGCTCATCTGGAGCTTATATAACTTTCATTTCCAGTGGACACCCTAACCTGGATTATGTATATATAATTATGAATCCTGGGACACTATAAAAGAATCCTCTGTAACACTCTAAAAGTGGGCACTTATTTTGAATCCTTTCCCATAAAATAAACTGCCCACAATGAAACATTGCACAAGAATTTCCAGTGAGGTACCCATGAATACCATGGCCACCCCAGAGGATTTCCATGGTGCCTGCCATGCCAGTTGCTTCCCTTGGCACCATATTGTTTGTGTAAATCAATATTTTAAATGAGTGACCATGATCTTCCCAGTTTCTGTTATTCCTATGCAGGAAATGTGAAAAAGTAAGAGCTAAGACATGGAAGGAAGAGCAGAAGAAAGAGAGAGAACAGGAGGGAGAAGAGATCCCTCAAGAGATCCTCCCAAGAGATTGGGAGAAAGATGCTACATTAGGATGATACATGGTATGCCGGGAGGGTGGGGGAGGGGGGAAATAGTGGTTATGGGGTAAAAGGGGTGTTGGAATTCAGCAAATCAAGCATGCCTCATTAGCATATGGGTGATTGCTCTAGGAGGCAAACTCTGTGCTACTAGAGGAAGCTGCTTGTTGCCCCTCCCACTTCTTCTTATCTCTCTCTGATTCTTCCACCGATGGAGTAGGACGCACGTGCCTTAGCTCCTTCCATGGAGAGGCCATGTGCTAGGCCTCAACTCCAGTGGCTTTTCCACCTTTCTTTCTTTCTTTCTTTTGCTATAACTGTCCTGGTTAAGGGTGTTGTGCAAACCCAGCCATAATTCTGTGGAATAGATATTAGGATTAGGGTTAAATATATACATTTACAGTGTTTTTTTAAATGCAATGCTAAAGAAGTTATTTTTTCTTTTCTTTTTTTAAAATTCTGTTCTGTGTTTCCTATGAATGTGGAAGATATTTGTATTTTCTTATAGAGAGAAGGGTTTATTGCTAACAATAGTGATCAGACTGTTAAGAATATGAGATTTCTAACACATAAAGTATTGTGGGTTTCGCTCTTACTTGAGATACCCAGGAAATACTAAATAGCTAGGAATTAACTGTAGCTTGTATCTTCCACAAATTAAGTTTTTTATTCCTCTGGGTTCAAAGCGAAAGGTGTGTGCAACAGCAGCTGGTTATTTTTCTCTGTTGGATTCAAGTGGCATCAGGGTATCCTCTGCTGGAAATGAGTTTACCTTGCCAGACTAAATGTTCCTGATTTAGAAAGTAATTGTTACACTTGGATAAATGGTGTGCTGCTGCACAATCAATGAACCTTCAGGATCACCCCTGTGCTATCAGTGTAAGCCAGGCTTCTGCTTGCAGTCAGGAGAACAACATTACTTCTGCAGTGAACAGTTTTTCTAAATAAAGTAGTCTGGCATGACGTGGAAAATTGTTCCAACCCCAGGATATTTTTTAAGTAAAACACACAACCACATTAATTAAAACAAGACCTCCTCATTTCACACTCCCCCAGAGTTGAAGGGTCTTAAGAAATGTCACTAACATATGAAGTTATGGGAAAATATGTAAACCATATAAAGTAGCATTTTCAAAATTTATCTGGCCACTGAGTATTCTGGAGCTTTGAATATATTGTTGGAATAGATACATGTTAGTACAGAAAAGGCTTTTATATTCAGGCACCCACCCAAAATTATCAGTTGCCAGGCGACCAGGGAATCAATTAACTTTTTCACGAAGCACTTATTCAGCTCCTGCAGAACACTGACGCTCCACAGAACAGTTTGGGGCTGATGGTCTAAATATTTTCCTGACTGACAGATGTTTAATAGACTCTGGGAAGACCAAATATGAAGAGGAGAGGATCCTCTTGAATGATGTGAGGAGTGGTGGGAGGGCACTTCATCGTCTCCCTGAACATCTCCTCCTGATCCCTACAAATTGGTTCAAACCATGGATCCTCCAGGATAGGACTATGAGATCTGGGCTGCAAAAATCCAGAGGACCACTAGTGACAATCACATTGTTGGAGTCCATATCTGATAGTAAGAACAGCTATTGTGGTCCTTTGCTAAAGGCAAACCCTTAAGGACAACAATTTAATCATTTAAACCTGCGGAGTAGGGTGTGTATTTCTATAGCGTGTCCTCCGCTGCATAGATCGAGGAGGGGTGGAAATTATAAATGCCCCAGAAAAGGCACTTAAGGCTGTTTCTATATGAAAATTTCCTACATAGCTAACACTAGACGCTGCAGTGAAACTGTGTATGCATTGCCATATGTGAGTGTCTGTAGCTTGAATCATGTCAACTGGATTTCTATTTTCTTAGTGGAAACATTTCGCTCCTTATCCAAGGAGCTTCTTCAGTCTGAGCAAAGTTGGTAAAGGAATCCTAAATATGTTTCTAGGTAGCTGTGTGACCTTACACCTGGGGGCATGGTTATATTGAGATGTTATTTTAAGTCCTTTTATTATCTAAAGGAGGATCGTTAAGATCACCATGCTGCTGTTGAGCTTGTGAAATGGTCTTAATCTTCCTAGGCACAGAAGACAGAGCCGGGAGAAAGATGGGAGAAAGATTGTGCCTGAGGCCCCCACCTCTATTCAAGGAAGGATTTTCCAAGTTGGCATAAATGGATTCCTTGACCCCTCTCTCAAACCACCTATCTTCTCTGTCTAAAATGTGAACATTAATGTCCTCAAATGAGTGTCCTTTTTCCTTTAAATGAAGATAAACTGCTGACTCTGGTCCTGTGGTGTTACTTCTCCTGTGTTGGGCCATCCTCCTGTACAAAAGTTGTTACTTTTGTACAGGAGGATGGCCCAACACAGGAGAAGTAACACCACAGGACCAGAGTCAGCAGTTTATCTTCATTTAAAGGAAAAAGGACACTCATTTGAGGACATTAATGTTCACATTTTAGACAGAGAAGATAGGTGGTTTGAGAGAGGGGTCAAGGAATCCATTTATGCCAACTTGGAAAATCCTTCCTTGAATAGAGGTGGGGGCCTCAGGCACAATCTCTCCCCCATCTTCCTCCCCGCTTTGTCTTCTGTGCCTAGGAAGATTAAGACCATTTCACAAGCTCAACAGCAGCATGGTGATCTTAACGATCCTCCTTTAGATGATAAAAGGACTTAAAATAACATCTCAATATAACCATGACCTAGCCCCAGGTGTAAGGTCACACAGCTACCTAGAAACATATTTAGGATTCCCTTACCAACTTTGCTCAGACTGAAGAAGCTTCTTGGATAAGGAGCGAAACGTTTTCACTAAGAAAATAGAAATCCAGTTGACATGATTCAAGCTACAGACATTTCCACCTGGATGACTGAGAACCTTCATAGACATATGTGAGTGTGTGTTTCAGAATAATCTATGTCGCAGTGGCCACGGGTTTTTGGGCTATTGCCTACACACTTTGCAAAACAGAAAGCTGAGCCTTTGTTTCCATGTGTGGTGTTGTATAGGAGCAATTTCCTTCACAGATGCAATCTCCTATATAAAACAAGCCATGTGTGAAGCCATAGCTGTTAGTCAGGGTATTGCATTAAATAGAAAACACACAAAATCAGACTGGGAGTCCCAGTGGCCTTCTATAATCTGTCTCAATGGCTTTGGGGCCTTTAATGAAGGTGCTGGAATCAGGGTAAAAGAAATGTCAGCCAAGGAACCATGGAGCTGTAGCAGTAAGGCCGGGAAGGACTGGTCTTCACATCCCAAAAGCAGGAAGAGAGTCTCTTAATCTACTCACTTCTACCTTGCCAAGCACAAACGCAATTTGCAAAGCAGTCCCACCTCCACTCCTCGTTCTGCAAACTTCACCTAATAATCTGAAGCCTTCACGACTTTAACTAGGAATATAGGATTCAGTGGGCAAGGTGGGAGTAGTTACATCATTAGCATTACAACTCCACAAGGCTATTATATTTATAACGAGAATAATAGAGTAAGACATAGAGGGCAAACTAATATCCCTTTCAGGTCTCTTCAATGAGTTCTCAGGTTCTTATCTGAGCATTATTTTATCGGAACTGTCCGCTGATCTGAAGTAGCTTTCCCTCTGAACTAAAATGGCCACAGAGAGCCATTTTGGTGTAGTGGTTAAGGCACCAGGCTAGAAACCGGGAGACCAGGAGCTCTAGTCCCACCTTAGGCATGAAGCCAGCTGGGTGACCTTGGGCCAGTATCTCTCTCTCAGCCCTAGGAAGGAGGCAATGGCAATGGCCTGAAAAACCTTGCCAAGAAAACTGCAGGGACTAGTCCAGGTAGTCACCAGGAGTCAACAATGAGTCAAAGGCATCAAAAAAAAGAAAAAAAGAAGAAGAAGAGTCAAGACTTGGGGAGGGGGGGTTGGAGGGAATAGGATGCAAGGTGGATAGAGGATAACCCTGAAACCAGCATGTTTACTCTTGCCCCATGTATTCTTCCTTTCTTCTGTGTAGCTGACTTTGAAGGTCCTTGTTCTCACCATCTACTGTAAATACTGATACAGATGTTCTGTGTACACTGATCCCCAACTGTTTCTATGGAGGCCTTGATGGGGGGGCTTGGGGATTTTACATGCAAGATTTCTCTCATATCCTGGTCTACAGAGTTGACTGATGGTTGTGATCAGAATGGCCTTCCTTCCCTGTATGAATGTAGATATTTTCCAGGCAAAAAAGTAGTTGCTGGTTGTAGAGGCTACTGCTAGCTGTGTTTGGGCTGTCACGACGTTAGAAACACTTGTTTCTCTTCAGTTTTTGCTTAAGGTTCAAATGATATTCTTTTCACCACTTTTGGCCATTAGAAGGTCTCTGAACAGAGAGTCAGAGAGGGCTCTTCTAGATACCTTACTTGTTCAGTATTGCAGGTGGAGGTATGAATGACAGGATGAGGTCCTCAAAAGATTTGTGTCCATCATTACATAATGTGGTGGCATTATTGAGGATACTCTTATGGCACATGTGGGTGCCCATGTGCATACGTAAAAAATGCCTACAAGCTGTTCCCATGTAGACTTCTACGCAATGTGTACCTCACTCAGCCTCACTCAGGTTTCTGCAGCAAAGCAAGCCTGTCCATGGAGTGTGTCCAACACAATGCAGGACATCAGCTCTGGAGTCAGCAGGGTGATCTCACTGCCCCTTCCCCCATGTTTATATTCTGTATGTAGAAAATAACTAAATGGAGCAATTGCTAATTGTGAAAAATTCTAAGTATGTTATCCTAATAGTGGTGTTAATGCCTGTATAGGATCATTATATGAATGACCTTATGGACAGATTACTGCACACACTTCCTCAGTTCAATGTTTAGTTTATTAAGGATATGTAGCAAGATGGATTGTGCAGCCTCTCATAACAACAGCAAAGCCCAACAGGTACCACTGCACCATAAAGGCCAGTTGATTTTGTTATCAATGAACTTTGATGTAGACCTGCTGCTCCATCATCTAACTTTACAAATTTCCTGTCCATGAGCCTTGCTGCCTCCAAGCCCTTCCAATTCCATTGGGTACCCCACTCAGTTTTGTTCTGAGCTGTTTGGAGACCTTTTTGGCCATTGGAATGCTACAAGGATGGAGCAAGTTTGCATGCAGGGAACCAGCAGCCAATCATATCACGGGATGAGGTATCATCAATATGCCGATGATACTCAATTGTACATCTCCGTCCCGGGTGAAGTAAGTGATACTGTGACCATCCTCACTCGGTGCCTAGGGGCTGTGGGGGCCTGGATGGGGAACAACAGGCTTTGGCTGAACCCTGGTAAGACGGAGTGGCTGTGGGTGAGAGGCTCCTCGGTTTCCAGGAATTTGTCATCTTTAGTTCTGGATGGGATTGCACTGCCCCAGACAGACCCGGTGCGGAATCTGGGGGTCCTTCTGGACTCATGACTCCTGCTCGAAGAGCAGGTGGCAGTCATGGCCAGGAGGGCCTTTGAGCAACTTCATGTTGTGCGCCAGTTACACCCTTTCCTGGACCAGGAGGCCCTTCACACGGTCACTCATGCCCTGGTTATCTCCCATATAGACTACTGCAACGTGCTCTACATGGGGCTACCCTTGAAGAGTATCCAGAAGCTACAGCTGGTCCAAAATGCGGCTGTGCGGGCAATACTTGATGCCCCTAGATTGGCACATGTTACACCATTGCTCCTCGAGCTACATTGGTTTGCTTCCGGGTGCAATTCAAGGTGTTGGCTATCACCTTTAAAGCCCTTCATGGCATGGGTCCAGGTTATCTGAGGGACCGCCTCGTCCCCATTACATCAACCCGCCCCACCCGATCATGCAGAGAGGGCATGCTACGGACCCCGTCTGTAAGAGAATTCCATCTGGCGGGGTCCAGGAGGCGGGCCTTCTCTGCAGTGGCTCCCGCTCTCTGGAACATTCTTCCTCCAGAGATAAGACAGATTCAATCTCTGGTGGCCTTCCAAAAGCAATTGAAGACATGGTTTTGCCACCTTGCCTGGGGCGGAGAAGAAGGCAACCTCCTGGAGATGGCTGGTAACCTAAAATGGCCCTTTAGATACACATGAGCGGTATCATAACTATCATCACCATCTGGATTTTATATTGTATTTTATATTCTATATTGTATTTATATTTGATTTTTAGTTATGTTTGTGCTATTTTAACATTTTTACCCTTATTGTAAACCGTCCAGAGTCTCCCTTCTGGGGGGAGATGGGTGGTAGCAAAATTTAATAAATAAATAAAATCAGTCCTAAAGGGTTTTTTCTGCTGGTAGCCAAGGTCAAAGGCATGCCAATCAATCAGTCCTTGGCTGCCAGGCAGTAACTGACTGCATTGTTCTGTTCCCCAGGTTTGTGCCTTTACTCTTTTCTCCTCTTTAGAGAAGTCAAAGAAAATAAATTTGTGCCATTCATACCCTTGCCTGTCTCCATTCCTCTTAAACTTGCGGATACCGGCATGCTAGGATTATAGCATGCTTTACTAGCCTTTACTAGGCTGACCATACGTCCCGTTTTGAATGGGACAGTCCCGTTTTTTAAACAATTCCCAACCGTCCCGTCGTTTTAAGAAAATATTCATTTTGTCCCATTTTTTAAAGTTCCCGCGGCGAAGCGCGCCCGTGCGCCTGCATGCACGCCCACCCGCACACACACACGCACATGTGCCCGCAAGCACACACGCACGCACATGCATGCACCTGCACGCACGCACATGCACGCATACCCACTTTGTCCGGCGAGCCATGGGTAGGTTAGGGTCCTGTTTCCCCCCCAAGGAAATATGGTCAGCCTATCCTTTACCCAGATGAGCCAGTGCAGCCACGTGGTAGTCAGAGAAGGTCTGGGACCCTCTTCTGTCCCCATCAAGTTCAGGAGAGAGAAACCACTAAACAGGATTGGGCAAGATCAGAATGTCTTGCTTTCAATTATAGCATCACTGAGCGATGGGGAGAAGGTTCATCATGAGCCCTTGTTGACCCTGTGTTCCTGTCTGGAAGCAACCACAGCTTTTTGTCTACCAGAACCAAAGCAAATGGGGGGCAGTGCTGTCACCTTAAATCTTGCCTCTTCATTTGCAGATTAGTCAGTGGCGAAAGAAAATCACGCTCACGTAAATTAATCCAAGAGTAATTTTCACACTAGAGAGCAGAAAATACAAAATTCAGCAACTTCTGCCTCCATTGGTAGCAGAATAGATTTCAGAGAAATAAATATTTCTAATCATACAAATACACATTCATGCACACTATTTGTATCATGCATACCACTGTAAGGTTCATTAAAAGGTTTTTTAAAATAGTGAGATATATTATTTGCGTTCTGATATACCCAGTATGTTAATTCCATGGTCTTAGCTTACTTTTTGTCAGATTGCCAAGCGGCTACTCTATCTTAAGTCCAATGCGTTCTTACACTATTTCACTACTTGGAGCATTTAAATCATCCCAAACATTAGGGTTACCAGATCTGGGCTGCAAAAATTCAGATAACCACTAGATGGCAACAATGAGAGTGGATCGGTTTGATGCCACCTAATGATTGTCCAGGTTTTTGCAGATTTTAGTTATACTAAAGACATTTTTATGAGTCAAGAATGCAGCAACTCTGCACTGCATCACATTTACCGAACCCACAATAATCTCTGTTAATGAAATGGTCCCATGCTTCTTCAACCACACATGTAATGGACAAACTGTCCAGAGTTTTAATCCGTGACCTTTCCACCAAACATTCTTTTTCATATTTTCTATTAGCATAATTCCACACGCTTCTGGGGCACTTCATAACATAATTCTTTCACTCTGTTCCAAGCAGCGTCCATATCACTTTCCTTACTTCCATTTTTCAGAATTATCTATTACTATTTTTTTCATACAGGACTCATTTTCTCTTCCTGCAGTTGTTCTACTTTCACTGTAGTTTCTTTCACTTTTCCTTTTCTTTCATGTCCAATTTTTCCAATGATCCACTCAACACTACCAAAAATGGTCTGTCCTACAATCAGGACTTTTCATCAGCCATTTATCCTCCTTCACTAATTCTCTGTCTTTCAGCATAAAAAGTTGCACAGCCCGTATTTCAGCAACACAAATTTGGGAACAGAGGCATCTACAGGATTGGAGCCTTTTGTCCAAATTTTTATTTATTTATTAAATTTCTATTACTGCCCATCTCCCCCAAAAGGGGAACTCTGGGCGGTTTACAATAAAACCAGAATTAAAATTCAAAGCGGAGCAAAAATACAAAAATATAAAATACAGATAACAATAAATACAAATGGGATAAAATCAAGATACTGTAGTTAAAAATTCTCTGTTAGTCCTCGAGCGTAAGGGCCATTCTCGGTCTATTCTAGGGCACTAGCCATCCCCAGGAATGACTATTCCCCCTCCCATTCCAGGCATGATGGCAGAACCAGGTTTTCAGTTTTTTTCTGAAGTCCAGGAGTGAGGGGGTCAGTCTCACCTCCGGGGGAAGAATGTTCCAGAGGGCGGGGGCTACTGCAGAGAAGGCACGCTTCCGAGACCCTGTGAGATGGAACTCTTTTACAGATGGGGTCCGTAATATGCCTTCTCTGCATGACCGGGTGGGACGGGTCAATGTAATAGGGATGAGACAGTCCCCCAGGTAGCCTGGTCCCATGCCATGTAGGGCTTTAGAGGTAATAACCAACACCTTGAATTGGACCCGGAAGCAAACTGGGACCCAGTGCAGCTCACATAGCAGGGGTGTTATATGTGCTGATCTTGGTGCACCTAAAATTGCCCACACAGCTGCATACTGGACCAGTTGTAGCTTCCGGATATTCTTCAAGGGTAGCCCCATGTATAGCGCATTACAGTAGTCTATATGATGAAAGTAGTGTGGGATGTTGCAACACAAACCCCGCCCCTTTCATATGTGCATATGATGTCTTAGTGCATACAAGTAGTCCTCGTTTAGCAACCACAATCAGGACCGGAAACTCAGTCATAAGCAGTCACTAAGTGAAACCGCAACTGTGCTTATGATCTTACTTCAGCTTCCCTTTGCTTTACAGACCTGCGAAGGTGGTAAATGTGAGAACTAGTCACAAAGTTACTTTTTCATCACCGCCGTAACTGCGAACAGTCGCCAAACGAGGCAGTCGATAAACAAGAGCTACCTGTATACAAATGGGGCGGAGCTTACAACACAACCCTGCTTTCATCATTGCCCCCTTGACCCCTCACCTCTGCAGATGCCTCTGTCAAGAAATCTTGGAGGTGGGGGCAATACAGGTTTCCCACCAATCAACAAAGAAAGTGTAGCTACCCTGACTGGCTACTACACCATGAATTCATGAGACGGGATCACATGCTAAAAATAATGTATGGAAGATGCAAGACCCAGATGAAGAGTTACCAGGTTCTTCATTTTCTAAGAGGAATTGCATTAGGGCTCCCAGATCTGGACTGCACAATCCAGAGGACCACAAAATGGCAGCCAAGGGTAGAGTTTTCTGTGTCTTTTTGCTACCATCTGCTGACCACCTGAATTTTTGCAGCCCAGATCTGGAAGTCCTATAGAGTAGTTTATTTTTATACTTTATTTTAAATTTTTTATATATTTAACTATTTTTAACTATTTTTAACCACTTTTATCATCATTTTATGACAGACAGGCAACTTTTTAGCTTTAATTTATCAACATTTTAAATTAGCTCTCAGGAATGGGGAAAAGGAAAAAGAGGCAGCGTGCGCACTCCGCAGCACAGAAGCCACTGAAGCAGCAGAAAATGGATAATTATACAACAAGTAAAGAGACTGCTGTAGTAAGTAACTTAACCTTGGACTCCTTATCAGGTAGAGCTAACTTACAGAGCTCAGTGGAATGGGATAGTCAACAGCTCTTAGAACTTTCCTCCTGCCTTACAGAAAATGTCTCCCCCTCCCAGACTACAGCAGCTTGCTCGGCAGCTGCTATGCTTATGCAGGAGGGAGTTGTTATGGACTTAAAAAGGGAGAATGCAAGAGACTTTATATCTAGACAGTGCTTGCTTACCGCACAGACAGTGGTTTCAATCTTCGAACTTCTAACATCAATTAAGGATCAGGTTGACTCCCTGAAGGAGTCCGTTGTAAAATTCATTAAGAACTATCCAAATAAAACAGAACGAAACAGGAAGATATCTACTACTACTCCCACCAACAGTCATCAAGGGGTTAATACAGAAAATAAAGCTGGCTCTACTCCCAAAACCGAAAGGAGAGGAAAGAATAGCTCTAAAGAAAATAGCTCTCAACCAGGAAAAAGGCAGAGAGGAGATCCATGTAGTTATTACTTACAAACCAAACAGATTACCTTGCAGATTTATGATAATAAAATGAATAGAGGGAGATGGGGTGATAGGAGAGCTGTTATGCTCTCGTTGAGTCTGCTGCTACGATGCGAACGCTCTCTGATAGACTTAGTGCATGCTGAATGGCTGCCATCCAGAAGAGACTATATCCGAGTTTTGTTAATATTTAAGCAGCCTATAGTTCCCAGCATGCTTTTTAAAATGAAGCCTTTCCTGAGTACTTTTTCAATATTTCCAATACGTGTTTTTAGCTCAGAGAAAGTGAGTCCTCTCCTTGATCAGTCTTTGAAAGGGGGTAATATTGCTTTAAGTTCTGATGGCAGTAGCAAACATACAGATAATCATGAAGTTGCTACAACAGCAATGACCCTGAGTGAGGAAATGCCAGAAGAAACGCTGATTGACTTATTTGGGGAGTTACCACAATCAGAGCAATCAGATGTTATACAAAGACTGGATGAATTAAGAGAGACATTGAAAACAACACAATCTATGGCAAAGCCATTAATAAATATGGCATTACTAAGTACTCAGGCCTGTGAAAATATATCTGTTCAACAAAATACTACTACTTCAACAGAAAAGAAATGTCTAGAAACACAGGCTGATTGTGAGGAAATGGCATTGCTCAATCCAGTCCCAGATAATTTGCAGAAAGTTAAAGTATCTTGTGTGTTAAAATCGGATGCTGGTGGTGGAATAGAACTGAGTCCTAAGGATTCTATTTCCAACCAAATGTTGTCTCAAATGAGTCCCGCATACGCTAGATCTACAGCATTTGAAGGAGAAGTTCAAAATGGGTTATGGAAAGAACTAAAGGCTGGAACATCCTTACCTGTTAGTGAGGACTTTGTTTGTTTGGATGCTGATTCTACTTTGACTCTTCAACCTGTTAAAGTATTTCATCATAATTGTCTTGCTCCCCAATCTCTGTTGGCGCTTCCCCATCAACAAGACAATGACGAAGGCAGACAACTTGTAAATCAATGTGTCTTCTTCGATACAGAAGGCATTCTAGACAACATCACCCCTGCCGATTGACTAAAAGCCTCATGTACTCTAACCCAAAATTTCAAGTCTCCAATGGGGCCGCCTGCCAACATCAATTGCAAGGTTTTTCTCCACCTACTGACTTGGAACATTGCCGGTTGGAAAAATCGAGTATCTGATGGAGACTTGTTGGAATTTCTCTCTGGCTTTGATTTTATAGCTCTTCAAGAAACTTGGCTGTCCAAAGAGGAAGAAAGGATCCACATTCCAGGATTTAATTCCTGGTCAGTCCCGGCAGTGAAACACAAGACTAAAGGAAGGGCATCGGGAGGATTGTCGATACTTGCCAAGGCTGAGTTGGGTTGGCAAGGCCAGGAACTGGTGTTTGGTTTTGATTCTCCTTTCTATTTGGTGGTTAAATTTTCGTATGAAGCAGTTGTAGTAGTACTAGTGAACATTTATCTGCCACCATATTCATCTCCATACTTTTCTCCCAACATTTGGGTAAATTTAGAAAATTTACTGTTGAAGATAAACCTTAATTACCCCAATGCTATTGTAATTTTAGCGGGAGATTTTAATGCCAGAGTGGGGGCTTCTTTATTTGATTTTGTACGACTGGGTGTTATTCCTGAGGACTACCTTATTAACAACCCACCCTGGCATTCTAGAGATTCCAAAAGGAACATGGCGGGTTCTCAGTTGGTCTCACTAATTTATAAATGTAACCTTCATATTTTAGGAGGCAAAGAATCTGATTTTATATATCCGTTTACATTTCATACAGGAAACTCTAGTAGTGTCCTAGATTATATTTGTGTTTCTCGAAATAAGTCTGGGTTATTTTCAGATATTCAAGCCCATGTGAGAGAAGACAGCGATCATCAGCCGATTACAGTTTATTTTGCAGCCAGATCAGATATTAGATCATTTATGACTTATGATAAGAGGTTACTAGCCAATATTGAAATTAGGCAAAACAGAAGACTTAGGTGGCACAAGGTAGATACAAAGGCAATAACAACCTATCTAAACTCAGAGCAGGTTCAGTCTTGGAGAAATTCTATTTCAACTCCTTTTCAATGCCCAGACAAGATCTTGACACAATATGCTCTTTTGTCTAGCTCGTTGAGGAAATTTTTGATAGATAAAGTTCCTGCTAGAAATCATTCTCAAAACAGTATGAACTGGTTTGATTCTGATTGTCTACATACTAGGAAACATTTAAGGGCAGCAATGCGTATGGCCCAGAGTTATCCTAGTATAAAAAATCAATCCAAAATGCTACAAATCAGGCGGGAATATAAGAAACTTATTGTGTCCAAAAAAGCTCTTTATACAGCTAAAATATGGGCAGACTTGGAATTATCAGCAAAAGGAACTAATTCAATATTTTTTTGGAATTCCGTCTCGGGTTTATTGAAGGAACGCAATTTTCAACTTGACATTCCTATACCTGCCTCAGTCTGGGAGGATTTCTATACAAGTTTATTTACTGAGTCAAACCAAAGACCCTTGCAGGAAAGTATAATTGATCCTACTTATTTTGAAAACCTCCCTCTTTGGCCCTCAGTGTCAGTGGCAGAAGTCAAATCTATCATCCATTCCTTGAAACCCAACAAGGCTCCAGGAGAGGACTTTTTACCACCAGAACTTTTTAAAACCCATACTGACTGGTGGGCCCCATTACTTGCAGGTTTGTTTTCTTATATAAACAACACAGGATTCATTCCAGTAGGATGGGAAGTAGCAATTGTTGTCCCTATATTTAAAAAAGGAAATAGGACTGAGCCACAAAATTATAGACCAATCAGTCTTATAGGAATTGCTGCAAAAATGTATGCCAAACACCTCTTGGGCAAAATAGAGGACTGGGTAATTAGGACAAACCTCCTTGTAGAGGAACAAACTGGTTTTAGACCAGATCGCTCCACAATAGATAATTGTTTCACATTACATCATCTTATTTCAAAACAATTGGCAAATGGTAAAAAAGTGTTCGCTGCTTTTATAGATTTTACCGCAGCTTTTGATTCCATAGATAGAAACATTTTATGGAAGAAATTAATTAATTTAAATATGGAGCCCAGACTTTTATTCCTGGTAAAGGCCCTCTATTCAAATACTTATTTAAAAGTAAGAACTGGTGTAAATGGCTCTTTAACCAAAAGTATTCCTACTCATAGAGGTGTCCGGCAGGGTTGTATCTTAGCTCCAATGCTCTTCAATCTTTATATTAATGATATTCCAGGGTTTATGCGTACCGTAGATACTCACATGTTAAAAATTCATGGCATATTTGTGAATGTCCTATTATATGCAGATGATATGATTTTGATGGCACATTCACAAGTTGGCCTGAGAAGACTCCTGAAAAAGTTGAATGTCTATTGTGTTCATAACTCTTTAACTATAAATAAGTCTAAATCTAAAGTGATGGTTTTTGGTAAAAGAAAAAGGATGAAATATAAATGGCAAATAAATGGGGAGCCTATAGAACAAGTGAATTCTTTCACTTACCTAGGAGTGGTTTTTACTGATACTGGAGCCTGGGACAATCATTTCAGAAGGACCGCAGGGAGGGCTGAGGTCTGTGCCAAAAGGCTATCTAAACTGTATAATTATAAATATCCCGGCACTTTGACCCCTATTCTGAAAGTATTTAGAGCAAAAATTGTCCCAATGTTGACTTATGGTGCGGAAGTGTGGGGTCTTACAAATTCTGCTGCACTTGAATATGCTCAAACCCGCTTTTTAAGAAGTATACTGGGAGTTGATAAAAATACGTCAGCACCCGCAATTAGAGCAGAAACAGGTATCCACTCTATACATAGCCAGACAGTATCAAAGGTCTTTTCTTACTGGCAGAAGGTCCATTCAATGGACCATGATAGGCTTCCCAAATTATGCCTACTTGAACAAATGAGTTTGGATTTTACCACATCCTGGTTAAAACATCTCACTAAAGTTATTACACAATATGGATTTTCCATTCAACAGGTACTCATAACTGCACCGCAGGCAAAAGATATTTTTAAACAGCGAGCCCTGGATATCAGTGCCCAATTGGACATGGAGACATTGGCAAAAAATGGTTCATTAAAATGGTTAGCTAAGAATAAAACTATTTTTAAATTTGAAAAATACCTGTCGATGAGTCTAACACAAAATCTGAGAAGGGCCTATTCCAGGGCTAGGTTTGAATTGTTGGACTCTATGGTTAAATATGGACGTTTTCATCATTTGCCATATGATGAGAGGACTTGTGTATGTGGGGACCCAGCCATAGAAGATATTGCCCATGTTTTGTTCGACTGCAAATTATATGATTCACTTAGGATTAAATTCCTGTCTCCTTTGTTAGAAAGAACAGCACACTGGGATTCTAATCACAGATTATCTTATTTTCTTTCGGGCTCAAATACTTTTATTGTGAATAGGACTGCCAAGTTTGTAGACAAGGCAGTTCACCAGAGAGCCCATTATATGGAAAAGATTGGAGTGCCATGTAGGGGTGATGAACTCATTTGAATTCTGATTAGATATACATGTATTGTATTTATTATTATTTCAGGTTATTCAATTATCTTATTTCCTATTTTGGTGTATTTTTATCAATTTTATCAGTTAAATTGAATTGTATTGTATTCTTGTTATCTTATTTTATCTTTGATATGGTCGTAAGACTAATCAATAAAGTTGTTGCTTGCTTGCTTGGAAGTCCTATAATTTGCATGATCTTTCCCTCTTTAGTGGGAAACAATTAGGTATACTGGACCTTCTATGGATTACTGGCATTGCATTATACATGTGATGGTGAAGATGGCAGCCTTTCATTATGAAAAGGCTGTCTTAGTCATTCTATGAATTGGCTGTATTCAGCCAATCAGTTGCTGATGTTCATAGAACCAGAACTTTCAGATTCTGATTAGATGGCCATTTTTGCATGGTTGCCCTCTCCTCCAAGTTTTGGGCGTATGTAGAAATAAAAGTTGGGTCTGTGAAGCCACCTGCAATGTTAAACGTCCCACAAAATGTAAAGCAGTGAGGATTTGAACTTTGCTTGTTTTAAGACTCTGAGACAACCTGAGAATGTTCAGATCTTACAGTAGTTGTCTTCGCAAATACTAAACATAGATCAGTCTTGTAAGGCTCTCATGTAGACAAGCCCATGATACCCTTGTTAGAAACAGCCTTCTGAAACCTATTGGCTGTGTTCACACAACACACATATCTATAGTTAACATGTTAGGCTGGTTGTGGTTCAGCATATCATGCAAATACAGTCCTTAGAACAGGCAGAGTTTTCCAGCTCAGACCTTTTTGCATCCATATAGGGCAGTGTTTCTCAACCTTGGCAACTTTAAGATATGTGGACTTCAACTCCCAGAATTCCCCAGACAGCCATGCTGGCTGGGAAATTCTGGGAGCTGAAGTCCACATATCTTAAAGTTGCTAAGGTTGAGAAATGCTGATATAGGATATGACCTTCACCTGCTTGACAAAATGACTGTCAGTTCCATTTTGAAAAAAAAAATGCTGCCATGTGATTGTCTGGTTCATTGGACCATGCTCAGAGAAATACAATCTTGAGTGGGTGCTAAATCCAAACACATTACAACACATATTGTAGATTTATCCCTGGGAGGGAATGGAGTACATCAAGGTGGCCAGACTAAGAGAAGCTTCACCAACAGATCAAAATGAGGCTGGTTGAACCTACAAGGGTTCTTCTGTCTTGGAGAGGGAAATGTCAACCTAAACATCTTCTCTTGTTTTATGTGCCCCTGAGAGAGGAAATTACACCTGGAAATATTTGTGCTTCTATACAGTTATTGATTCGAGAAACAGGACTCCCTCTGGCTGTCACTCTCATAATCTAGCACTAGATTTTGGCAGAAGTCTGTCAGAGCTGTAATGCAGAATAAGAGAGCATCCCCACTGCATCTCATTGGACTGTGCTGAATTAGGAGTGACTCCCACCTCACAATTTGTCCCTTTGAACTGAAGCCTCCACCATCTTGTATACAATGACAAAGAGATTTGCGAGTACGTAGGAAAGGGGCCATTGGTTAGTTAGCAGCAGCTTCTATCACGCCCTCAGCACAATGGCAGAACCAGATCATGTGAAGTCTATGTGGGTAAGAAGGGATGATTCAGAGAACGAAGTGAGAAGCAGCCTCTGTGGCAGTGTGCTGGCAGGACGGGAGGCGGTTTAATTTCCTGAAAGGGCTCCGGTTTCAGATGTTAACGACCGCTGCCCTAACTTGGGAAGGTGGGAAGAATGTGACTGGCAACTGCCCCTCATATCTGCCCATTTTCTGTGCCACGAAAAGATGTGCTTTGCGATTACCTACATTATGTAATTCTCAACCTGGTTCTAAGGACTGCAACAGCCTCACCAAGCCATCCCTACTTTCAGAATTGAGAGGGCTCCCTGGTCCAACTTAGCTTTGAAGGTTTTTTCCCTAATCCTAGTAAGCAGTTGTGATTCTGCTAGACGGGGGTGTTATTCTCCACATCCTGAGACACACTTACTCGTTCATGTTTAATTCTCATTCTCTGATAAAAGGCAAGGGGTGAGATTAAGGGTACAGGTTCTCAAGCTAAATCTTCAGCTGAATTAAGCCCAGGAACTGCATGCGTTCAGTTTTTCCTGTCCCCTCCCATCACAACTCTGTTCAGGTCACAAGGCCCCATATTCAGGAGGACCATGCTTAGATAATGACAAGTCTTCAGTCAGGTAGGGTCAACAGAAGCCCCCATCCCTGCCCGGTACTGTTACCCAGAGGGCTGCTTGGTTGATGCCAGGGATTAATTTCTAAAGGAAAGAAGTACAGAAGCCTAAGTCTAAGGACGGAATAACCTGCAATTGGAAACCCCGGCTCTCTGATTCACTGGGAGAAGCCACACTTGCTTATTGATGAGGGCTGTGAATTTGATACACAATCAGAGGCATTCAGTTATTATTTTTCCACCCTGGCACTGGAGTGTAGACCAGGCTCTTTTGCAGCCCTGGAAAACACGAATCAGAGGTGCTCAGGGCTGAAGAACTGGGTGTCTTTGAAAAGGAAGACTGGGAAACTTAGTGTTAATTGCTAACGCAGCAGCCACTCTGCCCAGGTAGGACTCAGGCACATGAGTGCCACCAGACCCCCGTCCCACTTTATCCATACCTTCCATATCGGTGATCGTCACAGTGGCTGTGCTGACCGCTTCACCGTGCTCGTTCTTGGCCACACAGCTGTAGACTCCAGCGTCAGCCACCTTGCTGTTGCGGATTTGGAGACTGCCATATTCCCCTTTCTCCTCCTCTTTGTCCTTCTTCTTGAGGGAGGCAAGAGGTACCTTCTCCTTGTACCAGGTCAGGCATGGCTGGGGGTTGCCAGTCACAACCACTTTCAGCAGGAAGTCATGGCCGATGCTAACAGCTGCGTCTTTCAGCTCCTGCAGAAAAATTGGAGCTGCGGGGCCTCCCTGCTCCGCCGTGACTTTGGCTCTCTTAGGAGGGATGGCAGGGCTTGGAGAAGCTCTGCCAGGGGCCCATCCTGTCTCCCCAGCTTCTTCTTTGCCCTGGATGAAAGTATTCTGTCCCTGAGCTTTCTGCATGGTCTAGGGCCTCGCTGGCTTTTACACGGTCTGGTTGCAGTGATGTTGCATAAGACCCCCCCAACCTAGGGCTCTGCAATCTCTCAGCCAGATAGGGCCCCGCACAGCCCCCCGGCAGCTGTTTCCCTTCCTTGATGTTCACCCTCTCTGTGTGAGACCCCCCAATTGCTGGGCATCTGCCAGGGGGCACTGACGCTGCTCCAGGTGCCTGCCCACCCAGCCGGCAAGTCCCAGAAGGTTGCTTTGCTGCCAGGCAAGGGGTTATTTTTAGGATGGTCTCAGGTTGCAGCCAGCCCATCCCAACACATCGAGGGAGCCGGACTCTTTGTAGAGGGCACAATCCTCCCGATTCACCCAACACCCATGCCTTCATTCTGCAACTCCTAACATCTTTACTGTCTCTTAATGGCCCCACTACTCCTCATTCCACCGAATTATCCCCCCTTTTAGAGGAAGGGAAATCCCACCGTGAAAAAGGCTCCAGCCCCCCTTCAGTTTCTCCCTCCTTCCCTCGCTTCCTCCCAAGGAGCAGCTGTTTTCTGACATGTCACATTCCTTGACCCAAGCTGAGAAGAGCGGAGTGTATGACTGGAGCGGCTCAGCTTCTCTAGCAAAGATAAAAGTGGGCGGGGACGTTTTTCCAAATTAGGACTGAGGGACACAGGGCCTCTAAGCCCCGCCTTCCCTTCCTCGTTTCTAGACAATCCACACTGGGGACACCTTGAATGCAAGGTGGAGATAACATAGTGCTCCCTTCTATGGCCCCAGGGCAAATATCTGAAGAAATGATCTCTTCCCCAATTCTAAACAAAGCCCATCATTCCCTCCCTATAGCTTTTTTTTATTTGCTAGATTTATATCCCACTTTTTGTAACAGGGGCTGAAGGCAGTGTACATAGTGCTCCCTCCTCCTATTTTTCCCTACAACAACCCTGTGAAGTAGGCTGAGCTGAGAGGGAGAGCAACTGACCCCAAATCACCCAGTGAGCTTCCATAGCTGAGGGCAGACTACAACCTGGGTCTCCTTGTTCCTAGTCCTTGACCACAACACCACACTGGCTCTCACACAGAGTTGTGCCAAATATTCTCCAAGATCCATGGGGTGAGGTAAAGGAGATCTAGGGAATGTAGGTCAGACAAGAAAAGTATGATCTAGGTTGAATAGCCAGGGTTAATTAGGCAGGGCCAACTTTCTATTGGGCAGATGGAACATTTATCTGCACTGAGGATCCTGCCAACCGCACCAGATGGAGGGCTTCTTGGTAGCAGAGGTCCATGTGTCCAGGTGAGGAGAGAGAGGCAGGATGGTATGTTCTGAAGCCAAATGTATAAAGGTGGCCTTGGCTCAATGTGTATGTGGAAGAGAGGATATAAGCAAGACACCACCACCACCCAGGAAGGGAACATATTGGCCTGTCTGCAACTGGAGACACAGACGGATGCAAATCCACAGTTGGCCGTGAAGCTCCCTGGATGTCCTTGGACTGGTCATCCTCTTTCAATTTAAGCTACCTCACAGAGTTGTTGTGATGGCTGAATAAATGGGAGAGAACCACAAGCACTAATTGTAGCTCTTTGGAATAGCACACTTACAACATGTAAAGGAAGCAAACAAGATCTGGGAAAGATGAGTAGTTTGGAAGATTGCAGAAGCTAGTGGAAGAAAAAGATAAACACAGTGTGAGAAAAGTTGTCATCTAGAACTGGCCTAAAGACTTGACAATTTCTGCTAAATCAGGGGAGCCTAAGGCTCAGATCACACAAAGGATGAGTTGCATTAACCCTGGCAGAATGATAGAGTAAGTAATTTCCAGTCCTGGGCTTTGTGCTCTGCAACCCCAAACTCTAGATAGCAGAATTGGGAGAGCCGACGGCATTATGAATTACTCAGGGAAAAACCTATTTGACATTATCCATTAAAAGACAAACCAACAAGAATTACAGGAATTACAGTGCGGAGCAATGCTGCATGTTTTACCACTAGATCATGGAAAGATTTGAATGATGCTGCCATCTGCTGGAGAGGAGAACTTTTGCCTTTCAAGTGGTTGAATAGAGCTATGAAAAACTTAACAGTATTCAAGGACATGGATAAGGAAGCAAGAAGTTGGTGAAATAAAGCGCAATAGGTAAATTACAAACCATAGTCAGTGCACGAATACTAAAACCCGTGCACTGGTTATCAGGTTGGGTTCTAGGCACAATACTGGATTGTGGAGTCCATGGTGCTCTCTGAGCCTTGTTTTCTTGCAGACGTGTCATTGCCAGGCTAGGCAACATCTTCAGTGCGAAAAGGGAGTGGAACTTGCTCTCTGTTTATATACCCTGGCTTGTCCTGCCTGTGTTGGTGGAGGTGTTGTACTCTCCTTGGTAGTACCTTGATTGGGTTGTTGTTTGCCGCTTGGTTGATTGCCTGAGTTAATAGTTCCTTGATTAAGGTCTATTGTGTTGTTTGATTGCTCCTCTGCTGCTAATCTTGCTGTTAATCTTTGCATATCTTGTTGTTGATTGCTGGCCAAGAGGTGTTCTGGTCTTCTGGCTTTTCTATTGTCTCTTATGAATGGTATGTAAATGTTGTTTACCTCTATGTGTCTGTTGATGGCTGCTTTGTCTGAGTGCCAAGCTTCCAGGAATTCCCTAGCGTTCTTGGATTTGGCTTGGTTTAAGATGCTCACAGTTTCCCAGTTGAAAGTATGGTTAAGTCTGTCCATGTGTTGTGAGATTAAGGAGTTTTCATCATGTCTTCTGACTGCTAGTTGGTGTTCATGGATGCGTTCTGCTAGTCTTCTGCCTCAATTATAACACAGAGGCCTCAGTTATAACACAGAGGATGCAAATAAATTAGAATTCTTTGCAGCTTTCGAAGCAGCATTGAAAACTACAGGACTTACTACAGAAACCCAAGAGAATGTAAGACAGATAATCATACCACAAAGCAGAAGGACATTGAAACAGAACCAACTGAAAGCAGAAGACAGAGCAGCCCTCAAAAACCTAAAGATGGACCAAAATATCATCATCCTCCCAGCAGACAAAGGCCGCACCACCGTCATTATGGACAGATCACAATATATACAAAAAGCCAAAGATGTACTTGAGGACAAAGAAACCTACACCCCAGTAAACACCAATCCCATACAGAAACTGGACAACTAGGTCAAAAGAATCCTCAACGACCTAACCAAGAAAGGTCAAATCACTAAAGAAGAACAGAGGCGGATGAAAAGCAGTGGACCCATCATCCCACGCTTCTACGGCCGCCCCAAAATACACAAGCCCGACATACCACTCCGTCCAATTGTATCATTACCAGGGACCCCCACATACAACATAGCTAAAGAACTTACAAGAAAACTTGGGCATCTCACAGAATACTGTGATAGAATACTCTATCAACTCCCCACTACAGTGCCTCCAGAAAATCAAAGACCTAAAAATAGATGAAGATGAAATTATGGTGTCATTTGATGTCACTGCACTCTTTACATCCATAGACCAAGCACTAGCGATTGAATCCATGGCAGCAATTCTACGTAACACACCTGACCTAACTAGATACACCAAGATCAAAATACCCAGAATCATGGACCTCATCAACCTCTGCCTCACCACCTACTTTCAGTTTGATGGACAAATATACCAACAAATCAAAGGAACACCTATGGGATCACCACTCTCAGGACTCATAGCAGAGATTGTAATGCAACGTCTAGAAAGGATAGCACTCCCACGCATACAACCCAAAGTATGGATCCAGTATGTAGACGATACCTTCGTCATAATAAAAAAGGAACAACTGGAGGAAACACATGAAACCATCAAGAACATCCTCAAAGGAATAAAATTCACAAGGGAAGAAGAAAACAACACACTACCCTTCTTGGGCATCCTCATCAGTAGAGGAAATGATGGCAAGCTAGAAACACAAGTCTACCGGAAATCTACCCACACTAACCAAGTGCTCCACTACCAAAGCAATAACCCAACCTCCCACAAGAGGAGCTGTGTAAGAACACTATTCAGACGAGCACAAATGCACTGCAGCAACCCAGAACACCAGAAAAAGGAAACAGACCACTTATATAGCATCTTCCAGCAAAATGGATATCCACGCAACTTTATCAAAAAGTGCCTGACCACTCAACCCACCACAGCAAAACCAACAGAAGCTATGAAAAGGATTACACTGCCATACATCAGAAACATCTCAGAAACTACTAATAGACTGTTACAACCACATGGCATCACCGTAGCACACAAACCAACCAAAACCCTTCAGAACATCATAAGTAAACCAAAAGACCCAGTAGCCCAAGAAGAAAAAACAGGAGTTATCTACAACATACAGTGTAAGGACTGTAACAGCCACTATGTAGGACAGACTGGCAGAAGACTAGCAGAGCGCATCCATGAACACCAACTAGCAGTCAGAAGACACGATGAAAACTCCTTAATCTCACAACACATGGACAGACTTAACCATACTTTCAACTGGGAAACTATGAGCATCTTAAACCAAGCCAAATCCAAGAACGCTAGGGAATTCCTGGAAGCTTGGCACTCAGACAAAGCAGCCATCAACAGACACATAGAGGTAAACAACATTTACATACCATTCATAAGAGACAATAGAAAAGCCAGAAGACCAGAACACCTCTTTGCCAGCTTCCAAGGCTCTCTATTAATGCTAATATTATTACATCTTGTCCAAGGAGATGGTGCAGTAAATTAAAAAAAAAAAAGAATAAAGCAAAAGAAAACTAAGGGAAAATATAAAGACATGCATTTATCTTAATTTAGTTCTGTAGGATTCCATGAAATCCTTTTTAAATTGAAAATGCCTTTGAGAAAGACACCTAGGTAATCCCATTTTTAATTTATTTATTTATTTATTTTGGTGCCTTCAAGTCAGTCTTGACACCTGGCGACTGCCTGGACAAGGCCCTGCCGTTTTCTTGGCAAGATTTCAGAAGTGGCTCCTTCCTAGGATTTCTTTCATTGGCTCCTTCCTAGGGCTGACTGGCCCAAGGCCACCCAGCTGGCTTTGTGCCTAACGCAGGACTAAGCAGGACTAGAACTCACACTCTCCCAGTTTCTAGTCTGGTACCTTAACCACTACACCAAACTGATTAATCCCTAGCAGATTAGATAAATAAATAAACAGAGAACAGAGCTATCATAACAATGCTCCAAAACTCCAGACCACCACTAGATGGCAAAGTGATATTTCAATTGGACTAGTTACTTGAGTACAGTCACATGGCTGCCTGTGGAAGTCAGGCATCATGTCTGTCCAGCAGCAGAAATCAAAATGGCCATCCAAGGCAGTGGCCTGCAAACGGAGGGGAGGGGGTGTGATTGCTGCAGCAATAGGAGCTGGGCAGATCCCAGCTTCTGACCCATTTTCTCCGATCTTGCTGTCTGAACACCAGACATCATGCGTGCAACAAGGCTTGTGTCAGGAGAAGATGGAAACCACATCACAGGATCAGCTAAATCCGAAGCTAGCCAGCCTCAGATTTGGGTTGGGAATGCGGTGAGGGCAGCACCATGAACACAGACTCTCAAAACAGGCACCTTCAAGCTAGAGTTAGAGGGACATGTGCAGGAGTCCTTAGTTACAGGATACTGTTTGCGTAGGTCCCTGCCTACCACTTACCGGTAATCTCTCAGTGCAGAGTCTCACAAGGCACTTCCTACAGAATGTGGATGAGGACTCAATTTCTCAAAGGGTGACTTTTGGCACACTTGGTGTGACTGTGCATGGCTAGGGCCACTGGTATGTTTTGACTGTGTTAACACAGGCTAAACGTGAGGGGGAAACAAAGCTGCAATCTCTCTGGGTGTCCATGGGATGTTTCTTTTGTTGAAGAGAGCCAATGTTTAGGGAAACATGTTCATGACTCTGTACCAGCTGCAGGGCAAAGAACAGCACCTTTAAGTGCCCCTTTTCCTGTTTCTGTAGCACCGTCAGGAGGTTGGGTTTTCACGCCAGTGCCAAGCGGAATCTGTACAGGAGCTCCTTCCATATATGAGGGACTGTGGTGGTAGCACGTTTCCAAAAGGCAGCTGTGGACGTACAGAGTAGCAAATGGGACAATGCAGTATCTGGAGGGTTTAGAATGGGATCATGAAGAACACACCACAGAAATGGAGGAGAAGCAGGACGCGTTAGAAATGCCTCTGCTATACAAAGCATAGAAGCCTCTTGGGACCAGACACTGAGACGCCGCCTCCTCCTCCTCCTCCTCCTCCTCCTCCTCCTCCTCCTCCTCCCTCCTCCTCCTCCTCCTCCTCCTCCTCCTGGATGTGAATAAAGCGAATCAGATTTGCTCTGCCAGGGGCAGCAAAGGACGAACATAGAGACAACGAGTTTTGTGCTGCATAGTTTATTTATCTCTTTGCAGGACCAGGTACTGTATGTGTTGGGGTGTAGGGCTAGGAGCATTCAGTCTCTCTCCATCTCCTCTCTCTCCATTCACTCACAATTACAAACTGTTCCCCGCTCGCTCTCTCGCGCACTCTCACTCTCCATATATCCATCACCTGATCACCTGCCAGTTCCTTCTCTTCTCTTCTCTTCTCTTGTCCACAAGTCTTTCGCAGGCCTTTTCAGCAGTCCCTGTGGGACAGATCTGGGATGTGGGGAAGGGACCACACCCAAGGCAGGGAAGTTTGTACTAGTGGGTGCATCGCCCCCTGGCATCTTGCTCCTCTCCCTGGCGGCCTTTATACCCCACCTCCCAAACAAGGGGCTTCACTTCACAGCAGGCATGGGGGGCTTGTCCCCTTCTGGGCCCAAGTCTTCTACTCTAAGCGGCCTCGCTCGCTTTCTCCTTCAGGGATCCTGACGCTCCCAACGCTCTGGCCTACGCTTGTAGGAAACCCCAACTTAGACGGGAAGGGGAAAACCTTGTCCAAAATAGCATGTTCAGTAGCATGGCAAGAGGGACAGACGATCACTGGGCTTAGAGGTGCAAGCATCACCCGCCCGCCCCCAAGCAAGGAGTCCTGCTCCCCAGGGGCAGGGGCATCTCCGTGGCTTTGGTCCCCGAGGCCAGGCTGGGCAGGTGACTCAGCCTCACGTTTCCTCCCCCTTCCCTCTCTCTGTCCATGGCCTGCAGGTAGGTCTCATCACCCCTGTAGTGGAAGGACCCAGAAGGGGCAGGGGCCTGCCCTCAGATTGGGATTGCAGCTACACATGACTATCAGAGCACACATATGTGACTCAGGGCATGCGTGACACATGTAAAGGCAGATGAGAGTTTTCTTTTCAGGCAACGGTCAGACCCCGTACAGTGGCAGGAAGCCTCACCTCTAACACAGGCATGCACATACCACACACACACACACACACACACACACACAGAGTTGCGCCTCTCTTTCCGCCCTCCCCCTGCCCGCCTGCTCCGGAGATAGGAAGAGCAGAAGGGGAGCCGAAGGAGAGAGGCTTTGGGGAACAGGGAGCTTCTTGTACATTCAGTTGAGCGGGTGAGGTTCTCCAGTGGTGCTGTTACAACAGGGGTGTGCAGGAGAGGGTGTGGGAGCCAGCATCCCCAGATCTTTGCACATGAGAAGGAGAGGGTTGAGATGGGCCAAGGCCGCTCTGGGAGTTGCAAGACCTACAGCATCTCATGCTGTTGCTGCGTGGCTTCGCTGACCACCTGGAGAGAGACAGAGATCTCAGTGAAGGAACGCCCTATCCATGTCCCATGCTCCTGGGCCTGCTCCCAACTAGTCGGGTCCTTTGCTTGCTCCCACCCTCTGCTTCCCTATTTCTGCTTTATAGGGACAGGAGAAAAAGAAGAGATAACTGCAGCCAGCTGTGTTGCTGCAGATGCGCCTCCCGTTCCTTACTCTCGGTAAGTCTCACATCAAGAGGGTCAGCTGTTCCCAAATTAGACTATTCTCCCTGCTCCATAATGGTACGGAACGACAAATTCAAGCCCATCTTTATTGACTTTTCTTGGATTTTTCTTTTGGGCAGCAATATTGCTGCCCCTCCTGATGTTCATCAGTGCCCATAGGCCTGTCAGCTTACCTCCCCATCACGAGTCTCAATGGTTTTGATGGTCACTGTTTTTTTGGTATGGACCTCAGAGCTCCTCTGCTCCGGGCTGGTCTCTGTAGGGCAGAAAGAGGCATCAGTTGATGCTGGGTGTGCTCCGGCACGAGTGTCATGGGAGTGCTATGGATGTTTTCCTCCTAACACAGACTCACTGTTCTCCATCACTCGCTCACACCAAGACTTAGGAGGATATGGGTACCATGTTTACTTCATGGGTTCTTGCCAACTTAACTGAACAGTGTCTGTAATGGAGTGAGCATTTATGCCAAAGTTAACCAATCTTCCAAGCTGTTTTTCAGCTCTACTAGATACAGTGGCAGCCTCAAAACAGAGCTTAGATTCAGAACTGGAATTATAGCAGCTATAATATTTAGGCTTAGGAAGTGCTCGATTGCATCACATCTCAGCCTTTATAAGACTCTTTTTGGACATGAGAGAGAGTTTGTTCTTGTTTTGATACAATGTTGAGAAAGTAGGGCTATCCTGTTTGGTTTGGTTTCTGGTATGTATGTTTACATCAGGGTTTCTCAACCAGGGTTCCATGGCACCCTAGGGTTCTGCGAGAGGTCACTAGGGGTTCCCTGGGAGATCACGATTTATTTTAAAAATTATTTCAAATTCGGGCAACTTTACATTAAAGAGGTAGGTTTCATTCTTTATTTTTAGTTTAAGAACACTGTTCGTGCATATATACAGGCCTACACATGAAACAAACAAAATAATTTTGTAACTTGTGGCCTATATCTGAGCCTGAGTGTGCAGGGGTTCCCCGAGGCCAGAAAAATATTTCAAGGGTTCCTCCAGGGTCCAAAGGTTGAGAAAGGCTGGTTTACAGTATTCACCATACTGCATTTTTTTTAAATAGTATCCATTTATGATGTCTCAACCCAACAAACATGTTAGAAAGAAACTTAAGGGGAGAGATGGACCCATTCAGCTCACTTATACACTTCTGGATGGAACTACATATTACGCATAGTACCAAAAACAACAACAACAACAACAACAACAACCCTAAGAACCAGCTGTAGAGAAAAACAGCTTCAGGTGGGAATGATTTGGAGTGAAGAAATGGAAGGTAGGCTGGGATGTATAATCCTTCCTTTGTCTGAGTGTTTTGTTCTGAACCAAGCCCTCCTTGTTCCAATTGTGGGGTTTCAGACACATTTGTCACTGCAGGCCCATTTCAGGAACTCCAGGGCTGGAAGGATAGTTATAGGGAAGGGCACCATTTTTAATTGAAAAGCAACCTCTGTCTCCCCTGCCTCTAAATGCCATCCTTTAAAACCCCGTTTTCTTTCCAAAAATATTTTATTTGGGAATAAGCAGAACAGATTATGATAGGCATGAGACAGGTAATTCCATCCTCATTTGAATCACCAATCTAAAGTGAGACTTGGGGACGGGTTTCCCTCTGTTCCTGCTCCTTTTTTTAGCATACAAAACAACCCATCCTGCTTTTTTTCACACAATGCCCACATAGGCCAGATCCACATCACTTACCTCGGAAGTTGATTGCAGAAAATGTTTGAATGGGCAGTGAAATTCTATAAAGAAGGGAAGGGAAAGGAAGGTTAATGTAGCCCTGTCTTTCTTTTCTGCTTTCAGATTTCCTGTGTTCTACAGCAGCCCTCCAACAACCGTCATTATCCCTTATGGTCCTCTTTTTTTTAAAAAAACAACAAACTAAATTTGAACAAACTCTACTCTTCTGGCTCGCTTACTGAAGCTTTGTTTCAAGCCTTCTTATTGTAATTCTAAAATTGGATCTTCATGCGAATTCAGCATTATTGTAAAACATAGGTCCCACTGGGCCAAATGGCTCAGCCAAAAGAAAGATTAAAATTTGACTCCAAGAGACTCGCTGTTTCTTTCCTAAGAGAAGATTAATTTCATCAGATGTCACAACAGAAGGATGCATTTCCTTCTCTGTCATTCTTTGCTGTTACCAAGCACAAAGGCCGAGTCCAGACAATGTGATAAGCCATGTCTGTTTTACTAGAGTTTCTTGTACAAACTGGCTAGGTTCAACAAGCAAAGTCCACACCATGGTTCAAACTACCATGGTTGAATTCTCACAATAAACCAAAACAAAGCAAACCACTTTTTGACCTAGTGAGATGTCTGAACTCAGTCCAGAATTGCAGTAGAACTTTGTCTTGCAGTGATACACTGCGGCTTCACAATCAGCTGTAAAAAACTGCTATCTCTTATCCCTCAAAAAAAAAAAAAAACCCACCCCAAACAAACCATCCATCAGCCTTGAAGCTAACTTTACAAGACACACAGATTCAGATAGGGCTCACCTGCTCTCTTCACCCTCCAGCAGCTTGCGGTAAGTGGCAATCTCAACATCAAGAGCCATCTTGACATTGAGCAGGTCCTGGTACTCGCGCAGGTGCCGGGCCATCTCATCCTTCAAGTGTCGGATCTCCTCTTCAAGCCTCTGGATGGTGTCCTGGTAATTGCCAGCCTCGCCAGCAAAGCGCTCCTCCATCTCCCTCATCTGCCTCATCAGAGAGTCGTTCTGGAAGCCAAAAGGAGGAAAGCAGTGAGGAGAGAGAAAGGAGGAGATTTCCAGCCCCCCCTTTTTTTTTTACTGAATGTAAGGAAGAGCCCCCCAGTCTATTCAGAGGGAGATAAGAAACTGCTTCATATTGATTCAGATCATAGGCTGAAGTTTTACCAGCCAGCCTCGATAAGGATCTTCAGCTGGCCATGGGACTTTCTCTAGGTAACACAGACCTTCTGTCAGCCTCCCTCAGAGACTGTGAATGGCATCTCCATCCAACAGCTGTGCAAAACTACAGCTGTCCCCTCCCTTGGGCCGTTTGCTTTGTCTATGCCTCCCTTGCATTAATATCAATGAGCATAGGGAAGAGGAAAATCTTTCCTCCCTAAAATGGTTCAGTGCAAAGTACTGTATTCTGAATTTGACTCCATTATTCATATGGCATGGCAGCTCACCGTGCCCTTGAGTGCGTCAATCTCACAGGTGAATGACTGGATTTGATGCCGATACTCCATCATCTCCTGCTTGGCTTGGCGAAGTGCATCATTGTTTTTATTTGCCGCCTGAGTCAGGTCAGACACCTGTATATAGACAGAAGAGGAGCAGATAAAGCACACATGTGGATTAATATGAGTGAATCCCATGAATGAAGACCAACCCCAATCACCCCCAGCCTTTTGGCCAAGTGATGCTGCTCTTACACCCTACCTTGGATTTGTACCACTCCTCTGCTTCACAGATGTTCTTTGCAGCAATGTTCTCATACTGGGCACGGATGTCACGCAGCGCTGCTGTCAGATCTGGCTTCGACACGTCCATCTCCACCTGGATTTGTTGCTCTTGCAGCTGGGATTGCAATTCTCTAATTTCCTGGAGAAGCCAAAGTTACCATCAGGCCAATGCAGTAGGGAGAGGCTTACTAGCTATCTTCCCCAATCCATACTGGTTAGGCACAAAAGTCCTCATACTCAAAAATATCTGGAACCACCGAACTGCAAAAGATGGCTTTCTGTTGTAACAAAATCTTCTCCAACCTGACATTCTCCAGCATGATCGATCAGGAAGTTATAAACTATTTTCACACAACACACTAATCTATGGTAGATTAAACCATTGGTTTACTAAATTAAGCCAGTTCCCTGAGTTCACACAACACGCTGAACCATAAACTAATAACACTAGCTTGGTTTACATAACACGCTGGTGGGGTTTGCCCAACATGCTAGGAAACTGGTGTTTGATTAGTTTGGGCCATTGTACCAAAACATGTGGCGCAACCTGGCTGGAGAAGGCTGGCCTGGTGACATGAAACCTCTGATACTTGATACCCTCTCCCATTTTTAAAAATTAAAGCTGCTGTTATAGCTACATTCTGGGCTTGATTCCCACCATCTCCCTCAGCAGCCCCACCCCTCCTTCCATTCTGGAAGCCATCATTTTGAGAAGAACTACAACACATGTACAAGACAGCTGCTTACTTCTTCATGCACTTTTTTGAGGAAAGCAATTTCTTCCTGCAATGATTCGATACGCCTCTCCAAGTCAAGACGGGCCAGAGTGGCTGCATCAACATCCTGTAATGGCAGAGAAAAGAGGCGCATGACCTCAGCAGTAATAATAGATGCAAGAGGCTGGCCCTCGTTAGAAGAGCACAATTTCACTGAATAGGGAAATGCACTCAACTGTGTGCTTCTGAAAAGGCGGAAAAATTGCATCTGCCCCCCTCTGATCTTTGACCAACATAATCTGGGAATCTGGCCAATGAAAACAATATAGGAAGTTCTGGGAGCCCAGGAAATGAGTGGGAAGGACCACAACTGAGAACCAATTCACACAATCCTTCAACAAAAGGGATACTAACCTTTTCTAACATTGCTCCAGATTCTGGCATCCATGCCAATGGCAAGGCAGTTGCCTGAACCTCAATTCCCAGTTCCTTGAAATTCAGGGTAAATGCTGCTCCATTGTATGTATCCCTGAAGGAGCACTTCAGCCACCCCCTGTGCCATACACATCCTATTATGAATGACTCAGAACATCATCTCACTTAGAATATAGGGGCCAGCTACATGATGCTGAAAGATCATACATGCCTAAGTCACACAACACTATATACAAAACAGTAGGGGGCATTGCAATTATTCCAGAGTGGCTGTAGAAGGCTAGCAACTTGATGCTCTCCAGAAATCTTGTCTTGAACTACAATCCTAATCATTCCGATAGCTGAGGATGCTGTCCAGAGCTTATAATTTGAAATCCAAATGCCAGTTGTATACCACTTTGGAAATGACCTGAGAAGGTGCTAAAATGGGGTGCGGGGGTGGGAGGGGGAGAAACAGTATGTCTTGTCAGGTATGAAATGGCAAAAGAAAGCTAAGCAAGCACCCTTCAGGGAGAGAAACCATAATTTAATGAAAAGTGAGAGCCAGTTTGGTCTAGTGGTTAAGGTGCTGGGCTAGAAACCAGGAGTCTGTGAGTTCTAGCCCCGCCTTAGGCATGAAATCCGGCTGGGTGACTTTGGGCCAGTCACTCTCTCTCAGCCCTGGGAAGGAGCCAATAGGAAACCAGGAGACTGAGAGTTCTAGTCCCACCTTAGGCATGAAAGCTGGCTGGGTGACTTTGGGCCAGTCCCTCTCTCTCAGCCCTGGGAAGGAGCCAATAGGAAACCAGGAGACTGAGAGTTCTAGTCCCACCTTAGGCATGAAAGCTGGCTGGGTGACTTTGGGCCAGTCCCTCTCTCTCAGCCCTGGGAAGGAGCCAATAGGAAACCAGGAGACTGAGAGTTCTAGTCCCGCCTTAGGCATGAAAGCCGGCTGGATGACCTTGGGCCAGTCACTCTCTCTCAGCCCAACTCACCTCACAGGGTGGTTGTTGTGGGGAAAACAGGAGGAGGAGGGAGTATTAGGTATGTTCACCACCTTGAGTTATTTATAAAAATAATAAAGGCGGGATAAAAATTCATTAAATTAAATTAAATTAAATTAAATATTCACTTTGCTTTTTCACAAGTCTTTTCCTCACTTTCCCAGCCACACTGGAGGAAACACTTGGACTTACAGCTCTGAAAGCAGCTAAGTTGTTCTCTGCTTCTTCTTTGAGATGAATCTCCTCTTGCAGCCTGTGAAATGGGGCAGAAAAATGGGTATTGGGCAGACTGGTAAATCACTCACTGGTCAACATAAACAGCATTGCCTTTCACGTGCCTTAGAAATCCAAGGCCAGTGTTTCACCCTGAACCTCTGACACTCTCCCAAGCCACTGGAGTAAGATATGCATCAGGAATGGGCAATTCTCCTACATTCCAGGGGGTAGGGGTGGGATCTGGCTGGCGGCCAGGCTAGGAATGGAGCAAGAACATGTCCTCTCATTGCCTGTTTTAGTCAAAGCCTTAAGCACAAAGGCATGAGCTCACTGATGGATAATGCTTACTCCCCCTTCCCTTTTAGGGTAGCAGAGCTTTGCTTTACTGAGAAAAGCTGGAGCAGGAGCCAGAGTCTTGCAAAGAAGCAGCATGAAAACTCTTGGGAGGACCCTCAGCCTGGGATTCTGGAGATGGCATGATATGAAAAATATATAAGGCGATGAGAGACAGGTGGAATGCTACCAAGTTGCTGAAATGCAGGACCTGTCTTCCAGGTATTTTGACGTGGGACTAGGATGGCGTCACCTAGGTCAGCCTTTCTCAGATAGGGGCCATCCAGAATTTGTGACTATAAGTCTTATCACAATCAGCCAGAACAGTCATTGGTCACAGTTGCTGGAGAAATAGGAACTGTAATCTAACACTTCTGTATGTGCTTGAGATTGGGAAAGGCTCAGATAGGGGATTTGGACATTAAAGAAAAGCTGGTGAATCGTGGCCCCGGAGTTCTGGAACTCTGGTCACAGGTTTCCATATCCTCAATCATTGTATTCCATATCTCTATTCCTGTATTTTTGTGTGTATAAACACAGCACCCACAAACCTCCAATCCTAAACTGTCCAAGCTTCTGACATCCTAAACCAGACTGGAACCTGCCATTTCAACAGCAGTTAGTTCCAGCAGTTGTAATCTTGTGATAAGGCTTGCAAAGGCAGCCTTCTGTATAGGACTCTGGCATCAGCTTTACCCAATCTCATGCCCCCTGATGTCTAGTAGTTGGCATGGATGTTGGAAGATATGGTCCCCACAAATCTTGAGAACCCCAAATTAGGAAAGGCTGCTTGGTAGCCACAATCCAAACTAGAAAGAAATCTCTCCTTTGCTTCACAGGCAACTCTCTCCGAGCACTAAACACTCAAGCCAAAGATCACAGTTGGTGTATGCTATAAAGAACCAAGGATTAAAACGATGATTCCAAAATCAGTGCACATCTGCTCACAGATTCAGGAGATCATTCTAACAATGCCTGGTTAAAGGACTTTGCCCCCCAGATTTCTTTGTCTGAATTTCTCCTCTCTTATCTATCCACACTTCCTGTCTCCATACTCAACCTTGCTGTCTCACTGCTGCCTTCTTCCGGCAGGGTCCACTTGTGCCCTGTCAATCACAAGGGAGCTAAATCTGGAGGAGAAGAGAAAGCCTCAAAGAGGATCGGCCATAGAGTAAGGGAATAGGTCTTGTCCTTCCAGAAGCAGGGTACCAAAGAGCCCTCCTACTGAAGAGCCCAGTTTTTTCACAAGCCGTTAAATTATTTTCATCTCTCTCCTGATGTTATAGCATTAATCCCGCTCCATTGCTAGTACGAGGTGTGCCAAGGCACATCCTGTGAACCCAACTATTGAGCCCTCCAGAGAAAGCACACCATGACTTAGCATGATTTGTGAACCCAGCTGTTAGGCAAATCAAGCTGAGGGATAATCATTAGGGCTGCAATAGCTGCAACTATACTGGTACAAACTGTAGGGGGTCTTGAAGAATCTGCTGACATACGGAGAAGACCAACATCATGTGACCTCCAAGGGAGTCACTTTTCCTAATCCATTGAAACTGGATTTTTTTTTCTCATGAGTAGAAGAGACGTTCTGGCAGAAAGATTTATAGAACTGGAAGGTATGCTGGATAACATGGTATATAACACCTGCACCTGCTTCAGCTCTTTACTGTACATTTTTTTAAATGATGAAGGCTCTGTAGAAGAGGGATTCTATTACCAAACCACTAATATATTTAATATATTTTAATATATTTAATGTGCAACCCAAGAAGGGACTTGGTTTCTGGCTCTCACTTGGAGCTAATTAATTTAAAAGTTTTAGAACTCACCCTATCCCTAATGTTCAGGATGTCATTTTAATTTATTTCAACCTAGCCCTTAGGCAGACTCATAGAGATAGGTCATTGTCATATGCTTGTGGCGCATAGATCCTGAGCAAGTCAGGGGCTTAGTTGGGACATAAATAGACAATCTGCATCATGCAGGGAAAAAACCAAAAGTGACCTCATGGAAAGAGACAACCGTAAGTAGTCCTCAGCCTACCAAAAGATAAGTCAAGAGGTGATCTAATAAGAACTTGAAAACAATGGTTTAGAGTATCAGACCTCCCCCCCCCCCCCCCGTAACTGAAAAGGAAAAACAGACATAACTGGCATGGAATTACTGTAAGCTAAAGATATTCCCATTTAAGACCAAACCCCAGGGTTTGATAAGGAAGAATTATCCACTCCCTGCATAAAATAAAATGACATGTGTCTAATTTTCCATGAGGTCCAAGTCCAAACAGAATGTTTGACGAGTATAATTTAGTCTCTGAATCCAATTTTTAAAAAAGGCAGAGATTCCTTGAGTTGATGACCTTACTGCACATTGACTTCTGAATAAGTATGCTTCCCTGCACCAAAAATAAACCTTACAAATATTTTCTCATCAGACTTAAGTACTAGGTTTTTAGATACTTGCCTTCCTCTTTCAGATGACTATTTTAGACCCGAAAAGCTGTCTTAAATTTCTAAAGATGGAAAGCTTTATAAAGAGAGGGTGGTATGTCAGGGAAGTCATTGGGCACATTCTGAGCCTTTACTCGAAGAGTACATTTTGCCATGGGCCCAGTGAGACAGAATGCCCCTTGAGCATCATGGTAGCAACATCAGGGCAGAGCACAAGAAGCGTGGAGAGAAGTGCAACTTCAAGGCGAACGTTGCTCAGTGACAGCGGCGATGCATGCTTATCCAGGGCCTGGCAAATATGACATTTGATCAGCGAGTTTGGGAGGTCAGGGCTGGCAGAGCACTCCCTCTTGCTGTGATTGGTGCTACCCTTCCCTGTTTCCTCCATCTCTGGTCAGGGAAGTGAACCTCTTCGTGACCAGGAAGAAACCTTAGATTTACAGATAAACATAAAGACAGGGATGAGCTTAGAGAAAAAAATATGGTAGCAAGTCGTGGACCTCAGGCTCACCTCTGCTTCAGCTTCTGGAGATCATCTAGCAGGTTGTCCCTCTCCACATCCACACGTGCTCGCTGGTTGGTCAGCAGCTCCACCTGGCGCCTCAGCTCCCTCAGCTCTTCCTCATACATCTCGGCTATGCGCGTGGGCTCCTTGCCCTTGAGTCGATTGACTTCAGCCACCATGAGGGCATTCTGCTGCTCCAGGAAACGGACCTTCTCGATGTAATTAGCAAAGCGGTCGTTGAGCTCTTGCAGTTCCACCTTCTCATTAGTACGGGTTTGCAGGAATTCCTGGTTCATGGCATCAGCTAGGGAGAAGTCAAGGACCTCGCCGGCACCTTGATAGGCCGAACGCAGCGGGGCTGAGTAGCTGGCTCGGAAGCTAGAAAGGGTGGGCACTGCAGCACCACGGGACACTTGGTAGACCCGGGAGGACAGGGAGCTGGAAGAAGAGCCCTTGGTGCCGAAGGAAGCCCGTGGGAAGGAAGGTGCCGCTGCCCCCCCAAAGGTACGGCGGTATGAGGAGACCCTCTGGGTGGAGAAGGACTGGCTCATGGTGGCGGCTTGGTGGGTCAGGCAGGAAGGCAACAGCTGCTCCGGGTGAGAAGTCAGAGTCGGGACGACAGTCGGAGCTCTGTCTATTTGTATCCCTGAGTCTTGACATCATCCAACTGCCCCCCCCCCCCCTCAGCTCCAGCTCCCAGTTTGGAACAGCTGTAGATTCCTCTGTTGAGTAAGGGAGGAGGGAGATAGATGGCAGCAGCCAGCAAATAATCACGGGACTCAGTTATTCTTTGGTTCTGCTTGGCAACAGCAGCTAGTCCTTTCTCAGGAGCAGGCCCAGAAATTGGCTGGGAGCACCAGAGGGGATGATGGTCAAGAGGTACGAAGGAGGAGCAAGCTGGGGATGTAGAAAAGTGGGAAGGGGGTGGAAGAGAGATTGCTATAGGAATCAGACAGCCTTGGTAAATGGAAACACTTTTTTATTCTGAAAAAAGTTACCTAATGCCCATGCTTTGGAGACAGAAGGGAGGAGGAGATGTATTAAGGGGCATTTATAGTCCTCCAGAGCCAAAAGAAATAAACCTCCGTACAAACCACACATACATTCACAGACACAAAGACATCCCCTAAAGGACTGGGCAGGCAAACAAGTTCTCCTACCCTGGAATGAAGCCAAATTGAGAAGTATTTATGAAAGACACTGAATAAAGATTTCCCAGAAAAGCTGAATCCCAGCGAAGCTACATGTACAGTAGCTCAAGTCTAAGGAATGGAGCACAACCATTTCCTAACTACAAAGTGATGACAAATAGTGCCTATCCTGGGTGCTGGACTTGTACATTCTCCTAGGCAGGCTTTGGGGTAGAACTGAAATGAGAGTAAGTAAACCTCTTTGATGATGAGTAAAATAAGCTACAGACTCCCTCAACGGCTAATCCCTACATGAATGGATCTGTGCAGTTTGCTTGTCAAAAATGTAGAACTGATTTATTTATTTATTTATTTATTTATTTATTTACTATCCCGCCTTTATTATTTTTATAAATAAGTCAAGGCAGCGAACATACCTAATACTCCTTCCTCCTCCTATTTCCCCCACCACAACAACCCTGTGAGGTAGGTTGGGCTGAGAGAGAGAGTGACTGGCCCAAGGTCACCCAGCCAGCTTTCATGCCTCAGGAGGGACTAGAACCCTCAGTCTCCTGGTTTGCCATTGGCTCCTTCCTAGGGCTGAGAGAGAGAGTGACTGGCCCAAGGTCACCCAGCCGGCTTTCATGCCTAAGGCGGGACTAGAACTCTCAGTCTCCTGGTTTCTAGCCCGGAGCCTTAACCACTAGACCAAACTGCCTTCTGATTTACCAGTCTAGCCTACACCTCTGAGATTTTTTGGTGGCCTCCCATCCAAGTACTAGCAAGATCTGGCACTGCTTAGGCTTTTGAGATTAGCTAAGGTTGGCTTGGTGTGCCACCTGCGTGCTGGGAGGTACTTTTATGCAAAAGGCACTTCTGTTGCCTTTGAACCACAGTTGAAATAGCTTTTTCCAGCAAGCAGGAGAAGAATACCCCACCCCCAGGCCTCCTGGACACATTGTAATGCCATTCTTAAAGGAGCAATTTCACAGGGAGGCTGAATCACTGACAATCGCCCAGCAAGATCATTGCAGACTGAGGTAGATCACCCTGTTTATCCATGCATCCAGAATGGAGCCTGCAAAGTCAGAATCTCCTCCTCCTCGCATTCTCCCAGGTAGTAGCCACAAGACCTAAATAGCTCTTCGGCAGGCCCTGAGCTGTGGGAGGCTATTCAGAGCCAGGAGGAAGGAGCAATGTTAACTCTTTCTGCGCCTGGCTCATAGGAGGACTCAGGATGCCATCTCTTCAGCCCTGACAGCTGGTTTAGGCATTCATGCATCCCCCTTCACATTGTACACACCCATCCCTCTCCCTGCTTTGTCCCCCTCCCTGCCTCCCAGCATCAGGCTGCCCCTTATTTCCCACTTAAACCCACACACAGGATCTGAAGCAAGAGGGCCTCTTCCCACTGCTATTTCTGGTTCTGTGGATCCCAGAGGATAGCCAATAGCTGTCACTGAGGAGTTGCTCTATAGCCAGAATTGATGGCCTCCCGATCCTCAATAAAGGGCCCTAGTTCTTTTTTTAAGGCCAGCAAAGCTGGCAGCTATCACCACACCTCAAGAAAGTGAATCCTGTACTTTGTTTGTGAAATGGATGTAAGAGTAGATCCTTTTACTTGACCTTGAATCTTCCCTTCAGTTCATGGAATGGCTCATCAATTCCAGTGATGTAAGGAAGGAACATTTTCTTCATTCCCTTTTGCTGCACTGATTTTGTACATCTTGCTCATGTCACGATACAGAATACGAAGGGAACACAGAAGTTCACTCTCGTTCACTCCGTATCAATACAGGGAAATTGCTGATGCCGTATCCTGACACATGGCTATCTGACTTCTGCTAAAACACATCTAGTTAAGAGTTCTTTCACCTCTTACTGGATTTCCTACCAAATTTTGTAAATGGGAATTGCACTAGCACCTTAATCATTTGGTTGGTGCACTTTTCTGAATCTTTTACAGCTTTTCAGAGATGATAATCTGAACAATCTATGGTATTCAAACTGTACTCAAACATTGTCATATCAGCAGTTTGCCACAGTCAATAGTGTGGAGTCCCAGCAGCACATTGTGGAGTTTTCTAGGCTCCAAAAAGGTGCAACTTACTCACACATAACTCCAGGGTTATCCACAGGATGTGGTAAAAAAAAATCAAGATGGCGGCCACAATGGAGCAACTGTCATGCCCACCAATAAATAAATACACACACACACACAACTTACATGTCTTTAACACCCTGAAAAGGGGGGAATCTGTTTATACTGTAGTTGCTAACTACTGTTCCAGTATGGACCAAGAAAATAAAATGTGCAAAACAGTGTATTGTATTTGGTGTCCTGAAATTCTTGAAGAAAATTTTGAATAAGGCAGTCCGGGATCTCAGTCTGGCTATTAACATTCAGCTCCATCCCCTAATGACTTTCGTAAATGTACAATAAAACTCTGTGGGAGAATCAAGTCATGTTCAGTAAAATAGCCCAGCCCCACCCCACCCCAAGAGAAATAGACAACTTCTGAAACAAAGTAATGTGTGGGTTGGCATGCTGATCTGCTGGGCAACTTTAGGGAACCTAAACTAGCATGAATTTAATAATTATGAAAAGACATTTTGTATTCAGATTTCATCCCCCCCAAAACCCTGGAAGCTATTATGAACCCTACCATAGCCTTGTGTGGCAACTGCAGTACACTAGGTCAGTGCTTTCCAATCTGCCGCCGTTGGTGACACACCAACGGCGGCAGCGGCGTGGGGGCGTGCGCAGGGCGGGGGCGTGCACGGCGGCAGCGCAGGTGGGCGTGCAGCGGCGGCATGTGCGGCAGCGGCAGCGGCGGCCTCCGCTAAAACGCAGAAGCGCTGACGGCACGCTGCTGCCACCGCCGCCATGCACACCCCCGCCACCACTTCCGGGTTGTAGGGGAACACACCAAACTGTGTGTCGCGACACACTAAAGTGTCGTGACACACAGTTTGGAAAGCTGTGCACTAGGTGTTCAGGTATTCTAAGTACTAATATTAGGGATTCATTGGCCAGAAGGACATGTGTCCAAAAAACAAAAGAACAAAGAACAAACCAAATCATAGCATAATATTCAAACAAATTCACATGAAAAGGATCAGATGAAATAAAAATGGTTCCCTCTTTCTCACACTTAACTTTATCTATAAGGGAAAGGGAAAGGTTCCCCCCGCACATTTGTGCTGTCGTGTCCGACTCTAGGGGCCGGTGCTCATCTCCGTTTGTTAGCCGAAGAGCCAGCGTTGTCCGAAGACACTTCCACGGTCATGTGGCCAGCATGACGCACGCGGAACACTGTTATCTTCCCACCGAAGTGGTACCTATTAATCTACTTGCATTTGCATGCTTTCGAATTGCTAGGTTGGCAAGAGCTGGGGCTAGTGCGGGAGCTCACTCCGTCACGCGGGGCTAGGGATTCGAACCTCTGAACTTGTGATCTTCCGATCGACAAGCCTGGCGTCTTACCCGCTGAGCCACCACGCCCCTTCATGTATGAGTAACATTATATAGCCTTTTATTCTTTTTCCCAAACTTCAAAACTCCATTTTATCTCATCCTGTGCTTCTCCCTAGCTTTTATGGCATCACAACATAATCTGGTATTTGGAAAATCCAAAGACTTGCAAATTAAAAGAAAATGGATTAAGTTCATCTTGGTGTGAACCAACAAGGTACTCAGAGTCTTAAGAAACAATGTAAGAACAAGGTTACTTGGCACCTTGATTCTGTTGAACAATCCTGATTGTACAAGCTTGCAATGTAGCATATGCTGATGGATTGTGTAGTAGTTATAGTGGAAGAAGATAGTAGATAAGAGCATATGGGATAAATAATATTCACAAACAGGAGAAGGTAATTTGCAGGCTGCCTGCTGCCTGTGGCCTCCAACAACCTGTTTCCACCACCTGCCAGCACTCTATGATCATGCCACAGAAGTTTATGGACAAAATGGCTGAATTTAGGCAACATGGATTTTGTTTTGTTTGGCTTTTGTTTTGTTTGGGACTGACAACAAACTGTTCCCATTTCCACCCTTAAACTACTCACAAGGTTTTCAAAATGGGTTGAAATCACTGTTTTTCAAGCCACTTTCAGCCTGAAGGGTAGAACGGGAGTTCCCTTTCTCACAATTAACTCCCTCGAAACCACCTTAAAAAAATAGCCTCCCATTCTGGAAATGTCACCATATCATCGGATATCCTGTGCCCATCCAGAAAGACAGGAGCCTTTGACAGTCCAAAACATTGCCTGTCCCAGTTCATAAGCATCAAGATCAAATATTCCACTAAATAAATTCATACTAGCACAATGAAAGCTTGGAACATTGGTGGCCTTTCCACACACTTAGTATTCCATTCCATTCCATTCCATTCCATTCCATTCCATTCCATTTTATTTTATTTTATTTTATTTTATTTTATTTTATTTTATTTTATTTTATTTTATTTTATTATTTTATTTTATTTTATTTTATTTTATTTTATTTTATTTTATTATTTTATTTTATTTTATTTTATTATTTTATTTTATTTTATTTTATTTTATTTTATTTTATTTCATTTCATTTCATTTATTATTTTATTTTATTTTATTTTATTTTATTTTATTTTATTTTATTTTATTTTATTTATTTTATATTTTATTTTATTTTATGTTATTGTTTTATTTTATTTTATTTTATTTTATTTTATTTTATTTTATTTTATTTTATTATTTTATTTTATTTTATTTTATTTTATTTTATTTTATTTTATTTTATTTCATTTCATTTCATTTCATTTATTATTTTATTTTATTTTATTTTATTATTTTATTTTATTATTTTATTTTATTTTATTTTATTTTATTTTATTTTATATTTTATTTATTTTATTTTATTTTATATTTTATTTTATTTTATTTTATTATTTTATTTCATTTCATTTCATTTCATTTCATTTCATTTATTATTTTATTTTATTTTATTTTATTTTATTTTATTTTATTTTATTTTATTTTATTTTACTTTATTTTATTATTTTATTTTATTTTATTTTATTTTATTTTATTTTATTTTATTTTATTTTATTTTATTTTATTATTTTATTTTATTATTTTATTTTATTTTATTTTATTATTTTATTTTATTTTTTGCTCGATCAAATACGTAGAATCCTTCTTAACTATGCTTGCAACTTTCCATAAGATTCCGAACCCACAGTTATAGAACTGTTATTCTATATATATACAGTATGTATGTATAGTATGTATGTCTGTGTGTGTGTATGTGTGTGTGTATGTGTGTGTGTACACACACACACACACACACACACACACACACACATATATATATATATATATATATATATATATATATATATATATCAAGACTGCTTGAAATGTTTGGTGTGGGGGATGTGGAGCAGAAACAGTACCATGTGGAAGTATTCTCTGTACTTCTCTGCATTTGTGATGTACAATGAATTGTTCAGTTCCCCCTTTCCTGAAGAAGATGGCTATTCAAGAGAACATCTCCAAAACGGGCAATTTGAGCAAAAGGGTTTAGGGTTGCTTTACTTGGGAGGCATTCCTCACTCATATGCCCAACAAAACCTAGAAGAGGGGCAAAGACGACAATATACGTGGCGAAGGATCAATCTGTTAGCAAAGATTTTGTACGATTTGCTAATGGAGTTATGGATTAATCTTCCATACTGTCATTTTCTCAAAAGAAGAGCTGGGGAGCGAGCGTTGTGCATCAGCCCAGCAGCCTCTGTAGCATATTTTACATTCTCCATCATGTGACAGAGGAGACAGTGACGCTTTGCTCATTGCCACCTCACTGTCCTGACTCCTCTAGTTCTCCCCTCCATCAACTAGACCATCTCCACAGAAAGGCTAAGATTAAGCTCATCCCCCTGGGGCAGCCGGTGCCTTCTTCCTTACTGTAAAAGGGAAGGTATTTCCCGATGAGGATTGTCTCATCCCAACATTGTATGGGGGGAGGAAATCATGGAGATGGAGAAAAGTTGCTACCATGAACCCCCCCCCCCGCCCTTCCCTTCATCCATGGTGTTTTCTGTCTCCACAAGCCCTTTCAAGCCTTGTCCCCTGCATGCCCTCTTGCTAAAACTCCTCACCTCCCCCTTACCCTACTTCCTCCTTCTAGACTCCAAAAACAAGGCCCTCCAATAAGGAATCACAGGCCTGTAAGATCAGATAGCCATTGTTTTCAATACAGCTTTCACAAGTAAGTGAACCTTTCAGAAGAAATACCAGCTGGGACACTGGTTAAACACGAGAGAGTTGATGGAAGTTTATTATTTGCTTTACAACAAAATGCATCCTTATATAGTTACCAGCAATCATGCTCTTGGTGTTTTCCATAACTCAGTGCCGTGAAAGCAAAGAGATGCAACTAAACAAGGCAATATTATTGATGTGTGGTAATTAATTCGTGAGTTGCAGATCCCACTATGATTTATGTGCTGGTTAAGCTGTACAGTCATAGATTCCTCTGATGTTGCTGAATGCCACTATGCATACCTAAGCAACAGGTTCTGGATATGTTCAATGATTTAACATTTAAATGTTCAGACAAAGAAAACCAGTCTAACCTAGAAAAGAAGAACAAAAAGAAGTTGTTTAATTATAAATAAAGGATTTTATGTACATGAAAGGAGATTCTGACCTGATTTCTTGGAATTAATTTTGTTGCCTTGTATGGACTTTAACAGTTGTCTCTTTTAAACAGATTGCTCTTTTATCATTTAGTTTTCTTAAGCCATATTTTCAAGACTCTTTGTTTGATTAATATTTATATTATCCCCCCATTCAGTGGTTGAATTCCAAACATCATGATGAGAGAATGAGCTTGGGCAGAGTGGTTTGTACTGAAGAGAATGATTAGGAAGGCTGGGTTGATGGTTCCTTATTTCCTCTTATTTTCCTATATGCAATTTACACCATTGGTTACTTCTTGGTAGCAGTATTGTTTCCGGTTCAGAAGTACAAGAAATGCTTGTAAAGGTATTGTGTTAAGAGTTAGTGAAGCAAAGACTGAGGTTCTAATCAAGAAGTTCTCAGTTAAAATCCCAGTTCTACTATCAACTCCTTTATATGATTTTGGGCTGTAAAAATCCAGAGGTCCACTGGATGGCAGCAAAAGAATTAGAAGTCTATGGCTCTTTGCTGCCATCTAGTAGCCATTTGGATTTTTGCAACACAGATGTGGGAGTTCTACCTTTAACCAACTCTGTCCCCACTTGCAGTTTAGAATAACTCCAATCTTCTCCCTGGGTCTCATGGGGATGTCCTCATGTTGCTCACAACCCATGAGTGAAGGTAGCCTTAAAATTTCACTCTGTAAGTCTTCCCTTTGATTCACTGTTACTGCTTCTTTGAAATTTTATCATACAGGGTTTTTTAAAAATTTGTTCTGTCTCTGTCTCTGTATCATATTTATTTATTTATTTATTTACTTATTTATTTATTTATTTATTTTATTTTAACGTATTTATACCCCGCCTATCCCCTCCCTAGACGGAGGGCTCTAGGCGGCTTACAATCATTGAATACATATATATTTATACATCATATATTTAACAATTACCGCGCATTAGGGAGGGGGTGAGGGAACCGACTCTTCTTCCGCAGGCATCGGACTACATGCCCCAGAATGCTTCGCTTCTGAGCCGGCTGCTGACGTCCAGGAAGTTGTCATCGGGATCCGCCGTCCTCCACCGTTATCCACGGGAATCAACCAGGTCTTCCTTCGGTTCGAGGGCAACCCCCGGAAGGACGCCAGCAAATTGCCCCACGTAAGTGGTACCCATTTATCTACTTGCCTTAGCTTTCGAATTGCTGGGTTGGCAGAAGCTGGGGCTAGTGACGAGAGCTCACCTCGCCACGCGGATTCGAACCGCCGGCCCTATGGTCGGCAGACTAACAGCTCAGCGGTTTAACCCGCTGAGCTACCGTGCCTGCTATTAAGTAGCAATCTGTAAATAAGGTAAAGGTAAAGGTTCCCCCACATAGTCGTGTCCGACTCTAGGGGCCGGTGCTCATCTCCGTTTGTTAGCCGAAGAGCCAGCCTTGTCCAAAGACGCTTCCGCAGTCATGTGGCCAGCATGATGCGTGCAGAACGCTGTTACCTTCCCACCGAAGTGGTACCTATTAATCTACTTGCATTTGCATGCTTTCGAATTGCTAGGTTGGCAAGAGCTGAGACGAGTGCAGGAGCTCACTCCGCACGCAGGGCTAGGGATTCGAACCTCCAAACTTGCGACCTTCCGATCGACAAGCCTGGCATCTTAACCACTGAGCCACCGCGGCCCTCTGTAAATACATAAATAAATACATCCTAATAAATGATCTTGGCAGAGAGGTCGTGGCAGAGAGGTCAGACTAAATACAATCCCTGGGGAAGGTAATGGCAACCCACCCCAGTATTCTTGCCTTGAAAACTAAATGGATCAGTACAACCAGAGATATGTCGGTATACCATCGGAAGATGGGACTCCCAGGTCGGAAGATGGTCAAAATACAGACTCAACCATGGGGGAGCTGGGGATGGTGACGGCCAACAGGAAGCTCTGGCGTGGGCTGGTCCATTAAGTCACGAAGAGTCGGAAGCGACTGAACGAATAAACAACATCTTCCTCAAAGTCCCTCCTTCTTCTTTGAGACTGCTTTGTATTTTTCCAGTTATTTGCCAATACATTAACCATGGTCGATTTCTTCCTTTATTAAGCAATTTTTGTTGTTAATCTATTTCTTGTGTCTGGATGTATTATGTTGGCATATGTAATCCAATCTTCCTTACTGTAATTATCTTTGAAATAGAAGGCATTTGATGGTGTTGCTGGTGGTGAAATTGTTGGATTTATCCTTGCTTTTAGGGAATTCCAAATTTTTGACCAACCTTCTCTTATATGTCCCTTCAGATTCTTATCTTTTTGGTTTCCTTATATGATGTGTATCTGTTGACTAAGCCTGCTCCTTCTATAGTTGATACTCTGCTATTAGGAAATGTTATCCATTCTGATATCCATGATAGACAGCTTGCTCTAAAACTACCCAGCATGAACTTTCCTGCCTCTGTTAAGGGGTTGGCTGTTTCCTCCAGCATTGCTGCCTTTCCTGTTCAGCAGCCCCTTCATCGGTGAATGGAACAGGGGGGGCAGGACTGGGGTTGGCAGTGGGAACAGTGCATTTGAGGCCAGCATTTTTTATTCTGATTCAAGGAGGAGCTGTGAGCAGGAACTCAATAGTGGGGAAAGGCCTCAGCCCCCTTCTCTCCCAGCCACAACAAACCCTACCTGCAAAATGGGGTAATAATATAAAATGTTGTGAAATGTTATATAAATGCAAAGCATGGGGGGGGGGGAATTTAATCCTGAATGTATCTAAAAACATATAGTCAACCCTCTCTGTGAATTTCCCCATTCTCATCCCATCCACTAAAGTAAGATATAACTTTTGGATTCTGTTGACATTATCTTAGCTCTGATTTAAAATGAGGCATTATCTTTGCCCAATTAGATGTAGGTAAAGGTAAAGGTTCCCCCCGCACATTTGTCTGTGAGTCGTGTCCGACTCTAGGGGCCGGTGCTCATCTCTGTTGGTTAGCCGAAGAGCCAGCGTTGTCCGAAGACGCTTCCACGGTCATGTGGCCGGCATGACGCACGCGGAACGCTGTTACCTACCCACCGAAGTGGTACCTATTCATCTACTTGCATTTTGCATGCTTTCGAATTGCTAGGTTGGCAAGAGCTGGGGCGAGTGCGGGAGCTCACTCCGTCACGCGGGGCTAGGGATTCGAACCTCCGAACTTGCAATCTTCCGATCGACAAGCCTGGCATCTTACCCGCTGAGACACCACGCCCCTAATAATTAGATTTAGGCCAGTGACCAAAAGTCACAATTTTTTCTGTTTTTGCCGTCCTTCACAAATGGCATGAATACCCTTAAACATAGGACAGAATGTGCTGCGTTTTAAGAAAAGCAAAAGCTCATCGGGTGTCAGAATCCCAAGAAGCTAGAAAGAATATCGGGAGAGAGAGATGGAAGTAAACCCCCTTATATAATTCTATTTTTGTTCCCTGATTAGTTGGGGAAAGCTGACATGCCAAGAGGTGCGAAAGGGTTGACTATGAGAAGAGCGAAGAGAGAGGCTCGAAACGAGAGCTAGGAGCAGTCATATCCCTTCCCAGCATCAGGTCCCAGTGCCAGGCAGAAAGGTTGCTTTCAGCTGAGGAGGGGGCTGATTTATGGAGAAGGCTAATCCCCGTCTTGGGGGTGGAATAAAGGGATGACAGCCAGCAAATGCTGCAAGGAGTGTAGTTGCTGCTAGCAGTGGCATAGCCTAAGGGACCCCATGGCCATGACTTCAAGCCTCTGACTCCTCAGAGCTGCCACCTAGGGGGATTAAGAGCTGCACCTAGGAGGGAGAGGTCTGATGGAAGAATTGTGATGCACCTACAAAATATGCAAGTAAATACCACTGAAACTATTTCTTCCTTGGGCTTACAGAATAAACACTTCTCTGCTCTAAGTTCCCTGGAGGGCCAACAGATGGGAGAACCATGTAAATGTAAACGGCTTACCACTCTATTAGCAAAGAATGACTCACTGGAATCAAGCTCAACCCCTAGTGATGTCACGAGCATGTTCGTGTAAGGTTTTTGGCAATAGGATGGAAGCAGTGCTCCATTGCCTTCTTCCATGAAGTTTTTCAGCTTCCCAGTGTGGTCTACAGCTCTGGGATTCCATGGAGATCTCCCATCCAAGTAAAAACAGAGTCTGACTCTGCTTAGCTTTTTCAAGATCAGCCAAGGCTGGCTAGGAGTAATAGCATTACTCTATCACCCCATGACAAACTTCTAATAATAAGAACAGGTGACAGAGGGGTTTTAGATTTTTGCCATGTTGAATTAGAATTCTGGGATCTGTATTTGCAACACATCTGGAGGGCAGAAGACTGGGGAAAGTGGGTCTAAAGTATTATTTTATCTACACTCTTAGTGTAGTGATTCATATTTCACAGTCCTTTGCATGAGCTGTGAAACTTGAGGTCCACCACAGCCTCTAGCTGCAGCTGCTATTCCATTTTATAGACATTGTTACTGTACTTTTTCCATCATTTGTGTTGACTTTTAAATATGCATCGAAGTGAGTGAATATAATATTTAATATGCATAAAATCTTTCTCCTTGCCAGATAATTCAAAATAGCGCATAGTACAGATGGATCCAGAACTGTCCAAGGAGGGGGCAAATGATGAAAGCAGAGTTGTCCCATCATGATGCAAGCTCCACCCTGTCATGTAACTTACAAAACAGATGGAACTCACGGCATGACGTTGCCTTTGTCATTTTGATGACAATCTTGCAGATACCTCTGGATGACTCCAATCATTAAATCAATGAAGAAAAGCAAAATACATATGATCACCAATCCTGCTTTTCTTTTTCTCCCCATGCAGGAAGGTAATGTGGTAGTCACCCCTTCATTCAATACAGGAGGACAGTATTCTTTGTGGAAACTCTGTAGGGAAGAATGGCTGGGAAATGTTCTCTAGTGTCTGCTCTGGCTTCAGAGACTCTCACATTTAGATAATAATGAGGAGAGAACAAGGCAGCAGAGACATTTCCAACTTAGGGAAATGTTCATGGTACTTTCATGTCTCTAAAAGGAATGAGAACCAGGGGTTGAAAAGGAGTCAAGTTTGAAGACAGCAGGCTGATGTTCCATCTCTTTGAAATTACGCATGCAGCTTGAATCAGCCAGAGGAAGCATCATTCTTCTCAGGGAGCATGGCAGAGGTTTTAAATTCTGGCCTTTAAATCATCATGGCTGCCTCCTAGCTGAGAAATAAAGTGGTCAAAAGCCAGAAAGGAGCTTTACGAACCAAAGAATCATAGAATGGAAGGCCTAGAAAGAGACTTGGGGATCCTCTAGTCCAGTGTTTCTTAAACTTTTTTCCTCCAAGAACCACTTCCCACTTTTAAAAATTATGGAGGACCCGAAAAGAGCTTTTTCGGTTTTTTGGTGGGTTATATTTATCGATACTTACTGTAATAAAAATTAAAATTGACGCATCCATAGAATATTTATTTATTTTAAAAGATTTATATTAAGTGGTGTAATATGGGCAGATGTAATGGTACGTGGGAGTGACCTTGGGAGACAGGAGGAAGAACCGCAGCCTAGACAACCAACAAGCAAGAGGTATCTCAGCCCGCAGAAACAGAAGGGTTGTGAGAAGTGCCTCAGAAGGGACCCTCCCTAGTTTTCTGGAAAGTAAAAGCAGAGAAGGGGAGAAATACTTTCAAACTTGCAAGATTCTGTTACTGTAACCTCACAATAAAGGTAGTGTTAATACCCATGATTTGTGCTTCTTGTCTGGCTACCTCAAAGGACTGACAGCAAATGTGAAATGCCCATAACTGCACCCCACCCTCACATCCTCCCCCTCATCCTCCCAACCTCCTCCCATCCCCAAGCTAAAAGGGTTCACCCTACCCAACAATAAACAACAGAGGATGGATAAGACACCACTCAGCACCTAACCTGAACAATGCCTCCCACCATTCACCCACCCCATCAAACCCACTCAATCCTCCCCTAGCCACCCTGTTATCACCCGGGCCACTGGGAACCTCACATCTCATAGGTCTGGCAGGCTGGGACTCATTCCCGCCACTGCCTCTTATTCAGGGCAGAAGGCAAGACCAGCCACATCCAGGCCCCACTAAAACAAAACAGTCCAAAACCCATCATATTCTTGCCAGTCCAAGTCTTCTCTTCAGGCCCCCAGCCACCACAATTAAATCAAAACAGTCCATCCAAGTCCTCAGTCCCACAAAGAGGGAAGAAGAAGCTACCAAGATGGCTGCTGGTCTGGACCATGTGGATAGATAGGTGGCAGACACAGGACGCACATCGATTCTCCCGCCGCACCATCGTCCATTCCTGCTCCCGCTGCTGCCATCTACCTGAGCATTCGAGTCCTCCATTCAGCCAGGACTCCTACTCCCAGGCCATAGCCACAGCCACCTCACTGTAGAAGGACAGCCCAGCCAACTGCTGTCCTATTCCCAGAGTGGACCATGAAATGGAGGATGGAAAACAGATCACGGTCTACTCGACTTCCACCTCACTGGGACACTGCACCTTCAGGAGGTGGCCAAGCACCGCCTGTCAGCTGCACCAGAAACAGCCGATCCACTGCCCTGCTGGCCTCCGCCACCAGCCCACCACAACATTCCAAGCTCCTGACGTCGAGATACGCCATCTGCTGCTGGTTCTCCAATCCACCTCTGCTGTTCCCATTTCTTAAATGGTTTGATGGGATTTTAATATGTATTATTTTTCAACATAGGCTGGCTTTAGTGGACCCCTGAGACAGCCTTGGGGGACCCCCAGGGGGCCCCAGACCACACTTTAAGAAACACTGCTCTGGTCCAATGCCCTGCCCAATGCAGGCACAAAGCCAGCTGGGTGACCTTGGGCCAGTCCCTCTCTCTCAGCCCTAGGAAGGAGGCAATGGCAAACTACTTCTGAAATCTTGCCAAGAAAACTGCAGGGACTTGTCCAGGCAATCGCCAGGAGTCAACACTGACTCAAAGGCACGCACACACAAAAAACCTTGGGAACACAGATGTGAGGGTGACCAAGAAGTGGCACAAGTGGGTGTGTGAACACGCTTTCAAACTGCTTGGGGAAGAAAGTTGAATCAGTCAATGTCACACATTGCTCCCCTTTAATTCTGCTCATGTATGAATAAGCTTCTATAGAAATTAATCCTGTGTAGGCTGTTTTGTAACTTTTTAAAAGCATTTTCAAAGAAATTGTAGTATTAAAAATAGAAACAGTGTGCCTAATGATATATGAATACACATATTCAATTCTTCCAGAGTTCTACAAACATGGACAAACAATCTCTATATAATATAACATTAATTAAAAAGAAAAAGAAAAATGGGGAGGAAAGAAAGGGGAGAAGGCCTGGAAATTTATATTATAAACAAAACTCCAGAAAATTTTACCAATTTATTCAAAAGTCCTCTTCCTTGCTCTTCTGTTGGTAAAAAACAAGTTCAAATGTTAACAAAACTCATATATTAACAAATAAATCATTGATTTCTCCATTGATGTATGACAATTATTTTGTCCATCTCCCATGCACAAAGGGGCCTTGATATATACCAAAACTTGGAGATATAGTCATAGAAGACATATATCATGGAAGACATAGAAGAACATACATGTCTAAAACCATGTTGACAATCCTGTTGATTTCAGCCCAAAATATGGCCAGAGTAGGACAAATCCAAATTCATCTATCTGAATTAATGTTCCATCTCACGAATTACATCCTTAAGAACAAGATCTGCAATGCATTTCTCTGTGCAACACAATACTATTATTTACCAGATGGAATGTTTCTTTCAATATTTGATTTAGCAAAAAATTAAATGTTATTCCCACAAGAGGATGCTTCTAGAGCCTTTTCTCACTTGCACTTCATCAGCATAAGCATGCCCTGGAAACCTATTTTCTGTACGATGTCACCATCTGTGATGGTTCCGGGTGTTATGTCCCAATGAAAGTTCCTCACGCCAGGTTATACGGAATGAACTTTATTAAAGAAGCATACAAGCCCTAACACCGGCGAAGATCTGAATGCCCCGTTTTGGTAAACGATTGATTTTTATTATGTTCCCCCCCCCTTTAGTTCAATGTGTATTGCCAGCACTGTCAGTTTCCCTCTTGGTGCCTCTCTTGTCTTTACCATAGGTGATTGGGTTGTCTGACATTGACAGGTGTTAACGATCGCTCTCCGGCTAGCTGCATTCCTTCTCTTTGTCTCCCGTAGCCGGTATCCCGATGTGTATTGCCTGGCGCACGTGTTGGGGTGGAAGGTTCCAATGGGGGACCTTACATGCCGCTCCTCCAAAATACCTTACAATCTAAACTATAAAATATAAACTAATATAAACAGTAATATATACAATTAATGAGAAATGAAGTCGGATTAGTGGGTCCTGGTGTGCCGCACCTGAAACGAGAAGGAGAATGGGAGAGAAATGAGAGAGAAAGAAAAGGAAAAAGAAAAAATTAGAGTAACCGTCTTTGGTGTGCAGTCAGTTTATTTGGGTTTGTCTGGCCATTTTCAATGGAACTGGGTGATCAGCTTCAGAGCTGAGACATGATGGGGGCACGGTTAGCTCAGCGGGTTAAACCGCTGAGCTGTAAAGTCTGCCGATCTAATGGTCGGCAGTTCAAATCCCCGCGTGACGAGGTGAGCTCTCGCCACTTGCCCCAGCTTCTGTCAACCCAGCAATTCGAAAGGGAAAGCGAGTAGATAAATGGGTACCACGTTAAAGTGGGTCAATTTGCCGACGTCCTGTAATTCGGGGGTCGCCCTTGGAACGGAAAGAAGATCCCAGAAATCCCAAAAATGGCGATGGAGGACAGAGGACGACAGAGGACGACGGAACCCAATTGGTGAACATCCAGGATGTCAGCAGCCGACTCGGAAGCGAGGTATGCTGGGACATGTAGTCCAATACCTACGGAAGAAGAGTCAGTTCCCCAACCCCCTTCCTGAGCGTGCACGATGATAAATTGTATATTATAATGTTGTATAATGGTATAATTAGATATGAATTTGTAATACTGTAAGCCGCCTAGAGTCCTCCGATAGGGAGGGGATAGGCGGGGTATAAATATGATAAATAAGTAAAATAAATGATGGTGGACTACCCACTCATTGAAACTGGGGGGTAGATGGTTCCAGTGAACTAGATATTGTAAGTGTCTTCTATATCTTCTGGAGTCTAAAATGCTATGTATTTCAAAATGTCTTTCTTCTTTTACTATCACGGGGGGAGGGCTCCGGTGGCACCGGATGCCATGTGTCTGATTGTTTGTAGGGTTTTAATAAGCTGATGTGGAACACTGGGTGTACTCTACGAAAGTTTTTTGGTAATTCTAATTGCGCTGCTACCGGATTAATCACTTTCACAATTGGGAATGGTCCCACAAATTTGGAACCCAATTTTTTGGAGTGTTGAGTTGTGCGGAGATGTTTTGTGGACAAGTAAACTTTCTCTCCAACCTGTAATTGCCATTCTGGAGATCGTTTGCGATCGGCATATTTTTTGTAAGTCTTTTGCCGTTTGTAAGGTCTGGTGCATGATTGGCCAATTGGCTGTCAGTTTGTTGATCCATTCTTCTGCTGGTCCAGAGGCTTTTGTAGGGTTGAGTTCGTTCTGGTTAGGTCCGGTGGGTAGTTCAGGAATTGGGACAAACTCTTGTCCCGTGGCAATCTTAAATGGTGAGAACCCTGTGCTTTGATGTACTGCATTGTTATAAGCTACTTCTGCGAATGGTAATAAGTCCACCCAATCATCTTGTTGGTGAGATATATAGCACCTTAAATATTGCTCCAGTACTGAGTTTTTGTTTGACTGCGAGTGATTGCAGCATGCCCACTGTGCAATGCTGGACTATTTTCCCCCTCTGCTCCCCTAGTTGGCAGGTTCAGTTGTTGGGGGGACATTATGGTGTCTGTGATCACCTCTCTTTGGTAATCGTGTTGAGGTAAGCGTGAAAGTGCATCCGCTAGAAAGTTTTTGTTTCTGGGTATGTGTTGCAAGGTGAAATTGAATCGGCTGAAGAATTCAGCCCAGCGTATTTGCTTTGGGTTCAATTTCCTAGGTTCACGTAAAGCCTCCAAGTTTTTGTGATCTGTCCATACTATGAAGGGGTGAGGGGACCCTTCTAGTAAATGTCACCTGGTGGCGAGTGCGTGACGAACGACGAACGGCTCCTTCTCCCACACGTGCCATTTTTTCTCTGTTTCAGAGAATTTCCGTGAGATATAAGCACATGGTCTCAGTTTATTTTCATTATCTTTTTGTAACAATACAGAGCCCAGTGCCATGTTTGAGGCGTCTGTTTGCACAATGAAAGGTTTTCCTGGGTCAGGGTGTTTTAAAATTGGCTCCTCCGTGAAAAGCATCTTAAGCTGTTGGAAAGCCATTTGGCATTCCGGAGTCCATCTAATTTTTGCTCCTGGTTTTTTCATTGTTACTGCTTCCCCTTGTTTCCCTGTTTTTAATAAGTCAGTCAGGGGTAAGGCGATTTGCACAAATTGGGGGATGAATTGGCGGTAAAAATGTGTGAACCCGAGAAATGATTGTAGTTGTCTACAGGTTTTTTTTTGGGGGGGGGGGTTCCCACCCCAGGACATCTTTGACCTTAGCGGGGTCTATCTCAATCCCCTGGTTAGATATTCGGTATCCAAGGAAGTCAATTTTCTCTTTCTGAAACTCACACTTGGATAGCTTCACATACAGCTGTGCTTTCAATAGGCGTTCTAACACTTCTCGCACTAATTTCACGTGTTCTTCCAGATTCTCGCTATAGATCAGTATGTCGTCTAAATATACGGCTCCTTTATATAAATAATCATGAAGAACCTCATTAATTAGTGCCATGAACGCTCCAGGCCCGCCTGAAAGCCCGAATGGCATCACGCGATATTGAAAGTAACCCAATTGACATTTGAAAGCCGTTTCCATTCATCCCCCTCCCGAATGTGTACTCTGAAATATGCTTCGTGTAAATCCAATTTCGTGAAGATTTTTCCCTTTCCCAATTGTGCTAGCATGTCATCCATTAGTGGCAGAGGATATTGATTAGATACGCATATGGCATTTAAGCCGCAATAGTCCGTGCACAATCTTAATGAGCCATCCTTCTTTTTTCGGAATAGAATGGGTGCAGCCAATGGGGAGGTGGATGGCTCGATGAAACCTCGTTTTAGGTTTTTATCAATGAATTTTCTCAACTCCTGTAGCTCTTTATGGGCCATGGAGTAAATTTTTGCTTTAGGAAAGGTGACCCCGGGTATGATTTCAATAGCACAGTCCGTGGGGCGATGGGGGGGGTAATTGATCAGACTCCGTTTCATCAAACACTGGCTTTACTGGTTCGTAATGCTCCAGAATCCCCACTTCCCCATTGTTTGTGTCCGTTTCCCAATCTTCCATATCTAACTCCCCCATTGCATTTTCCATATATAGTTCGTTCATTGGTAATTCCCTATAATTACCATCTGTAAATTGTAGTTCCCCCGAGACCCAATCAATCAATAGGTTTCGCTCCCATAGCCATTTGAGTCCAAATACCTTTGGCTGGTGAGCGATGGGTGCTACGATGAAGCGTAAAGTTTCTTCATGTGTCCCAATTTTTACTTTGATGGGTTCAGTGTAATGATTTACAGGACCCCCTTTCATGCCAGACCCATCTAGTTGACAAGAAATGATAGGTACTTTTAGTGTAAATAGTTTTAGTCCCAATCCAGATGCTATTGCTGGATGGATTAAACATCTGGAGCACCCCGAGTCTAGCATGGCTCTTAGCCCAGCTTGCTCCCTTCCATCCTCTGTCTCGATAATGACTTTTATCTGCATTGTTGGATAATCGTCACTTACCCTGTAGTTGGTGCGCCCGCTGCTGAATGCCTGTCCCCCGGCGCACTTTAGGGCAGGCAGTTGGCATTTCCCGCCGGCAAGAATTCAATGTCTGAGGAGTCGCTGTCGTCCTCTTGGAAATGTTGAACTCTCCGCTCCTCCATGACTGCAGCCACTCCTTTGCGTTTCGTGAGCGCCGCTTTGTCTCCCTTATTCTCTACCGGTTTTCTGGTGGGTGCTGTGTATTGCGGGCAGTTGTTTATTCGATGTTCTTCTTTTCCGCAACGGAAACATAGTCCATCTTTTGTTCGTCGTTCCTTCTCCTCTTCCCAAATTCTCTGGTGTCTCTACGTGTGGGAGGCATATGATTCCCTGGTCTCCTCCGCAGGGTGTGGAAATGTCTAATGGTTTGAATTTGCAGTTTGGTGTTTTCCACTTTCCCTGCTAGTTGTATCCACTCCTCTAGGGTATCGGGATCTCCCCTCCCCAGCGCCAACTCTACCAGATCTTGTCTGAGGCCATACTGAAAATATTCAATTTGGAATGTTTCTGGCCAATCTGGTAATTTACTTAATATCTTCTTGAACTCCATGGCATATTCTGCCACGGTTCTGTTCCCTTGTCTCAGATGTTGTAATTGTACTTTTGCAGACATTTTAGACAAAGTGTCCTCAAAACGTTTGCATAGTGTGTACATAAACGCTCCAAAATTTTGTAATTCCCTAGCCCTGGCATCGTGCATTACCACTAGCCAGTCTGCTGCCTCCCCTTCTAAAAAGCTGGAGACATATCTTACTTTAGCATCCTCCGTTGGAAAAGTGTCCTCAAACTCCCCCATAAAACCCCTCACGTGTGTCATGAAACAAGCAAGTTTCTTTGGATCCCCATCAAACCTCATCTTCAATTCGCTTACCCCGGATGGTTTGCTTAAGAGGGAGGGAGTCCTGAATTGACTGTCGGGTGGGGTGGGGTGCAGCTGGTTGTGGCTTTCTGGCTCGGATTCGTCCTCTTTGTCTTCACTGTCCTCTGTGGATTCATCCTCCCCTTCGGAAATGGTTGGGCTTACTGTTCCCCGCTTCTCGGTTTGTCCCTCTAGTTTTTGTAAAATCCTGCCCATTACTATTTTCATCGACCCCAACTGTTGGCTTACCGTCTCCAGGTCATGGTTTAGTCGGGACATTTTTTCTTCGATGGCCCCATGCGCTGATACTGGGTGACACGTTTCATGGTGCGCTTTCTGCCTTTCGCTTCTAGCCGTCCTCTGATTCCGAAAGACCACTCCGCCTGGTTTTTCGGTGCCCGTGCCCATGGTGTGGTTTCCTCAATTTTGAGGGTTTCATTTCTTTGCGACTCCCGTTTCTTTCGGCTCCCTCTGGGTGTGACGGGGACCGACTTCTCTTCTCTCGGGATTGCTGAAGCCCCCTGGGATGAGGTTGCTGCACTCTGGGTTGGGGTGGTGGGTCTCTCGGCGTTGTCGCTTGACATGGCTTACTTTGTTGTGCTGGCGTCGATTCTCGACCGAAAATTTTTCCGAAGTTACGGGGTTGTCTCCGGGAAAAATCGACTGGTGTTGATTCAGATCTTTCTGTGATGGTTCCGAGTGTTATGTCCCAATAAAAGTTCCTCACGCCAGGTTATATGGAATGAACTTTATTAAGGAAGCATACAAGCCCTAACACCGGTGAAGATCTGAATGCCCCGTTTTGGTAAACGATTGATTTTTATTATGTCCCCCCCCCTTTAGTTCAATGTGTATTGCCAGCGCTGTCAATTTCCCTCTTGGCGCCTCTCTTGTCTCGACCGTAGGTGATTGGGTTGTCTAACATTGACAGGTGTTAACGATCGCTCTCCGGCTAGCTGCATTCCTTCTCTCTGTCTCCCGTAGCCGGTATCCCGATGTGTATTGCCTGGCGCACGTGTCGTGGTGGAAGGTTCCGATGGGGGACCTTACACCATCTGGTCTTCAGCTCATACAAAGGGTAGCTTCAAGTCCTTAGCTGTTCTGATTTGAAAGCAGTGTTTTCCCTCTTATCCTGACACTATTTTTTCCAGTGGGTACAATCTGTAATACTTCATTGACCACCTGTAACTAATGCAGGTGACTTGGCCAGCACCTATTGACCATTTTTGGGTGGGGTGGGCATGCTCCCTTTCCTCTGGTCCCTGGGCACTGTCCTCCAAGGACATTCTGGTTTAGACATCAGGAGAGTCCAGTTTCTTTCAAACTAGTCTCTCTCTTAACACCTGCCAGGTCTCCAAGCCAATCCCCAGCTCAGCTTGAATGGCAGCTGACCAGCAGTGGTGGGGCTGCAGGGTGAACTGGGAAAGAGAGACACGTGCACATCAGCTGTTGTTATTTGGGCTGCTTTTGAAAATGAATTTAGTATTCTTCTAGAAGTACTAGTCAAGGTCCCTTTGACCACATCCATGCAAAACACTTGTGCAAAACCAGAGTAAATCTTGACAAATGTCTAAGCCCACCAGCCTTGCCACCTGTCAAAACTCACCTCCTGCCCTAGACCCATCCCACATTAAGGAGAGTGATTGGTGAGTGTTTTCCCTCTGGCTGGTAGGGAAACAAAGTTTTTGGAGTCCCCCAATCCCCATCCTTAACATGCCCTGTACAACATAAATAAGGACAGGACCTTTTGTTAGCATCGTCTCTGTGATGAGATATGGATCACCAATGGAAGCAGCAAATTTTTATGTTATTATAATTTTTGGTGATAATATTTTAACCCGGCTGTGATAAAGAGCCCCTGGACAACATTTTTATTGTGCAATCATCCAGCCTCCAGCACAGAATTTTATAAATAGTCCAGATAATATCTGCCATTTTTAATCCTCTATTGTTTACCTACCGCTTCTTCTATCTTTCTAACCAGAAAACAATCTCTTAAGGAGAAAAGAGCAAATCACAGAACATGATACGATAGTGCTAAAAGCCATTGACCTGAAAGCATCCTCTTTATTGGAAATGTGTTCTGACTGGCCATGAAACACCTAGTTTCATGAGATCACAGCCCCTCTGAACTTGCCATTTTGTTTGAATGAATTATGAATTTACACCCTATGTTATTTGAAGATCTTATGCTTGAAGTATCAAATGACCAAAGCTCATGATGTACCTTTACTGCAATATGGAAAAGTCTGTTTCATTTCTAGCCAGAGATGGATTCTGTTCAATTGACTCACTGAGTTATGTTTCTGAATTATTATGGATAATGAAACTGAAATACTATGCCTTGGAAAATGTAACCTGATTATTATGTGGCATGAGGCCAACTGAGTAGGCATTTGAGTTTCTATGTCTGCTTTCCCAGAACAACTGTGACATGTGTCCAGATCGTGCCTAGATTCCTCTAAAGTAGGGGTAGGGAGCTTTAAAATACAGTACTGTAGTGGTGAATAGTAAATAGCTATTGAAATTCCATCTCTCTTTTAGAGAGCTGTAACATGAATTTGAGTAAACTCCGAGAGACAGTGGAGGACAGGAAGGCCTGGCGTGCTATGGTCCATGAGGTCACGAAGAGTCGGACACGACTAAACGACTGAACAACAAAAAAGAATGGAAATTAATTCCATAGGAAAGAAAAAATATCTGGAAGGGAATGGTTTTGGAAATTGAGTATTCTGGAGAATACTCTGCATAATTTAGTCATTATTTCCCCCCACTATGTGTATGCATGCCCATGTGTGTGGTGTGTGAAAGAGTAACAGAGAATGTGAAAGAGAGGTAAGAAAGGGCTACCTTTGTTTCCTGGGTTGCAGAAATTTGGATTATGATTGGCTGGCAGCAAAGAGATACAGAAAACACCAACACTTTGTGAAAATAGATTAAGATGATCCACTATTAGGGTTCATTCTTGATTAGGTTCCTATTGGATACAGCATGGTGCTATTTGAGTACTGTATGTGATCTGAGACTCAGTTGGGAAAAAGTAGCCATAGGCTATAACAAGGAAGCATCAAAGTTCTGCAGTTGCTTCACTCTCGGGCAAAATAAGAAGAAAATAGCAAGAGTGATAGACACTTTGCAAATATTCCCTATCCACCCCTTTTAAGACAAAGATAGTAAGAATAAGGAAAGGGCAGCATAGCAACCTCCAAATTGTAGAAAGTGTCCTACTCCAACTTAAAAACAAAAATGTTTGAAATTTTTAAAAAGTAAAGCTTTTTCCATTTGCTGAGTGGGGGGATAGGAGAGGCAGGCTTACCTGTGTGAATGGTGTAGCTTTGTTACCTCTGATCACTGGGTGTTGTGATATACCAGGATAGTTGGCATAGCTGCTTGACACCCCCCACCCATCACTTGGTGAGTGCCAAGCTGGAGAGGGCACACAGGCGAAGCTTAGTTCTCTTTAAGGCAGGACTCAGTTATGGTTACGGTTAGAGTTGTAGCTTGCAATATGCTATGCTAGTGAATTAGCAGAGACAAAAACAACCAAAACAGACTGGCACAGCGTGTTAGAGATAGGCAGGCAATGAGAAAGAAGCTGGCACCAAGAAAATGGTATTTGAATCTTTACTGCTCTATATTCCCTCATTTTTAAGTAATTAGAACCTGCCCAAATATGCAGGATGTATAAGTAGATGTAATGGTATGTGGGAATGACCATGGGAGACAGGGGGAAGAGCCACAGCCAGGGGAACAGTCAGACATGAGGCAGCTTAGCCCGCAAAAGGAATGTGAGTGTGGCAAACATCTCAGAAGGGACCCTCCCTGGTTTCTTGGGCTTTAAAGGCAAAGGGGGAGAAATGCACTTTCAGACTTGCAAGATTCTGTTAATGTAGCTTTACAATAAAGTAGAATTAGTCCACCTGGTCGTGCTTCCTGTCCAGACTACCTCGCTAGGCTGACGGTAGCAGAGGAAGAGGTAGTAAGATTCCATGTTCAGATAGGACAATTAAGACTGTTTCGCGTGTCTTTTTATATGACCCCTTGCATCATCTGTGGTGTTAGAGAAAGAGAGATAAAAGAGATTAAAAAAAATTGACCCCAAAATCAAACTTTTAAAAACTGAGTTTTATTTATTTATTTATTTATTTATTTATTTATTTATTTATGTATTCAATTTATATAGCCGCCCATCTCAAACCAGTGACTCTGGGCGGCTAACAATAATAAAAATAATCAACAATAAAAACAATACCAAAAAATTAAACCTAATATAAATACAGCTGAGAGATCTTAAAAGCCATAGGTGTTAACACAACCATGAAACGAGGCCCTTCACACACTCGGGGCCCCAGGCCCAGGCACAAAGCCAGGTCTTCAAGGCCTTCCGAAAAGCCAAAAGGGTCGGGGCCATCCTAATCTCAGGAGGAAGGATGTTCCAGAGGGCAGGCGCCACAGCAGAAAAGGCATGTCTCCTGGTCCCCGCCAGCCGACATTCCTTGGCTGACGGGACCTTTCCTTGACTCCACACTTGATACCATCTTGCTTTCTGTTTCTTATTTTATTCCTTGTTGTGATTTTTCTGTCCTTAGGTGGGGGCTGATGTGGTTATCATTATCATTGTTGTGATTGGTTTTAACCTTACTGTGGAACTTTTAATATGTTTATACAGCCTGAAGGCTGCTGAGAGTCATTTGATTGCAGCAGGGTAGAAGTACAATAAATAAATGAAATTAAATAAAAGTGCATACTGGACTAGTCAACCCTACATAGAAGTGCATACTGGACTGGTCAGCCTTAGCCCGTATTCAGTGTGAGAGATGAGTTGAACTCCCAGCTGTGTTGGCAGGACCAGCACAGAAGTGTCACATTCCATTAGCACAACAGAGGGCATTCAAGAAGTTGTGAGCCGAGAAAATGAATGAAGCCCAAAGTAATGTCAGCCTTCCCACCCCAAGACAGTGCTGAGAGGCAGAGAGTTCAGTGAAGTGCTAAACAAATTGGCTTCTGGCTGCTCTCATCACAGAGAATCCATTGCATCCTGCAACCTGTCCTCCCTCTATGAAAGTGAAGCTGTAACATTTGTGTGTTGTCTGCCACAACTCCAGAAGCTGCAGAAAAGCCACCAAATCTGTGAAGCGCTTCGCAGCTACTTGGTTCAAACATATCCTGCTTTAGTGTGCAAACTGCTTTGATCACATCTTCAGTACAGCTGTATTTTATCTCTCCCTGGAATCCACCTGGATCAGATTCTCTGACCTGTGGCCCTCCAGGACTCCATAGCTTTGGTAAGATTATTTGTTGTTTCCTGATATATTAAACTCCTTCTGTTCCGGGATTTAAGGTGCATTTAACCAACTTAATTGGTTACTTCCGGAGATTTGATTCCATGATATCAATCAGTCCTAAATGTTTCTGCTGCACCAAGCAATGTACTTGTTACAAGCAGGAAAACCACAATGGATATGAAGCAGAAGTAGTTGCCTGCTTCATTTTGGGGGGGGGACGACTTTGGTATCCAGAGGCACATATGTGGGGCTCACCAATGCCATCTGAGATGGGAAGAAAAGAATATGTTCCTCTTTCAGATGGATGAAAAAGTAGAGATGAAAAAGTCCAGGAGAAGAAAGGGACTGGGCAGGGAGGCAAGTAGGCAGCAGAAGGCTAAACTATTATACAAAACTTGCACACATTTCTCTTTCCAAATTCAGTCTGGGAAGAGCCCACAACTCCATCAGCAAATGGCCAGGAGTGATGAATGTGTTGTCCAAAGCATCTTCCTAGCACTAGGCTGGGAAGGGCTCCATCAGACAGTGAAAAAGCTCAAGTGAGCAAGAGAGGAAGGATAATCTAAAGACAGATGATTATTTTGGGTGGGTGGGGGAGCAGGAGAGGGCATTCCTGGAAGCAATTTTTGTTTAACTGCCTGTGGAAGAAGAGATAAACGTTGGACATCAAGGACATAGAGACGTCGGTTGCTATGTGAGGTGATAGCTGTGTTTTGGAAACTGCTGTGTGCATATTTGCATGTGTATGCACATGTAACTGTTGGGGTTGCCAGATACCTTTTATCTCCCTGCTGAACAGGTGTCCCTTATTTCACCACTTGCATAGAGCAGGACGGAGCCCCCTTATTTTGTTTCAAATACTACCATTCTAAAGTGTCCCTTTGGGTAGTTAGCTTGTCCAGAATCACAGTAGGGGTCTGTAAATGACTCTGGACTAGTGACAGATAGGGGACAGCCGTGGATGCTGGAGGTGGGAGTTCTGTTTTTGGCAGCTTCTTTGCTTTTGCCTGTTCTTAAAATATCTGCCAGGGCAGGGATGGGGTAGGGAGAGGCTGCAGCAGCTGCTGCTGCCAATCACCCCGGGGTGGTAGAATCCCGGAAATAGAATTTCCCATTGGGATTGTTATACTTGGAAATCAGCAATCATTCAACAGACATTCAGAGGCAGACTCCTGGAATTCCCTCAAAGAGCCACCACCCACCTGGGTAAACCTCCCCTCCAATCCCTCATTGCCAAGGCCATGCATTTTCAACTGGTTTGGGTGCCTTAATTACCACATCAAGGGTCAGAAATCAAGTAGTATGAGCTATATGGTCCAATCCATAAGCTCTGCAAATGTGACTATGGTACATTTGAAATTTGGAGAGCCTATCATGGGTGTTCTCACAATGTGGCTGCATTGGTGAATATGGCTAGTCATAAAACACCACAGGTAGTCCTCGTTTAGTGACCACAATTGGGACCAGCAACTTGGTCATTAAGCAAAGTGGCCGCAAAGTGAAAACATGACTGTGCTTATGAGCTTACTTCAGCTTTCCTTTGCATTACAGAAATGCAAAGGTCGTAAATGTGAGGTTTAGTAACGACGTTCCTTTTTCATCATTGTCGTAACTGCAAACAGTCGCTAAATGAGGCAGTCACTAAACGAGGACTACCTGTAATTTACTCAATTTCCTTATCCAGGCTTACTTTTTATTTGGAGATGGGGGACAAGTGGGAACACTTCCAAACAAAATAGAGGGCTGTAGCTATCTGCCGTTTTTATTTTCTAAGAAAATCTAAAGGAGTTATGTAGGACTCAGAGGCATTCTTGAAAGCAAAGTTGATACTGGGGGGTCAGAGCTATGATTTTCAGCATGCCTGTATCACATTTAATTTTGATCAGAATCATATTTTAAAACAGCAGGTGGAGAATGGAGGTTAACGGCTCCCAAGAGAGAGATCCATAGCTACCACATTGAGCAGAAAGTCATAGTGGAGAATGGAATCTCCCTGGATGGGTCTATCAGAGGCACCATTCCTCTAAAGACTGATGTTGGCAGTAAAAAAAAACATGCTAGAGATAGGTAAAGTGGGTATCTGGTCCTGCCCTCATGCTTTCAGCAGATAAATAGCATATTTAAGTACAAGATAAGTAAAGGTAAAGGTTCCCCCCGCACAGTTGTGCAGTCGTGTCCGACTCTAGGGGCCGGTGTGTCAGAGATCATCCGATCTCTGCCAAAAGGGCAGGCAGACAAAGGGCCCCTCAGAAGACTGGAAGTGGTGTGAAGCTGACATCCACCCGACGCACGGGAATACACATCTGGGAGGCGGTTGCCGGAGTAACCAGGTAGACCTGACCACACGTGTCAGCAGCAAAGGACCCTGGGGGAGGGAAAGGTTTAAATATGCTGTTTGTTCCCAGAATCGCCATTCCAGTCTTTGTTCGTGCTAGCTTCTGTATCCTGTAATAAACTATCCTACTTCTAAGAACTCATGCGTCTGTGAGTTACTCTAGAGTAGGGAGATTACAGATATCGGATGGAGTGCCTTACATAAAGACTGGAATGAAAACACCAACCGGTTTTCCCGGGAGCGAAACCAACAGCTCACGGTCGAGACCGGCTTCTACACCCACTGGGCAGAGACCTGGGGAAAAAATTCTTCGGAAGGAGACCAGGTGAGACGAGCGAGGAACCGGCTTCCCCGGCAGCGCAAACAGCTGAGAGGCGGGGATCCCTGGCAGCAGCGAAGAAGCAGGAGGCGGCTTTCCCCAGCAGCGGCAGAAACCGGCGCGCTAATCGGCTGGGACCAGGTGAGCGAGGAACCGGTTTTCCCAGCAGCAGCAGAGGCCGGCGCGCTAATCAGCTGAGAGGCGGTGATCCGGAACAGCTGAGTGGCGGCAGGAGCGCAGCGGCGGACACTGGCGGCCCAAGCAGCTTGCGCCAATCAGCTGAGAGGCGGCGATCCCTCAGCTGAGCGGCGGGAGCGACGGCAGAGGCAGGAACCGGATTTCCCCGGCGGAGCAGCAGCGGCGCGCCAAACAGCTGAGAGGCGGCGATCCCTCAGCTGAGCGGCGGGAGCAGCGGCAGAAGCAGGAAACGAATTTCCCAGGCGGAGCAGCAGCAGCAGCGCGCCAAACAGCTGAGAGGCGGCGATCCCTCAGCTGAGCGGCGGAAGCAGCGGCAGAAGCAGGAGCCGGATTTCCCAGCAGAAGAGCAGCGGCAGCAGCGCCAGACAGCGAGAGGCGGCGGTCCCTCGGCTGAGCGGTGGGAGTGGCGGCAGAGGCGGAGTCCGGCTTCCCCGGCTTTCCCAGGCAGCTGAGCGGCGGCGGAGGAGCGGCAGCGGAACCCGACGACGGCAGCGGAGGCCGGCGGGCACAAGCAGCGGAGAGGCGGCGAGCTCAGCGGCGGGCAAGCGGGCAGCGCATCCCACGCGGCGGCAGACGAGGCGGAGACCACGTGGCGGAAAAGCGGCGGCAGCGACCAGCGCCCCCAAGCTGCAAGTGGGCAGAGGATACCGGCAAGCAATGGAACCGGCAGAGGTGGCAGGAACCTACGAAGAAGAAGCGGGACCCAGCTCCGCAGGCAACCAGAGGATGGAGAGCAGAAAAGCGCAAAGAAAAGCATATCGAGGTAACCAATACCCCTATTCAGAAAAGCAGCACCGAACCAGAGCTAGAGGGATGGTCCATAGCTGTAGGCAAAGGGCTAGCGGAGAAAGGGGCAAAAGGAAACCAGAAGAAGGTCACCCCAACCCAGCGCATCGTAAGGTTGGAGGAACAGATGTCCAATGTGCAGTTAAATATAGGAATGTTGATGAATAAAATGGACTCATTGGGCGCTGCCTTTAGGAAAGCAATGGACAATATAGATAAACCCAAAGGGCGGGAATTGAACCTGGGGCCACCCGAGGGAGAGGGAGACATCGAAAGTGAAGAGGAGGAATTTTACCCCTACAACAGAGCACCCAGGACCCCGTCATACAACCAGTTCGTGACCCCAGGGGGGGCACATACACCATTTGGAATGGGTGAACTAAAAACGAAATTCAACGGCAACCCCAAGAATTTAGCATGCTTCTTGACTCACGTACAAGGGTTCATGAGCGAATTCGAATACACCTTCCGAACGGAAGAGAGCAAAATTAGATACGTCTCCAGTTTTCTGGAAGGTGAGGCAGGGGACTGGCTGGTAACACTTCATGACAGGAGGGCTAGGGAACTAAGGGACTTCCAAGAGTTCATGTATGCCCTCCGGAAACGGTTTGAAGATACGCTGACCAAAGTCTCAGCTAGGGCCCGACTCCGGAACTTAAGGCAGGGAACTAGGACAGTAGCTGAATATGCTATGGACTTTAAAAGATTATTATCCTATCTGCCGGACTGGCCAGAATCGATAAAGATAGAACACTTTCAATATGGCCTAAAACAGGACTTACTGGAAAAGGCTTTAGATAGAGATGACCCTGAAACTTTAGAGGGGTGGATCCAATTAGCTGGGAAAATTGAGAGTAACAGGCTACAGTTACAAAGTATCAGAAACGTACAATCCAGGCAGAGGAACGAGGGGACTTTCATTAACCAGCCTCGCTCGAACGTGAAACAGCGGAATTGGGAAGAGGAGAAGGGCCGTCGGGCAAGAGAGGGACTGTGCTTCCGCTGCGGGAAGGAGGGACACCGAATTAGCGCTTGCCCTCAGGGGAAAACAAGCGTTAAGGAAAAACCTCCGGCGAAAAAGGCAGCTGACAGATGTACCCTCAAAACAACACACATCAAGGGAAAAGGAGCGGCTGCGACAACCGTGAACCCATGGCAGAATCCGGGCCTAGAAGAAGACAGCGATGACTCTGACTTTGAAATCCAGACGGCGGGAAACGAGCCAGGTCTGTTCTGATGAGCGCCACAGGACAGACCTCCACAAAGGGGCGCAAAGGAAGTAGTCGCAACACCCCAACAATGCACCTAAAGGTACAGTTGAGGACTTTGGGTGGGAGGAAAAAGTATGTGGGGGTTGCAATGCTAGACTCAGGTTGCTCTAGAAACTTAATGCACCCAAACGTAGCTGAAAAGATGGGACTGGACCTGTTTAAGCTCAAAACGCCCATCACATTTTGCCAATTGGACGGGTCGGAACTGAAGGGGGGGCCAGTGGAGTTCTACACTGAAGGACTGCAAATGACTTTGGGGACTCATGTAGAGACTTTGCGGTTCCTAGTGGCTCCCATTGCAACACGACCCATTGTGTTAGGACTGAAATGGTTGAGGGCAAGAAACCCCAAGGTGGATTGGGTCTCAGGAGATTTGGACTTTACGGATGGGACTTATCACGAGATGGACAATGAGAGCACACCTAGCGGCATTGAGCTGGGGGCAACGGGGATGGAAATCGAGGAGGGGGAGCAGGACCAAGGGGGTGGCACACTCACAAGCACAATTCCGGAGAAATACCTCCCGGTAGCAGAGATATTCGATAAGAAGGAATGTGAGCAAGAACCCCCCCATAGGCAGTCAGACGCAACCATTGACCTCATCCCAGGGGCACCGTTTCCCAAGCCCAAGATGTATGCCATGACGCAAAAAGAACTGCAAGAATTGCGCAAATTTATAGATAAAAATTTGGCACGGGGGTTCATTGAGCCAGCCAACTCCCCCCTTGCAGCCCCGGTATTGTTCAGGAAGAAAAAAGACGGGTCCCTCCGGCTTTGCACTGACTACAGGGGTCTTAATGCAATTTCGGTTACGAGACAGTACCCTCTCCCGTTGCTGAAAGACATGTTAGCTCAGCTATCTAAGGGGAAAATTTTCACAAAACTAGATGTTAGGGAAGCTTACTATCGTGTTCGCATAAGGGAGGGGGACGAATGGAAAACTGCATTCAATTGCCCATTGGGTTCCTTCCAATACAGGGTGCTCCCGTTTGGGATTGCGGGGGGACCGGGAATCTTCATGAGGTTCATAAACGAAGTATTGTATGAATTTCTGTACAAAGGGGTAATTGTATATTTGGATGATATACTGATTTTTTCTGAAAATCTGGAGGAACACATGGAGTTGGTTAAGAGGGTGCTTGAGAAATTACTCGAGGCTAAGCTCTATGTAAAACTTGAGAAATGTGAATTTCACAGGGAACAACTAGACTTCTTGGGGTATCGCATTTCGCATGAGGGCATCGAGATGGATCCTGAGAAAGTCAAAGCGGTCTTGGGCTGGCAGCCCCCCCGCACTCGCAGACAGCTGCAAGCGTTCCTCGGTTTTGCGGGGTTCTATAGGCAATTTATTCAGAATTTCGCGCAAATCGCACTGCCCCTGACTGACCTATTAAAGACAAAAGGCAAGGGAGCAAACGCGAAAGCCCCATCACCGAGCACGAAACTTGTGTGGACGCAGGAATGCCAGGCTGCGTTTGATAGCCTAAAGGAAATGTTCACAAGAGAACCCATACTCAAGCACCCAGAAGCTGACAAACCATTTGTGATACACACAGATGCATCTATTAGTGCAGTGGGGGCCATACTTTTGCAGGAGGATGACACGGGGAAATTAAGGCCATGCGCGTACATTTCCCGAAAGTTTAACCTAACGGAGAAAAGATGGCATATTTGGGAAAAAGAGGCTTTCGCTGTCAAACATGCCCTAAGCACGTGGCGACATCTCTTAGAAGGCACAGCAGAGCCGTTCCAAGTGTGGACGGACCATAAAAATTTGGAAGCTCTCAAATCACCCAGGAAGTTGAACCCTAAGCACCTCAGGTGGGCAGAATTTTTTAGCAGATTCAACTTCACGTTGAAGTATTTTCCTGGGGGAAAAAACTATTTGGCAGACGCGTTATCACGCTTGCCGCAACATGAGAGCAAAATGGAAGAGGTCATCGAATCCCTCATCCCCTCCCAGCCAGTGGAGGCACAGAGCTCAGCAATAACAGATGGGAGGGGGGAGGGCAACATGGCAATCACCCGCAGCACCGCGAAGCGTGCGGCTGAAAGCGACCCGTGGACAGCCGAGCTGCGGGCGGCAACAGTAACGGACACCTGGTGGGGAGAGAACAAACAGAACCTAGTGGAGAAGGATGGAGTGGGGTGGAAGGACAACAAAGCCTATGTCCCTGAGCCCTTAAGGCAAAAGGTCTTAACCATGCATCATGATCACAAAACGGCAGGGCATTTTGGCTTCGTAAAAACGCTACACTTAATCCGACGCAAATTTTGGTGGCCATCCTTGCGCACTGATGTTAAAGACTATGTGCGCTCATGCCCAGTGTGCGCAATGGCCAAAAGGAAAATTGGGAAACCTACAGGGAAGCTGCAGGAAGTAGCAAACCCCTCACAGCCATGGAAGCAAATTGCCATGGACTTCATAGTAGATTTGCCGGTGAGCAAAAAGAACACGGCAATTTGGGTAGTCACTGATCTATTCTCCAAGCAGGCACACTTCATTGCATGCAAAGGAATACCGAATGCTCAAAAACTAGCTAGACTGTTCATACAACACATCTATTAAGCCCACGGAACGCCGGAACGCATAATCAGCGATCGTGGCAGCACTTTTACTTCCAAATTTTGGCGGGCTTTTTTGACTTTAATTGGAGCGTCACAGGGGCTCAGCAGTGCGTTCCATCCTTGCACAGATGGTGCGAGCGAACGCCTGAACGCTACATTGGAGCAATACCTTAGATGTTACACTAACTACCAACAGAATGATTGGGCGGAACTGTTGCCGTTCGCAGAGGTTGCTTACAATAACGCGGTACATCAAAGCACAGGGTTTTCACCATTCAAAGTCGCCACAGGGCAGGACTTTGTAACTATCCCCGAACTGGCCATGTCACACAACACGGAATTGCCACAACCCCTAAAAGCGGATGAATGGATAGAGAAACTAAGCAGCAATTGGCCAGTCATGGTGCAAACATTGAAGGAAGCCAAAGCTAGTTACAAAAAATATGCGGACCGTAAGAGGGGGGAAGAATGGGAATTAAGAGTAGGAGACAAGGTGTATTTGTCAACAAAAAATCTGCGGACAACACAACCATCACGGAAATTGGCACCAAAATTCATAGGTCCATTCCCAATCATTGAGGTCATCAACCCAGTAGCGGCAAAATTACAATTGCCAAAAGCGCTAAGAAAGGTGCATCCTGTGTTCCACATCAGTTTGTTGAAACAACACCACAGTTCACAACACTGGCACCCTGAACCAGAGGAACCCCCCCCATTGTTGGTGGAGGGCGAACCACATTTCGAGATTGATAGAATTCTGGACTCCAGACGACACAAGGGGCAGCTACAGTACCTAGTGAAGTGGCAACACCTACCAATTGGAGACAAGGAATGGGTCAGCGCCAAACACACACGCGCCCCTAAATTAGTCAAGAAGTTCCATAAAGAATTCCCAGACAAACCCCACTGAACCGGGGGGGTGAGTTTTGGGGCGGGAGCATGTCAGAGATCATCCGATCTCTGCCAAAAGGGCAGGCAGACAAAGGGCCCCTCAGAAGACTGGAAGTGGTGCGAAGCTGACATCCACCCGACGCACGGGAATACACATCTGGGAGGCGGTTGCCGGAGTAACCAGGTAGACCTGACCACACGTGTCAGCAGCAAAGGACCCTGGGGGAGGGAAAGGTTTAAATATGCTGTTTGTTCCCAGAATCGCCATTCCAGTCTTTGTTCGTGCTAGCTTCTGTATCCTGTAATAAACTATCCTACTTCTAAGAACTCATGCGTCTGTGAGTTACTCTAGAGTAGGGAGATTACAGATATCGGATGGAGTGCCTTACACGGTGCTCATCTCCGTTTGTTAGCCGAAGAGCCAGCGTTGTCCGAAGACGCTTCCGCGGTCATGTGGCCGGCATGACGCACGCGGAACTGTTACCTTCCCACCAAAGTGGTACCTATTCATCTACTTGCATTTGCATGCTTTCGAATTGCTAGGTTGGCAAGAGCTGGGGCGAGTGCGGGAGCTCATTCCGTCACGCAGGGGGCTAGGGATTCGAACCTCCGAACTTGTGATCTTCCGATCGACAAGCCTGGCGTCTTACCTGCTGAGCCACCACGCCCCGTAAGTACAAGATACAAGTTAATAAGTGTGATATATACATTATTACGTAGCTCTCAAATTATGATAAAGTCATTAATAACCATGAATCTGATTGATTAAGATAAGCAAACCCATTTCAGTGAATACAAAAGAAATATATTGCAGGCTCAGAAAATTCCAAATCATCATAATATCTGTAAACATTAGAAGCATTACAAAGAGGTGCTTCACAAAATGAACCAAGAGTGAACGAAGCACCTTTCTTTGAAGCATTAAAGCAGCCACATCCTTTGCAAAGCTGCTGCGGCTGCTTTGAAGATTGTCCCTGGCTGTTTGCACAGTGTAGCCATGCCCAGCAGCTTTCTTGCTCTGGTAGTGTCAGTGGAAAGTGTGTCTGGGCATGCCCGTGGAGACAGTCAGGCACAGCCTTCGAAGGAGCTTCACAAACTTTCAAAGGATACTGCTGCTTTAATGCTTCAGAAAGAGATGCTTCGTTCACTGTAATGCATTTTGCAAACCACCTCTTTCTAGTGCTTTGAACAATCCTAATATCAACTTGTACCATATTTACCTGTTAGATCCTGCTCTGCTTCTCTTAAAAGAGCTTCTAATGACTATCTTGCCAATGATTCGTGACATTATTAACATTTCTCTGAGACAGGTAGAGTTTCCTGCAATCTTAAAGGTGGTGGTGGTGAGGACTTTGCAGTATTTAGAAAGCCATCTTTAGACCCAGCCAGTTTGAGCAACTATAGGCTGGTGTGCAATAGTCTGTATTTAGCCAAGCTGGTGGGGAAGGAATTGGCCCAGAAGCTCCAGGAACTCATTATCTATTCTAGACCCTCTTCAGATGGAGACTTGGCACAGAGACAGTTGCGAGGCTTTTCTGCATGGCAGCCTTCAGGCACTTGTCTCCCATGCTTAAACCGACTGGAAATGAAGCCAACTTAAGAAATCCCTTTCTGGATTTCAACCCTTTCCTCCACGTTTGGCCACAGTAATGGCCATGTGTTCTGTCCAGAAAACATGTCCCCTAGTTAGTGGATTCCCCTTCATCCTTTCCCCTCCTATCCATGCCAGGAAAGCAAGTGCAAATTGCTTTCCATTCTGTGGATATGTCTCTCAATGACCAGTGAAAACAACAACAACAACAGTTTGATATCAGGCTAGAAGGGGAACCTTCGCAGAACGTTTGCCAATTTCATTGTGTTTTTTATAAGAAAAAAAAACAGAGAAATGTTCAGCATTTCACCCTTCCACTACTGAATCCGGATGAAAAATGACTAGCCTCTCATGGCAAGCACCCAGCAACTCTGTATGGAATGGCCATGGAGGGCAGAGAGGCAGGACTGGGTGGGTCATGCCCACCAGAGCACATACCAGCCAATTGGTAGGGAGGCACATGACGTAACATGGAAAGGAATGGAGAACAGCCAGGAGACCAGACTGCTCTCATTGTGCTGTCAGGGGGGGGGGAAACTATTTTTGTTTTCTGAAGAAAACTCAGGTGCAGGTCACCTTCTCAACAGTCTAGGAGTGGGCTGAGGGTGATGTCACCTGTTCCTGCTCTCCCAAAATGGTAGGTGGCCCATCCCCACACTGGGGCAAGCAGGAAGTGTAGTTCAGCCCTTGGTCATCCTGATGGATGGATGATTTATGCAGAGAGATGGGAGGGGGGAAGCATGCCCCAGTTGATACTTCTGGATCTCTCAGTGGCTTTTGATACCGCAGACCACAGTATCCTTAGGGAGTGCTCAAATGATTGAGAGCAGGAGGTGCTGTTTTGCAGTGATTCCATTCTTGTCTCTGGGCATTATCAGAAGGCGATACTGAGAAGCACCAGCTCAAGGCCCTGCAAGGTTCTATCTTCTCTCACGGGTCACCTACAGCCCACATAAAGCTGCTGGGAAGGATCATTTACAGGTCCAGCGCTAGTTGTTATCTGCACATTGATGATATTCAGCTGTACTTCTTTCCTGTGAGGTCAGGGTTGGATGTCTCAAGACCAAGCACGTGTCTCCAGATGGTTAAGGACTGGCTGTAAGGGAACAAGTGGGAGCTGATTTCAACAAGAAGAACTACAGTATTGATTTGGACTTCAGGGTTCAGGTGGTATGCCTAGAGCGGGTTGACTCCCTGTAAATAACAGCTTCACAGTCTGGGGATCTTCCTGGATCCAGCACTGATACTGGACAACCACATGACAACAGTGGCAGGGGCGTGGGGTGGCTTTTACCAGCATTGGCTGACCTATAGGAGAAAGCCCTGATTTCGCTCAAACGTCCACTGCTAAACTCATGGCTGGTTTACTGCAATGCACTTCTTTTCATGGGGCAGCCTTTGAAGATATGCCGGAAATGGAAGCTGGCCCGGAATGTGGCAGCATGGGTGGTGGGTGGTATTTTGCCTCCATGTTGGAATGGCTAGTTGCTTTCTGAGCCCAATTCAAGGTCCACGTTTTGGTGTATAAAACCTTACATATCTTAGTTCCATTACATGCAGGACCAAGAACACCTGTGCTGTCTCTTCACACTCTTAGGTCCTCAGTCATGGAAGGTGCCACCATGGATATATGTAACATGAACAGCAAAGTCTGCTTTTTCTACAGTGGGGTCCACAGAAAAAATAGCTGTTGGGGTTGAAGCAACCCCCCCCCCCTTATTACAGTTTAGGAAGGTGATCTTTTTCATCCAGGGCTTCTAGAGCCCTAAAGTGTTTGAACTTTTTTAGTGTTTAGCATTTATGTTAGTTGCAGAATTTTAAAACATATTACAGTGGTTATATAGAGAGCAACATAGACCCACTGGAGTGGGGGGCATATAAATATAAGTAACTGACTAAATAAGAAACATTATTTACCGTTATTAATATTGAAAGCAAACATTATGAGACGTTTGCATAATTTAAGCCAAAGATTATTCTGTACCCTTTATTTTTGGTTCAGCTATTCCCCTGCTTCTGGAAAAGTAGCTGAACTGTGCCTCCACTCTCAAAAAAAGGTGTCATTAATAGGGATAACCCTGAGGCCAACAGAGGAATGATAAGGAAGGGAAGCTCATTTTATTATTTAATTATGTATTACATTTTTTTGTACCGCTGTAACCTATTAAGGACTCCTGATGATTCATAACAATAAAAACATTTCCATAATAAAACATCCATGGTACAGATTTAAAATATCCACAGTAAGTATACAAAATCAATTAAAAAGAATAAAACCCCTGAAGCATAAGATGAAGCCATTGCACAAAACAGGACAATATAGATCCTACAGACAGTGCCCACCATCAATTACCCAATGCTAATTTTCCTTCCCACTTGGGGCTGATGCAGCTGATTCTTCTCCCTCACAATTTGTAATTCCCCGTTTAGCTCTTCTGCAGGGCATTCAAGCTGGCACTGAATCTGGAGCTGCTGCCCTCCTCCCTCCTGGTTAGAACCATTGCTCATCCCCAGCTTAGAATCATTAGTCAACAAATACTGTTGCACTCTAGCCCATCCAACAGTGAATTTGGGGAAAGGGTTCCAGAACAGAAAATCCCAAAGCTCATACGTGAAGAGTTAGAAAGGTGCAACCATATTGTAGCCTTATACTAATCTTACAGAATATTAACCAGTACATTTGGGGAGCGTCAGGCTCAGCTTTGTGGGGCCACAGGCAAGATGGTCTTGAGCTTAAAGGGAGCGCACCTTGCACACAGAAGGTCCCAGGTTCAGTCTCCAATATCCCCACACACAAGTGTTTCAATGATGTCCACTAAGGAGACCATTGAAGGATAAAGAGGAGCCCACACAGTGATATCATCCCTTCTAGTTACTCCAACCCTGGACACAGGTGGTAAACTGCCTTGGACTCAGACTGTTGCTGGAAAACACCAGGTCTGTGCAGAATAAAACTGCATCTATTCACAATCTAGTGGTGGATTAACATGCAAACCTGACAGTTATTACTAAGCAGTGATGGGGATATGGGCCTGATGAAGATCTGCTGTCTCAGGTTTCAAATCCTGCAGAGCTACAACATCAATTCAATTCACTTTAATTTAATTTAAAACACAACATAACCTGTGGAGTCCTTGGTGCTCTCTGAGCCTTGTTGTTTTCTTGCAGACGTTTCATTGCCAGACTAGGCAACATCTTCAGTGCGAAAAGGGAGTGGGACTTGCTCTCTGTTTATATACCATGGCTTGTCCTGCTTGTGTTGGTGGACTCCACCAACACAATCAGGACAAGCCATGGTATATAAACAGAGAGCAAGTCCCACTCCCTTTTCGCACTGAAGTCGCACTGAAGATGTTGCCTAGCCTGGCAATGAAACGTCTGCAAGAAAACAACAAGGCTCAGAGAGCACCAAGGACTCCACAGTTCAACCCTGAGCTACAAATATTCTCTTCGATTGGTACAACATAACCTCTCATGTCTTATGTTGATTCCTGCAGGTCAGGTTGCTGGAGTAAACACCGCTCTAGATGAAGCAGAAAAGCCATTATTATATTCTGATACATAACAGATGTTTCCACTACTAGGGAAGGGTAGTAGGTCAGAAATAAAGGACTGTAGAAAGCCACAGAGATGACCCTTGAGAAAATAAGCAGAAGCAGTTACAAAAATAAAAGCATGCTTTAAGCCCGGGAAACAGAGAAAGAGTTAGAAAGAAGCTCAGACTAGTTCCACCCCAGTTTACTGGGTTATAAGAGGGAAGGAAGGGAAAACACTGCCAGGCTTTCAAAATTCTGTTTCCATTGCCTGCATCAATAAATACAGTTCCAGTCAAACTTTTGGAGTCTTGTTTCCTGACCTGGCCCACCTCAATCTTGAAAGCCTGGCTGTGTTTTGCCTGATTTGCTGCATTTGAAGGACTTGGTGTGAACACTGGAAGCAGAAAGGATTATATTCCATCCCTTCTCAAGCTATAGAACCATGAAGCACCGCAATTCTGCAGAAGGAACCAATGAGGAGTTCAAAAGGATATTGACTATGACACGGATGTTCTTTGCATGAGTTCTCCAAAGAGAGAAAGGCTTTTCCAACTGTTACAGGAATCAGTAGTTCAGTTTAAATGACAAATGCAAATGCTTTTAAAGTTCAGTCTGTTGTGTTCCCTCTCTTCTGTTTTACCCCAACCTATCTTTTCATAATTTGAACGAGCTCCTGTCTTCAAGAGAGGAACCCAGGTGCAAAGAGGGATCCAAGCAAAGCATCTACAAGCATCTCTCCAAAGCTGTAGCTTTTCAGTCTTAACTAAAACGGGTTTGGGAATGTGAACATTTACTGTGAAGACAAAGACATCTTCCAGCTGTGCCCTCAGATTCCATCAGACCTTTAGCACTTCATGCACCACTGTACATTCACACACAAACGGCATAAGAAAGACCTGCGCTGTCCTTAGCATCACTTGTAGGACTGCTCAGAGGTTATGTGGCTCGAGCAAGAGGGAAGGCCTGATTCTTCACCATTCAGTTCTAGCCATGATGTTTAGATCCTTCCTTGCCTTCCTCTTCTTCAGAAGGAAAGAGCCCACTGGTTGCTGTTTGGGCAATGAACAGCAATGTGGCCTATTTCTGTCTCTTTGATGTTTGCCCTGGTTGTCTTTAGTTGTCATGGAGATCTAGCAGCTGGAATGACAACTTGAGTGGCAGCAGGGGATGTCCCAGGGAATGAAAGCTGGCGGGGCAGAACATGTATGTGTGTGTGCGCGTGCACACGCTGTCTCCAGCACTTGATGGAAGACTTCTCAGCTTGAAATGGATTGGATTTCAGGGTTGGTCTGCTATTCTGAGTTGTTCAAAGAGTGGCACTTTGCCCTCTGCTCCTCTCCTAACTTAAATGTACCATTAGCTTTTGGGAATTATCAAGGGGTAACCACCGATGAGATAGCTTAAGGCACCCTTTGCATGGACACACAACAGAAAGTTAGTGAGTGGGAATTGCTACTCTTGGTACTGAAATGCCTGAACTCCTGGTCAACATCCTACTTTTTCTTCTGTGCTGCAGATTTCCCTCTTTAATCCAATTAGAAAATTGGAAATCAAGAAGCAAATGAATACTACATGGGCTCTTATTCACCCACTGTCTGTAGGATACTGGGTGAGTGGGTCAACCTTTGAGCCCTGAAAAATGTTACTAGTTCTCTGTGAATTCACCTAGATATGCTGGGCATTCTTTAGCATGTATTAGAACCAGGTTAGAGGGCCTAAATTCGCCATAATTTCCAATATTCCTTCTCAACCACTGGCACCCTTTATGAATTGCAGAGGGAACTCTGGTATCCCTATTGAAATCTTGATAATGAAACCCATTGCACATGCTGTTGTTTAAATGGTGAAAGTTGAACTTGGCTTCTGGTAGGCTACAATTTGTGGCATGAGAGTTACAGCAACTGAAAAAGCTCGTGTAGCTCTGTTCCAGATTTTCTTTGTCCTTGCGAACTGCCTGATATTTTGGTTTAACCTCCAAACATGCTAACAAGCATAGATTGGGAATGCTGGGGTCCAAAACATCTGCAGAACAGGGGGAATGGCAGACTGAACAGCTGTGCCCACTGGTTCAGTGGGCGGAGCTGATAACGTGATAACTTTTTTCGGGCTCAGGCAGGTTTTCCTGAAGCCCAGAAACATTCTCTGGATCAAGGAGAATACCTGGAATCATCGCATCTGTCCTCCAGACAGCTGCTTGCAGCCAGAAGATCGCAAGCAGTGTTTCGTGTTCGACTGGTAAGAGCCAGCTGGGAGGCGGGGATTTCATCACTTTCCAAGCCGCGCTGTGGCCTTAAAGGGACACTAAGACTGGCTACCCCATTTCTAAATCACCAATTTGTATTTTTTTTTAAGTATATGTACCCCAAGAGAGGCTTTCTACAGCAAGGAAAATCTGGTTCTCTTGGTGCTTAATGTTATTTTTGGGATTAATTTTTAACAAAATCTTTTAAGTTTTGGATTTCGTTTTCCTTCCAAAGGAAATTCCAAAGATTGAGAGTAAACAATTGTCTTCCTGTTATTACTTTTGTATTAAATTTGAAGTACTAGCATTTTCCTACACGTTGAATCGGCTGATTTGAACCTTCAGTTTTCTGTTTTCACTTTCCCTTGAGAACTGTCTGCTATCTCACTCTCACTTTATGTAAACACACTTTGGAACTCTTCCATATCTGACTTTCATTGGTTAAGCTTCTAGAGGGCGCCATAACCTACTGCGTGAGACATGGAGGATTTCAAACAGATTCTTTCTGATTTTCACCAGGATTTTAAACAGATTTCTTCTGACTTCTATCAAGCTTTTATGCAAGATATCCAGGACAGTGTGGAAAATATGAGATCTAAAATGTGCCATCAGGTTGGGGATGTGGTGGATGAAATTGAGGAATTTAAGAGCGATAGAAAGGTTTTTTTAAGACTAAGATTGGGATTTTTAAGCTGGATGAAGACTGGATAATGGAATTGGAGAAATGTAAGGGAGAGAGTGATCTGCAAGCCATAAGTAAAATCGATCTCCTGGTGGAATGCCATGAAAAGAACCTGGAATCTTTGAGGGGGGCAGTTGGGCTGTTTCATTCTTTCAAGAGGAAAGCTCTGTGCACATTGTGGGGATATGTAACTGCTCTGGTTTATTTTGAAGTGGGATAAGGGTTGAAGAATGTTCATCTGGTTTGCTTTAAGGATTTGATTGATGCTATTTGCCTTTAAAGATTTGGATTTACTGTTTTGAATTGGCTTTGTTTTTTGGGTTTATTAAGATGAAAATTATTAAAACTGTTTTATTAGGGTTAAAGAATGTTCATCTGGTTTGCTTTAAGGATTTGATTGATGTTATTCCTTTTTAAAGATATGGAATTACTGTTTTGAATTGTCTTTGTGTTTTGGGTTTATTAAGATTGGGATTATTAAATTTTATTTATTTATTTATTTAATTTTTATCCCACCTTTATTATTTTTTTATAAATAACTCAAGGCGGCCAACATACCTAATATTCCTTCCTCCTCCTATTTTCCCCACAACCACCCTGTGAGGTGAGTTGGGCTGAGAGAGAGTGACTGGTCCAAGGTCACCCAGCCGGCTTTCATGCCTAAGGCGGGACTAGAACTAGAACAGAATTGTTGTACTATTAAGTATAATAGCAGACAACTTATGTGCTTTTTAATTTGATTCTTATTATAGTAGACAGAAATATATAGAATAGTGGTAGGAAGGGAATAATTTAATATGTTTTATCTTTTGGAGGGGAGAAAGATGTTTAGGAGGTTTATATGAACTTTTTTTTCTTTATTTTAATATAAGGGGGAGGAGTAACTGTACTTAGTGATTTTAATTATGTGTTAAAGTGGAATGACTTCTAGAAATAACGTGGTGTTTTGGTTTAATATAGAGTAAGAGATTGATTATGGAAATTTTTGTATATCCTTGCTGTTAAAAGTCGGAAGCCACATCTTTTTGCAAATTTGAAAAAAAATATTCTCTTGTGTTTCTGCACTTTTTTAGTTTTTTTCTTTCTTTGTAGTTTTTTTGTTTTTTGTAGTTTTTATTCTTCTCTTGAAACCTAATAAAATTTACTACAAAACATCTGCAGAACAGATAAGAAAAGCATCTATCTGTAAATAAACAGGTTATCTTGAAAGCAAATACAGTCTAGCTTTCACTTTGAGTCTTTCTGCCCTAGCAAATGCCACACAGACCATTGTGTGTAACAATGGCTCAGCTGTGGCTCAACTCAATTTACAAAACTTCTCTTTAGCAAGTTGCAGTGCTTGAACTCTATGGAGCTGGGGCATGGGTGTCCAGATGGGTGGGAATTGATGTCACGAGCATCATGACATCATCACGCAAATGATGCAATTATGTAATTTAAATCAGTTGTGGGAGGTGACTGATGCAAATCCAATAATCACACCATGATGTCATAGTGATTTCTAATGGACACCTATGGCTTAGGGGCGGGCTGTTTTCCCATTAGCTGGAACTCTTGTCTTACCCTATTGCTTCCTGGTACCTGAATTCAGATTTCTTTAGGAGATTTCCAAGTCAACCTTATCATTATCTATTATTATTTTAACAATAATAATAATAATAATGACAACTCTGGGCAGCTTACAATAATAATTGTAATAAGAGTCCCCTATTCGGGGCAGATGGGCGGGGATAAATTTAAATAATTAATAAATAAATAAATAAATAAATAAATAATAATAGAAGACTCTTACAATAATAATAATAGACTCTGGGTAGCCTACAACAGGGGTCCCCAATCTGTGGGCTGCGGCCCACTAGTGGGCCGTGGCCTGTTAGGAAGTGGGCCGCGGGGCTCCCTCCTGCAAACCCCGCCCCCCGGTGCGCGATTACCCTGCCCCCGGTGCGAGCGATTGGCTCCCACCTGCAAACCCCGCCCCCCGGTCCGTGGAAAAATTTTCTTCCACGACCGGTCCCTGGTGCCAGAAAGGTTGAGGACCGCTGGCCTACAACATCAAAATATACAGTTAAAACAGTTTAAAACATAATAAACAAAACATAGCAGTCTGGACTAAAAAGCAACCATAACAGTATAAAAACACAACAAACACTGGGACCAGAGACAGGTCTTACAGGCCTTCTGGAATCCCAAGATAGTGAGCACTACAGGTGGTCCTCACAGGTCTTAAAGGTACAAAAGCTATGTGCAGAAAGACTCAGTTTCTCTCGAAGGAAAGCTAGACTGTATTTGCTTTCATGATAACCTGTTTATTTACAGATAGATGCTTTTCTTATCTGTTCTGCAGATGTTTTGGACCCCATCATTTGCAATCTATGCTTATTAGCATGTTTGGAGGTTAAACCAAACTATCTGGATGTTTGCAAGGACAAAGAAGGTCTTAAAGGCCTTCTGGAATCCCAAGATAGTGGGCACTACAGGTGGTCCTCATTTAGCGACCACAATTGGGACCGGCAACTTGGTCATTAAGCAGAGCAGTCACTAAGTGAAACCATGACAGTACTTATGATCTTACTTCAGCTTTCCTTTGCTTTACAGACCTGTGAATGTCGTAAATGCGAGGATTGGTCGCAAAGTTACTTTTTCATCACCGTTGTAACTGTGAATGATGCTGTACGAGGCAGTCGCTAACCGAGGCCTACCTGTACATGTATCTCTGGGGGATGCTGTTCCAGAGGGTAGGGCAGCTAACCTTAGCCTTTCTAATCAATTTCACAGTTCCTATTAAAAACTACCCAACTTGATTTTCTCTTTTTAAATCAACATTATGCACCAAACTCACCCCACCTCACAGCCTTTGGGCTCAAGCAAGCCATTTCTCTACACTACCATACACATAGTGTAGAGGCTCTACGCTGCAACCTACAGCCATGATTGCAGCTGTTAGGGGGAGAAATGCGGGCTGAAGAACTATGGTGGTACATCATCCTTGCAGCATTCAGTGGGAATTTATATGCAGAAAGAATGGCAGATTGATGATCAGACAGGCTTCCCATCATACCAACAGCTTAGATTTCTTGGGAAACTGCCAAATGAAAACACACACACACCATATACTAATGGGATGTCTGTGTGATTTATTTACTTTGCCCCAGGGATAAGAGGATTTTTGTTATTTCTAGAGCGGAAATAACTCAGAGGGTGTGGCACTGACTAAATCATTATTTTTTGATCCTCCTATTGGGTAAGACGCCAGGCTTGTCGATCGGAAGATCGCAAGTTCGGAGGTTCGAATTCCTAGCTCCGCGTGACAGAATGAGCTCCTGCACTCGCCCCAGCTCTTGCCAACCTAGCAATTCGAAAGCATGCAAATGCAAGTAGATTAATAGGTACCACTTTGGTGGGTAGGTAACAGCATTCCGCGTGCGTCATGCGGCCACATGACCGTGGAAGCGTCTTTGGACAACGCTGGCTCTTCGGCTAACAAACAGAGATGAGCACCGGCCCCTAGAGTCGGACACGACTCTGCAGGGGAAAACCTTTACCTTTACCTATTGGTCTGCTGAAACACTAAGATGGCCTCTTCTCAATGTTACAAGGTAATCAGGAGTGGAGACAAATGTAGGCTGGTTTCAAAAGAGTCTGGAGGCATTCAGAAGTGGACAGGATGCTTTACAAAATGGCCTTATCCTATAACAACTACTCTCACATACTCACTGCTGGGGGAAGTAGGCCAGTGATAAGAAGGTTGAAAAAGACTTGCAAAATTTAAATTCTGCACTTTGGCTTGGGGTATATATGGGGAGGAGAGAAGAATCTTGAGAAGAAACAATGGAGACTTTGGGACATATGCTTCCAACAACTTATCCTCTCTGGGCTATATGTTCTAATTATTGATTTTTCCTTTCCATATAAGTTGTCAAAATTTGCTTGTTATGCCAGTAAAGTATCCAAAATCAAAGTCAGATTGATATAAAGAGTAAGCAGAACTGTCCGTTTCCTAGAATTTATCACCAGGAAATAATATTATTGCAGCAGCAGCTCCCCCAAGTGGGAACTAGAGCCAGCATCAGGGAAGAAGAAGCAATTTTTAACTTTTATTTTATTTATTAATTTTCTTAAACTGCCCAATAGCTGAAGCTATTGGAAAATGATTTCTTAAACAGCTCTCAGAACATCTGTAGCTTTGTAGCTGCTCACTTGATGCCAGAGCCAAAAGTACCCTTTATTTGCTACCTTTCCAAAGTTGCCACAGAATTATACGTTTTAATGTGACCAAAAGAGAAAGTAAATTAATATGCAGGGAGTCACCATGCTGTATTTTATTAATTAAATTTAAATCGAAGTTGCTTCAGTTAATCCACATTTAGTTTTTAGAAGCATCCTCCCTGTGTCTGCTGCTTTTTCCACTGACTGAAGACTACATATGAAGATGCTGAATCAAGATATATAAGGTTAAGAATTAAAATTTTGTTGTTTATTCGTTCAGTCGCTTCCGACTCTTCGTGACTTCATGGACCAGCCCAGGCCAGAGCTTCCTGTCAGCTGTCACCATCCCCAGCTCCCCCATGGTTGAGTCTGTCACCTCCAGAATATCATCCATCCATCTTGCCCTTGGTCGGCCCCTCTTCCTTTTGCCTTCCACTTTCCCTAACATCAGCATCTTCTCCAGGGTATCCTGTCTTCTCATTATGTGGTCAAAGTACTTCAGTTTTGCCTTTAATATCATTCCCTCAAGTGAGCAGTCTGGCTTTATTTCCTGGAAAGAATTAAAATTGGCAACAAATAATCTAATATTTTGTCGAAGGCTTTCACGGCCGGAGTTCAATGGCTGTTGTGGGTCTTCCGGGCTGTGTGGCCGTGTTCTGAAAGTTGTGGTTCCTAATGTTTCGCCAGCATCTGGTCAACGAACTCAGTCCAACCAAGGTCAACGAACTCAGTCCAACCACCAGGACATGGGAATACTTCTCACAATGAACATGCTAATCACGCTTATCAGCCACTCGTTAACATTTCAACACAACAAAAAACCCCACCTAATCTCCTATAATTTAGCTCTATAAATAGAACATTGCCACTCTACCTGGGCACAGAGATTTTGCTTCTATCTGTGCTCCTGCCCTCTGAAGATGCTGGCCACAGATGCTGGCGAAACGTTAGGAACCACAACTTCCAGAACACGGCCACACAGCCCGGAAGACCCACAACAGCCATTGAACTCCGGCCGTGAAAGCCTTCGACAATACATTGAACGCCTCTACGGGGAGGAAACGTTCCGACAGACACGGAGACTGGAAACACTCCGGAACAGAAAAGCACACCTTCTCTGCTCCTTAACCTTCCTAGTGCGATGCAGAGATACCAGGACCATTCCAGCTTTTCTCAGAACGAAAAGGACCTTCAAATCGTCACAAGCCAGCCGCATTTACGACCGCCTTGAACAAGCCCTCCTGCGCGAGAGAATTCACACAACCCGCCGAAACCTTGCCATCACAGAAAAAGATCTATTCAACACACATATGAACCTTAGTCACAAAATGAGAAGCCAGGATTGGGACAAGATTGATACCATATCCTACAGAAAAATGGAAAAGGACATCTTTGACTACACAAACAGACAAAAGCAAAAATTCAACAAATGCCAAAACAGTCAACCAAAACCGGCACTGGATACTTCACACATTGTCATCAATTTGACAGAACGCCTGCTCTCTCCTGAAGAAACCTCCATCCTAAGCAAAGGAGGAAACTCTGCAATTACACCCACCAGAATTCCAGTGGAAGATATCATTGCCAATGTGGAATCAGCCATTCACCAACGTCCAGAGGAAGAAGCAGAAGAAATAAGGGGTGAAGTGGCAAGAATCCTAAGGAAAGCAAAGCCCCCCACCAGCAACATTACTAAGAAGGAGAGAAACGCCATAGAGACCCTCAATTCGGACCCAGACATCATCATCCTTCCAGCGGACAAAGGCAATGCCACGGTAATTATGAACATAGATGAATACAAAGACAAAATCAGAGAATTACTAGACCCCACCACATACAGAACAATAAGACGGGATCCGACCAGCAAAATCATGAAGCAAACCAACACACTGACAAAGAGCTCCTCCCTGCATCCCAACGTACTACAACGTATTTGCAAGACAGAAGCTCTCTCACCTAGACTATACGGACTCCCCAAAATCCACAAAGACTCGATCCCACTCAGACCCATTGTAAGTGCCATTGGCTCCCCGACATATGAATTATCCAAACATTTGGCAACCCTTTTACAGACCCACATCGGACAGACTCCATCCCACATCAAAGACTCAGGACACTTCATCAACAAAATCAGCACCCTAAAACTCAACCACACGGACAAACTGGTCAGCTTTGACGTGGTCTCCCTGTTTACCAAGGTGCCAGTAAGGGACACCCTGGCACTCATCAAGCAAATCTTCCCAGAAGACATTACAGCTTTATTTCAACACTGCCTAACAACTAGTTACTTTCAATGGGAGAATGAGTTATACGAACAGATGGATGGCGTTGCCATGGGAAGCCCCCTGAGCCCAGTCATAGCAAACTTTTACATGGAACACTTTGAAAAACAGGCTTTGGAATCGGCACCCATTACACCAACAGTCTGGTTCCGGTTCGTGGATGACACCTTCGCAATTTGGAGTCATACTGAAGAAGAACTGGAGAAATTTCTGGACCACCTAAACGGCATCCAACCCAATATACAATTCACCATGGAAAAAGAAACTGATGGCAAACTTCCATTTTTAGATACGGTGGTCATACGCAATCCGGACCTCAAACTAGGACACAAAGTATACAGAAAACCCACCCATACAGACCGATATCTACACAAAAATTCCAATCACCACCCACGACAAAAGAGAGGCATGATCAAAACCTTGGTGGATCGTGCTAATCGAAACTGTGAAACCCAATTTCTCAACAATGAACTTAACCATCTGAATTGGGTCCTACAGGCAAATGGCTATTCCAAGAATGAAATAAAAAGAGCCATCAAACCAAGAAAACAACATCCAACTGAAGAAAAACAGCCCCCCACAAACAAAGTATTCCTGCCCTACATCAAAGGAGTCACTGACCGCATGGGAAAACTGATGGAAAAACACAACTTTCAAACAGTCTTCAGAACCACCAGAAAAATACAACAAATGCTAAAATCAGCAAAAGACAAAAGGGACCCCCGCACCGCTGCAGGAGTATACCGCATACCATGCAGCTGTGGACAAGTATACATCGGAACCACAAAACGAAGCATTCACACCAGGATAAAAGAACATGAAAGACACTGCAGACTACAGCAACCAGAAAAATCTTCAGTAGCTGAACATGCTCTCAAGCAAACGGGACACAAAATCCTATTTGAAAACACAGAAATACTGGACAACACCAAAAGCCACTACACCAGATTATACAGAGAAGCCATTGAAATTCACAAACACCAGCACAGTTACAATAAAAAAGAAGAAAGTTTAAAAATTAGCAAAACCTGGCTACCAGTCCTGAAAAACACAGCCTGCAAAAGGTCAACGAACTCAGTCCAACCACCAGGACATGGGAATACTTCTCACAATGAACATGCTAATCACGCTTATCAGCCACTCGTTAACATTTCAACACAACAAAAAAACCCACCTAATCTCCTATAATTTAGCTCTATAAATAGAACATTGCCACTCTACCTGGGCACAGAGATTTTGCTTCTATCTGTGCTCCTGCCCTCTGAAGATGCTGGCCACAGATGCTGGCGAAACGTTAGGAACCACAACTTCCAGAACACGGCCACACAGCCCGGAAGACCCACAACAGCCAATCTAATATTTATTTATTTTTATTTATTTATTAATCATATTTATATGGCTGCCCATCTCACACAAAGTGACTCTAATATCTCTATTTTCTGCTCAGTTCTGTATGTCAGTGGGTAGGAGCTGCCTTGCAGTGGTTCTGACAATGCGACTTGAATCATAAGCATTCATTTTCTTTTGCCCTAACTGTTGCTGCTGCTGCTGCTGGTTTGACCATGCAAATCCCAAAGTGATGGGGAATTATCATGTACTGTCAGCCTTACCAGGTAGACCAGACAGGAAACACGACCAGATAAACTAATTCTACTTTATTGTAAAGCTACATTAACAGAATCTTGCAAGTCTGAAAGTACAATTCTCCCACTGTCACCTTTACAGGCTGAGAACATAGGAAGGACCCTTCTGAACCTCTTGCTCCACCCACTGTGCAGCTGAGGGCTATGCTGTCTCTTATCTGACCGTTCCCTAGACAGCATCTCTTCACCCCGTCTCCCAAGGTCTTTCCCACAAACCATTACACATACCCTCTTTTGGCAGGAGAGTTCCTAGAATAGGGCTAGCAGATCTGGTCTGCAAGAATCCAGTTAGCCACTAGATGGCAGCAGAGTTAGACTTTTTTGTACCTCTAGCCCTACACAAGATTCAGCGTGTGGTTTCTCCTTTTGCCCGTCCAAGTTCTTCCTTTTCCTTGTTTAGAAAAGCCACTTCTCTCCCACAGTGGGTTTTCTTCCAAGGCTGATGGTTCTCTGTACTGTTCCTCCACACAGTGAACCACCAAACTGCAGAGGCAATTTCTAAATCAAATTGTCATCAGGAGTACCACATGAGGACTAGTTCGTTAGCCTGAGGGCTGCAATACTGAAGCCTTCTCTACATTGATGCAAATGTCTTTACTCAGTCAGAAATGAAGAGAATTATGATATACCATTCAACATACATTTATTAAATTTAAAAAATATAACTGCAAAACTTTCCTGTGAAACAGTGCCACTCCCCTTGGGCCACTTAGCTGGCAGTGTTTTTTATTTATTTTTTATTCTTTTTTTCTTTTTTTCTTTTCTTTTATTATTATTTTTATCTCACATTTATTTATTTTTTATAAATAACTCAAGGCAGCGAACATACCTAATACTCCTTCCTCCTCCTATTTTCCCCACAACAACCCTGTGAGGTGAGTTGGGCTGAGACAGGGACTGTCCCAAGGTCACCTAGCCAGCTTTCATGCCTAACGCGGGACTAGAACTCTCAGGCTCCTGGTTTGCCATTGGCTCCTTCCTAGGGCCGAGAGAGAGTGATCGGCCCAAGGTCACCCAGCCGGCTTTCATGCCTAAGGCGGGACTAGAACTCTCAGGCTCCTGGTTTGCCATTGGCTCCTTCCTAGGGCTGAGAGAGAGTGACCGGCCCAAGGTCACCCAGCCGGCTTTCATGCCTAAGGTGGAACTAGAACCCCCAGTCTCCTGGTTTGCCATTGGCTCCTTCCTAGGGCTGAGAGAGGGGGACTGGCCCAAGGTCACCCAGCCGGCTTTCATGCCTAAGGCGGGACTAGAACTCTCAGTCTCCTGGTTTCCCATTGGCTCCTTTCTAGGGCTGAGAGAGAGGGACTGGCCCAAGGTCACCCAGCCGGCTTTCATGCCTAAGGCGGGACTAGAACTCTCAGGCTCCTGGTTTGCCATTGGCTCCTTCCTAGGGCTGAGAGAGAGTGACCGGCCCAAGGTCACCCAGCCGGCTTTCATGCCTAAGGTGGAACTAGAACCCCCAGTCTCCTGGTTTGCCATTGGCTCCTTCCTAGGGCTGAGAGAGGGGGACTGGCCCAAGGTCACCCAGCCGGCTTTCATGCCTAAGGCGGGACTAGAACTCTCAGTCTCCTGGTTTCCCATTGGCTCCTTTCTAGGGCTGAGAGAGAGGGACTGGCCCAAGGTCACCCAGCCGGCTTTCATGCCTAAGGCGGGACTAGAACTCTCAGGCTCCTGGTTTCTAGCCCAGCACCTTAACCACTGGACCAAACTGGCTCTCCTAGGATGATTCATCAATAATCTACACAATGCTGAGGACACTACTCTGATAGTTGAAAATGCAAATGATCTTCAAACTCTAATAATAAAAGTCAAGGAGCCCAGTGAAAAAGATGAACTAAGATTAATTATAAAGAAGACCAAAATAATGACTACAGGTACAGCAACATAATTGCTTTTTTGAGTGATCATCAATAATAAAGGAACCAGAAGTCAGAAATATGCCATAGACTAGCACACAGCTTTCCAAACTGTGTGTCCCGACACTGTAGTGTGTCGCAACACACAGTCTGGTGTGTCGCCACACAACCTGGAAGCGGCAGCGGGGGCATGCACGGTGGCAGCAGCGCGCTATCAGCGCTTCCGTGTTTTAACGGAGGCCGCCACCACCGCCGTGCACGCCCCCGCCCTCGCCGGTGTGTCGCCAACAGCGGCACTTTGGGAAGCACTGGACTAGCACTTGGTAGGGTAGCAATGAAGACCTTGGAAATAATATTCAGATGCTGTGATGTGTCTTTACCTACAACGATCAGATTCATGGAGGCAATGACACTCTATGAAAGCAAAAGTTGGATTCTGAAGAAGCAGGATAGAAAGATATTGATGCTTTTGAACTTTGGTGTTGGAGAAGACTCCTGAAAATACTATGGGCACCCAAAACAAACAAACAAACAAATGGATCTTAGAACATCCAGAATTCTCAAGTGAAGCATAAATGACCGGGCTGAAATCATCATATTTTGGAAACAGTCTGCAAAGACCGAGCACCTTTGAGAAGGCTATAATGCTGGGAAAGGTAGAAAGAAACAGAAGAGGATGACCAGCAGCAATGTGTACACTATTAGAACACCTGAAGGGCCAGTTTGGGGACACATCATCCTGGAGAAGGTCTAGCTATGCAGTTGCTACAGTAAGAGCTGACACTATGATTATGGTACATAATCATAAAATAATCAATAATCTAGGAAACCCTCCAAATAAGAGCTGCTCAAATCCTGCTTTTGTTTCTTCTTCCTTTGCAATGAAATGTTTCTTCCCTTCTGTCTTTTCTTGCTTCTCTTACCTCTCCTTGCTTGGCAGTGTCCCTCCCCCCCCCACTCCCCAGGAGAGAAATCTTGCTTGCTTGCTCACTGTCTTTCCCACTCCTTGCGGAGCAGATAGATCCTTGCGGTGGGGAAGCCAGACTCTTCCTTCCCTCCCTCCCTTGGGCAGCTCCAGCCTCTAGGCTTACCTTCCTCAGACAGCCCAGTGCTGCCTCAAAAACAGTACCCACCACAGAGCATGAGCAGAGGTTCCCAAAGAGCAATGTTCCTTGGCATAGGAGGCCTCAGGACGCTGATCGCATGGCCTGACCAACCAGGACCCATTGTTGGTGGGAGACCTGCTGAATCAAGCTATGGTGAGTTGTGAGGTCACAGTAGCCAAGCCGCTTCTCTTTCTGGGGTGTTCCCCATGGTGCAGCTTGCACATCCGTGTTCAGCATCCTCAGCACTTTGAGAGAATTACTGAGGGCTGCAAGAAATTATTTGGAGGACCACGTGCTTCCTGCAGGCTGCAAGTTTGAGATCTCTGCTCTAAATGAAAGATGTTCAGGTCCTGTCTTGACTTTACCCTTCAGATTGCCCATCCCATTTATTTTTCAGCAGGATTGAGGGTTTCCTGTTTACAGTGAGCTCTGTTTGAATTGTCTAATTTTTAGAGAGCAGCAGTGGTCTGTTCCTGCCCTCTTCTCTACCTATGAGGCTCAATATCCTGCCACCCAAGGAGATCACAGGCTAGTCAAAGGTCAGAAGATGCACAGTTGTTAGGAGCCCAACCGTGTTTCTGTCAGTGTATGTAAAGAAACACTGACAGAAACACGGTTGGGCTCCTAACAACTGTGCATCTTCTGACCTTTGACTAGCCTGTGAGCTATACATGTCAGTGTATGTAAAGAAAAAGGGGCGTGGTGGCTCAGCAGATAAGACGCCAGGCTTGTTGATCGGAAGATTGCAAGTTCAGAGGTTCAAATCCCTAGCCCTGCGTGCGGAGTGAACTCCCGCACTAGCTCCAGCTCTTGCCAACCTAGCAATTCGAAAGCATGCAAATGCAAGTAGATGAACAGGTACCACTTCGGTGGGTAGGTAACAGCGTTCCGCGCATGTCATGTGGCCACATGACTGTGGAAGCGTCTTCGGACAACGCTGGCTCTTTGGCTAACAAACGGAGATGAGCACCGGCCCCTAGAGTCGGACATGACTGCACAAATGTGCAGGGGGTACTTTTACCTTTTTATGTAAAGAAAAATTATATTCTTGGGATTTTACTGGTCTGACAAGAATGTGCAAATGAGATAATGGCTAGCAGCTGAGACTAATTAACTCAGGTGCTGGCTGAGCTCACCAACCTTGAGAGGTAATTGAGTGCTGGTAATTAACTGCACCTGTATCTGGGTATGAGCAAGCAGAACTATGTGTATATATACCGTGGATGTGAAACATGGTGGGTGGGTAGTTTTTGTATGGAGTTGGGTGAGGAGTGTACTTGTAAATATTGTGTGCTGTATAGTAAAGGTCTGTATATGTTTGAAACAACAGACTCTGTAGTTTATTACAGCAGCAGACAAGCAGATTTCTTTTGCAGCAGCAGCAGTGACGGTGCAATGCTCTATGTACTCTGACAGTTTCTATGTTGCTGCCTCCCCTCTTTCTGTCACCAGGGCTTTCATTTGAAACCATGAACCAGAAGGCATTCTGTTCATGGCCAGGGTTCAGGAAGAGTCATGTAAGATAAGAATGCTGGCTCTGGCTATGAACTTTTCTACAGAAAAGAACTACTGTAGGGGTTTGGCCAACATATGGCCTTTTTGAGTAGTTATTTTCCCAAATGGTGGTGTTAAAGAGGAATATTATACCCTACCAATTCCCCTAAAAGTGGCAAAATACCTAGGGCAGTGATAAACCTCTCCTCTTCAAACTCAGTTCAGAACAGATTCTTCCAAAAAGGCTATTCTTTAGTCCTTGATCCTTGCTTGCTCTTTGGCCTTGCGTCCTGACTTGCTCTTATCTTCTGGCTGTCCCACAGCTCATGGTTCTTCGCTCCTTTCTGGCTGCTGCCTGCAGTCCAGCCCTACTAGCCTTGAAACCCTGTCTTCCACAGAGGGCAGTATGCCTTCTCTGAAGACTTTCTGCCAACAAGTGGCATTCTAGCTGCAAGGTGCCCACCCTGTGGTAGGAGCCTTTCCAATCTGTACTAATTGGGGAGGACTTTTGGGGCCTGATTTACTGCATATTCCAAGCTCCATTTAAATACAGTTTGATGCTTCATGCTCAGTTGACTGTGACTGGAAAGTACAGCAAATTCCATGGAACTTGAGAATTTTTTCTCTGTTGTCTTGATCTATAATCCTGCTTATTTCCAGAGTGAATATATGCAGCAAAAAGTACTTTCAATTGTATAAAAATACAAGCCAGGATTAAATTAAGATAGATGTTGCATCCTATGATTGAGTCAGGCCCACTGCATCAGACAGATAAGCATAGTATAAGCTGAGACAATGGGTGGAGAAGAATGCTAGATGGGTAGAAGGATTCTAAGAACTACTGTATGTTAATTGCCTGACCCCTAAAGCTACATTTTATGGCAGAGCTTTCCAAACTGTGTGTCGGGACACGTTAGTGTGTCAGCTGCAGTGTCTGGGTGTGTTGCTGCTGCCGCCTCTGAGCCCTGGCAGGATTCCGCGCAGGTCCCAGTGCCTGCCTTGTGCCTTGCAGCCTCCAAACCTGCTGTGATTCCGCGCAGGTCCTAGTGCCTGCCTTGTGCCTTGCTGCCTCCAAACCTGCTGTGATTCCGCACAGATCCTAGTGCCTGCCTTGTGCGCTGCTATAAGAGTGTATCGTGAAATGATGCCCTGCTGTAAGAGTGTGTCACGAAATGATGCATGTCTAAAAAGTGTGTCACCAACATGAAAAGTTTGGAAAGCTGTTTTATGGATATAGCTTGAATCAGCCAAGATTGTCAAGTGTGAAAATCTTGAAAGCAAAGTGTTATAGGAATCCCCATTGCTGGTTACAAGTTAGAACTTGGGTAGAAGAAATATTTGGGCAGCTGGAGAAGAAAAGATCCCACAGATGGGGCAATTCTCTGGCAGACTCAAGTAAGTATGAATGACATAGCAGCGGTGTTTCTCTCCCCAATGTGATTCTGAATAGGATGGTTTTCGTCTTTTTATCTGTGTCTCTATTCCAGATTTCCCTGAAATATGCTGCCACTGTAGTGTTTTTCCTAAGCTGCTCGGTGCTGAAATAGTATGCTTTTAACAAATCATAGATGAAGAAGTATTATTGGAAGTATTGTTGTATTCTTAACTCATTCATTCCATTTGACTGACTAATGGGACTGATCTGGGACTAATGGGACTAATCTGATTTCAAGTACAAGCTTGACTGCAAACAAAGCTGATGGCCTGTTCCTATCATGTCTACAGAGGGGAAAGTGAGGATTTGCTGCAGAAAACTGAGGCACAAACTCTGGATGTGTCTGACCGTTCAAGTGTTTCCATGTGCTGCCCACCCACCACATAAGAAGGCACATGCCATGAGTAGGGTGACCATATTTCCTTGAGACAAAAACGGGACATTGGGATGGAAAAAACGGGACAGGGGTCCCCGCCCCCCGGGTCCACATGATTAGCTCCTGCCTGCAAACCCACCCCCAATCCGCGTGATTGGCTCCCGCCTGCAAACTCCGCCCCCTAGTCCATGTGATTGGCTCCCACCTGCAAACTCCGCCCCCTGGTCCATGCGATTGGCTCCCAGCTGCAAACCCCGCCCCCTGGTCCACGCGATTGGCTCCTGCCTGCAAACCCACCCCCGATCCGCGTGATTGGCTCCCACCTGCAAACTCCACCCCCTGGTCCGTGCGATTGGCTCTCACCTGCAAACCCCGCCTCCTGGTCCACACGATTGGCTCCCACCAGCAAACCCCCGCCCCCCCGGTCCACGTGATTGGCTCCCGCCTGCAAACCCCGCCCCCCGTTATGCGTGATTGGCTCCCACCTGCAAACCCCGCCCCCCAGTCCGTGGAAAAATTGTCTTCCATGAAACTGGTCCCTTGTGCCAAAAAGTTTGGGTACCCCTGCTTAAACAGATTACTGTTTATATAAAAAGACTTGCGATCACCCACAAAGTCTCAGTCAAAGTTCCCTTTTGCAATAGGGTGAGACTGGAAATATATATATTGATTGTCAAAGGGAACCTTGACCCAGACCTTGCCCTGCTGCCAATTGGTCCTATATTTCTAGTCTTGCCATATTGTCAAAGTTTGACAATACGGCAAGACTAGAAATATAGGACAAGGTCTAACTAAGGCACACTGGAGTTTGATATCCTAAGATGTTATGGACTGCAGATCTCATCAGCTGCGTCTATTCAGGTGGGAAGGGGCGCCCAGCCCACCATGGCCCCAATGGTAGACTGTGCCTGTCCAGAGGGGTTCTCCCGCCAGCACCAGCTCCAGCACCGCAGATGCGAACGTCGCCTCCCCCGCGCCTGTTCCGAAGAGACAGAACAGGATTTAGCCATCCCCACCGCCATCCTGCGTACCTCCAGCGAGGGCTGGCATCACCAGCAGCAGCAGCAGCTCCAGGAGGCGGAGGCAGCTCCGTACCCAGAGGGGCTGCATCCCACCGCGTAGCTTGGCGGTGCCCCGGCCAACTGGTTCCCTGGCTTGCTCTGGCTGGGACGGCTCCTCCTGCCCGGCGTGGACAGGTGGTGAGAGCACTCTCCTCCCATCCCGGGGCCCGCTGCTGCTACCGGGGTGGAGGAGCTCAGAGCGCCACACCGGGAGGCTTCCTGCTGTGCCTCGCTCGGTCCTCCCAGGGACCCGGGACAGCTCGGCTCAGCAGTGCTGCTGAAAGAGGAACTTCTCCGCCTGGCCAGAAGTTTGGAAAGGGTGTGTGAGCGCACGTAAGCTAGGCTGGCTGCCGGGGCGGAGGGACTGGGGGCCGTGAGGCTCGGCTCGGCTGCAAGAGCGGTGGCGAGGCGGCAAGACTGGAGCGCACAAATCGGGCAAAAGCGGCGGAGAGCCCAGCGGATTCCAGGGGGGAAGGCTGAGTGGGCATTTGGACGCCGGCTTCTTGGCAGCGAGGCAAGGCTTGGCAGCGGAACTCCCGGCACAGAGGCAGGGATGGGATTCAGGGACCGGATCTTTGGTCAGGAGGCAAGGGTCAGGGTCAGGACTCACCACTGCAGGGCTTCGGAGTATGCGGCACCGACAGGATCAGGTAAGGAGGCAGGAATGGGGTGGACTGTGGGGCTAGTTCTGGCGATGGGCTCGCACATGGCGAAACAACCGGGCTTCCAGGGCAGCGTAGAACACCGGTGTAGACGGGTGTCTCCGGCAGCACATGTTGGCTGCGCTGCCCATTTTATTATTCGCATTTCGCGCCGTTTGTGCGTCTTGGCCAATCGGGCCTCGCACTGCTCGGCCCGCCTCTCCACCCTCCTTTGCTGCACGCTGATAGGTGGGAGGGCTTCATTTTCCAGGCTGTCTCCCAAAATGGGACAATACTGAGATTTTTGTCAAAAAGACGATACGGTTCAAAAATGCTAAAATAACGGGACTGTCCCGTTCAAAACGGGACGTATGGTCACCCTAGCCATGAGCCAGTTCCTCCTTATGCCGTATTAGCACTCAGGACTGAACACATTGACCCAGATCATAGATTTGGGGCATATGAGTAGACAGATTCCTCTGAAGCAAAACAAGTGCCACAGATGCCTTTTTGATGCAGAAAATGCCAAAATCAAGTCATTATGACTTATGAGTATGGAGGTAAAACCTACATTGCCTGGAAAAAAATAGACTATCTGTTCTGACTTAATTACTGTATATCAAGACAGCCACTTCTTCTATTTTTAGCCTGAAATTCAAACACATTAACTCTTTTTATTAGTGAATTGCATTTTTTTACCCATTTCTTCCTTTTTATATGAATATGCAACCTTCATTAAAGGTTAGGAACATTTCTAATAGAAATTGTCGTCTTGGGTAACGTAGGCTTTTACAATTGCCCATGTTCTGACTCAATGTAAATAATATAAACTTTTTTTTTAATTTCCAGAAGGATAGCCATGTTAATCTACTGCAGGAAACATAATCTTGTAGTACTGTGAAGGTTTAACATTTATAATACATAAGACCCTATGCTAATCAATGAGGTATCATAAAACAATTATTATTGTTTTTACATCAGGAATCATACGTTCAGACGCCCTTAGAAGAAAGCAGATGGGCCTTAGATTCGGGAATTCCTTCCTTGGTTAAATCTAATGGCCATCGGTCGTACCAAGGGATACCTGCAGGGGGCTCCGACCCACAGCTTCCCTTCCGAAGTCCCCAGCAGGCCGAGCGGTGCGGGGTGGAGCCGACAGCGCTCTTTCCAAGGCAGGCGTGGCCCAGGCAGCGCCGTCTCACTCGTTTCGGGGTGCAGAACGGGTGGACCATGCAGGTACAGGAGAAGCGGGGACCGCTTTTCGCGCCCCCAGCTCGGGCGTTCGGTGTGGGAAACAGCAGGCGCTCGGAAGATCTCGGGGGCCGGGCTCGGTTGGGGTGGGTAATCGCTCTTGGCTCGGCTAGTTCAGCGGAGGGGCGCGGGAGACCCGTTTAAAGGGACTGGGGTGTGTGTGTTGGTTTCCCCGCCTAATTCGGTTCTATTTTCCTTTCCAGACCAGCTCCAAGCAGGCGGTGCAGGCGGCGGCGCAAGAGCTGCTGAAGTTTGTGAACCGCAGCCCGTCCCCTTACCATGGTAAGAAAGGGGAGCTCGGAGAAGTCGGGAGCTTTGCCGCCGGAAAGGACCTGGCTCCGGTGTCACCAACTGGGGGCTCGATCAGAGAGGCCTTCCCGAAGTGGTTGCGCACCCTTGTCCGGCTCGGCCTGTTTTACCTTTTCTGGAAACTTAGGCCTGGTCGCACAGTTAAAATGTAAAACCCCAGTAGACACTTGATTTTTTAAAATTGCCCCTTTTCAGATTTCTATCCAGCATTGGAATTTTCACGCATGCGCACAAATAATGCAATAAAAGTACATTGGGCTTTTTTTTTTTAATTTACTAGAAGCAAATTGATTGAGGCTGTTTCCACACTTCATTTGCCAGTATTGACACAGCTTCTTTTTTCTTACCCCTGGTATTTTTCCTACTGTTCCCTTTCTCCACCCCCACCCCAAAATACTGTTTTTTAATGTCCCAACTCCTCTGTTCCACTGCACTGTGAGAAATTGTATTAACTTGTCTTTTATCATACTTGGTGAGCATGGGTAGTCTAAAGGATAATGTTCCTATTTCTTCTTGGGCCTTCAGTTTTGATTTGATTTGTTTTTTGGCAGAACTTTGCTCCTTGTCTTATCTGCAAGCCAAGCTGAGCATAATTTGATGTTGTTTAATCATTAACTACACCTTACTTTATTTTTATTTATTTATTTATTGCTCACATTTATATGGCCGCCCATCTCACACAGGGCAACTCTGGGCGGCGTACAACAATGAGGTAAAAACAGTGAATAAATAGAAACAATCATTATAAAAAGATAAAATGATTATTAGATAAAGGTAAAGGTTCCCCCCGCACATTTTGTGCAGTTGTGTCCGACTCTAGGGGCCGGTGCTCATCTCCGTTTGTTAGCCGAAGAGCCAGCGTTGTCCGAAGACGCTTCCGTGGTCATGTGGCCGGCATGACGCGCGCAGAACGCTGTTACCTACCCACCGAAGTGGTACCTATTCATCTACTTGCATCTGCATGCTTTCGAATTGCTAGGTTGGCAAGAGCTGGGGCGAGTGCGGGAGCTCACTCCGTCACGCGGGGCTAGGGATTCGAACCTCCGAACTTGCGATCTTCCGATCGACAAGCCTGGCGTCTTACCCGCTGAGCCACCACGCCCCAAAATGATTATTAAAAGAATATTATCACAAAATTATAAAATCAATTATTATTGCATCTTGCTAATGTGGAGGTCATATAAAATTATAAAATATACCAACCCCGAGGAGGGAGTGTTACTTTTGTGAAGCAAAAGCTCTCATTTTTTAATATACAGAGACAGTTAAGACAATTTTTAATATCCTTAATATTCCCTTCCATACGCCCATAGCATTTACTATAATTTGATAGTAGGTTTATCAGAGTACACCTTTAGGATGATACTTGTTGACAAACAACAAATTCTCTTGTATAGTCGAAGGCTTTCACGGCTGGAATCGGATGGTTGTTGTGGGTTTTCCGGGCTGTGTGGCCGTGTTCTATCAGAACACGGCCACACAGCCCGGAAAACCCACAACAACCAACAAATTCTCTTGATTATTTAAAGAAAATTCCTAATTTTGCCAACTCCCTTTCATTGCTGTTTTTTTTCTCTCCTTTCTCTCCTTTTAAAAAAAAACATTTAGAAATTATATGTGCATTTTGCTGACAGATGTTGTTATTCCTGTCTTTTATGAGTTGCTGGTGGAATGTTCTCTTGTACTTTTAACATTATTTTTTGTACCTGCATCAGAGTTATAGAACTGTAACCTCTGAAGCAAAATAACACCACTTCCAATGGCCAAACATAAAGTGCATATTATACAGGTACTGCGGGCAGGAAGGAAAGTCAAAAGGGTCATGATGATGGAAGCATCGTGCTGCATGTGCCCCCCTTTTGTATGTGCATGTGCCATCACAACGCACGAAAAGGGTGAAGCTTGCAGTACAACGCCTGTTTTCATCATTTTGACAAAAGTATCAGATTCTGCAGGCACCTCTGACTGTAGGCACATTCACACAACACACTAAGTTACTCAGGCTGTTCTAACGTGAGCATGAACGTTCCAATTGATGTTAACCAGAAATGGTAGCTGCTCCAAAACAGATAAGAAGCTTAACAGAAAAGCCACCAATTGGGGTTAAGGAGTTGTGTGGAAATGGCACTGTAGATCAGAGGTTTCCAAACTTTTCATGTTGGTGACACACTTTTTAGACATGCATCATTTCGCGACACAGTAATTCAGTTTTACTAGCAAACCAGAGGTTAAACTAACCCCTTATAAGAGATACAGACACATACATAAATAGTAATAGCGAAATGTATGGGGACACAACATATCTCATGAAAATCTTTCATTTATATTTTTAAAAATGTATGATTTGTAAGATAATATACATTTCCAAGATAGTTGTCATTTATGAGTAACAATATGTAAATATGTGCAAAAATTTAAAAAATTGAATAACACCAATAACTACTTACCATTTTAATGAGATGTATGAGGTTGATGGGATGAACACAGCTTTTGAATATTTGGTGGAATATTAGATAAAGACATCAGGCATTTTTAAGCTTCCACGTTTCAGTGTCTTTAAGTTTGTCATCATTGAAAAGGATACTTCACAAATGTATATAGTAGAAAACTGCAGAAGAATTTTTAACGTGTTTTTACCTATGTTTGGATGCATTTTTGAAACACGAATCCAAAAGCTGTCTAAGTCACCCTCTTCATACATCATTAACAGACTTTGATCATTTTTTATTTCAGCTAATTTTTCTTCAATAAGTGAAAAGTTCCTCGTTGCAGTTGAAAGAAATGGATTTCTGATCCAATCATAGTCTTGGACTTCAACATTTGGGAGTAATGATGAACTTTCTCTCTGAGCAATATTAAATGGTCAACAATTAGCTGATATCACATTTTAGCTCACACTCAGCAGTTTTGGAAAACATTTCAAAATTTCCTTCTTTTACTTTCCTTTTCCAAATTGCTATTTTGTCTCTCATAGCACAAATTTTATCTACCGCTGTTAAAATGTTTTCTCCTTTTCCTTGCATACTGGTGTTTATTTTATTCAAATGTTCAAATATGTCATCAAGATATCCCAATTTTGTGCACCAAAGTTTGTTTTGAATTATATCGCTGAATTCATTTTGCTGATTTTCCTCAAAAAGTTCAAGCATCATTTCCCTCAATTCGTATACACGACAAAGCACTCGACCTCTTGAGAGCCAACGAATCTCTGTGTGTAGTAGAAGCTTTTTAAACCTTGCCCCCATTTCTTCACAAATATAAGCAAATAATCTTGATTTAAGAGGTCTACTTTTAATGTAATTGACCATTTGAACCACTTTGTCCATAACTTTTCTTAATTCATTTCCAATGGTTTGCGTGACTAGTGCTTCGCGATGTAAAAAGCAATGAGTAATTATATTTTCATTCTCTTTATTTGCTAAAGCTATAAAACCTTTTGTTGAAACAACCATTGAGGGTACACCATCTGTGCATATTCCTACACAATTTAACCATTGCAAATTATTTTCCTTCATGAAGCAATCTAAAGTTTTAAATATATCTTCACCTCTAGTTCTCATTGGAAGTTCTAGACAACACAAGAATTGCTCAATAATTCTGTCAGTATGAATGAAACATATAAAAACCAATAATTGTGCTAACCCACTGACATCTGTTGATTCATCTAATTGCAATGTAAAGATCATATTATCGTCTTGAAAAATAACCTTCATTTGCAGCTTAATGTCATCAGACAAGTCTTGAATACGTCTTCCAATCGTGTTATCTGCGAAAGGGATTTTATTAAATTCTCTCTCAAATTCGGGCCCAAACATTGTTCAGACAATAGCACAGCAAGATTCCTTTATGGTGGTTTCAGCAATAGTGTGTGGGTCCTTGTTTTTGGCAGTTATTTGAGCAACCAAGTAACTTGCCTTTTGAGCTTTCTCTGATGTCTTCATTTTCTTTGTGAATGATGCAGACTGCTTCTTTATAGATTTTGAAAGCTCAATAAAGTATTCTACTGGTTTTTCTGACAAATGACTGTGTTTTGAGGTAAAATGATGCTTTAATTTGTTTGGTACCATACTTTCAGTTGCAAGTATATCCCCACAAACTAAACACTCGGGACAAGGATTGTTTTCATTACCAGAAAATGTGAACCCCAGTTTCATATAATCTTTATTGTATAAACGAGGCTTGGAAATTTTTCCTTTACACTTACGTACTAATACAGACCGTTCAACAGTTGATTCTTGCGTAGTTTCCTCTATAGCCGCTACATTTTGTTCATCGCAAATGTCATCTTCACCAGCTTTTCTTTTCTTAATTAGAAACTTATCCATTTTAGGGGTAATTCAACTGCAATTGGTTACAAGTCAAGGCTTGGCAGAGTTCACACTGGGTACAAGTCAAGGCTTGACAAGGAGTACCTGCGTGGCTGCCAGCGAGGTTGGAGAGCTGAGTACTTACAAGACAGCAAGCAAGGTCAAGGCAGACTCAGCCAGGGAATTCCCTGAAGCAGCCAGACACGTGTCAGGCACTAGGACCTACGCGGAAGCCAGCAGGCTTTGTGGATCCTTGCTGCTGAGCTCCCCCTCCTTCAACGCTGAGTCAGAGTATTCTGACAGCACCTTTGCTGCATAACAATGCATGCAAGTTGGTACTGCTTATTTCACATAGACTCAGAGTTTCTCGTTATGTTCGCTATGTTGGCTGGACACACCTACACACTGCAGCCGACACACTAACGTGTCGCGACACAGTTCGGAAAGCTCTGCTGTAGATGTTCATATTAAATACCCTGAGTGGTTTAGCACGTTGTGTAAAGGCATCCAGTGATATTGGTTACGGTACTCTCCCTTGCATTAAAATAATCCTTATCTTTTTAAAGTATGGCTTTAGAGTCATTGGAATATAAAAGGCTCAGTTCTTAGCATTTTTTTTTTAAATCTTGGATTAGGGCACAGAGACTCTGCGGGGGAAATTTGGGGACAACGTTTAGCAATACATTCTCTAACGCGAGGCCCAGAGTAAATATTGGGGTTCCACGCTGATGAGAAACACATTTAGAAATCCAAGGTGCAGAATACATTGTGTTAGTACTGTATGTGTATGCGTCTCTGTGTGCACACACACTTCCTATGTAACAGCTTTGTTTCTGTCTAGCCTCTTTGCTTCTTAAGTAATTACCTTATTTCCTTTCATAATTACCTTGTACATTCTGTCTGGGTGTGGAATCCAAAGTGCAATAAACCAAAGTGAGTGCTGTAGACTTGCAGAGGAAGATCACATCTTGAGGTCTTCGGACCAAAGTTGTGTTGACAGTCTCAGGACAACCTTCCTAATAATTACTGCATAACCCTAATTGGGTTATAATCCCACACCTTGGATTTCTAAATGCATTTCTCATCAGCATGGAAGAGCCCTCCAGTCTTACTGACCTTCAATTTTGTTGGGACTGCAACTTGCAGAATTCTCAACTAGCCTGGCCAAAAGCTGGGTGACAATTTAGGGAATTGCACTCCCAGCCCAAGTGGGGGGAGTCTGCCTGAGGGTAACCAGGTTGAGATCACAATGGTGCCCTCTGTCCCTGAGCTGGGTCGAACCGTTCTGATAGCCTAATGAGCACCAGTAGAGTTGCATTGCATCTTGCTAATGCGGAGGTCACTCAGAGTTGGGCATCTCGAGGAATTTTATAGCAAGCTTTATTTTATAGCCAGCTGCCTTTGCCATTTTGTGACTGCTTCTGCTCTTCTTTCCTGCAGTGGTTGCTGAATGTCGGAACCGCCTACTTCAGGCAGGTTTCCAGGAACTGAAAGAAACTGAACACTGGGATATCCAGCCTGACAGAAAGGTGCGGAGAAGGATGGGCATATCTACTGTTCTGTACCTTGCTTCAGATTTGTAGTTGTGATGCCTTTATTTTGAAAGGGATGGAGGGTGGGGGGGGGGAAGGCCCTCCAGAGACTTCCCTGAGGGACTAAGCAAAGTATTGATGTCTCCATCCCTTTCTCTGCTCTTTTTCCGCCTCAGTATTTTGTGACCCGAAACTTCTCAACGTTGGTTGCCTTTGCTGTGGGGGGACAATTCCAGCCAGGTAATGGCTTCACCTTGATTGGAGCTCACACTGACAGTCCCTGTCTGCGGGTAAGCAGTGACCTAATCTTTGTCTGATGCTTTTGCTCGGGGCTGGATTTTTTCCTGCTTCTTCTGATTGTCTCAATTTTCCCTGCCCTCACATCCCTAAGAGTCTTCCTCTGAGTGTGCTTCATCCCCTTCCCCTCTTCACAGCTACGATCTTCTGTATGGCAGCACTACTTCTGAAAATTGTTGGAAGGATTTCTGCTTTTGTATTCACAGCCTATTTCTTTTAAAAATAACATTAAGATGCCACATGCTAATTGGATATGATTCTTGGGGAGACATGAGAATGTGGCTGTGTTTCTTCCAGGTGAAACGGTCTTCAACGTGTAACCAGGAAGGTACAGTCCAGGTGGCTGTGGAAACATATGGAGGTGGCATCTGGAACACCTGGTTTGACCGTGACCTCTCTGTTGCTGGAAGAATAATTTTCAAGGTCAGTCAGGCCTGAGTTACTCTCCTTTTACATTCTTAGATTTGTACAGTTGGAAGAGAACTTGAGGCTCATTTCTTTCCCCATCCAGTATTACAAGGATGTCACATAAGGGCCTGCTCTTGTATTACCTCAACAGCATGGCAACAGCTATAGTGGGCTTCTTCCCACAGCCCTCAAAAAAACAAAACAAACACCAGATATCCCATGGGGAAAAGGTAATCGGGCAATTTTCCCATCTACAGGTGCCTTTGGGATGGTATGTGTTGAGTAATCTGGCTTCCCAGAATAAGAACGAACTCCTCATGATTTTTAGTCAAGTTTTGCCATTTGCTTTGTGCGTGCGTCATGCGGCCACATGACCGTGGAAGTGTCTTCGGACAACGCTGGCTCTTCGGCTAAGAAACGGAGATGAGCACCGGCCCCTAGAGTCGGACACGACTGCACAACTGTGCAGGGGGAACCTTTACCTTTACCTTACTTTGGGAAACAGTCACTGTTCTCTTGGACTGAAGTTGATGGAGGATTAAATGCCAATGTGTATCAGTGGGTGTTGGCATTTAATCCTCCATCAAAACTTCAGTGTTTGTGTTGTAGAATCGATTTCCATTGTCTTGTGGAGTAGAATACTTGTTTTATATGCATTTCTTTGATTGGAAGTGCTATAGTAGAAGCATTAATATTACAGAGAGAGCCCATAGGAATGTTATTAAAACTCAGCACTTTTATGAATTACTGGATCAGGCTTTTAATCCTGGTAAATCTGAGTATGCTCAGAGGACCTGGCTGCCTAACCTTGTTTGTAAATGATTGGAGAGTCATTCAGAGAGTGCTATGCAGCATTTTGCTTGTTGGCCGTAAATACTTACGATGCAAAGCCAGACTTTAATATTGTTTGAGTAGGACTGAAAACCAAAAGTGACTAAGAAATTAAAAATCTGATGTTACTTCTTACAGTGTTGGAGATCTATCCACCCCTACCTGAGCTCAGAGCTTTCAAACAGTAGATTTTGCTTTTGTATAGAATTGCATTATTAAGGCATGCTGATACGAGGGAGGGAAGATATAGGTATGATTACTAATGTACTGGAACATGTTATTTGCATGCGTTCAGAGATCCTTGGTTAATGTTCTCTTCCATATTTGATGTGCCTGGAAACAAAATTGCTTCTGCTGCTGTTTGAAATTTAGAATACAGGTAGTCCTCACTTAACTACCACAATTGGGACTGGAATTTTGGTCACCAAGCGATGTGGTCGTTAAGCAAATCTGACCCAATTTTATGACCATTTTTGTGGTGGTTAAGCGAATCACTGCGGACATTAAGTGAACTACATGGTTGTTAAGTGCTTCCCCATTGATTTTGCTTGCCAGAAGCCAGCTGGGAAGGTCAAAAATGGCAATCACATGACCACAGGATGCTGCGACAGTCGTAACTGCAAGGACCGCTCACAAGTCGGGTTTTAGTGCCGTCATAAGTCTGAACCATCACTAAAACAAATGATCGTTAAGCGAGGACTACCTTTATATGGAGAGGTGACAGAAATAAAAGTAGGGCTGTTCCTTTTCTGTCTGTGTGGGATGAGAAAATAGTTCTTCTGAAGTTATATTAAAGTAGAAATCGGGTGCCAGATACTTTTCTTTTCTTTTTTCTTTAAAAAAATTCCTGTTGCTCAGAATGCCCATTTTTAAACTTATGATTTTAAAGAGTTTTTTTTTAAGGGGTGTTCTAAAAATAAAATCTGCATACCTGATAAATACATAATACCTGTAGATAGGTAAACTTGTGTACTTATAGTTGCAAGACTGCTGTAAGTGTCAGGTATAGTTCTGAAACCAGTACGTGACATCCAAAAAACTTCTTAAGGATACCCTGGGAATTAATTAAAACTAAGGATTTAAACTTAAAATTTAAGGTATTTACCATTTAGTGCCCTCTCTCTAGCTCTAGCCTCCCACTTTAGTTTCCAAAATTAGGTTTCCCATGTTACTCAGATGAGCAAAGCTTATATTCTGCTTTGAGAAACACTCCTGATGTGTCAAATGTTGCTTGGATTTCAAATCTCAAGAGGAAAAGGAGAAGGCAATCTCCTTGCCTCATCTTAAAAACAAGTTCAACAAGGCTGCATTTAATTGCTGTTGGAGGATTGGTGGGAAGTTAATTTTATCTATTTAGGTTTGAAAAGTCAGTACAGGAAATTACACATTGAATTCCATAATATATAACTGCTTTGCTTTTGTAAAAGGGACGCGGTGGCTCAGCGGGTTAAACTGCTGAGCTGTAGACTGCCGATCAGAAGGTCGGCAGTTCGAATCCCCGCGCAACGAGGTGAGCTCTCGTTGCTAGTCCCAGCTCCTGTCAACCCAACAGTTCGAAAGCTTAGCAAATAGATAAATGGGTACCACCTTAAGTGGGAGAATATGCTGGCGTCCTGTCGGGGAGTCGGCCACCGAATTGGAAGATCTCTGGAATGGCGGCGGCAACGACGGATCCCGGAAAGAAGCAGTTTCATCTACAGGACGTCAGCAGCCGGCTCCGATGCAAGGCATTGTGGGGCTTGTAGTCCAAGCCACAGAAGAGTCGGTTCCCTTACCCCTTTCCTTAGTGTGCGGTTTAAATGAAATTGTATATGTATGAAATGTTAATGAAATATATATATGTATGTAAGCCGCCTAGAGTCCTCCGTTAGGGAGGGGATAGGCGGGGTATAAATACGATAGATAGATAGATAGATAGATAGATAGATAGATAGATAGATAGATAAATAAATAAATAATATAGGGAAAATAAAATTGTAGCTAGAACCTGTTTATTATAAACAGACTACCTCTGAGAAGACTTGCACACAGTAACTTTCCCAGACTATGAAATGCCTTTTGCCTTTATTCACAAAAGTTTCTCGTTCTCATGGTTTTAATACATCTGAAAATACATTCAAAGTTTACACTAGGGATGTACAGTGGTTTGGATTGGAAGTAAAAGGGGGCATGGGTGTGCACACTGTGCATGAGCCCCTATGCCCCTTCCAGAGCACTTTTATCTGCTTCAGATTTAAAGGGCTGCACACCCATAGCTTTCATCAAAACACTAGAAGGCTAGGATGGGAGAAGAGCACATTTCAGCAGTTGGCAAGGATGTCTTCAGTGAGCTGCTAGTCTCTTTCTGTGCCAGAACTTATCCCTCTCGGTATGTGGTATCCTGTGTGAGATTTTTGAAACCTCTAGGTTTTCAATATGTATAAGGAATATGGAGAAGTAGAAGATACTGAACCAAGTCTTTTGGATTTCATGCTTAGTACAGGTAGTCCTCGACTTAACGACCACAATTGGGACCAGAATTTCCATCGTAAATTGTTGTGGTTATAAGTCGAGTCACCATGTGACTGGACCCGATTATATGACCATTTTTACAGCTGTTGTTAAGCGAATCACCACAGTTGTTAAGCAAATCCAGCTTCCCCAATAGGTGTTTTTTTGCCATTTTCTGGCAAAAGAGTTGCAAAACACTATCGTGTGATCATGGGACGCTGCAACCAGTCGTAAATGTGAGCCAGTTGCCAAGCACCCAAAATGTGACCATGTGACCGTGGGGGGGTGCAACGTTTTGCGATGCTCGGAAGTGCGTTACTGTACAGGCCGTAAAGCACTCATTCTGAGGCCGTCATAATTTCAGACCGTCGTTAAACAAACGGTTGTTTATAAGGGCTTGAGAGTTTATTAAAGAGTAGATGTCCTCCAGATGATGAGCTGAAAGTGCAGAAATATGGTAATGTTCTTGCTGAATGGAGATGGATAAAGATTGGCTCTAAACTTGATATTTCTACCTGTGCTGAAAGCCAGCACACATTTCATTGTGTGCCATCTTGAGTATTTCTGCTTAAACAGACCATTGACCTCTTCTGAGGAATAAAGTGTGTTGCACAAAAATAGAATCCCATGCAATTTTTGTAGCTTCGTTGGTCAATAACTGTTGATGAAAAGTTCATCTCGAAAAGTACTTGAGGCTGAAATAGATGTAATACAAAGGATCTGTCTTCAAATCACCCAATTTCTTATTTGGCAGCACTGTTAAGAAAAGGATCGTTAGATTTCCTCTTTAACAGCCATACTAAAACCTGTGGGGCTGGGGAATTTTTTAAAAAATACCCTGTTCTGATAAAAATCAGTCATCTTGCACCTGAAATTCCCCATCCCCCAGTTAAAGATCCATTTGCTTGGGCCACTGAAGTTGATTTTCTTTTGACAACCACTAAGGCAGAATTAGTCGCTGGAGCTGTTTCCTGAAGACACTTGGTAGCTTTCCTCTAAACTATCCCTTTTTTCATTGTGAAGATCATGAGGTTTAATAATTGAGATCAAACAATAATGGTTTTATGGTTGTTGTGGGTCTTCCGGGCTGTGTGGCCGTGTTCCGGAAGTTGTGGTTCCTAACGTTTCGCCAGCATCTGTGGCCAGCATCTTCAGAGGGCAGGAGCACAGACAGAAGCGCTCTTTCTGTGCTCAGATAGAATTTCTACCTGAGCACAGAAAGAGCGCTTCTGTCTGTGCTCCTGCCCTCTGAAGATGCTGGCCACAGATGCTGGCGAAACGTTAGGAACCACAACTTCCGGAACACAGCCACACAGCCCGGAAGACCCACAACAATCATCGAACTCCGGCCGTGAAAGCCTTCGACAGTACAATAATGGTTTTATACCTCTTTCCCTTTCTTTTCATTGCAGGACCTGTCCACGGGGCGGCTGGAGCAACAGCTGGTGAGGGTGGAACGGCCCATTCTCCGCATCCCACATTTGGCCATTCACCTCCAGCGCAATGTGAATGAGAGCTTTGGACCAAATACTGAACAACACCTGTGAGAGAGTAAACGGTCCTTGCCTTGCAATGTTTCAAACGAGAAGCCTTTCTTGGAAGCCATTATGTTGGGTCCCAGCTAGTCAGTCTTTAGGACAGAGCTTTCCAAACTGTGTGTCGCGACACAAAAGTGTGTCGCCACACACAGCGTGGTGTGTCGCCACACCACCTGGAAGCGGCGGCGCGCGTGCACGGCGGCCACCATGTACGCGCACGCCACCGCACGCCCCCCCCGCGCCGTCACTGTGCGCGCGCGCGCCGCCGCTGGTGTGTCGCCAGCGGCAGCACTTTGGAAAGCCCTGCTTTAGGAAAAGAGATCCCATGAGCCGTGTTTATCTACTTCCTGTTTATCTACTTCCTTTCTAGCAAGGGCTGCAGTGCTGCAAAGGAGCTTTGCTGGATTAGACCAAAGCTGTATTTATTGCAGCATGTCATTCCCGCACTGTCAAACTAAGTGGCCCTGGGAAATCCACAAAAAGCAGGGCACAGGTGTAATAGCCCAGTCTCCCTACTGTTCCCCAGCAGCTGGTATTGACATCCTTGTTTGTTTGTTTCTCAAATTTGTATGTGCGCTCTCCTCTTGCGTTGGCCTTTGCTATGTCTTGCAGCAGTGAATTCCATAGATTAACTGTATGCTGTGGGCAAACATTTTTCCGATTGTCCTGAATCTGCCATCTTTCAAATGTATTGGTTATATAATCTTTTACTGCATAAGATTCTGGAGAAAGGATGTTATAGGTAGGTTATATCGAAGTTTTTAAGTAGGATTCAGGGAGGGCTCTTGCCAGTGTGGCATTCTGACTTGGTAAACTCTTTCTCAAGAGATCTGCCTTAAGACTCTCCCCTCCACCCTATCCCTTCTCTTTTAATTTTTTTAATAATCAGGTGAAATATGAATTCTTTGCTTTCAATATATATGATACTCAATATGCTTTTATTATGAGCCACTTTGATAGTAAGGTAGTTACTATTGAAATAGAGTTCACCTGAAAATAAACATGTAAAATTATAAGGTTGGTCCAGATTTACTCAGAGCAGATTCCTTGAAATCAGTGGAGTATAAGTGATGCCATTCTGTCTGATTCCCTGCTTGGTGCAGGGAATCCTGAGCAAGAGTGTTCTCGTTCAAGAGCACCTAGCTAAAAGACTTGTAGAAAGGGAGAGAAAGCTAGAGAACAGCCTGGGTAGCATAAGAAGTCTTGTTCACCACCTCTACTCAGAGCAAGGCTCCTTTGCGTTGAGATGCAGCTTTTCTTTTTCTTTTTTCCCCTTGCTGGCTGGGGAATTCTGGGGGTTGAAGTCCACACATCTAAAAGTTGCCAAGGTTGATATGTCTATGAAGGTTCTCAGTCATCCAGGTGGAACAGTCTGTGGCTTGAATCATGTCAACTGGATTTCTATTTCCTTAGTGGAAACGTTTCACTCCTTATCCAAGGAGCTTCTTCAGTCTGAGTAAAGTTAGTAAGGGAATCCTTAAATATGTTTCTAGGCTGGCTGTGTGACCTTGCACCTGGGGCTAGGTCATGGTTATTTTTGAGATGTTGTTTCTAAGTCCCTTTATCATCTAAAGGAGGATCGTTAAGATTACCCTGCTGCTGTTGAGCTTGTGAAATGGTCTTAATCTTCCTAGGCACAGAAGACAAAGCAGGAAGGAAGATAGGGGAAAGGTTATGCCTGAGGCCCCCACCTCTATTCAAGGAAGGATTTTCCAAGTTGGCATGAATGGATTCCTTGACCCCTCTCTCAAACCACCTATCTTCTCTGTCTAAAATGTGAACATTAATGTCCTCAAATGAGTGTCCTTTTTCCTTTAGATGAAGATAAACTGCTGACTCTGGTCCTGTGGTGTTACTTCTCCTGTGTTGGGCCATCCTCCTGTACAAAGGTTGTTTGGTTTCTCCAATGTAGAGTTCAGAGCACTCCTCACTGCACTGGATTGCATACACTACATTGCTTTCCTTGTGTTTTGGAGTTTGATCTTTGGGGTGTACAAGCCTCTGTCTCAGTGTGTTGGTGGGTTTGAAATATACAGGTATGTGGTGTTTGCCAAATATCCGTTTGATCTTTTCAGACACGCCAGCCATGTAAGGAATGACCAGGTTCTTCCGTTTACTCTGAGTCTCAGCCCTATCTGTCGCTGTTTTAGGTCTGGTAGACTTAGATTTGGTGAAGGCCCAATTTGGATATCCACAGGCCTGCAGAGCTGTTCTCAGATGCTGCTTTTCATTCTTTTTGGAATCCATGGAGGTGGGGATGGTTTCTGCTCTGTGTGACAATGTCCTGATGACTCCTAGTTTGTGCTGCAGTGGATGGTGGGAGTCAAACATCAGGTATTGATCTGTGTGTGTGGGTTTCCTGTAGATCCCTATTTCTAGCTTGCCACCGGTCCCAATGAGGACTTCACAGTCTAGGAATGCCAGTCTGTTGTCCTTGGTGTCTTCTCTGGTGAAGCTAATGTTGGCATCTATAGTGTTTATATGGTCCGTGAAGGCCTGTACTTCCTGGGCCTTGATTTTGACCCAGGTGTCATCCACATACCTAAACCAGTGGGTGGGCACCGTTCCCTGGAATGTGTTGAGTGCTTTCTTCTCCACTTCTTCCATGTATAAATTGGCCACAATGGGTGACACAGGAGAACCCATGGCACAGCCGTGTTTTTGTCTGTAAAAGTCACCTCTGTATGTGAAATAAGTGGTGTTAAGACACAGGTCCAGAAGATGGCAGATCTGGTTTGGGTTGAGATGGCTTCTCCTTTCCAGGGTGCTGTCCTCTTCTAGTCTCTTCCTGACAGCGGATAGAGCATGAGTGGTGGGGATGCTGGTGAAAAGGGAGGACACATCAAAGGAGACCAAAAGGAAATCCAGTTGACATGATTCAAGCCACAGATTGCCAAGGTTGAGAAACGCTGGCCTAACTCCTTTCTTGGCAATTGGTGGCATGGGTTGAATACTACTTTTCTGCTGATTTTTGGCTCAGTTGCTCCCACTGATGGGAGTGATCTTTAGTGATTTCCCATCTCCCTGCCTTGCAACCTCTCCCACTGTGCTAGAGGGCCTTCACTCCCTTGGAACAGATACTGAGGTGGGCATAGAAGACTACAAGGACAGGGAAGAAGTGATGAAGATTGTCTCTTCCTCCAGTCTGCCAGCAGCCTTCCTACTCTGGCTCAGAAACGTCTCCCAAAGGGATGGAGCTCTTTTGTCTAAGCAGAGTCAGGACTTGACCAGGTCCTTCAGCCTTTTACTTGACATTGATGAGGGCTCTGTTTGCATTTGTAGTAACTGAATAGAAGGATGGAGGCTGTCGGGGGAGTACAGTTCATCTCACGATGATGGAGGAAAACCTCTCTGCTCAAGTTTTCCTTCAGAAAAGCTGCATCTGAACATAAAGGAGCCTTGTTCTGAGTAGAGGTGGTGAACAGGACTTCTTATACTGCCCAGGCTGTTCTCTAGCTTTTGGATGCTTTAGCAGTATTCTAAATGTAATGAAGTGGTGGGAGAACACCCTGATAAAACTAGGAGAAATATCTAGGGCAGTTTTCCAAACTTCACAACCTTCAGGTGGGTTGGACTAGATTTCTGGACATTACCTGCTTGGGGAAGACAGTGTAGGATTCATTAGCTACATGCAGGAGTAAGGATTTCCTGCTTGCTTTCTCAGCTCTGAGTTCTGCTGGCTTTGTGGTTCTGACTTCTAAGATTCTCCAGGGAGCAACTGTAACAGCCAACTTGCTGGCTTTTCACAGGGTCCCAATTCTGGCCACAAAAGCCCAGGAGATGCTGGAGAAGGGAATTCCCATCCTAGAAGCCAGTTGCGTCTCATCTTTCCAGGTAAGGTAGATTGGATAGGGGGGTGCAGTAGGTTGATCAGTCTATATCGGTCATAGGCTGTGTTGGCTGAGAGCAAGTGGATTGCAAGAGGGAATAGGTGGGGGAAAGCCTGTCTCTGTCACCATAGAGTGTTTTCCAGGGTGCTGCGCATCTCTAACCTCTCTCTCTCTCTAACAGAATCACCATGCGCCAGCTCTGCTCTCCCTTCTCTGCTCCCAGCTGGAAGTGAAACCTGAGCAACTGGTGGGGATGGAACTGTGTCTAGTAGATACCCAGCCCCCAGTAAGTGCAGTCTTATTTTTTGCATTGCTATTCAATGGGTGGGGTGGGGAGGTTGGAGGTTCAGGTGGCTTGTTCTTAGACAATCCTACATTTTGAAGGGCAGGTTGCAAGAGAGAGGAAATTACGTTGTTCTTCTGTAGTATAGGTAGATTTTATAGAAATGTTCTTAAGTGAGATCTGTAAAGAGGGGGAGACTTACTCCAGCTTCGTATTCTGCTGCTTTGTTTCCACTGACTTGCTCACACACAGGCAGTCTGGGAGACACACAAATGGGTGCACACTGGGAAGGACAAAAACACTTCCCAAATTATGGTGATGCAGCTGCTAAAAAGGTAACTGATGTTTTGGGAAGTATTAACAAGAGCATAGAGTGCAGATTATGGGAAGTAATTCTTGTACTTTACTCTGCCTTGGTTATGCCCCTTTTGGGGTGCTATGTCCAGTTCTGAGCACCACAGTCAAAAAGGATCTGGAACAAGTTCAGAGAAGAACGTGCGGGGACTGGAAACCTAGTCCTATGAGGAATGTTTGTTTGTTTATGAGATTTGTCCACTCTCTGAAACCTAACGGACTCTAGGCAGCTTACAGAACTGGCCTAAGAGAAGATTGAGAGGAGATATAATAGCAGTCCATAGGGTTGCCATATAGAGGAACAAGTGGACTTCTTCTTTGCCACCTCTGAGGGCAGGACCAGAACCATTGGGTTGAACCTGTAGGGATGTAGGCTCAAGTTAGATATTCAGAGGAATCTCCTGAGAGTAACATCAGCCAGCCAATCGGATAGGCTACCTCGTAAAGTGGTATGTTCCCCTTCATTGGAGGCCTTCAAACAGAGGCTAGATAGCCATCGGGACAAAGTGCTGTAGCAGATCCTACAAACGGGGCATTGGATTAGATGACCTCCAAGGTCCCTAACAATTCTCTTCTATTTTTTCCCCCCGTGACTTCCCAACAGACACTAGGTGGTGCCTTCAATGAATTCATATTCTCCCCTCGCCTGGATAACCTCCACAGCTGCTACTGTGCCCTGCAGGTGAGTAACTCAAGTGAGGGGATATCAGGAGGCAGTGTTGTTTTCTTGTGCTGTGCTGCTCCCTCGGTGCCCAGGAAAGGGCTATGATGTAACATGCTCTGTGTTTCCGCATGTTAGTTAGATGCTCTTTGCTCTCCATGCATTGTCTGGCCTTCTGCTATGCGTTGCGTCAGGCTTTAAAAGAATGCCACCCTGGAGGCCCGTACGCACCAGCACCTTCCTGCAGGTTGAGCTGAACAGGAGAGGTAGGGATCGCAAGCCACACCCTCTGGACTTTTCTGCTGGTCGCCCAAAAGTTCCTGGTGCTCAAGAGGGCTGTGTGCCCTTCACTTTGTGCTCCTGGCAGAGATCTCCGCTCAAGAGTGGATCAGCTTCCTGGAGCTTTAAAAAAATGGCCCTGTGGCTGGGGGTTCTTTGCCAAAGGGTGACTCTGAAGGAGATTGCTGCTCTAGAAGCCTCTTAGGAAAGCCTTGGAGCTGAGATCACCTCACTGTGTTTTGTATATATCCGGGTGCCGGGAAGGGGCTTGTAATGGGGGAGGAATCTGGACTGCTCTTTCTAACTGGGCTTGGTGCTTGAAGATAGGCCAGGCAGATAGGTGCAGGATGGAAAATGTCCCGCAAGCAAACATAGAATGGGGAGAAATGGCACAAGGGAAGGGGAGAAATGGCACAAGGGAAGGTAAGCCACCAGCTGGCCTCCCTGTCGGGTCCCTTCAGACTAAGTCTAATGAAGGAAGTCAAGGTGACAGTGAAGATGACCCAACCAAAAAGTCCTGCTCCTCAATGCCAGGTCAGTTGCTGATAAAACATCTAATATCCAGTGTGCATCATTGAAGCCTGGCTGAACTCCCTTCGCCCAGCTGTGTCTCCATGGTGTAGCAGGCTGGGACCTGAAAGCGAGGAGGTGGAATGTCAACATCTACAGGATCCCTGCTCCTCAGGACAGATAGCTGGGTTTGAAGGTGTGCTCCTGCTTTGGATGGCCAGGGCAGTTTATGCGTGTTATCAGTATGCATTTGCTCTACTTCCCACAGTCCCTAACTGGAAGATGCTCTGGAATGGCCTTGGATGACCAATTCTTTCTGTTCTAGGGCACCTCTAACAGAACATCTGTGCTTCAGATCCATGCATGGACCAAATACACTTGTGCTGGGTCTGTGCACAGATGAAACATATGGCTGTTTCATCACTCCTGATCTGTGCACATCCCCTCTACATAGGAATAGCCTTGCTGGATCAGGCCAAGGCCCATCTTACCCCAGCATCTTGTTTCTCTGCAGTGCTCAAAAGCAGGAGATGGAAACATGGTCCTTTTCACGGTTGTATTCCTACAACTGATATTTGGAGGAATTCTGCCCCCCAACTTGGGGGACCTTGGGCCTCCCAGTCCAGTTGACCTTCCCCAATGAATTTTTCCAGTCCTGCTTTTTAAAATCCAAGTTAGTGGCCATATCATGTGTTGTGGTAATGAATTCTATGTTAATTATGCATTGTGTGAAGAAGTGCTTCCAGTCAGCTTTATCAGATGGCCCGTGGTCCTAGTATTTTCAGGCAGGCAGGCAGGCAGGACACACTCCCTATGCTCTCCCTGCCGTGTTTTTTTATAAACCCCAGCATGTTGCCCCCGGTTGCTTTTTTTCCCAAGCTAAGAAGTCTCCAATATTCTAACCAATACTGATAGGAAAGATATTCAAGCCCCTTGATAATGTGGCTGCCCTTTTCTGCACAGTATTATTTCTAGCTCTGTTACACCATTTTTCAAGTGTGAGAGTCAGAACTGTATTCACTACTGTGAACTTTTTGTATAGATGTTCACACTTTTATTTTCAGTCACTTTCCTAATGATCCAGGGCATAAAATTGGCCTTTCTCACAGCTGCCACACCCTGAGTGGACATCTGCATTGGACTATCCACTATGACCCCAAGATCTTTTGCATGATTAGTTACAGACTACTCAGGCCCCATCATTGTATGTGGGAGGCTAGTGGGGTTTTCCCCCATTGTGTAGCACTTTACTCTAACTTGAATTGATTTACCATTTGGTTGACCGTTCACCCAATTTAAAGAAATGTTCTGGAGCTGTTCACAGGGACTTGTTTTTTACCACTTTAAACAGTTTAGCATTGTCTCCAAACTTGGCCACTCACTGCTTATCTCAAAGTCATGATTTATTATTAAGTTAAAAACTAATGGTCCCCATACAAACCCTTGAGGAAGGAACTCCATTTCTTACCACAGAGCTTTCCAAACTTTTCATGTTGGTGACACACTTTTTAGACATGCATCATTTCACAACACACTCTTACAGCAGGGCACAAGGCAGGCACTAGGACCTGCGGGGAATCACAGCAGGTTTGGAGGCAGCAAGGCACAAGGCAGGCACTAGGAGCTGCGTGGAATCCTGGCAGGGCAGGTTTGGAGGCAGCAAGGCACAAGGCAGGCACTAGGAGCTGCGTGGAATCCTGGCAGGGCAGGTTTGGAGGCAGCAAGGCACAAGGCAGGCACTAGGAGCTGCGCGGAATCCTGGCAGGGCAGGTTTGGAGGCAGCAAGGCACAAGGCAGGCACTAGGACCTGCGCGGAATCACAGCAGGTTTGGAGGCAGCAAGGCATAAGGCAGGCACTAGGACCTGCGCGGAATCACAGCAGGTTTGGAGGCAGCAAGGCACAAGGCAGGCACTAGGAGCTGCGTGGAATCACAGCAGATTTGGAGGCAGTAAGGCACAAGGCAGGCACTAGGACCTGCACGGAAACATGGCAGGGCAGGTTTGGAGGCAGCAAGGCACAAGGCAGGCACTAGGACCTGCATGGAAACCTGGCAGGGCTCAGAGGCGGCAGCAGCCGCGACACACCCAGACAGTGCAGCCGACACGCTAACCTGTCCCGACACAGTTTCGAAAGCTCTGTCTTACCACGTTACACTAAGAAAATGTTGATGTATTCCTACTCTTTGCTTTCTCTTTTTTAACTGATTAGCAATTCATAAAAGGGCAGGTCCTCTTAACCCATGGCCACTAAATTTACACAAAGCCTTTGATGAAGAATCCTTTCAATGGAGTTTTGAAAATCTAAATAGACGGTGTCAACAGAGTCGCCCTCCATCATGTCCCTATTGACACTCTGAGAAAGGCGCTGCTGTTCCCAGTTGTTTACCAGACACAATTTAAAGTGACTACATTAATCTTTAAAGTCCTAAAAAAAGTAAGATTCACCTGAGGGACTGTCTGTCCCATTATCTCCAGTGTCCCTCCCAAACTATGGAATGTACTTCTGTCGAACACACACACTTGGTGTCCACAAAATCCATGGGGGTTGAATATTTAGAGACCAGCAGAGCATCCCACAAAGGTTGGTTGATTGAACAGATATTAAAAACATGTTACTCTGGGAAGCAGCACAAAAAGGGGAATGATCTTGCCATTTTACATGTGGAGGTGGAAGTGATTGCATGTTTATGCATATGGAGCATTAATACTTAACGGCATCTTGTAGAAGGACAAGAGGGGGACATTACAAATTGAAAGATTTGGAGGAATTGAACAAAACTAGTTTGCCAACTTAGATACAGCTTAGCATTTTTTAGCTATTAGTACCTCTTATCTACAGTTCTATTACTCTCTTACTTCTTCTAGTACAGTGGATTTCTGACATAGAAGGGGATAGTGTTAAGAATTGGGCTTAGAGGAGCTCTTCCTGTGCTGTAGCTACAAAGGGCTTAGAGGAACTGGAAAGAAATCAAAACCTTGTATTTCCTAGGCTGGTATATTTTTCCAGATGGGTATTTTGGAGGAACACTTAGTCAAGGATTACAAATAGACTTCCTTGTTGAGAGGGAGGTGTAATTCAGGTTTCTTCTTGCATGAATGATCTAGCTATGAATGTGGTTGCAGATCCTTCCTGTCCTAGGCTTCAAGCTTCTAGAAGATCCAGCGTTGTTCAGACTGTTTACTAATGCTAACTCATAAGCCAGGGAGAAAGCCAGTAGAAAGTATTTTTGAAAATCCCTAGCCATTACCAATCTTACCAGTTCACCTTGGCCCCTTGTCTGTCCCTTCAGGCTTTGATTGAATCTACTGATGGGCCTGAAGCTCTTACTCAAGAGCCAAATGTGCGCCTGGTTGCCCTCTACGACAATGAAGAGGTTAGTGGTAAGCTCTTTTTCTGGATGGGAAGTGGAAGTGGCATATCCTATTCTGATCTGAAGGAATACTTAGTGTGGTTAAATCTGATAGATAACATGGCTTGAGAGATTTTTGTGAGTCTGAAGATCACACTTTAAACCTTTTGACATCTTAAGATGATAAAGGTCCTGGCTATTGATGCTATGAGGGGGGCCAAAAATTTCAGCCCGGGGGGGGGGTAGTTTAAGAAATGAAATGGGCTCCTTTAAGTCTCGTCTCTTAAGCCATTCCCAGATTGCCCTGATTGGGAGGATGGGGGGCATTTAAAAAGAGAGGTCTGAAGCCACCTACCCCCCAAAAAGGTAGAGGTCAGGAAAGAGTGCCAAAGAGTAGCATGTTGCCCACAGTAACTTACCAATCACAAGGTTGGGGGATTGTGGGCAAAATAAACTATAGATAAGAGGCAGTAGCAGAATTGGAAGTGGTAAGAAGGGATAATTGAAACTGATACCCGAAATTAAAAGCCTGTTAGCATCAAGAGGCTTCTTGATACTTCACCTTTTTAATGCACCTCTCTGGCAGGTTGGTTCAGAAAGTGCTCAAGGGGCTGCATCGCTCCTCACGGAGCTTATTCTTCGTCGCATCTCCGCTTCGCCCCAAAACATTACAGCATTTGAGGAAGCGGTGCCCAAATCCTGCATGATCAGTGCAGATATGGCTCATGCAGTGCACCCCAATTATGCGTGAGTATTGTGCCAATGGACAGCGTGAGAGTGTGCCAGGGCTTGGCAAGCCTGTCATTAAATACTGGACATTCTTATATACACTTCATCACAAGAGGGTTGCTGCTTTCAAAGAATTTATTTTCATTTAAAACGTTACCCACAATTCCATCCTTCAGATTGTATGAATCTAACAAGGAAAGCTACTTGAATAATGACACCATCAGACTCTCTTGTAAGCTGTCCGTTGTATTGTTTCCCCTATTTGAAAAGCTGGAGGGATTTTTTAAAATCTCCCTGTTACTTTGGGGTTACTTGTAAATCACAGGTTAGTTGACTGATAAGTAAGGTAAGGTTTCCCCTTCCAGTCGTATCCAGCTCTAGGGGGCAGCGCTCATCTCTGATTCTCGGCCGAGGAAGCCAGCGTTGTCCATAGACGCTTCCGTGGTCATGTGGCCAGCGTGACTAAACGCCAAGGCGCACGGAACGCTGTCACCTTCCCACCAGCGTGGTACCTATTTATCTACTTGCATTTTTACGTGCTTTCAGACTGCTAGGTTGGCAGGAGCTGGGCGAGAACGGGAGCTCACCCCATTACGCGGTGCTTCCGGATCTCGACCTGCCATCCTTTCGTTTGACAGTCGGTAGTCTTAACCGTTATGCCACCACGCTGCCCCAGTTGACTGATAACTCCTCCCCAAATTATAGATGATTCCCCAATATAGTTGTTTTGTTCCTGGGCTTTGGTCCCTCTGAAAGTCGCTAACTCTTTAGAACTGATTTAGGACAGGGATAGGATTTGGGGCAGAGTCATGGGCTATTCTGAGCAAGCCATCTTTGTTCTAAAGCCTTGAAGTTGCCAAAAAGGGTACGATGAAAATCAAGTGAATATGCAAGGGTCTGTGCAGACCTCTGCAGAGGCAAGTCCTGTTTTATACATCTACGTGCTTTCAAGCTCGAAGCATCTTTCAGAATTACTGTTGAGATCCTCTTGCTGATGTGCTACAGAATAAAGCAATTTAATTCTAATCATTAAAGCATTTCTCCCTCCGAGTCGGACTTTCTGTTCTAACGAAAGATCTCTGCACAGAGGCTTCCTTGTTGGTTCTGTCAAAAGTGCCACTCTGTCTCACCTTTTAAAAAACGACTTGAATGCAATACAATGATAGCTCCTCTTTTCTTCAGTCCTCTGATTTTTGGAATTCAGGCACAAGCAGAAGCACGCTCATAGAAGGTTGTTCTTTTGCAGGGACAAGCATGATAAGAACCACCGGCCACAGTTTCACATGGTAGGTAACATGGACTACTTGACCGCAGTGTGTTTTTGAAAGTTAGGAATCTCAGCAAGCAGCACAGGAATAACTCACTGAGGGCAGATGGCAGATGCAAAACTCATTCTTGAAATGGTGATTCCTTTTTCTTATTTGAGAGCCAGTTGTGGGAGTGCCCAACTCAGTGATAACAGTTTTGAATAGATTCAGAAGAGGGGAGAAGGCTCAAGGGAGATACTCCATATGGCACATGACTGGTGGAAAAGCGCTTTCTGGAGATTACGCTGTTGCTTTGGTGGCCTAGATATGGGAAAGTATGCTAAAGGTAATTATTTTGATTATTGGAAGCTATATCGTACTTCCTGTTGAGCACAAGCAGGATAGAACAGTTGTGCTTAGCCTAGATGAAGAGATGGGGGAGAGTTTGAGAAAAGCCCACACATTCTAGGAAGGAAGCTCGCTTTTTATAGATTTTGTATCTTACATCAGTAAATTATTTACGTGAACAGATGTATCATTTTAAGACTTTGGAGTCTGGTGGGAAGCATAAGTCCAGCCCTTCCTGTTAGGGTGGAACAATTGCACATCCCAAGAAATTCCAGGCACAAAAATTAATTGGTTGAAAGGTAGCAGAAATAGCAGAGGCTTCACCCTTCCAGTGGCTTCTTTTTTGTCTTTGTGGGTTCATTCCTTACCTCCAAGAACAAGGTTTGCTTTCTGTGATGGATGGGACAAAATCCTCTGGTTTTCAGAGTGGGGGATCTTCTCTTCAGTCTGGTGATTTTCTGTGCAGGGACCTGCGCTGAAAGTAAACAGCAACCAACGCTATGCCTCTACTGCTGTCACGGAGGCATTGATTCGTGAGATTGCCAGTCATGTGGATGTCCCTCTACAAGTAAGCATTATTTTAAAAAGCAAAGGCTCCCTTCCAGTAAGCTTGACTCCATGCACTTTTATTGGCAGCAGTACAGGGGTGGGCTCCCCGTCTAGCCTATATCTCTGGTGTGCCCTGGCGTTCCCTGTCCAAATACTAATCAGGCCTGACTCTGCTTAACTTCCAAGCTTAAAGCTGGAGACTGGGTGCTGCCAATGCTGCATTGGGCTTCAACCATTAGGAAATGGCACTGCTCTACATCACTGTACAGTCCACTGGGGGCAAACCATCCTACCTGCTAGGAGCAGGGGAGATAAGACCAGGGATACTGGGCTTTAAAGTTAAATGCTAAATGAAGGGCTTCTCCCTCCGAAGATGTTCCCCTCTCTGTTTCATTTGGTGGTTCAGTCCATGTTAGAAACTTCAGCTCTGCCGCTGGTGTTTGATAGTTGAGTTGGACTGGCCAGTACCAAGGATCTGAGAACCCCAGAGACATGCACTCAAAAGATTCAGTTCCATATCTGGTTCCCCCTCCACCCCTGCTTCATTGCTATCAAAGAGATGATCAGCTGTCTGCCCTTTTTTTTCTCATGTCGGTTGCAGGAATTCATGGTTCGAAATGATTCTCCTTGTGGCACAACCATCGGGCCCATCCTGGCTTCCCGCCTTGGGTTGCGTGTGCTGGATATGGGTTGCCCTCAGCTAGCCATGCACTCCATTCGTGAGATGTGCTGCACCTCGGGGGTTCTTCAGAGCATCACTCTTTTCAAGGTAGGCAGCAGCTTGGGTGCTTCTGCCCTGGGAATGGGGCTGAAGAGGGCATGCAAAGTCATAGCCTGCCCCTTCCTTCCTTCTGCTCTCCACCTCCCCGTGAAGGTTGGTTGAGCTAAGCAAATCTACAGAGTTTAAGTACCTAGGGAGGGAAGCAAAGCCCTTTTGCAAATAAGCACCCTCTGATTAGGTCTTGGCTAGCAGATTTGGAGATGTTACGGAAGAAGCGAAAGGGGTCATTGGGAGATAGGAGCTGGTCCCAATCCCTGGCCTCCTTCCACTCCCACTTCCTGGGTTGAGGTTTGGGCTCTGGTTCTTCCAACTCTCTAGCTCTTCTTTGTAATCTTGTCTGTATGTTGCCATGGCTACGATGGTGGCCTTGAGTCAGTGATGGGTTTCTATGGTAACATTGTGCCTCACGATTCTCTGGCTGCCATGGTGACTCCATTGTGTGTATTGACAGCTGCCTGCTTTTTCCCTCCGAGGGCTGTTCTCTGCACCCCCCCTGACCCTGACTTCTCTCTTGTCTCCTTCCCAGGGCTTCTTCAAGCTGTTTCCCACCTTGGATCAGGCACTTCTGAGCAGCTGATGGGCAGCCTGAATGCCAAAAGAGGCTCCCCCTTTTCCTTAGGCTGGATAACAATTAAAGCAGCTTTAATCCAGTGGCCTCTGTGCAGTTCAGGGGCTTGCTGAGTTTGGGTCCCCCCCCCCCCGTCTCTCATCGACTAGCTTCAGAACAGAAGTTACCTCTTTGGCATAATTTACACTATTATGGCTGAGCTTGAGAGGCAGTGCCATAAAATATCCTCTGAACCCTTTTCTCCGTCACCAGTAAGACAGTGAAATTTAAGCAGTGGCCCCAGAATAATCTTGATATTTCAAGCGGGAAGTAAAATTACAGATGACATTCTGGGGTTGGTAAATGCCAAATGATGCAGACCTCGATTTCTCCTTCCACTCCCACATCCCTTGCTTGCACAGCAGTTGGGCTCGGCTTGGTTACCAGCCTGTGTGAAGTAGCAAGGCGAAGCTGGCTCGTCGAGGAACATACAAAGGTCACATATGCAGAGGCGCTTCGCGTAGATTATGTTCTTCCAGGACCATTTTCAGTATGCAGTCAGATCGTAATAGGAAGGTGGGGCTGTTGCATATTAGAGTTCTTTGCACATCTCAAGGATTTTAAAATATAGCTGTATGGGGAACGGAGCTGTCCAGAGTCACAAGGCTGGCTGATCCTAGCAGAGGTAGTGCTGCAAAGATGCTGGCAGAACATTTCCTCCCACTGTCACCACATTCCTCTCATCTGCCACCACAGCTGAGCATTCCCCAACCTGACGTGTTGGAGATCAACTCCCCTGATCTCTAGCCAGCAAAGTTACAGGTTTCGCTGACACGGTGGTGGTGTCGCAACCAGTTTATAATCGGCCCTGCAGAACAAAATTATGTCTAGAAGATATTAAGTGGCATACAAGATGGGAGGAAAATTGCCAAGAAGGCACTGAGTGACCTTTTTGGGTTTTTTTTTTTTTTTCCCCCCACCATTGAGAGTAAAACGGCAATATTGTAGGATCTACATTACATTTTTACTTGGACCAGTCTCTGTACTTTCAGTCACTATTTCAGACTAGCACCATGACAACTCGCAGCCACAAGGAGAAATGATCGTAAGTTACTCCAATTCACACACGGGACTAGACATTAACACTTTTCAGGATTTACGAGGATTTCTTCTTACAGCTGGCTCTCGGTTGCCTTTCAAGGTGAAATCAATGTGATTCTATGGGAACCTTGTTTTGATAGCTGCCTATCAAGCTCTTGGGATTACAGAGCTGGAAGGTGTCATGGTGGTCACCGAGTCCTGATTACTGAATTTGTCCTCCAGAATCGGTTCCACTTAACAGTGGAAGAGTCTTAAGAGTTGCTCTTAGAGTTAGGATGAGTCTCCTAACATTGAGCTGGGGTTTGTCGTCTTAGCTTCAAGACTGAATAGATGGGGAAAATCTCTGCTGTGGTTGAAATTTCAGTTGGAAAGAAACCCAAAGGCCGCCTTGTCCAATGTCACCTTTTGTTTTCTATCGTTTTGTGTGTGTGTGTGTGTGTGTGTGTTTAAATGAGGAACATGGGTGCTTTTTAAAGACATGTCTGCAATTGGGTTATCATTCAACATCATTCCAGGGCATAGCAAAACTGACCTGGAGAACTGAGGAGCTTTATTCCTGCATCATATAGGATGGACCATCTGAAGATAAAAAAGCTTCCCTCCAGCTGCCTCTCAATCACTAAATTAACCTGTAAAATTAACTATTGGACAGAATAGATACATAATTATTTAAAAAGGAAGCAGATTCACAAAGGAATCAAGGATTTTTTTTTATCCGTTCAATCGTAGCCAATTCTCAAGAGATTACCTGGACAAGTCCCTGCAGTTTTCTTGGCAAGGTTTTTTGGAAGTGATTTGCCATTGCCTCCTTCCTAGGGCTAAGAGAGAGTGACTGGCCCAAGGTCACCCAGCTGGCTTCATGCCCAAGGTGGGGCTAGAACTCACGGTGTCCCAGTTTCTAGCCCGGTGCCTTAACCACTACACCAAACGGGCTCTCATCAAGGATTACATGTAGGCAAAATGTTAAAATATGCATCCTTGCATTTCAATATCCTGAAGAATGTTTAGATGGGTTAATCTGTGACAGCAAAAATTACTGTCTCGGTGTGGCACCTTAAGACCCAGTACATTTAATAGGGATGTTATTGAAAGCAAAATCTGAATGTTCCTCTTGAATGAAGGCTGGCTAGGCTGTTGTGTTGGCTTCTCTGGCAAATTAACAAGGTGACTACATGGAGCCTGCCTTGCTGTTTCATTTGAACTAAAAAAGAAGGGTGAAATGGACCTTGAACCCCAGAAATGCCCTTCCTTACTGTTTCTTTGAGAGTACTGTACATCCTTTCCTGTGTCCTTTATGCAAAGCCTTAAAATCACACCCTTTTGGGCTGGAGAAAGCCAGCTGTACTACAGCGGGTAAGATGCCAGGCTTGTTGATTGCAAGTTCGGAGGTTCGAATCCCTAGCCCTGCGTGCGGAGTGAGCTCCTGCACTAGCTCCAGCTCTTGCCAACCTAGCAATTCGAAAGCGTGCAAATGCAAGTAGATGAATAGGTACCACTTCGGTGGGATGGTAACAGCGTTCCACACGCATCATGCGGCCACATGACCGTGGAAGCGTCCGGACAACGCTGGCTCTTTGGCTAACAAACGGAGATGAGCACCGGCCCCTAGAGTCAGACACGACTGCACAAATGTGCGGGGGGAACCTTTACCTTTTTTACTACAATCACACCTGTCTTGTGTCATCATGAAAGTCACCCCCTTATGATTTTAACAATTTTTTTAAAAAGTAATTGCAGAGCAAAGGCGGAACCATGAAGCACCATTGAGTATTGCTGGCTTTCTGCTTTACTGTTGTGGTAATTCATTAGTGCCCTTTGGGACAGGAGAATGGGTGCCATAACACAACAGTATTTCCAGGTGTGATGCAGTTGTCACTGGGATGTCCTCTCCAGGAAGTGATGCTATAGCTCACAGGTTGATTTTGCTCTATGTACTTATCAGGGTTTCTCTACCAGATGTGAGCAAAAGGAATTATATAATGCTACTCTGGGATTGAGCAGGGCCTGAGACCAAGACTTCCACCCTCCAGCTGTGTGCAATATGAGAAATGGTAGATATGGTTGACCTTCAGGGCTGCATAAGCTTAGAAGAGCTGCAGGTTTGTAACAGGTATGTGGAGGCTTCGGTAGGAGGTGGGCAAAACCTAGGCTGTGCTTAATGCCTGCCTGCCTGCAGGAGGTATAATTTAACGATCTCCCTGCATTGTGACTGATGCAAAGCTGAAACATCATTAGCCGGAGGGGCGTCAACTTAGAATCTTAGTGCAATTGATTGGAGGGGGCATAGCGAGGATCCGGGAACGCAGTCGGTATAATAGCAGGTGGGAGAGGTGAGGCCTAATTTTTAATATGGAGGCGTAACCCTAAAAGTCGGGCGTGGCCAGGGATAGTTAAGCCCAGCGTTTCGAATTCAGGCGTGTCCTGTTTCTGGGTTGTGATAGGCTGATGGGGCCGAGAATCCATTTTGCATGGGTCTTGAGATTGGTCGGCTTGCGGGGTGGTGCTGTCTCGGTGTTGGTCTGGAGGGGGCGCTGATTAGGGATGGTGCAGCGGCCGTGGAAGTGGCGGCTGCCCGGGCTCTGAGCTGGGGCACCAGCCGGCATGGGGCGGTGGCGGAGTCTGCTTCGGGCGCTGGACGGTTTCTTCCTCTTGCTGCTGCTGCTGCCGCCTCCTCCGTCCTTTGCGGCCGGCGCTGCTGGAGATCGCCCGTTGCAAGTGCTGCACGGTGAGAACGGAGGACGAGGATGCGTATTGAAAGGGGCTGGCGGGTGGGAGGGAGGATGCCGAAAGAGGAACGGGTAGACTTCGTTGGGATGCTTGGAGCTGGAATCGGCGGGGTGAATCGTGGGCCCTTGGGCTACCTACAATTGCCTGGTCAGTGTCTCCGCTTCTTGCCCTTTCTAGCGACTGCACATAGCTCCTTTGCTTCCATATGGTCGGACGGAGTTGCACGCCCTTATCTATTGCACACCGGACAGAGGTGGTTTTTTTTCCTCCCTCTTTCTGTGTCCCTAAAATAAACTTGGTGGGGTTTTTTTTTCCTCCTGGGGGGTTAAGGAAGTATCTTTTCTTGGGCGGGATGAAAGGGTGCTTTTGAGCGCTAAAGATGGTGGGGATTTGGGGAAAAGGGGTTCACTGGGCAGAAGGGCGGGGAAGGCTTCCACCTCTCCCCTTTCTGCAGCCTGCTTTCCTGGAGGCGGCGGCAAAGGGGCACCTTCCTTCCATTAAAAAAAATGTATCCGTCAAAAAGATCCGGCACCGGCTCCTTGAAAACGGAACCGAACCACTTCTCCGGTCCCGATGGACTGAACCCTACGGTGTCCCCCCACCCCTTTCCCATCTTGTTTTGCCCCTGGAGACTCAGAATATTGGATTTTTTTCCCGCTAGGCGAGTTTGCACGGTGGAGCTTCCTTTTTTTCCCTGCATCTCTCCTCTCCTTTTTGCTGTGGTATAGGCAAGTATTCTCTCCCTCCCCTCCGCTTTTGGGGCGAGTTTTCCCAAGTGCGGATTCAGTCCCCCCTCCCCCCAAAAGGGATATTGTCACCATTTTGCGTGGCAGTTTGTCATGTTCGCGTCACAGCGTTGTCAGGTTTGGCTAGCTGCGTGTCTCCCCCAGCCCCTCCGCACGCAGCTTTCTGTATTCATTTACAGAGCAGATCCCTTCAGCCCCCCCCCTCCCGCCGCGTTTTCCTGTTCAGTCAGTTCACTGACGTCATTCTCGATGGGCTCTTGCTTCATCCCCCTCCACTTTTCCATCCTGGCCCAGCTGCCTGTTGCAAATATCAGCTATCCGGGCTTCCTCCCTCCCTCTCTTGCTGCTGCTGCTGCTGAGATCGTTCAATTGTTGAGAGGGAATTCCTCCTTGGAATTAGTTCTGCCTCTCTTCCCTTCCCCACGTATGCTAGAGTGCCTATGAAACATTGAAGGATTTTGACATTGGTACTCTTCCATGTCTGATTGTTGATCTTTGCCGCCTTATTGATAGCTCCTTTTTTCCACAGTGGATCCCTAGGTCCCTTGCATGAGGTTGCAGCAGGCAGCGTTGCAGGCAGATCCGTGCTCTTTGGGTTAGGATTGTTCAGTTTGGGTCACTAGTGCAAAACGTCACTCCAGGGATTTTGTAATATCAGCTGTGGTGAGCTCCAGCCAGTGCAGACAATAGTGAGGGGTTGTGGGAGCTGTAGTCTGAAATATCTGGAGAGACCAAGTTGCTCTACCCTTACCTTGGAGCTAAAGTGGCTGTGCTTCGAGACCCAGTTTGGAGTAGTGGTTAAGGCAACGGGCTAGAAACCAGGAGACAGAGAGTTCTAGTCCCACCTTAGGCATGAAGCCAGCTGGGTGACCTTGGGCCAGTCACTCCCTCTCAGCCCTAGAAAGGAGGCAATGGCAAACCAGTTCTGAAAAACCTTGCCGAGAAAACTGCAGGGACTTGTCCTTGCAGTCTCTGAGATTCGGACACAATTGAACCGGGGGAAAAAAAGTGACTGTGATTGAAGAGGCTATATAATGGATACACCATTATGTGAAATTGGTACAGACTCCTGAGAAACCATCATTTCAAAACCTTTTTGATTATGAGTCTGATTTTAGGATTAGCAAGAGGGCAAGGTTTTGTCTGCCAAGAAAGAAAATGTTAGCAGATGGGACCTAAGCTACCATATCACATCCAGGAAGGATGTACTAAATCAAACATACTTACCCCTAAAGTCCTACTTCAATGCTAAGTACATGCCTTTTTGTAGAAGGCTATATTGGAAATTGTGTATTGATGGAGAGAAGCATTGAAGAGCAAATACATTTCTTTCCGCATCATCTAATGAAACAGATTCCAATCCTTTGGCCAGTAATACAAGAGGGGCCAGTACGGGAGTCTTACAGAAGTGTGGCTCCAGTATGAGAAACAAAAGGACCAGGCTTCTAAAAGTGAAATATACAAGAGCTGAAGTGTTTCATTAATATAAATACTGAACAGATCTCGTGGGAAGATTTGTGTCCTGTTTGGGCTCTTCCCTTTCATAAATCCAGAAGTTTAATAATCAGCTTTGGTACCACACAGGAGCGTGGGTGAATGTACGCCGATGATGATGATGATGATGATGATATTTTTCCGCAGAGAAACCGACCTGTGCTTCCATCCAAACTCACTCTTGCAGAAATGGAGATCATCTTTTTGATGCTGGTAAAGCAGCCAAAAACTAGATGGAAAAATAACGATAGAACTAAGAATTGGGCAATATTTCTTTGCCTTTGGCAGATTTGTTGATGTTACTGCCTAATGAGTGTCTAGTTGGCTTAAAAGTAGTAATGCTGATGATGAACCTTCATGGTTGACTACAGTCTCATTCCGCATACCTTTACTGTAGCCGGAAAAAAATGTTGGATGTTATAAATGAAAGAACTTTTGGCAACATGCAGTAATGTTGTTGACATGCATGTGGCATTGCTGTGCCTTTTATTCCTGTTGAAAGATTTCTGGTCAACATTCATATTATTCGAGCTTAAGATGGCTGAGACACTTTTTACTTTTCTAAATCTTATTTTATACTCTCCTGAAGAGAGTAAATACTCTCTTGCTGTCCTTAGGCCAGGTCTCTTACTGAGTAGATTTTCTTGGAATGGCTCATTGATAGGACCTTGATGTTAATTCTTTGTGGTACTATTATTCTGTAACCAGGCCAGTTACATCTGACAACTTCATTCTACACAGAATGATTTAGGCAAAAATAATAATTGGAAATAGTTTGTTAAGTGGTTAACTGCTGTGATTTTTGTATAGCTATTAAAGGCAAAACTGAAGTACTTTGGCCACATAATGAGAAGACAGGATACCCTGGAGAAGAAGCTGATGCTAGGGAAAGTGGAAGGCAAAAGGAAGAGGGGCCGACCAAGGGCAAGATGGATGGATGATATTCTGGAGGTGACAGACTTGACCATGGGGGAGCTGGGGGTGGTGACGGCCGACAGGAAGCTCTGGCGTGGGCTGGTCCATGAAGTCACGAAGAGTCGGAAGCGACTGAACGAATAAACAACAAAACTAGATAAACAGGATCATCTATATTGTATCACACTTGGTACCATTTAGGAGAGACGCTGAAACTTAGCACGTTTATTTGAGTAACTCAGACCTGAATACTGAAACATTAGATTACATTCACCGGTGATGAGATTCAGGTGGGGAAGAGGAGCAAGAAATAATTTTTGAATAGTTCTAATGATATCCTGGAATTGTCATATTATGAGCTACAGGAGTCACAGTTAATGAGGAGATGAAATAATATGGGTCATATTATAAAACCATTTGAGAATCCAAAAATGGGGGAGTTGCTTTTCCTCTCTTCTGTGATGACTAGTTCTTGAACAGCAAGTGTTTTTCCTTGGTGCCAAGGAAAGGTATTTATACCTTAAACAAACATTAAGGTATTTATACCTTGAACAAACATACTATCATGGCCTTCAACCTTTTGACTACAAGCCACACTCTTTTTCTACTCTTTTTCCAATCCATTGGCTGCAATTATGTTAATGTCACACATACACATTCACACATGCTATTGTACTTTTCAACATGGTGGTTGCATGAGATGTTATTACCATTAAGGAATATGAGCATTAATGTATGTATTAACAGCAGGCTGGCTATAATATTCTGCTGCTACATTGATGCCTTGCCTTGATTTCCTTTCCTTTCCTTTCCAGTGGATTGTGCATCTAGCAGAAAGACTAGATTTAAAACAGGAAATTCCTTCTACTTTTTAAGGGTGTGTGGTTTTAGCCAAGGGCTCTAATAGATCCACTGAAGGGTTCCTAAAGGCCTTTTGCTACTCTACCTTGCAAACGTGGAGGGAGAGAGTTCAGGCTGGAGTGCCCAAATAAAGCAGCCGTCCATGGCTTCAGGAGCCTTGAAACCCTGCTGTGTGTGAATATTTTCATTAGTAATTTGGAAGGCTCCAAGTAGTCAGAGAGAAACTGAGGATACAGTAAACGGGAGTTCCTGCACCGTATCAGTTCTCACCATTCTGTAGATGGAGCTTCTTTTCCCTGGCCCCGAGTTCTCCCAGGGCTATCAGAATTGGATATCAGAATTTGGAGAGAGGAAACCCAAGCTCTGTTATGAAATTTATTGGGGTAAGCAAAAATGAAGAGGATGTTTTTCCCAAATGAGCTGGGTGCAGTTATTCCATCTTTGCTCTTTTGACTCTTGAGAAGTTTCCGTCATTCATTTTAGCCATCCATTTTTTAGGGGACCTTTTCTTATAACCCATTTCTTTTCTGCAAATATAATTTGGGACAACTACCTGGTCAGGCTGACCAAATTAATCCAAGGTTCTAATTTTTAAAAAATGGCAATACAGAGCGACTTCATTTTTAAAAGTGTCAGTGGGATCCACAAAGCACAACCTTGATTGGTGGAAGGCTTTAGTACATTCTTTAACATGATCGTGGGCATTTGAGGATACCAAAAATAGTATGTACCAATTCCCATTTGCCTGAATTTATACAGCTTTGCTGCAGGCACTTGGAATCCCAAGAGAGAAATTATGGCACTATAGAAATAATAGTGAATAAACAGGAAATGTTGGGGGCAGGTGAAAAATACAAGACTGATGCTACATGAAACTTGGAGACTATTTTGATGCAAGTACAGTACTTATACTTGCATTACTGTACTGAAACATCATTGTCTTTTAGCCTTATTTCATGAATGAAAGCAGCATGATCAATTGGCAGATGAAAATAATGGGGATGAATTGGAACAAAACTCGACTGAGAGATGACTCCTGCTATTTTACCAACTTTAGAGAGTCTTAGAGATTTCCTTCCCTAAATCAAGCATCTGGGACCACCTAGCACTAGAGACTCTCCAGCTTTAGTTCTGGATAGGGCTACACTTGCCCAGATAGAATTGGCATGCGGGGGCGGGGGGTGTTCTAGACTCTTGCTCCTGCTCAAACAGCAGTTGACAGCTACAGGTAGGAGGGCTTTTGCACAAACCCACTTTGTGCACCAATTGCACCCATTCCTGGGTTGGGAGGCCCTTCTTAACATCACTCGGGCCCTAATCATCTCTCATTTGGATTACTGCAATTCACTCTACCTGGGATTACACTTGAAGACCATTTGAAAGCTGTAGCTGGTGCAGAATGTGGTGGTGCAATAGGCTGACCATATGTCCCGTTTTGAACGGGACTGTCCCATTATTTCACCATTCCTGGAGCGTCCCGTAGTTATAGTAAAAATCTCAATTTTGTCCTGTTTTTGAAAATTTCCCGGCGAAGTGCACGCGCAGGCCCCCTGCCCTGCGCATGCGCGTGCACCTGCACGCCACGCACACACGCCCCCGTGTGCGCCCGCACGCCCACTTTGTCCGGCGATGTTTTTGCCTCAAGGAAATATGGTCAGCCTATGGTGCAAGTAGTTATATTTTGGTATATCTTGGTATGCTCATGCACTGCACTGGTTGCCAGTTGGCCTCCAAGTGCAGTTCAAAGTGCTGGTGGTCAACTACATATACAGTGGGGCAAAAAAGTATTTAGTCAGCCACCAATTGTGCAAGTTCTCCCACTTAAAAAGATGAGAGAGGCCTGTAATTGACATCATAGGTAGACCTCAACTATGAGAGACAAAATGAGAAAACAAATCCAGACAATCACATTGTCTGATTCAGAAAGAATTTATTTGCAAATTATGGTGGAAAATAAGTATTTGGTCACCTACAAACAAGCAAGATTTCTGGCTCTCACAGACCTGTAACTTCTTCTTTAAGAGGCTCCTCTGTCCTCCACTCATTACCTGTAGTAATGGCACCTGTTTGAACTTGTTATCAGTATAAAAGACACCTGTCCACAACCTCAAACAGTCACACTCCAAACTCCACTATGGTGAAGACCAAAGAGCTGTCGAAGGACACCAGAAACAAAATTGTAGACCTGCACCAGGCTGGGAAGACTGAATCTGCAATAGGCAAGCAGCTTGGTGTGAAGAAATCAACTGTGGGAGCAATAATTAGAAAATGGAAGACCACTGATCATCTCCCTCGATCTGGGGCTCCACGCAAGATCTCACCCCGTGGGGTCAAAATGATCACAAGAACGGTGAGCAAAAATCCCAGAACCACACGGGGGGACCTAGTGAATGACCTGCAGAGAGCTGGGACCAACGTAACAAAGGCTACTATCAGTAACACACTACGCCGCCAGGGACTCAGATCCTGCAGTGCCAGACGTGTCCCCCTGCTTAAGCCAGTACATGTCCGGGCCCGTCTGAAGTTTGCTAGAGAGCATTTGGATGATCCAGAAGAGGATTGGGAGAATGTCATATGGTCAGATGAAACCAAAGTAGAACTGTTTGGTAGAAACACAACTCGTCGTGTTTGGAGGAGAGAGAATGCTGAGTTGCATCCAAAGAACACCATACCTACTGTGAAGCATGGGGGTGGCAACATCATGCTTTGGGGCTGTTTCTCTGCAAAGGGACCAGGACGACTGTTCCGTGTACAGGAAGGAATGAATGGGGCCATGTATCGTGAGATTTTGAGTGCAAACCTCCTTCCATCAGCAAGGGCATTGAAGATGAAACGTGGCTGGGTCTTTCAGCATGACAATGATCCCAAACACACCGCCCGGGCAACGAAGGAGTGGCTTCGTAAGAAGCATTTCAAGGTCCTGGAGTGGCCTAGCCAGTCTCCAGATCTCAACCCCATAGAAAACCTTTGGAGGGAGTTGAAAGTCCGTGTTGCCCAGCGACAGCCCCAAAACGTCACTGCTCTAGAGGAGATCTGCATGGAGGAATGGGCCAACATACCAGCAACAGCGTGTGCCAACCTTGTGAAGACTTACAGAAAACGTTTGACCTCTGTCATTGCCAACAAAGGATATATAACAAAGTATTGAGATGAACTTTTGATATTGACCAAATACTTATTTTCCACCATAATTTGCAAATAAATTCTTTCCGAATCAGACAATGTGATTGTCTGGATTTGTTTTCTCATTTTGTCTCTCATAGTTGAGGTCTACCTATGATGTCAATTACAGGCCTCTCTCATCTTTTTAAGTGGGAGAACTTGCACAATTGGTGGCTGACTAAATACTTTTTTGCCCCACTGTAGCTATTTGTGGCTGAGGGCCTTGGTATTTGTGTGACTGCAAATCTCCATTATCTTTGCCCATCCTATAAGATCTGATAGGGTTGGCATGCTCCAGCTCCCATCAATAAAAGAGTCATTTTACAGGACCCAGGAGGCATGCCGCCTCTATCACCATGCCTGTTTTTGGAATAGCATCCCCCACTCTCAAGTCCATATGGCCCCAATCCTGCTGTCCTTTAGGCAGGCCTTAAAAACCTGGCTCTTCCAGCAGGCACTAGGCCAGAACGATTTGTGCACCTGCTGGAGTGAGTGTGATTTAAGTGTTTATCTTCCCCGGCATGGTAGTTGTTTTACTGCTTTGTCAATTAATGTTAATCTTCTTTATAAGCTGTCTTGAGCCACTAGTCAATTGGGTAACCCTATAAAATGAAATAATTTAAAAAATCAGCCAAGTCCTTGTTCAGGCTACCAGATTCATCTTCCTGGTGGGGCAGATGGATTTTGAGGGCTGTCATGTCATCCATCTATCATTTTAACATTTGAAACATTTGCCCAATTGTCCAACAACTTCTGGTGTTTTTGGTAAACTGCAAGTGGTGGCCATTGCTATATCTGATCCTTTGTCAGGTGCATCCTGATTAACCTGATTTGCTGAACATGTTGCTAGAATTTGCCTCATAGGTGAGTTGACATAGCCACAGATGCTGCTATGGTTGGCTGCAGGATACTATTCCTCTGGAGACCTCTGAGTCACGCTGATAAAGACGTCAGAGGAGGTGCAACGTATGTTATGTTAGCCCACTCTGACTCAGAGAGTGGATCGCAGTGATATTCCATGTGGATGTGGTTGAAGAGAAAAGACCTACTATTTTTATCCTCTGGCGTTCTCTAGTCTGCCTTCTTCTGTATTTTTATGAAATAATAAACGCACAAGGTTGAAAACCCTAAGCTACGTACATGTGTTTGGGGCTGTGTGCCTAAAGTATCTGCTGTCATGAACCACAGCTTCCTAGAGGAACAGTAAATTGGCCTTCCACAACCAGGGTGGGCTGCTTTTGTACATGTTGAATCTGAGGAGATTCTGGTTTCATCCTGATAGATTCAATGATTCCTTTAGATTTAGCTTCCTAGAGGAACAGTAAATTGGCCTTCCACAACCAGGGTGGGCTGCTTTTGTACATGTTGAATCTGAGGAGATTCTGGTTTCATCCTGATAGATTCAATGATTCCTTAGATTTTTCTCCAGTCTTGACAGCTAATATGGGCTGTGTGATTTTGAAACATTGGAACGACAGGAAGATCAAACCGCTGTCACAGTTGCAGCGTATGACTCATAGCTCTTCTGATTATCTCTTGATAAGAAAGAAGGGTAGAAATGCTTAGAAAAAAACTGAATAATATCACATTGCTTATAGTTTTCAGTTTCCCTTTGGGGTAGCTTTTAATAGAAATGGGAATAGCTGACATTCTCACTATGGCACCACTGGGGCAATTATTTATTATTTTCTTTTAATTGTTTCTCCCCTGCCTGGTAGGCCAAGCTTTCACAAAGTGGCTTACAACAGTAACTGTAAAAGCTAGGCTAAAAGAGGTGGTTCTTTATTTGAAAATGAAATATAAAGCTGCCATATTTATACTGTGAAGTTATCAGTCTATGCGGTGAGGGAGTGAACTGGGTATGTTTAGGAAATCAAGACTAGATAATTTTAGAGGGTATTTAGCACCTTAAATATGTTTTCATGTGACTGTGAATGTGTGCATGAACATACCACCAACAGTTTTTCAATATTGCGATATTAACAGCACATAAATGGAGAAAGTATCAGCCAGTGGACTTTTTGCAGAAAACAGAAAAAATGAACTTAGGATTTACGGTTTTGATGATTAGACAGGATAGATTATAGAAAGAAGAAGGACATGTTATAACTTTAGAGAAAGATGTAAATTTATAATTGTACTTAAAACTGCTGTAAAGAAGATTGGAAGCCACTTCTTTATATCTTTTTTTCTTTCCTATTTTTCTTCTGCCTTTTTTCTTTTTTTTTCTTTTTGCACTTTAGCTTTTTCTTTTATTCCTTTTTCTTTTTTCCTTCTTACTCTATTTTAGTTTGTATTAATTTTTACTCTTGTTTTTAAAACTTTCAATAAAATTATATTTAAAAAAAAGAGAAAGCATCAGCCAGCAAAAGCCATGGCTGCATTAATCTTGAACTCATAATAGAAACAGTGATATTTATACCTTACTTCAAAACATGCATGGATAATCTGAAATAATGCACAAAAGGTGGGTCAAAGTCTTAAAAACAGCAGAAGCTTTTTAAAAAGAAAAAACGAAGTTTTCTTAAAAGAAAAAAACTCAAACTGCTATGAAGAGAGGAAGAAACTATTGTCATAACCTGCTTGGAAAACATCAGTATGAACAAACTGTTGTAATTACAGTAACATGGATTCACAATTATATTTCTGGACAGAGATTCAGGAAGCAAAGGCCTGCATTGCGTAGCAACACAGTAGCTGGGGTGGAGCAACAGCGAGGACGGCACATTACAAAGTCAGCCTTAATTAATCCATGTTACTGTTGGGCTGCTTTTTAGTATAGGAGAAACTTTCTCTTATTTACCATCTGATAAGTTGGATGTTCATATTTTATTAGGGGAAATAGTTACATTAAGTCAGTGTGTCCAGGATTTTAGATGAACATACATTTCTGGCTTGCTTCTTTTATAAGCCAAGATCTGTCCTATATGTGGATTGTTCCCTCTTAATTTTTGTAATGTGAAGAGCAGCTCCTGGAATCCTGTAAGCAAGCTGGGCGGAACAGGAGCTGCTTAGTTGCACGGGGCTGTTTAGACAGCATTTGATCTTTCTGTAGGCAACGCTCGGCAAAGCTGGGTTCAAGTGATACAAATGATGTATAATGCAAGGCCTTTTTCTCCCAGGCCTTGGGGTCAGGTGTTTGTGGAGCCTTGTAGCTGATGTTTGGGTTAGAGAGAGTGGGTTTGTCTGAACACGCAGGATTTTCTTGCTGTTTAATTGTTTTCTTTATTGTTCTTATTTGGTGTAAGCTGCCCAGAGTCATTTTGGAGTCAGGCAGCCTCTAAATCTCAGAAATAAATAAATATTTTAACGTCTGAGATATAAGGGCAAGGTGCTTGGGGCTGTCTGGAACTCTTTCCCTTCTTAAATGCAATTTAAGAAGTAGTTTAAATCTGGAATCCTTCCCCATTTGTATCAATTGAGAAGGGGAGGATCTACCCATGTGTGATGGGTGATGTGACCCCCTGTGGTGGTCCCTTCACTCTTAAATACCCCATTCGGTGCAAGAATTATTGCAACTACCACATCCCAAGTAGAAAGCAGACTGGCCTCCCCTTACGTTCTGCCAGCAAGGCAGAATCCTTTGCCACCTTTGCCACATTTAAGACAAAGTGTTCCAGTGTTCTATATCTCTTATTCTTACTCTGGTTCTTCAGCTAAAATATGCTTCTGAAGTGTCCACCTATTGGTTTTATTCCTGCCCTCTGGAGAAACAGAGGGCATGCATAAACAATATTTGTTTATATGTTGCTCTATAAGCTTTATTTTGGTTCCTGGGACCTGTTTCTTATCCCTCATCTTTTTTATTTAATTTGATTAATAAGGAAACCCTGGTGGTGAAAATCTTCTCCCATAACTGCAGTGGGACCAGCACATGGTACCACTTGACCTTGATCCTATAATTTTTTTTAATCCGTTCAATTGTGTCTGATTCTCAAAGACTGCCTGGACAAGTCCCTGCAGTTTCCTTGGCAAGTTTTTCAGAAGTGGTTTGCCATTGCCTGCTTCCAAGGGCTGAGAGAAAGTGACTGGCCCAAGGTCACCCAGCTGGCTTTGTGCCTAAGGCGGGACTGGAATTCATGGTCTCCCCGTTTCTAGCCTGTGCCTTAACCACTAGACCAAACTGGCTCACAATGCTATAATTTTTTTTTTTTAGCATATTTCTCCACGCGTCCAATGGAAGTCTATTGCCCCCTTGGTTTTGCTGGCTTTTCGGGAAGTTGCTTTCCTGAGAGTTGAAGCAATTTTCTCTTTTGACTGTTGTCCTTAATTAATGTGATGTTCGGTTCGTTATTTTGGTTGGTTCGTTATTTTGTGTATTACAGCAGAATTGAATTTTATTTTGTATTTTGATCACGTCTGTCACCTTATAAATGCGCATGTTTTAAAGCATTTTTGTTCTTCAATAAAACAAGGCAGCTTGAAAAATTTAAAAGGCATATGCATATTAATAAAAAAGGAAACTAATTAAAAGAACAAAAAGAGCTTGCATGCAACACAGATACAGCAGCAGAACAAAAACACATGTAATTGTTTGTACTTTTTATTTTAAAAAAATCCCCATCAGGTACCTTTAGAATTAGTAAGGTTTTTAGCAGTGATGGGAATGTAAGGAGCAAGAAATGAAGAAAGCTTTCTAGGGAATAGATCTTTGGAGCAATCACTGAGGAGATTCTGTCCTTTGAATCAAACGGAATAAATAAAAGTGGAGCAGGAATTATACTAAATTTCCAATCTAGGCTAAATGGTTAGAGACGTTAGCTTTTGATTATTGGTATAGTAGTATTTGAATACATCTTTGCTGGGTGGCCGATGCACATGGCAGTCTCTCCCAGACCCAGTGTCATATGCAGAAACCTCCATGGACTAGCTCACATTTTACGTTGCAAACATATATGTCAGTTATATTGAACTCTTTCCCCTTCTAAGTACAATAAACTGTGAAGGGAATGTGGGTATGTAAATAGAAAATGGGTAGATGGGAGGGAGCCCTTTTTACATTTTATGGTATTCGTTTGAAAGACATCGGTGCACAACATTTGTTCCATGGAATGAATATCCATCAATCCTTAAATGAATTTTCTCTGTGTTTTGCTTCCACTTTTCTCTCTTGGTCGCTATCCACATGCATTATATTTTACAGATAGAAAATTGTGTCACCATCTTGGGGAGAGAAGTGGGAAACTGCCAGGTTAGCATAGGAAAAGGACACAGCAGCCAAAATTGTAGTGCCCCTTTACATCTGGTTTTACCTTCACAAACAGTTGTTTTCTTCATCCCTATGAAAAGAATTTGGATGTGGGCTTGATGCTTCTCATCAAGAAGATGATTGATCAGATCATGATGATCAGAGATGCTTGCAAGCAAATTTGCATGGATATTTTGTCATGTGTACACCCCTTATCGTTTTTTTTTTCTTCTGAAAGAAAAGTGATAAGGCCCAGCTAAGATGTCAGTGTTGCCCCAGGTTTACCAGCTGTTGTGGAGCTGTTTTTTTTTTTTTTTTTACTCATTCTTACATCATTAGGAATGGGGAAGCTGCTCTTTCTTTGTAACTGAGCATCTTTTGCTGGCTCCAGTTTTAGAGATTGGCTCTGGTATGTTTCAGCACCATGGCTAGCTCCTGGCAGTCATCTTGTGGCTAGCTTTTCACCCAACTATTGGTTAATAAAGCTTAGAATAAGTTTTTATTCTCTGCTCAGTGTTAAAAGGAAATACAGGTAACATCAATGCCAAAATGTTGCATTCTGGGGTTTTTTCTATCTATCCTGCAAGTGTTTATTTGTCTTAAAAACACCAACTTCTACTCATTCCCCTTAAAAAAGAGACTAAATAGTAAATAATTCATGTTCAGTCTTAGTGATTGTTGCTGTGATATCCCTAAATTGCTTTTAATTAATGTGTTCCTGTTTCCTGTGAGGAGGGGATCTAAAATTTTGGCCATTTCTATATAAACCAGAGTGATTTCTCCAAATTATTTGTATTATATTTATGAGATTGAAAACTGATCCTACAAGGTAAAAGAAATGTTTGAAAATTGTTTTGACTGCAGAAAGGAAACCAGTAATTATAATCTCCTCCTCCTGTCCCTGAAGGGAACAAGAACCGACTAAGGACAATCCAGAATTTCCACATCACTCAAATGCGAACCAATTACCTCCTTTAAAAGGGAAAAAAATCAGGGGAAGTTACTAATTAGAAGACATTGCAGGGAGACTGGGATGATTGCTCAGTTATTTACTGTGGATTCTTATGGGCGGGGAAGGGAAGAGAGGGGAAGAGATTACCTGCTTTTGATCAGAGCTATGTTAAGAATTGTGTGGTATCATCTTAATTCTGCACTCAGCAACGTGGAGGCCGCCTGGTGTGGAAGCAACCTGTCTGAAACTGCAAAGATTGAACCTAAGAACAGCTGCTCAATAATAAATATACAGGATCCATATTTAGTATTCTGTCATCTCCATGAACCAAATAGTTAACAGTTAGATCCAGCCTTCTTGACATAAAGTCTCCTCATCCTTTACCATCCTCGGTGGTGCCACCCAAATGTTTTGGACTTCAGCTTTTATAATTATTAGTTATTGACTACACTGGCTGAAGGTGCTGGGAATTTTAATCCAATATATTTTAAGGATATTTTAATGGAGAACAGCAGAAATCTCTCTCCCCCCCCCCCCCCAATGCAATAGACACCTTTTTTTCCTGGCAATCTTCTGGAGTTTATATGGTTATATTCCCAGTGTAAAGCTGCTTTTGAGGGGGCACGATGGCTCAGCGGTTAAGACGGCAGGCTTGTCGATCAGAAGGTCCCAAGATCGGCGGTTCGAGACCCGAGCGCAGCTCCCGCACTCGCCCCAGCTCTTGCCAGCCTAGCAATTCAAAAGCGTGCAGATGCAAGTAGATAAATAGGTACCACTTCGGTGGGATGGTAACAACATTCCATGCCTGTCATGCCGGCCACATGACCGCAGAAGCGTCTTTGGACAACGCTGGCTCTTCGGCTAAGAAACGGAGATGAGCACCGCCCCCTAGAGGCGGACACGACTGTGCAGGGGGGGGGAAAAGCTGCTTTTATGAAAGACTGGAAATGGTATCTGGGGCTAACACAGTGTCCAGTCATCTGATGTGGGTGGGTTGTGTCAGGGTGCACCTACCCTCTAGAATAGTATCCTCCCAGAGATTTGTATGGTTGGCTGGGAAATTCTGAGAGTTGAAGTCCACACATCTTAAAGTTGCCAAGTTTGAGAAACACTGCTTTAGCTGGATTATGTTCTCCCAAAATCAGAAGCCTTTGATGCTGCTTGGAGGCAGCTAACTCACAAGGAACCGGTGTTAAATTAGTATTTGGCTGGTTGCTTTGGACTACTGAATTGGAAACCTCCAATACCTGAGTACAGAGAGGCTGATTTCTCTTCCCCCAGATGCCTGATGGACTAAAAGAGATCCAGTTGCCATAAGTAATTTGCTGAATTCATAAAAATTATTCTCCGAAATGCTACCTTCCAGCTGTGTCCCCCTAAAATTCTGAAAGTGAAATCCAAACACACATGGACAGTCCCCAGTTTGAAAAAGTTGGTTTAAACTTCACATTTGATCCATCAACCATTTAACAGTTCAAGTAAAATCCAAATCAGTTAGTAGTATTTATAATGAATTGAGTTATAGAGAGTCATGCAGGAAATTTGGTTTGCCCACACTTTCCCACTGCAGTTCTCTGTACCTCCCAACCTATCTGGAGGTTGGGACCAAGTTACTTCTGACCAACATGGGATAAGATGTGTATGCTATTAGGGAAGGGAAAATGACTACAAATAGGGTGTGAACTCTGAAATTGGTTGATTTAAGGAGTTAATGGAAAGAAAACTTTCTCGTTGCCCCCCTTTTGGAGTAGTTATCACTGGTTTCTGTCCCATCCTGCCTTGTTCCTATCTTAGGGAATGCAGAGAGTTTCAAGGGGTGGGGGGAATGGGAAACTTAAAAGGAAATCTCTGGAAGCCGCCTTAAAATCTAGGCTTTGGATTTCAGCACCACATAAGAATATTTAATATTCTCAAGAGTCTTGATTACTGTATAATTTGTCAAGTACCAAGCCAAGCTGTATTCTGTCTGATCTCTGCTCATGTGATTGAGGCAAATTTTAGAAGTCTGTTTGTTAAAATTGGGGGGTTGTTTTGAGTAACAAGAGAAAAAGGATATCTGGAGTGATGATAAATTCCTTAAATTAATAATAAGCAATTATTTGTTGTTTATTTCTTTTTTCTTTTTTCTATCATTTTTATCAGAAATTTTTTAAACAGAAAAGAATAGAAAATGAAATTAAGAAAAAGATAAAAGAAAAAGAAAAATGCAGTAGATGAGAGAAGAAAAAGAAAAGAAATATTTAAAGAAGCAACTTCTGATCTTCCGTACAACAGTTACAAACATACTTATTGCCACTCCTCCCCCATCAAGGTTACATCACATAGTTCACTTCTTCCCATATTCACCCCTTTTCAATCAGCAAATCCAGAAATCATCATTTTTATCTATTTTCAGCAAAAAGTCCATAAAGGGTTTCCAGTCTTTTAAGAAAGTATGTATTGTTTTATCCCTGATCAAACAGGTCAATTCTGCCATTTCTGCTAATTCTGTCACAGTCCAATCCTCCATAGTAGGTAGTTCTGTATTTTTCTACCTTTGCACATACAGTAGCCTCACTGCTGTTACCATATATAAAGCCAGTCTTCTATGCATCTTTTATAATTGGCTATGCATAAGTCCTAATAGAAAAAAATCTGGTTTCATCGGAATGTTAATTTTTAAAATTCTCTGCATCATCATATGTATTTGCATCCAATATTTTTTCGCTCTTTCACAAGTCGTCCATGCATGGTAAAATGTCCCTTCATGCTTTCCACATTTCCAACAATGATTAGAAGTACCTTTATACATCTTAGATAATTTATCTGGTGTCATATACCAGCGGCACATCATTTTATAGAAATTTTCTCTGAAATTATAGCACAGTGTGAAATTCAGTCCTTTTAACCACATTCTTTCCCATTGATCCGTCTGTATATTATAACAAAAATTCTTAACCCATTTCATCATGTACTCTTCTTGTTCTTCCATTTCAAATCTCAAAAGAAGTTGATACATTTTAGCAATTATTTCTTTTTTTCTAAGTCAGTTGTTTTGTATACTAATAATATACATTGCTAACTAGATGTGGCTCATCACCCTTGAGTGGGTTGATAAATATATTGTCTTTTGTACAATGTGGACAAGAAATCAAACTGATATAATATATAAAAAGTGTATGTGCACGTGCAGACATGTATTTATGTATTTATTTATTTTGTCACATTCCTCCTCCATTAAGAAATATATTTCCATCAACTGAGAGTACAAGTCATTTTTTTCTGCTTGCTTCATCTGTCAGTTTCTGCAACATTCAGTCCTTAGTCTGTAATAGAGATTGATGTGAATTTCTAGTTCTTTTTCTGAGAGATTGTTGCCAATGTTCAGATTTTGCAGAAACAACTTTTTGTGTATCAGTGAACTTCATCCTGGTAAAAAAAAAGGTAAAGGTTCCCCCCGCACATTTGTGCAGTCGTGTCCGACTCTAGGGGCCGGTGCTCATCTCCGTTTGTTAGCCGAAGAGCCAGCGTTGTCCGAAGACGCTTCCGCGGTCATGTGGCCGCATGACGCGTGCAGAACGCTGTTACCTACCCCCAGAAGTGGTACCTATTCATCTACTTGCATTTGCATGCTTTCGAATTGCTAGGTTGGCAAGAGCTGGGGCTAGTGTGGGAGCTCACTCCATCACGTGGGGCTAGGGATTCGAACCTCCAAACTTGCAATCTTCCGATCGACAAGCCTGGCGTCTTACCTGCTGAGCCATCACGCCCCCTGTATCTTCAATATTAAAGTGAACAGGGCGGCTTGAAATTCACACTTCTCATGGGATAAATCCTCAGGAGTTTGCACAGTAGGGGCATTTCCACAATTGAAAAGAATGGGCGGAGCCTGCTTGGGTTCATAGGTGTTCTGCGATCTCCATTGATTCAAGTAAGGCTAGGCAAACTTCTGATAGCTTTGATAGGGCCACAACTTTCCTAGGGGTTGTCCAAGGTTGATGGTGCTGTGTCCTATTTATGGACAAGCCAGGACTTTCCAAGGGTTTAGGAGTCGGTATTTTTCTACGATTTTCTAATTCTGTTCAACCTGTTTAGAGCTTATATCATGGGTCCCTATTTTGGGAGGGCCAATGGCACCTTTGACATTTTGAAAACATGTGGGTACTCAGAGACCATGGCTGCCACGAGGATGTACAGGTTAGCTGCCACGGTACGGCCAATCACATACATGCCATATCCCCCCCAGTGCTCTTTCTAGTCTTCTAGGATCTCTACTTCTGCAACTCATGTTTGACTATATGGGCATGTGGACACATCTACAAATAAGGGGCTGACCTGTAGACACTGGCCAATTTTACTACACCATGGGTCCTATCTGGAATTAAGGGATGTTCTTGGAAATGATTCTGATGTTTGCATGCTTTGCAACATGCCAGTTTCTTTTTAAAACTAAAATTAAACTTTAAAAAATTAAATAATAGAGTGGGGTGAGGACTCTGGAATACAGCTGGGGATCTTAGGGTTACACTAGATGTTCTGTGTACTTCTATCACAAAATTGCAGAAAACTGCACCATTGAATGCTCTAAGGTACCACAGGGGCCAAAAACAAGCCTTAGAACATTCATAGTATTAATATTAATACTTAGTATTGATACTTACTTAAGTTCAGCCCTTACTGAAGACATGGCAGTCATCTGAGATAATCTTGTTTATGAATTAACTATCCATGTTTTAGGGAAAATCTCATATCTTTCTTTTCCCCTCTATCCCTCTTTATTTTTTCCATAGGCTGCCTATTTGACAGGAGGCTATGCTCTCAGCAGGAAGTCTGTGTGCAAGGTAAATTAATATAGCGCAGGGAGTTTGTGGCTAGAAGACCATCAAAAGTGTTAAATGATGGGAGGGAAGGTAGCCCCTGCCTGTTGCTGGGGAAAGGTGTAAGCTGCCTTTCCTGAGTCTATGAATTCATGTTTTATGCGTGGATGGGGGAAGTCAGTGGTATGATCTGGTCTTCCACCCATCGATTTAAGTCCAACCTGTTTTGGTGTTGATGTATGCCTTTGATATTAAATCCAACTTTTAGGTTAGTTATAGCTATATAGAAATATCAGCCTACCTGGGTAAGTAAGTGAAGGAGGGGCCAAGATTGTCTGCTTAGCTTTTGAAGACGTAATGATTTTCCTTTTCCTGTTTCACAATATACCTGGGGTGGGGAATCTATGCTCTTCCCAACACTGCTGAGCTACTCATCCCAGCATTCCTTTGGGTTGCAGTTCAGCTCCAGGCTCTCCATTTTTAGTTATTCATTACTGTGCACATTGACCTGATGTTTGTCCCCATGAGTGCTAGAGGCCTTACTCCTGGAAAAGTCTGCACCCTTCACAGCTTGAAGAATTGTGTAATTTGTTCAAACCATTTTAGCTGTTTAGTGGATCATCAGGGAAGGTCCACATACAGAAGCTACAGCCAACATGCAAATTGTATCTAGCTTGCCTGGCATTATTGTGTCCTTCCTTTCTTCCTCTCCCCACCCCACACCTGCCATTCTGGTCCATGTAGACAACTATCCTGTGACCTTGTTATCTTTCCAGATGGTTTATTTGGCCAGTGCCAGGAAAGTTCCTTGCGAGACCAGCCCTACTTTCAGGTCACTGCACCAGTGCTCCAGCGTTTGCAAGATATTCTCCGGCATCTTATGTCACAAGGTGAATGTCAGTCAGAGGAAACGAGCTAAGGATAGGATAGGGAAGCAAGCTATCTCTGCACCAGGCAAAATTATGGGTGCTTCCTTAGACCCTTAATACTATAGTGAGAAACATTTTTTTTCTCTGTATCAGATTCATAATACAAAGATCAAGAGGAATCTGGTGGCACCTTTTCAAACTAACCAATTTTATCAAAAAACATAAGCTTTAATGAGCTGGAGCTCAGTACAGAGACAGGTCTCTGACATGCTCAAACTGTCCCTGTTTTGCCACCTATTTTTGGAAATCCCTCTTCTTCTTTTTTTAAACCTTGGGTATGAATGTATGCTGTTTATTAAAATGTTTACTCCAAGCTGCTAGATTTGCCGTATCCAGAGTTCAGCTTTCTTCAGTGATTAGAGCAGGGGTAGACAACTTAGTTCCCCCCAGATGTTTTGAGCTGTTTATCTCTTGGTCAGCGTGGAGAACAACAAGAGATAGGAGGAATAATCGAAAACCAGGTTATTGGGTTGAATGCTCCTGAGTCAGAGGATATGTATCCTTTCAGCATTCAAGTCAATATTTGGTTTTTGTGACCATGCAATAATTTATCTTAACTTTCTGTTTTTCATATCAGGTTTATCGTGGCAGGATGACCTTACACAGTATGTGATTTCCCAGGAGATGGAACACATCCCTAGGCTTTACCTTCCATCTTCATGGAATTCTGCAGCTGAGGATAGGTAGGAAGAATAATTTGACTGGGATGTACTTTCACTAGGTAGCTGCTGCTATCTCTTAGCAAATACCTGCTGATTAGTATTAGGATGGTTACACTCAACTGTAAACCAACTGCTTGTCTTCTTTTGTACAACCACTTGTCCATTCTGCAGAATGATGTTTAAAAAACAACAATATGCAAAAATAGTTTAAAAACTGCTCTAGTATATTGATCATCAAGCCAAGAGCCAGGCATCTCCATATCCTTCCTTCACCAATCTTAGTGCCCTCCAGATGCCTGGACTTCGAATCCTAGAATTCACATCAATGGCCATTAATGCTGGCTGGCGGGAGTTGAAGTCTACGCATCTGAAGGGAATCCAGCTTGGGATAAGCTGCTGTATACTTAACTGGGGAAAAGTTCTACTGAAGTCAGTAGAGTTTACTGTTGAATGAAGGTAGGATTATACTGGATTATACTGTTAAGACAGGGGCGTGGTGGCTCAGCGGGTAAGATGCCAGGCTTGTCGATCGGAAGATCGCAAGTTCGGAGGTTCGAATCCCTAGCCCTGTGTGCGGAGTGAGCTCCCGCACTAGCTCCAGCTCTTGCCAAACTAGCAATTCGAAAGCATGCAAATGCAAGTAGATTAATAGGTACCACTTCGGTGGGATGGTAACAGTGTTCTGTGTGCGTCATGCCGGCCACATGACCGTGGAAGCGTCTTCGGACAACGCTGGCTCTTCAGCTAACAAACGGAGATGAGCACTGGCCCCTAGAGTTGGACACGACTGCACAAATGTGCGGGGGAAACCTTTACCTTTACCTTACTGTTAAGACAACCAAGATGTGAAGCAAATATCAACTGGAGGTGAGAAGGGGAGGTTATAATCAATTTTTTAAAAAAAAATGGAACAAAGAAACAATAGGCAAAACCAGAGTAGAGAATGAACAAGGTCTATAAAATGGAAGATCCCCCTTTATGCTCTTTCTAGGCTATCCAAGAAGTGAACACTGAAACAAGAACATCAAAAATCACCTTATATATTATCAGGCCTTGGTGCACATTTTTTTTCCTTTTTATTTATTTATCAAATTTGTGTGCCGCTGCAATCACAAGACTCTTGGCAGCTAACAAGGTATAAAAATACAACAACTATAGAAGGTGAGACAAACCCCAAACAAAATACGTGGCATCAAGCTCCGTCTTCAGACTTTTCCAGAAAGCAGACAATGTCGGAGGTGGACGGATCTCCCATGGGAGGTCATTCTTTTTCCTTTTCTTATAAATTGCCAAGGTGAGGACTTGGATTGAAATAGGGGGAGCTCCTACTTTGTTCCCTATTGTGGTCCAGTTCTGCACCTGCCAGAAAATAATCTTTGTTTCACCTGATGTTTGCGCTACACTCTGCTGGTGCCTCTGATCAGTATTACGGTGAGGGAGGAGCAACGCTTTTACAGATCATACCCCCACTCTTGCATCAAAGTCCTTTTGTTGGCTACTTATAAAACAGAATAAAATTGTGCCTTCCAGCCAGCCAGAATGACTCAGCAGGCCCTGTTATAATTTGGCCCTGACCGTGAAGGGGTGAAAGGATACGCTGGCAGAGCAGGGGTTAGCAGCTAGCACTTTGGGTATGACCATAATTAGCATGCAAAAATTGTCACTTGTTGGACTGGAAATAGGAACTTTTGATCCCCAGATTACATATAATCACAACAAGCTGCTCAGAGTCTTCCAAAATGGAGTGACGGATGGACGGACGGATGGATGGATGGATGGATGGACGGACATTTTACCTTGGAATGTCCCTTTACAGGTTCCCACCTCTTCACCTAGTTCCCAGGAGACCCTCTTTGTCATCTCAGCCCTCCTCCCCTCAGGGAGCTCACCAGCCTCCTCTCCCCCCAGCACTCCTGCAGCGGTATTTGGAGTTGCTGCTGGCCTCTCAGCCCGAGCTAGGTCACAAGAATGCATTCCTGTCGTCTTACCCTCATTACCAGGTGGGTATTTCAATAAAGCCACTCAGCATCAAGTAGAATAGCCTGAGCTCACTTGCTGGCTGTGATGAACTGGATTCAATGTACATGGAGAGTATTGAGTTAGGGCAGAGCTTTCCAAACTCTGTGTCGCGACACGTCCGTGTGTTGGCTGCAGTGTCTGAGTGTGTCACGGCTGCTGCTGCCTCCCAGCCCTGCCAGGATTCCGCGCAGGTCCTAGTGCCTGCCTTGTGCCTTGCTGCCTCCAAACCTGCTGTGATTCCGCACAGGTCCTAGTGCCTGCCTTGTGCCTTGCTGCCTCCAAACCTGCTGTGATTCCGCACAGGTCCTAGTGCCTGCCTTGTGCCTTGCTGCCTCCAAACCTGCTGTGATTCCGCGCAGGTCCTAGTGCCTGCCTTGTGCCTTGCTGCCTCCAAACCTGCTGTGATTCCGCACAGGTCCTAGTGCCTGCCTTGTGCCTTGCTGCCTCCAAACCTGCTGTGATTCCGCACAGGTCCTAGTGCCTGCCTTGTGCCTTGCTGCCTCCAAACCTGCTGTGATTCCGCACAGGTCCTAGTGCCTGCCTTGTGCCTTGCTGCCTCCAAACCTGCTGTGATTCCGCACAGGTCCTAGTGCCTGCCTTGTGTCCTGCTGTAAGAGTGTGTCGCAAAATGATGCATGTCTAAAAAGTGTGTCACCAACATGAAAAGTTTGGAAAGCTCTGAGTTAGGGAATGATGCTCTAGAACTTGCTTATTTTACATTGGTTGGAAATCTGTGGCCCTCCAGATGATGTTGGATTATCAGTCCTATAATCACTGATCATTAGCCAGGCTGGGTGGGGCTGATAAGAATTGAACATCATCTAGAAGGCCATAGGCTCCCCACCTCTTTATTTTTCCTTTAAAAACAGTTCCATTAAAATAATAGCTCTTTCCTACAAGAACACAGGAACAAAGAGTCAGGCTAATGACTGGTACATCTCATGGTTCTGTATACTCTAATTAGGTTTTATCTAAGATCCTTCTTTATAACAGGAATTGAATATGGGACCTATAAATGCAAGGTATATGCTCTGTAACACAGCTATAGTGCTCCAACAAATCAACTTCAGTTCCTGGGATTCTCAAGGAAAACTGAGAAAGATTCCTGCCTGCAACATGAAAAGCCAGTGTCGGGTTCTTTCCCTATTTGCACATAACTAGGGCTGGCAAGGAAGGCAGGAGAAGTGTGTCAGCCTGTGCCACCCTGCAGCTGTGGTGGCTGCCCAGTGAAGCCTCCCCTGTTTTAACAGGCAGCCTCTGCCACCTCATAGATCATCTGTCTCAGTACCAGATTTTGACAGATGGCTAAAGTCTAGCTCTCTGTCAAAACCATTTACCAATCACAGAAATGTTGTGATTGGCAGATGGTTTCCTCCTGGGTGGTGACATTGAAAAAGGGGAGGGCAGCAAAACCAGAGGGTTTCACCAGTGGCTTTGCTTAACGTGTCCTGCAAAAGCTAAATCAGTACATCTCCATCTGGTATAAAGCCAGAACAGAGGCTTTAGAGAAAGAATAGACTGGCAGTGTTATGCCAATATAGTTTATTGGTGACTTGAGGAACAGTGAAGAGAACTTTAATTTGGCAACATAGCTCCTGCAACCTCCAAGAAAATCTGGGGGAGCTTCATATCAGAAACCTGGAGAGCCCTTGCAAGTGAAACAATGAGCTAGATTGACCAGTATTCTGACTCAGTATAAGATAACTGGTTTCATTTGTTTCTACATTGCCTTTCTGTGTACTTCTGCTTCAGTTCAGCTATCCAGATGGCACCTTCCAGGACAGTTCCAGTGCTCACAACCCGAGGTCTCCCATTTCCTTAGACCAAGCTGCTGCTTCCAAGGTCCTGATGGGTGCCAGCACTGCTCCTTTCTATAGGGAGCAGCAGGGGCTGGATGGAGGTCAACTTTTCCAAGACCTGGGGGCACTTTACTTAACCCAGGAGCAGACAGGTAAATCCAGAAATGGGGCCCAGAGCAAGCAAGATTCCAAGATAGGTTATCCTCTTCAAGACAATGGTGACAACCCTGAAAACAGAGCAGAGCCTCAAACGCACTTGACTGAGCCAGGTGAGACTTTTCTTATTTGTTTCTCAATGGCCCTCTAAGAATCATTTAGCTTATTTACCTTGGTTTGAAAGCCTTGATGATCACTAGGCTGCAGAAGCAACACCGTCCCCTCCCTTCTGTCCACAGATAGGCTTGTGCAGAGGCTTACAGCAATACTTGCCAACTACGGGATTAGACCACAGGACATGATCCAGTTCCTTCAGAGTACCAATCAGCATGGTGAGTAGGTATGAGGACTTGGAAGAGAAGAGGCAGATGGGATGGTGGTAGCTGGAGGGGGGAGAGAGGAGGAAAGCTAGTGTCTAGAGGTAAAATAAGATCTCTGTGGACTGAATCTGAAGAGAGAGGAGATTCTGTGCTGTCCCTGTGCTAGCTCATGCCATCCAGGCTTAAATTTGTGCTGGCTTCACCCCAGAATTTGTTCTTCCTCTGTTGGTATTTTAGCCATGGAGCCTATGACATGGCAATCAGAGAACATGCTTGAGCCTTTGCCTGTGCAGAATGTCTTCCCTTAAGTGCAAGGGTAGGAAACTAATAACTCTCTCATGGTGGACTATGACTGCCATGACCATTGGCCAGGCTGGCTGGGGCTGCTGGGACTTCGACAGCACAAGGAAAGTTACAGATAGTTAACTTCTACTTCACTACTTTGTAAATAAGCACGTTAAGCTTTAAGATTCCTCACCTTAGAAAGTAAGCACTTTCCTTCTCTAATTCTTTCCCTAGCTGGTAGGCTTGAACAAGAGGCTCTGGAGTCGAAGCGGGTAAGTTCACCTGCTTCTTGATATATGTGGAAATTTCGGGGCCTCTCAAATCCCATTGAAATGTCCTTCCCTATTAGTCATTGGCGGATACACTATACATGGATGTTGAGCCAACGTCTGGATTCGAGAAGTAGACTCTGCTAAGCCACACTTGATTCTTTTCCTGCCGTAACACACAGCTGGGCAATTTCCTTACACATGGGGCAGAGTCGCTTTTGGTTTTTTGGGTTGGGGGCAGGGTTGTTGGTCTCCAAAGGCCATAGGAGATGTGGAGGGTGATGGCAATTGTGTCTGAACGTAACCAGAATGGGTGGCTTGTCCAACTTAGTATGGGGTTGGAGAGAGTTCAGAGAGCTCAATAGATGCTTTTCGTCTCAGCACTAAATCCCTAAATCCCCCATTCGCTCCCTCCCCCTGAAACAGGCCAGACCCGTTGGCCCTCTCCACTTGGGGTAGGGGCTCTGGGGATTTTCTGGGGCCACGCTTAGACCATGGGTTGCCCACACCATCGGAGAGGAATCCCCCAAGCCAATGTTTATATAGGTGGCTCCTGTCAAGAAGAAAAGAACAGATCGTTACAAATTCAGACCTGAGGGTGGAACCGGCAACCTGAGGCCGTTCATGGGGAGGCATAGTTGGAGAAGGGGATTTGCAAGGCTGGCTGTAGTAACAGGCAGGAGTTACCACAGAGAGCTGTGGGCTGTTGGTTGAAGGGTCGAGTGCTGACGAAGGACCTTTCCGTCTTCATTTAGGTGACAGAAGCAGAAATGCAGCACGGGGAGGAACTGGAGCCACTCCCCTCTCAGGAAGACTCTGTCAGTGTTATTCCCACAGAGGGGCAACTTCAGGCCCACGGAGAGACCCTTGGCTCATCCGAGGCCCACGTGGCAGTGGCAACATCTCCCCCGGAATCACACACGCCCTTCCGCCCTGGGGCAGGCGATACCAGCAGCCCCGAGGAGCAGGTGCTGATGGTGAAGAAGAGCCGCGTGGCAGTGGGTGTGCTCAGCAGGGATGAGGAGCAGCCGGAGACGCCGTTGGCTGCAGAGGAATATGGCTACATTGTCACTGACCAGAAGTGAGAGAAAGAGGGTGTCTGGGGAAATGGAGGGGGGGGGGCGCAAAATAAATGGGCGGAGCCAGAGAGGCAAGTCATATTGTTTGTTTGATTCAAGATGTGGATGCACTTGTCTAATACATGTATGAGATCTAGGTTTGGATCAGACAGATGCATAGTACATCACCCCAAAGGGATGCTACAGTATGTCCAGGCTGGCTGCTTGTCCAGGCTGGCTAGGCCTACTTAAAAATGAACATATCCAGAGTGAACAAGGCTGGGGAAACCTGAGCTATGCATCGACAAGTTCCAGTAGGTAGTAGAGTGATACTGATACTAGTTATTTCATTTGCATCTGCACAATGGTTGGATTCATGCATCATGTTCAGCCATAATATGGTTGGATTGTTTTTGGATTGGTGTGACCTGGAAAAGAGCATCCGTGAACCAACTATGGTTTGTTATAGAGTAGTCCACTGCAGTATTAAGGCCTGGTTGTCTAGGGGCTTATTAATTGCAGCTATGGATTAATCTAACGTGTAACTTGGGAGCACAGGATTTGTTTGGGTTTTCTGGCTTATTCTTGGCTTGTGTTTCAGTTCCACTCAAACCTTTACCTGATTCACAAAGGTACAAAAAAGACTGGTTGAAAAAGAAAACAAATGTAAGAATTGGATGAACATGCCTCGATTACTTACTAAAAAACTTACTCTGATCATTTCTGGCTTGTTCAACAACAAACCGTGGTTAAAACCAAGTATGGCTCAGCGTGATGTCTGAATGCAATTACTGTGTTGCTGAATATATACAATTAACATGGATGGGACAACTCAAGCAAATTAGAGGAGTGGTATAATGTGGGGTGGGAGGTCTTGGAAGCCAAGGTGTCAGCCCCACTAGATAGACCAGACTAGGAAATCAACTCCCCAGGAAGGCTAAAACTACCTTGATTGAGATGGGCTGTGATAACAGAAGACTTGCAAGTCTGGTTGTGCTGTCCCTCCTCCCCTTCAGTGAAGTAGGGAGGTCTTTGCCTGCATGTTTCCATCAAAATCACCTTCCTTACTCTCTACACACAGGGACGTGCTGTGATAAAGTTGAAGGTTGTGGAGGTTAATGAATGACCCTGTTACATCTGATTCACTCATCACAAACTGTACAGATCTTTGTTTTGTTTATGGTGATATTTGGATAAATCAGATCTGAATCCCAACAAATGGCTACCTTCTTGTTCAGACTATTGGATAACATGGTTGGGATATTTTTACCAGCAGAAGATCTATGACTGTGTAAGCTCCTAAGGTGTTTCCAGGGTATGTGCCAGGTGATGGTTAACATCCAGGAGAGTACACCTAAAGGTATTATTTACCTGCTGTCTGTTAACCAACTGTCTCCTCTACATGCTTTTCCATTGGGTCTTGACCTACTGCGTTTTTGCCACCTGCAGGCCATTAAGTCTTGCTGCTGGCATTCGTCTCCTTGAGATCCTGGCTGAACGTGTGCACTTATCTACTGCCAGCTTCATCAACATTAGGTGAGTGCTGTATCATAGTTGAGGTCGGGGGATTTATTTGCAGTAGTTCTGGAAGGGGAGGAATCTAGTGAGATACAGTCGGAGGAAATACTGATAACGTAGCCAGCCAGAGAGTGACGCAGTTCTCAAATTGAGCAGGTCTGCAAGGCCTTTCTTGTACTGTTGAGGTAGCTTTCCCCAATTTAGTGCTCCCCAGTGCATTAGGACTGCAACTCTCAAAATTCTTCGCCAGGTGGCTATCCCAACATACTTGCAGGGCCCCATATTGGCTGCTTTCGGATAAATGGTATCTCCTATTCTGGCGAGTTCTCATTGTTGGGTGGATGACACAAGGTCTTTGCTTTGTTACATAGGTGGAATTAGCTCAACGGGATTGGCCTTATTTTCCTAAATAAGGAACCCTTGTGCATATGAGCAGGATCCCTTTTCCAGCAGCTGTGTGCTTGCAGTGGATTTTGAACTAGGTTGGGCTTTAAGGCACAACTTGGAGGTCTTTCCCGTTCAATGAAAACTGTCACCCTCTGAATGAAGAGGAATCTTCAGATAACTTTATGTAAAGAGCATTGTTAAGAATGATGATGGATAGCTATAATAACAGAGGCATCCTGCAGGAATGGGCAAAGAAAGCACTCTTGTTGAGTGAACAATGTGGTTAGTGAAAGCAGAATCCTAAGTTCAGATCTCTCCCCATGCAGTGTGTTGGGCCCAGCAATCACGTTCTGCATCCGTCAAAACCACCAGAACTTGTCTCTGAATGAGGTCGTCAATAGGGCTGGTAAGTCGAGAGCAAATTAATGGTCACAATAGTTATACAAATTCTGTTTCCTAGACTCATCAAGACACTAAAATATCTTGTTTAATAGGTACAGGATACTCTCTATGCTACAGTGGGAATTAACATGCTTTTTTGTAGCTTGGAGCCATACTATTATTATTATTTCTATTACTTTTATTATCAGTATCATTATTACTGCAAATATTATTGTTTTAGAATTTTCTCTTTTTTAGGAAAGGTTGTATTCAGCCTAGCAGAAAGTTTGCTTGGCTGTATTGCTTTACTTTGTTTGTTATGGTGTTTATTTTTTTCTTTTTTTCAGTACAAATCAATATGGTCTGAAAAGATGGCTCTGGGGTCCACAAAAAAGGGGGGCAGAGGAGCTCCCTCTATCACAGTGTTGTCCTTTCTGCTCATGTGGTAAAGCCCCCAAGCCAAACAGAAAAAGAGACCATTCCTGAAGTCATGCTCTCCCAGTTGCTGTGTTTATTCTTCACTCAATTACTGCTTTGCATGTCCCAAGTTCAGTCCTGCAGTGTGGCTTGTTCATTTCTATCCTTCCTCTAGCCCTGGTGAAGTCAGAGCTGGAATCGGAGGTGCGAGTAAAGATCCTACAGATGGGTGTAGGACAGGTAAGACTTGGCTGTGATTGGCCTCATGACGTTTTCAGGCTTTGATAGTGTTTGGCCAAGAGAGAAGTTCTAAGAATCCTGACTCATAAGCCAAGCCATCAAGTTGCCTGTTTGGAAAGTCTGCTTTTGAGCTAAGGAAGGGACCAGGAGAAGAGGGGGGTCCAGGAAATTATTCAGCTCCCAGCGTGAAGGAAAAAGAAAGGTACTGGCTGCACAATATGGAAAGAATAAAATGAGAATTCAGCGAAGGTTCCAGGTTTTAGCAACGGGGTGGGACAGAGCCTGAGGAAACAGCAGAAGACAGCAGTGGGGCAGGATCAATTTTGATAGGGCTCCATAATGCAAGGATGATGGAATGGCAACTAACAGCAAAGTATGTAGCTTACACTGGCGATCGCTGTGACCCTTCAGGTGTGGTGGAACTACAACTGCCACTCCCCTTCCCCATTGGCCATGCTGGCTGAGGCTGCTGGGAACTAGATCCCAGCAACATCTGAAGGGGTTCCAGCTCCCATCTTGAGCTAGACCAATGTTTCTCAACCTTGGCAACGTTAAGAGGTGTGGACTTCAACTCCCAGAATTCCTCAGCCAGCTTGCTGGCTGGGGAATTCTGGGAGTTGAAGTCCACACCTCTTAACGTTGCCAAGGTTGAGAAACACTGGGCTAGACTAACACTCTGTGCACCATCTGCCTTTTGTGGAGGTCGCTTCCTTATTTGTCATAAGCTCACCTGTTCCACGCCTGTCTTTCCACAGCGCAATGAGGCTGCAACCTACCCCCATCCTGCCCATTTTGGCAACACCTTCCGCTCAGTGCTGCTCACCTTTGTGTTACTGGCCTGTGTGGCCGGCATCGTCATTGCTGCTGCTGTGGTCTTTTGTCTGCGCCAGCATGCCAAACAGCGGGAGAAAGAGCGGCTGGCAGGGCTGGGGCCAGAGGGAGCTGCCGACAGCACCTATGAATACCAGGTACCAGAGGGTCTGATGGCAGGGGGAGACTTCAGCATCATTGAGTCTGCCAAGATCACTGGGCATCTCTACTTTTAGTGCCACTGCTCACCAGAACTCATAGAGCGGGGCGCCCAGCACCCTCCATTTAATTAATGAAGCCATTTTTGGAGTTCCCCAACATTGACTGAAATTGCACAAGAGCCCCAAACAAACCCTAACCAGCTTAGCATGTTATGCAGCAGTAGCCACTAAGGCAGAGCTTTCCAAACTTTTCATGTCGGTGACACACTTTTTAGACATGCATCATTTCGCGACACACTCTTACAGCAGGACACAAGGCAGGCACTAGGACCTGCGCGGAATCCTGGCAGGGCAGGTTTGGAGGCAGCCAGGCACAAGGCAGGCACTAGGACCTGCGCGGAATCCTGGCAGGGCTCCGAGGCAGCAGTAGCCTCGACACACCCAGACACTGCAGCCGACACACTAACGTGTCCCGACACAGAGTTTGGAAAGCTCTGCACTAAGGCTTTAACTGGCCTGGTTAAGGGTGTTGGGCAAACACATTCCTAAAATTCAAAGGGTCCAGCCTCTCGTACAGTGCCAGAATACAAATTCAAGCTTCCTGGACAGATGGCTGCCAGGCATGGCTCCTAGCTCCTTCGGGAGGATGGGACTGAGGTGAACTCAGTTGTATCTTTTCATCATTTTCCTACTGCTTTTTTTGCATAGCTTCTCTGAGTGGAAGAATTAAGGACCTTTGGATGACAGGGATGCTTTTGGCTAGGTCAAACTCTCTGCTTTTCCTATCTTTTGTCCGGTCTCAGTGACCAGTGTGCACGGTCATTGTAGCTGGGTCATCTTTCCCCAGGAGCTCTGCAGACAGCACATGGCTGCCAAGTCCCTGTTTGGCCGGGCAGAAGGCCCTCCGCCCCCTGCTCCTGCCGAAAACTCCCGCGTCAGCAGTGTCTCCTCGCAGTTCAGCGATGCACCCCAGGCCAGCCCCAGCTCCCACAGCAGCACGCCATCTTGGTGTGAAGAGCCTGTGCAATCAAACATGGACATCTCCACTGGGCACATGATTCTGGTGAGGAGCACCTGCAGCCTGCAAATTTTTGCTGATGGGATGGCTTGATGGAGGTTTGCAAGCTTGCCAGACAGAGCTTTACAGCAGGCATAGATGCTTGGTTATATACTGTATGTCATTTATGAAGTGAAATGCCTAGCTAAGCAGCCCCACTTACCCAACCGGGGGTGATCTCAAAAGCTAAGAAGGATTGCACCTGGGGATAGCTTTGACTGGAGACCATGAGGAAATCCTAAGGCTGTAGGCTAGACTGGGAAGTCAAAGGCCAGGGCAAAGAATTTCCATATTGCTGCCTGGTGATTGCATGGTTGTGTCCATGAGATATCAGGAATCAACCTTGACTTTAAGGAGACTTTACCTTTTTTTTTTTTTTAGTGAAATTAAAACCTGGTAAGTAAACCCTTAGGGGGAATAACTGCACTGCATCTTATCATACATCTAAAGTTTAGGCAGTAAACAACAGCACTATGCATGCTCTTCTTGCTTCTCCTAGATCAGTTTTCTCAACCTCAGCAACTTTAAGATGTATAGACTTCAAGTCCTAGAATTCCCCAGCCAGCATGGCTGGCTGGGGAATTCTGGAAGTTGAAGCCCACACATCTTAAAAGTTGCTGAGGTTGAGAAACACTGTCCTAGATCTTGACAACAACGTGACACGCCTCAGATGTGTTGAGATTGTCATCTCTGGGAATTCAGTCCCCAAACATCTTGAAGGCATCAAGTCAGAGAATGCTTTCAATAGATCTCAACAATCTCTCTGGGGGGAGGGAGGGGAAGGGGTAGAATTGTAACATATAGATCCAGGAGGTGACAACTGCTCTGTTGCCCCCACAGGCATATATGGAGGACCATCTACGTAATCGGGATAGGTTGGCCAAAGAGTGGCAAGCACTGTGTGCATACCAAGCAGAACCAAACACTTGTGATGCTGCCCAGCACGAAGGCAATGTCAAGAAGAACCGCAACCCAGGTTATGCACCCTGTGAGTCCATAACAAGCACTGCCTGTGGGCACTAAGGGATGGAGCTTTTCCCATTTTACCCCTACTCCTTGCTGGCTTAGCAGAGGGCATGGAGTGTGGCCAGTGCGTGGTTCTACAGTGGTGGCTATAGGCTGCACTTAACTGGGGGGAGGGGTGCAGCAGGGCTGCAGTAGGTGGGACAACAGTACAAAATGGGCTGCACATAAAGTGAGTAGGGTCACATCAAAAGACGGATAGGGCCAGTATTTTCCGGTTTTCTCCGAGTTTGGGTGGGTTGTTTTTTCCTTAAAGAAGTTCAGCCTATTTTAGGCGTGACGCTCTTTTCATAAGCTTCCAATCGACAAATAGAGGGAAGCCGCAGTCATATTACTGATTTTTTTTAGCAATCACACCCCTGAAATTCAACAACATATTGGAGAGGATTTAGTCCCATGGAGTTCTGGAGTAGGGCTTCCCTGACCCTGGTCTAGAGATGCATCTCTGTGACCAATGACCCAGTGTCTTTTGGCCTTGGGGAATGGGGCTGTAGCTTCACAAGAATTTCAGCCTCTGGCTGCTCCAGCAGATTAGACCATAGGCGCCTTGTTTTTTCTGTTGTTCCTAGATGACCACGCACGCATCAAGTTGAAAATGGAAAGCAACCCATCGCGGAGTGACTTCATTAATGCCAGTCCCATTGTGAGTGATGGAGACCCAGATTCCTATCCTTGCTATTACACTCTGTATCCCAGCAAATGCTGCCTCGCTGGCCCATTTTTAAGAGGCTGCCCCTGCCACTTTTCTTGCCAAGTCTAGTAGCAGCCATTGCTCAGCTAGAAAGGACACTCCCAAAGCCCCCCCCCCCCCCCGCTCTGTCACTTTGGATTAAACGTGCCACACTCATCATTTTTGTAAGGTATGATGCCATCTGTTCCTCTGAGTTCTTCAACCATCAGCTCTACATTCTGTTCGCAGGACTTGTTTCTCAGCAGTGCCTCACAGTTGTCTCTCATCTGCCTTCTAGAAGCAGATAGACTTTCTCACCTCTTGGCGTGAAGTCTTGCACTTCCCAATTGGACATTTGATCCATTAAATTAATCTCTCCTTTTTCAATCTGTCTGCATATTTTCTCACCTTAGAAAGATATTCTGTGCCTCTTTCTTCCTACCTTCAATCAAGGATATAGTATTTAAATAGTGTCTCTCCAAGACCCGTGTTCTGTTAAGTGCAACAGTTGGGTACAATAGGGTAGCATCTATTTGACTGGTTCAGATTTTTTTTGCCTCCTCCTCCTCCTCCTCCTCGCCAACCTCACTGTGATTATTTATTCTTCAGTCTAATTCATCTAGATTCATCTTGATCACCTGACTTGCTGCTTGTGGATAATTTGACCATAGGCAATACCATTTTGTAGTAAAAATTATATTTCTAATAACATACAGTCAAGTTTGGTTGCTCTGTGGATCCAGTATCGTCATCCTCATGATAAGCAAAGTCAAACAGCTTGACCAGATGTGTTGTACCTCAGCTTCCATCTCTCTCAAGAGCTGATGGGGGGTGTGCCCAAACATCTGGAGGGTACTAGGCTGATAGCAGATCTTCAATGTGGATCCATCTACAGCTCATCCTCTGAGCCTACTTTATCAAGTCTAATTCTCTCCTGTCCCCTCCCTTCCAGAATTCCCAGCTAGCATAGAACAACTAGGAAATGTAGTCCCTAGAGGCTACTCTTAATTCATGCTCTGTTTCTTTGCAGATTGACCATGATCCACGGATGCCAGCGTACATTGCAACACAAGGTCCATTGTCCCACACCATTGCTGATTTTTGGCAGGTAAGATGAGGCAGGTAGATGTTTATCCTAAAGGACATTCCCATAAACATTCCCCTGCTGCCTGATAGAGCATTTGGACTGACCTTTCTTTGGCACACGGGGGTTCTGCTACCCCTGGCATTATATTCAAAGCCTTTAGGAGAGCGCTAGGTAGGCAATAAAGAGCATGGAGTGCATCTTCCCATTCTGGGACAAGGGCAGGTTTGTACTCCATATCAACAGAATGAAATACTATGGCTAGATGATGTATATTAGCAAACTCCTCAATGCATGCATGTATGAATGTACCGTTTTATTTGAGTTCTGTTATGAATGGGTAAGAAGTAAGAAAGCAGAAAGACAGGTTATCACACGATGTTGAGAGGCTGCTGGTTCCTCTCTCTCCATTCAGAATTTATTAGACATACCCAATACATTTCCAAGCTGACTTTGCAGCCCAGAGGAATTTAGATGTCTGTGCTTGCTTTGTTTTCAATTGGAGGCAGAGACATTTCATGGACTAGGTTCTCTTCCCATGTGCCTCTTTCCATATCTGGGGTGACATTTGGACTTCTTTCAATATGGAGAAGGAGTCGGGGTGTACAGTGTTGTGATTGGGAGCTCTGCTCCTGCCTGTCCCTTGTATGTAGATGGTATGGGAGAATGGCTGCACGGTCATTGTCATGCTGACCCCCCTAGTGGAGGATGGCGTCAAGCAGTGTGACCGCTACTGGCCTGATGAGGGATCCTCACTCTACCACATCTATGAGGTAAGGCTGACCAGCTATGTCTTTGCAATGCTCTCTTATTGTGGGGATGTCAGTAAGATGGGGGTCATATCTGAGGTAGCAGTGATGTCCTTTTCCATGCATCTCCCAGCAATGTGAGCAGTCCTGCAACTGGGCTAAACACAGCTGGGTGTGGAAGCTGAATCTCTATGGAAGATTAATGAAAGCTCCTTGCTCCTGTGAATACTTCACTTTCAGGCACTCCACAAAGAACCACGGAAGCAATTCTTTTCCCCTTTCTCTTGCAGCAACAGTCCCCTCCCTGAGCCTCCACAGCCATCTGTACAAATTGTACAGCTTTCCTGGGCAGTACAACTGTTTTCCTATGTTCAGTGTTAGGGGCCGGAAGTGGGATATGTATCAAATTGTGAAGGTGCTCCTCGTGATACGGAGAGAGCAGGAAGAGATTGGACGTTTATATTAGACGTCTTACATGATTATGGAATCCCAGTGACCAGAACCCCCCATTCTGTAGAAGAGGAGGGTTGATTCAAGATGGCACCCTGAATGGCCACACCTCATTGAAAAACTGCAGCCTCTAAAGCAGCAGTCTCTGAATCCTGGTGATGATATACGTAGATAAGCCACAGTGAATCCTGGTTGTGGGCAGGATAATTATGGCCTCATGTTGCATCTGTTTTGCTCTTTTCCTGCACGTGCAAAGCCTTATTTTGGCTTTATGAACAGAAAAACAAAAAGGGCATTTTAACTGACCAAACAGAAGATCAAGAGTTTAGAGAAGAACAGGAAAACCAGCTGGGGAATGGATGGCTTGTGTGTAGATGGCAAGAATTATTATGTGAAAGTGGCTGGCTGGCTGGCTGGCAGTATCCCATGTTTCTTCTCTCCCTTTCCAAACCCTGATATCTCCATTCAGGTGAACCTGGTCTCGGAGCACATCTGGTGCGAGGATTTCCTGGTGCGCAGCTTCTACTTGAAGAATGTGCAGTCACAGGAGACACGGACTCTGACGCAATTTCACTTCCTGAGCTGGCCAGCAGAGGGAATCCCCACCACCACTCGGCCTCTTCTTGACTTCCGCAGGTAGGAACATTGTTCTCCTATTGGGAGCCGGGACATACTGTAATTTGTGGGGGTGGGGTGAGGGTTGAAAGCAAGTGCTCTGGTATAGAGTTGGCAAAAGGGATAAAGGTTGGAGAGTATTTGGCTGAGCTTCAGAAGATACCCCAGGCCCCAACGCTTACTTCCTTTTGCAAAACAGCCAGGGAAAGAAAGAGTCCCAGGCAATATTAGGAGCCTTGCTGTAAAATGAAGGAGGAGCTGGCCACAGGGACAGAAAATCTGAAGGCTGACCCATGATAGGCAGCAAGGGGGCCCTGTGTATTCTGAGTCATTGAAAACAAGTAGCCAGGAAGAGAAGCTGAGTCCTTTCTTTTGATGCAGGCATGACTCATTGGTGTTTGGAGAACTCCCGGTGGTATGAATTTGGGGCTCTCCCTAATTAAGGTGAGGGTTTGTTCTCTCCCCACCCACCCCGTTACCATAGTTTGATGCTCATTTTGCTTCACACCCCCTCTATTCCTTGCTTCCCAGAGGCTGCTGCAAAGGCCCTTTTAGCACTGTTTACCCTTTCCGGTAACTACCGTACAATTGCGCTCATTTCACATGCCAGCAAGGTTATGCTCAAAATCCTACAAGCTAGGCTTCAGCAGTATGTGAACCGAGAACTACCAGAAGTGCAAGCTGGGTTTCGAAGAGGCAGAGGAACTAGAGATCAGATGGCCAACATTCGCTGGATCATGGAAAAAGCAAGAGAGTTCCAGAAAAACATCTACTTCTGCTTCATTGACTACGCTAAAGCCTTTGATTGTGTGGATCACAACAAACTGTGGCAAAGTCTTAAAGAGATGGGAGTACCAGACCACCTTACCTGTCTCCTGAGAAACCTGTATGCGGGTCAAGAAGCAACAGTTAGAACCGGACATGGAACAACCGTCTGGTTCAAAATTGGGAAAGGAGTACGACAAGGCTATATATTGTCACCCTGCTTATTTAACTTATATGCAGAGTACATCATGAGAAATGCTGGATTAATGGATTAATCACAAGCCGGAGTTAAGATTGCCGGGAGAAATATCAACAACCTCAGATATGCAGACGATACCACCCTAATGGCAGAAAGTGAAGAGCCTCTTGATGAGGGTGAAAGAGGAGAGTGCAAAAGCTGGCTTGAAACTCAACATTAAAAAAACCCAGATCATGGCATCTGGTCCCATCACTTCCTGGCAAATAGAAGGGGAAGAAATGGAAGCAGTGACAGATTTTATTTTCTTGGGCTCCAAGATCACCGCAGACAGTGACTGCAGCCATGAAATTAAAAGACACTTGCTCCTTGGGAGGAAAGCTATGGCAAACCTAGACAGCATATTAAAAAGCAGAGACATCACCTTGCCGACAAAGGTCCGTATAGTTAAAGCTATGGTTTTTCCAGTAGTAATGTATGGCTGTGAGAGTTGGACCATAAGGAAGGCTGAGCGCCGAAGAATTGATGCTTTCGAGCTGTGGTGCTGGAGAAGACTCTTGAGAGTCCCTTGGACTGCAAGGAGGTCAAACCAGTCAATCCTAAAGGAAATCAACCCTGACTGCTCATTGGAAGGACAGATGCTGAAGCTGAAGCTCAAATACTTTGGCCACCTAATGCGAAGAGAGGACTCACTGGAAAAGACCCTGATGCTGGGAAAGACTGAAGGCAAAAGGAGAAGGGGACGGCAGAGGATGAGATGGTTAGATAGCATCACCGATGCAATGAACATGAATTTGAGTAAAGTCCGAGAGACAGTGGAGGACAGGAAGGCCTGGCGTGCTATGGTCCACGAGGTCACGAAGAGTCGGACACGACTAAACAACTGAACAACAACAACAACCCTTTCCGGAGCCATGAAGGACCTCATTCCCATCTTTGAGGTCTCATTCAACCATGGATTGCCATCGAAGCTTGCGGTGTGATTTTCTTTTAACCGTCAGCAGCTGAAGTAATGGCTTGATCTTTTCTGTAAAGAATCTTCTGACCAGCTGAGCATCGGTTCTGCTGGAAGCCCCAGTAACAGCCAGAACATATAGGCCCCCTGGGACTATGCATTCTGGTTAGTTCAGTTCTGCTTAGAAGCGGCAATTGCTACAGAGCTGAGTGAAATCCTGGCTGGAGCCGTTGCAGGGTGGGTAGATGTATTGCTCTCATGCAATGTGGTGGGGAGGTCAGAGCTGGTGCTGGTTTTTCTCACAGATGAAGAACTCTTGACTGCTCAGTTGCTATTGTTATGGAGCATCACAAAACACCATACTAAACAAAGGCACTAAATAACATACCCAATAACACGACTCTAGATACTTAATGTGATGTAGATGCTATACCACCACTATAATATTAGATAAAAGGAACCTCAGAAAATCTTCATGAATTTTGTATTATAATGTTCAAGATTCTGGAGGACAGGGAACAGTGAGGTGGAGGTGGTATGTTACGTACCAGTGAGGATTCCTGCAAGATCATAGCTGGGAATATTTGTTTGTTCCCATTGCCCCATAAGCCTCTAATTGTGTTACCTTTGAGAAGCATATAAGACAAAGAAGGTAGAGAAAACATGATCAGGAATTGGAGAACTGGTTTATTCCTTTTTTTACCTAGAACAAAATGATGGAGTGGTTGTTCTCTCATTAGCTTCCTATGTTTTCAAAACTATTCTAATCTCTTTTATTCCCTATCTTGTCCTTTCCAGGTACTCTCATAAACTCCTTCTCTTCTTGGATTCACCTGTTCCCCCCCCCCGCCTGCCAGCAATTGGCTCAATACCTATGGGGGTGGAGGCTGGGATTGGGTGAGGATTAGGGCTGTTTTATTTTATCAGGCAGCCGTTAAAAGAAGTACCTCTGGAAAATAATGTCACCTCTGTGCATTGCAACAAGTTAGAAATGCTCTGTGTCTCTCTTTGTGTATGTGACTTTCAAGGTTTGGAAATCAGTAGGTTGGAGAGGGCCTCGTGGCATGGGGGTACAATGGCTCCTTCTGAGCATTTGGGATGCCCCGGGCACATACTTGGCAAGTTGAAATCAGAGGATCTTCATTTAACTGCTGCTTTTTTTAAATCCCTCCTCCACAAGCTCTTGGTGCTTCTTCCTCTTAAGTCTTGGTTTGTGGGACATACACTGTGGGGCAATCTTAGCTCTGCCTGCCTGCATTGTACCATGCTCTCTCCCCTTCACCACCTCTTCTCTCCTCCTCCTCTTCCTCTCTTCTTTCTCTCTCTCTCTCACAGCTGCCAGTGTCATTTTTGTGATTTGCAGCTAGTAATCCTGGCCCAGTTGCATAGTCACAAAAGTGATCATTGGCCGCTGTGCCAGCGGCATGGAACAGGAGAGGGCCCAGGTTCCTGTTGTGTCCACTACCTCCTCCCTTGTCCACCGGGGCCAGAAGGAGAGATCCTGGTACTATCCCTTATGCAGATTTCCACTGGAGAACAGTTGGGGGTGAATGAAGGTTCTAGGCCATAAAGCAGCAGATGCCCTGGAAGCCTTGGATGTGTTTATGTGGGCAAAAACCCCTGGACTGTCCACCAACCCAACTCTGAATCCCTCTAAAACCAAGTGACATGGAGTTGGCCCATTACTCTTACAGCCTGCCTACCAGCAGCATAGGTAGTTCAAAAACTTGCATATACAGTATTTTCAGCTATTAGCTGCTTATTGTGGACAGTAGTTCTACAAACCTCTCAGAAGACCACCTTTGAATGTGGCATGCTACACCAGAATTTCAGTACTGTTTTTACATCAGAGTGCTCAAAAGATGTCAAACCGCTTAATGTACAGTAGAACTAAGCATCCCTTTCTCATTCCTGCCACCACTGTCCCAGAATAACCAGCAGTCAAACAAATAATCACTTTCATATATTTTTTTCTGAGATTCATTTAATACATACCTTCTCGTTGTTCATGTTATTTGATAAGGTGAGCTGACAATACCCAGCAGATGCATGTGTGGAAGTTTCTTCTCAGTAGGTAAAGACTTTTTCAGCCTGCTAGCAAAGAACATGATAGGGATATAGGGCACGTGGTATCAGCAGAGTCAGCCCCGGGGTGAGCAGAATGTTCTGTCAGAGAATGTTCTGACTTCACAGTGGGCCATTCTGGTCTTGGAACAAGCAATTTTGAGTGTTCTGGAAGCGATTCAACTGTAAAAGGTTTTGCACATGCCTGATTACACCCACTGAGCTTTTAGATATTCTGACAGCCTGCGGAGTATGCCACAAGTAAATCATTAGCGCGATCATGGGCACTCTGATATTGAAATGGAACACTACTCACTTAAATTGTGTCCATAAACAAAACATTTTTGTTACAAATAAGAATAGATGATTTTATTCCAACAGCTTTACTAGTTCTCTGAGTTGTTATCAAAATGTATAACTTATGATAAGGGCCATATTAGTTTTCATATTGTTACATATGTTGGCAGGGGTAGTGAATAAACCTCTTCCAAAATAATTACATCAAGTTTTGCAAAAAAAATAATAATGACAATAGGCTGTCATCGGTCAGACTAACCCACCCTGATGCATTGAACTGTGGTCCGTTCAGCAGGGAAGTTCTGAGCTCTTCCTCCAAGGGCCTGCATTCAGTCCAGCTCCAGGGAAAACGGGCCTAGTTTGGATCTTAACATAATTTTGGGAACATCATGAAAAGCAGAGTTCTCCACCCATGCAGTCTTGCATCTAAGAAAGCTTTTAATGAGAAACCAATGAAACCTTTTCAACTAAAGAAGCCAAATCTCTAGATAGGGAAAAGGAGGTTATTGAGGGGAGGGAATGCAGGAAAAACAAGGGGAAGCAAGCCACCACATAAACCAAATTCCAGGTAAAATTAGTGTAGGAAGCCTAACTAAATTAGGCTTCTCTGTGAATGTTAATAGGTTTTTCTTCTTCTTTCCCTCTTCTGCCTCCCAGTTTTATGGAATGTGGGGGGTCTCTTTGGGGACATTGGGCAATGCAAGTCAATCAAGCAAAAATATTCCATCTCTGATGCTGATATCTGGTGGCTTCACCACTCCCCACCCTGTGGAAGGCGTTGTCAGGTTTCACCAGTTAGGGCATTGAATGGAAAGGATTAAGCAGATCAGCTTTCAGGGAAATAAAAGATGACTTCTGCCTCTTCAAGCTTCTTTGCATGGAGTCAGTTTGCTACGTTCTTTAGGGGGTGACACCATGGTGCCATGCCTGAAAATAGGAACTTATCACAAAAGGTGACTGGTGGTGGATTGACGGGTAGATTAAAGAACAGGGTATTTTAGTGTAGATTCTGTCATTTAGCACAGGAGCAAGTTACATATTGGTAGCCAAGAGAAAAAATTTTCTTTCTAATATGTTGGTAGCCAAACCCTGCAAACAAGAAGTGACATAATGGTATCATCACAAGGGAAGGGGTGGTATTATCAACCCTTTTTCTACTTTAGAGAGTCTGTATGCATGCAAGCACACACACATTTTTACTAGACATGTTTTGTTTTCCTCTGAGAATGAATGGGAAGTCACAAATCCATTCAATTTGTTGGCAAATTTCAGGGGGTTCTCAAAAATAAGGTTGACTCACACATGGATCATTTACCCTTGATTCAGTCGACAGTTTGGCGTTTTTAAGTATTTCTGATGTATAAACAAGATGGGCTCCAGTGTGATAAACTGAATTGAAAATCCACACTGGGTATATTTGGAAAGGAACTGAAAACTGGGATATGTTGCCTTAGTTCCTTAGTCTCCCATTGGATTTCCACCCCACACATGATCTGGCCATTTTAGATATTGTTCCAGTTGCTCCATCTGGGTGATGCATGAATGTCTTCCAGGTGATGTTATAATGTTCCACATGCATGCAACTTTCATATGTTAGATTGCCACCACTGGCTGTAAGTGAAATACTTTTCAGTTCCTGGATGTCTTCCTTACTGCTTGTTCCTGCTGAAAAAAGGGGGGCTTAGTCTACGTGGCTGCTCCCTAAGAGTTCACTTGAAACCCTGTCTGATCCCACCCTTTACTTGTTCCTTGTGCAGGAAGGTGAACAAATGCTACCGGGGCCGCTCGTGCCCAATCGTCGTGCACTGCAGGTAATGGCCTGGCCGGGGGGGGGGGATAATGGGGAAGGGCATCTAGGAGCAATGGAAGAGGATTGAACAGGTATCATGGGAAAGTACGGATGGGAGAAGGGGCGTGGTGGCTCAGAAGGGGCGTGGTGGCTCAGCGGGTAAGACGCCAGGCTTGTTGATCGGAAGATTGCAAGTTCGGAGGTTCGAATCCCTAGCCCTGCGTGCAGAGTGAGCTCCCGCACTAGCTCCAGCTCTTGCCAACCTAGCAATTCGAAAGCATGCAAATGCAAGTAGATTAATAGGTACCACTTCGGTGGGATGGTAACAGCGTTCTGCGCGTGTCATGCGGCCACATGACCGTGGAAGCGTCTTCGGACAACGCTGGCTCTTTGGCTAACAAACGGAGATGAGCACCGGCCCCTAGAGTCGGACACGACTGCACAAATGTGCGGGGGGAACCTTTACCTTTTTACTCTGCTGTGGTGGTGGACGTTACAAGCAGACAAGGAACATGAGATCTTTTGCCAGGGGTATGTGACAAGAATAAGAGCCCATTTGAGTTGGGCAGCTAATAAATTCAAAATAAATAAATAAATAAAATAATTTAACTTATGGAAAGAGTTGTGGCAGAGCAGGACAAAGAACCATGTTAGGTAACCATGTTAGCTTGTCAGGAAGAAGACACTGACCAGATAGGGAAGGCCCCAAGCTGGTATGCATTCTAAAGGGAGGTAGAATTACTTTATAGCACCTAACATCACTATGCAGAATTCTTTGGGGCTTTGCTAAGGCAAAGCCCCTCTCAGGGTTATCCCTGGGTCAACACTCTTTGGTTCAAGCATAATCTTTGGTTCAGTGGAGTTCTAGCAGCGTTGTACTATGGGAAACACTAGAGCAGGGTGTTTTCCAGGCCAAGGTCTGTGGCCCATGGTTTCTCAGATCCTAACATTCCTCCCTTTTTGTTTTTAATGGAAAAATGCTTTTTTCCTAGCTTAGAGACTGGATGGAGTGTTAACAGTCTCGCAGGTTTCCCTTCAGTGTGGGTAACCACAGTCAACCCTTTGAGGGAGGACAACACAATTCTACGAATCAAGGGAATAATGCAGGGTAAAACAGCAAGTCCAGTAAGGCCACAGACCAAAATAAACACAAGTTGTTTGATCCAGGCTGCCCCTGGGATCCAGGAGAAAAGTTGACTTGGATCTGAGTTCCAGTTAGATTGGGCCCCCAGCCGGGTGGCCTGGTCTTTTAAGTCCTGGACAGCTTCCCTGACTAGGCCAGATTTATTCATAAAGAAACAGCATTCTTCATGGAGGAAGGCGCAGAGGCCCCCCTTTTCAGCAGTGATAAGGTTCAAGCCTCGTCGATTTTGCATAACTACAGATGCCAAAGAGTCCAGCTGGTCCTGGACATTTGCGAGGCTTTGTGCAATCTTATTTAAGCTATCTTGGAATTCTTGCGATAGCTGGTGGAATCTTACCTCGGCATCAGCAATGCCGGCCACTCCGGTGGTAACGCCAGCTGTCACCCCTAGGGCAACTAAGAGGGGAATGAGAAAGATCGCACGCTTCTGTACATGAGAAGTGAGTGGTACAGGTGGCGCTTCCCCCTTAGGAAGGATAGAGATTTGAGGTAGGAGATGGACAAGAGAGCAAGTGCCTGTCCAGTTAGCATGTAAACAGAGATAGGCGTTAGTTCCACAGAGGAAAAACATACCCTGTTCAAGGCAGATGCCCAGGTCAATAGAAAAGATAGGTTTCTCCCTTTTCCATGGGTTCCAAACCCCGATTGACCCTGCTAGGAACATTCCTGTAAGTGGCTGCAGGGAGGTGGCGTTAATACGGGGTGGACCCTTGACTAAGGGAATAGAAGGAAAGACAAAGTAGTCAGAGGCGTTCCCTTTTGCATAGGGCAGGGGAGCACAAGGGATATCTTGATCATCTTTCAGGCCAAGCCATGCTGGCATTGAGCCTTTTGTGTCAGTAGGTAGCCCAAGCCAAGGAGGAAGCAGAGGTCCCTGTGGAGAGGCGGCTAACAGAAGTTTCGCTGCCAGGTTGCATGAGGATCCCTCCTTCTCTTCCCCAGAGATAGAGACTGTGGGTCGGGCAGAAAATGTTACTTTGCCTCGGTATCTTCCAGCAGCGGCTGAAAACAATGGAGGCCTTATGTGAAAATCCTCGAATTTATCAGTGGCGGTGATGACTACTTCCTTTAGGCATTGGTGTCCCTGAAGCTTTCCCAGCCGAACTCCCCCCTTGGGTTGCGTCCTAGTAACACACAAAGAGGCGGTGCCAATCAGCGGAACTAGTGAGGCCACTGGGCTAAAGATGGGAACTGATGGATTCAGTCCCAGGGTCTTAAGCCGTGACTCAAAGTCCGCATAGAGTTGGCTGTCAGGATGTTCTCCTTCCTTAAAAACTGGAGGAGTTTTGTGGTTTAGCACAATTCTAGAACTGGCCCAAACACGGGGGCTGGCAGGGAGAGCTTGATGGGTGGAAGCTGAAGTAGAGAGACAGAGCCAGCAGTGTTCAGTTAAATCTGGCCTGGATTGATTCAATAATTTGTAAGCCGAGGTAAGGCTTTGCTCAATGTAATTGGGGCTAGCAGGCTTGCGTGTGAGAGTACGGTGGGCGAGGGGGTTTGTCAGAACTGTATAAACCCCCAGGAGCCCCAGAAGAAAAGTTTGAAAGTTTTTGAAGGGGCACATGTTTCCCACACTGGCTTTTCACTCCCCCTCCTCCCCTCTCCTCCCCTTTTGTTTTTAAGAGAAAGGACAGAAAGAGGAGGCAGGAGAGGAGATAGAGCAGAGGAGGCTTACCCGAATAAAAGCAGGGTTCCCGGCGTTACTGTCGGAGAGGCTGAAAGGGAGGGGTTACACAGAATAATAAAGCAGCAGTAGCAGTATAAAATGCATTAAGGGATAGAAGTTAAAATGTCCTCCGGGGATGCTTCTTCGCCTGTGCTCCTATCTGCATCCGGTGAGATAGGAGGCAGAGGGGTTGAGTCGCTGGTGTCGCTGGTGTCCGGGTGGTGTGGCTCCGTCTCCCCACCCACTTCCGGTGGGGCGGGAATGAAGGAGAAGGGAGTATTGTCCTTGATGGTGCCAGAAAGTAGAGCTTCGAGGTCTGCCGGGGAGGGCTGTGATGGCTGTCTAGTAAGTTTGATTCTGAGGCCGTCGAGTGTCGTGCTCTGCCAGGCTTCCGGAGGGGCCTTAATTTGTTTGATCCGGGAGGCGTGGATCCACGGTTTGACGCCGGAGACTTTTACAGCCGTCGGAGTGCTCAGGAGAACTTGGCGAGGATCGGACCAACGTGGTTCAGTGCAGGGAGGATTTATCTCTTTGATGCGGACCCACGAACCGATCTCAGCCAAGGGTGGCCTGGCCGGCGCTGGCGGCAGGGCAGTGGAGACCTGTTTGGATATGGAAGACAAGACATCGGCCAGCGACTGGAGATAAACAGTGATGTTTAACTCCCCCTCATTAGTGGAGCGGATGGGTTTTGCAACAAAAGGCCGGCCATATAACATTTCAAAGGGGGAGAGCCCTAATTTGCCCCCTGGCATAGCTCGGATGCGGGTGAGGGCGATGGGGAGAATCTTAGGCCAGGGTAACTTTGTTTCCTGGCAGAGTTTGGCAATTTGAATTTTAAGCGTTTGATTCATACGTTCCACCTTCCCTGAGGATTGCGGCCGGTAACTGCAATGGAGATGGAAGGGGATGTCTAGGAATTTGCTTACGCCCTGTAAAACCTTGGAAACAAAGTGAGGTCCATTATCGCTTTCCAAACTAACAGGCATAGAGTAGCGGGGAATGATTATTTCAGTGAGAATGCGGACAACCTCATGAGCTTGTTGGGTAGCTGTTGGGAATGCCTCAGGCCAGCCTGAAAACAAGTCGACAAGGACAAGTAGATTGGTTTTTCGTCCTTTCCTTGGTAACTCAGTGAAGTCCAGTTGCCAAACTTCACCGGGGTAGGACGGCTTGCGTAGGTGTCCATGGGCGACGGCTGCCCCTCGCGGATTATTCTTCTGGCAAATGTCGCAGCGGTCATGGACTGCGCTGCAGACTGATCTTAATCCGGAGTTATGATAACGCTGCGTGAGCCAGTTATAGAGGACTCTTGGGCATGAATGGGACATCAGGTGGGCCCTGCGTACTAAAGGCCACAGTAACTTCGAAGGGAGCTGTATTCTGTTATTGACAAGCCACCACCCGTTGTCACTGAAGTGTCCCTCTGGGTCTAAGGTGTCTGATGCATCATAGAGGGGGCAAAAGTTGTTATCAATGGCGTGAGGGGCCAGGGCCGGGAGGATAGTAGATGTTGAATTGTCCCCTACAATCGCCGCTTCTCGTGCCCAGTAGTCTGCGAGCCGATTCCCTTTAGTGACTTCCCCCTCGTCGGTCTGGTGACCTCGGCAATGGACTACCGCTATGGCTGTTGGTAGGCGAATGGCTGTTGTTAATTCCTCTAACAGAGGTTTCATCGCCAGGGTTTTCCCGTCTGTTCCAACATAGCCTCTGGCCTTCCAGAGGGCGGAATGACAATGGGCAGCTAGGAAGGCATAGCGACTGTCGGTGTAAATGGTAACAGTCCGGTTGTTTGCTAATTGGCAAGCAGCTATGATAGCCATAAGTTCTGCTGCCTGTGCAGAGTATTTAGGTTGAAGCTTTCGAAGGAGGACGGGAGCAGTTAGGGTGACGACGGCAAATCCGGTGAACCGGAGGCCCCCTTGCACAAAGGAGGAGCCATCCGTCCAGAGCGTAAGATCGGAATGTGGCAGGGGGGTAGCCATGAGGTCTGGGCGGATGCCTACTACAACCTCGAGGGTTTGTAAACAGTCATGAGGTTCTGGCGCATCTGGAGCGGGGGCGGCTGGTAGCAACGTAGCTGGGTTAAGGCGTTCACAACGCTGGAGGTGAACAGCTTGATTTTCTAAGATCTGGCTAGCGTAGACGGAGACCCTAGTCGCAGTAGCCCATGAAGGGAGTTTTTGTTCCAGTAGGGTCTGTACAGCGTGTGGGCTGTAGACATTAAGGGGGGCCCCAAGTGTAAGTTTGTTAGCTTCAGTAATAAGTACTGCGGCTGCAGCCACTGATCGCAGGCAAGCCGGCCATCCGCGTACAACAGGGTCTAAAGTTTTGGAAAGGTAGGCGACTGGAAGTTCAGTAGGACCCAAATTTTGGAGAAGGACGCCTAGAGCCGTCCCAAGTTTTTCCGTAACAAACAGCTTAAAGCCGCGGGAGTGATCTGGAAGGATGAGGGAGGTAGCTTGGGCAAGTGCCAATTTCAGGGTTTTCCAAGCTTGCCGTTGGAGACCTGTCCATTCCCAAGGTTCGTCCTTCCTTGTAAGCTTGTACAGGGGTTTGGCGGTGCTGGAAAAATCTGGTATCCAGAGCCTAGCGAACCCAACGACGCCGAGAAAGGTTTGAAGTTGTTTAACGTTTGAGGGTTCTGGCATGTTTGCAATGGCCGTTAAGCGGCTCTCATGCAGACGACGCTTCCCTTTGTCTAAGACAAATCCTAAGTACTGAACGGTAGGCGAAACCCATTGAACTTTTTTCTTGGAAACTTTGTAGCCGTGGGCAGCAAGGTGATTTAAAAGGGCAACGGACGCATCGGCTACCGCATCTTTAGTTTGTCCGGCTACAAGCAAGTCATCCACGTATTGTAGAAGGGAGACGTTGGTTGCGGTGAATGTTTTGAGATCCTGTGATAATGCGTGGGCAAAGGCTGTCGGGCTATTGCGGTATCCCTGCGGTAGTCTAGTCCAGGCGAGTTGCATGAGTGAGTGGGTATCAGGATCCTCCCATTCAAAGGCAAAGAACGGCTGACATTCTTTAGCCAGAGGGATGCAGAAAAATGCATCCTTCAGATCAATGACTGTGTAAAAGGTCTGAGAACTAGTAAGAGTTGTCAGTAGAGTGTAAGGATTTGCTACGGTGGCATGAAGGCGGACCATGCGTCGGTTACATTCTCGCAGATCATGGACAAAGCGGAACGTCCGATCTGGCTTCGGGACAGGGAAGATCGGTGTTGACCATGGCGATTGCACCTGGACTAAAAGTCCGTGTTTTAGGAACAGGGCAATCTGGGATTTGATACTAATTCGGGCCTCTTGGGAGATGGCATACTGCCGGATGGACACGGGTTGTGCCTCTGGTTTTAGTTGAGCCATATGAGGGGCAGCATAGAGTGCAAATCCTGGGGTGCCTTGGTACCATACTCGAGGGCTGATTCCCAGTGTGGGGAATTTGGCTGGTTGATGATCGAGGTAGCAAATGTAGGCACGCTCCGGGGGAATATGAAGCGAAAGTCCTTTGGGTGTAACTTGAATTTCGGCGTGCAGTTTTCCTAGAAGGTCCCGCCCCAATAAGTTAATAGGGCATTCAGGCATAATAAGAAAAGAATGTTGTAGCTTCGGGCCCCGTGGCGTGTGGACTGTCAGGGCTTGGCTAACTGGAGCTAACTGTTCATTGCCTGTGGCCCCGACCACTGGCGTTGATAGAGTTTCAATGATTGGAATCGTGGGATCGTTAAGGACGCTGAAAGTGGCTCCAGTGTCTACTAGGAAGGAGAGCGATTTTCCCCCCACAGTCATCTCAACCAGGGGTTCCGGGGAGGAAGGGAGACCCCTCGAGCCTCGTCAGTAGAGGTCTGGCACGTCCGGTTGGAACTCGGAGGCTTGGGCGCTCATAATGGAATTGTTAGGGGGCCGTCCGTACGGGCTGGTTTGATCCCTAAGAGGGGCGGGTCCCTGGTTGAACCGGACCCTGCGTGGGTCTGTAGGACGTTGCATGGTGGAACGTTGTTGGTCGTCCCTATCCCGGCCCCATTGAGGTGGACTGCGGGGTGGTCCTTGGTAGTCCTGGAAGCTCCTGCGGTTCAGGTCAGGGCAGTCCCTGCGCCAATGGCCAGGCCTATGGCAGTGGTTACAAGGACGGTCCTCTCTGGGTACCCTGGAGTGTCTGGCGGAGGGTGGTTGATAGCGTTCCCTCCCTGGTGTATGCAAACGGTCAGCAATGGCTGCTGCTATAATGTTGGCGTTTTCCCTCGCCTGTGTTTGCGCTGCGTGTTTGTCGGATTCTTCCCTCTGAGCGAAAACAGTCTGAGCTGTTTGTAGTAGAACCTCTAGGGATTGGGCAGCTGGGGCAGGCAGGCGTTGTAGCTTGCGCCGAATGTCCGGTGCACACTGCCCAATGAAAGCAATTTTCAAAGTGGCTTCGTTAACGGCAGCATCAGGATCTAAATCAGTGTGCCGCCTATAGGCATCTTTAAGGCGTTGTAGAAACTCTGTAGGAGATTCAGAAGATGTTTGAACGGTTTGGTGTACCTTTAAATAATTTACAGTTTTCGGGACACCATTCTTAAAGCCCATGACAAAAGCCTCCCGTGCCCTTTCCAGGGCAAGCCGATCATTAGCATTGTTGGGGTCCAGGTTAACAGCTGGGGAGAATAGCTGGTCGGTGGGTGGCCAGCCCAACTGGTCGTTTTGGTTAGGTCTTGCAATGCGTTGGTCATCATAATATTTCATTGCTGCTTTGAGGACCTGTGTCCTTTCCTCCAGGGTTAAAAAGGAGGAGAGCAGGGTGAATAGATCTGGTACTGAGGGTAGGTGCGTTCCCATTATGCGTTGTACCATATCTACATAAGGTTGGGGAGATTCCCTGTATGCTGGCAGACCATTACGCCAATTATGGAGGTCTGTTGTAGTGAAGGGGGTGTGAATGTATAAGAGTCCTTGTGGTCCGGGAACCTGTCGTAGGGGTGCTTCAATGACAGGGTATAGCTTATGTAGCCTGGTATGTTTAGGACTCAATTGCGGGGAGAGGGGATGATGGTAGTCCCTATTCCCTATGTTTGGTGTGGACTGTGGAGCTTCTCCAATCATCCTGTGCGTCCCAGATGTGGAGGCGGGGCTTTCCTGCTGACTTGGAGAGGCCTCTGTGTGCTGAGGTTTTTCCGCTGTTGCGGAAAGCTCAGATATCAGATGGCGAATAGCTTCTATTAACAGTTTGTTGTCCTCCCTCACCCCCTGTGCTTCTGTGCTTTGAGATGACCTGTCGGGGGTGGCAGCAGGTGGCGATTGGCTAGCCCTTTCCGGTTCAGGGGGGGCCGTAGCAGGGACGTTGTCCTGCGCCGATGGAGGTGTCGGGGCGGCCGGTGGCGGCGGGATGGGTATGGGTGGAAAAAGAAGGTCCTCCTCCTCTTCCTGAGAGGGTGGTAATAGACAGCGGGCCATAAGCAGCTTTTCTGGTATGAAGATACCATTTTGCTCCAACAAATCCGTGCGGCCCGTGAGGTTTAGAAACATTTTGACATAAATTAATTCTTCAACTTTCTCTTGGCCAGTTAGGAATTTTGAGAACAGTCTCAAGTATTCCGGATCCAACGATCCGTCTGGAGGCCAAGTTATTCCATGAAGGGGTGGGTAGAGGGGCCAAATCTCTGCGCAGAAGGCCCGGAGTTTAGATTTCATTGGAGATATGCAAGTCGCAGCTGGTTTAAGTAAACTCCAATGTTTCAAAACACAGCGGAGAGGTGTGAGACGTCCTTTATTTCCTGCCTTCGCCGATGGGTTAGTCCTCGCATGGCTGTGACAATTTCCCATAGTCGATGGCGAGAAGCTAAAAAGGGACAGTCCAGGAAAATGGTGTGTGTGAGGGAAGCGAGTCAGATTCTCTTTTGCCAGGAACAGAGCCTCCAGCAGGCGCTGGACTTAGCCGGTAGCAGATTTAAGGTTCGTTGTTGTTGAACCTCCAGCAGGCGCTGGACTTGCTGTGCGGATAAATTTAAGGCCGTGCTCCCCCGCAACCTCCCAGCAGGCGCTGGCGTAACTTTTAAAGGTCGCTATTGGACAGCCTCCCAGCAGACGCTGGCATAGTTTTAAAGGTTGTCTCTCTGAGTTCTGCAGATGGTTCGCTCTTAGGGAGAAAGGTTCCGCCGGAAGGGGCCTTTCTAGAAAGCGTCACCGAAAGACTTGCCAGGTCTTTCGACACCGCAGCCCGAAGGCTTGCCTAGGGCGGTGGAGAGAGTTGTTCGCACTTGAGGAAGGGACGTCCCAGGGAGCGTTGCCGCAAGACTTGCCGGGTCTTTTGGCGTCACCGCCTGGGGCGCACCTTAAAGTGGAGGATAGTTTGGGTTTCGTTCCACAGAGGACGGGGTTGAACCCTCAGCCCCGATAATCTCTCTGGGCAGAGGAAGGCTTTGGGTGTCTGCTGTCACAGTGCGACCAGCAGAGGAAGAAACGGGGGAAGCGGCCACTCCGGCCACCAAGGGTCCACTGGACCCGCAGGAACTCTCAGGATTTTCTTCAGTCCTATAGGGGCCCTCTGCCTCCTAGCCCGACCGGGACGTGCACCTGTCCTCCCTCTACGAGCTCCTGCACCAAGACCAAGCTAGCTTCTTCAGAGTTTCTGGCTCTCTCTAGCCCTCTGGTATTTCAATACGGAGTTTTCATTAGGGATCATCAGACATTCTTTCCAGACGCACGACCAATGCCGACCCAGCTAGCCGAAACTCAGTCTAGATGCCCAATTAAGTCGGGCTTCTGGGAACTGCGACAAGGATCTCCCTGGGACCCCAAAGGGTCCCCACAAACGCTTTGTGGCTACCCCCTTGTGAGGAAAAAAAACCACAGCTCAAGCACACACATGCACGCACGCACTCCCCCCCTAAGAAAAGTCGTACTCACCAACGTTGGCGATTCTTTTGCAGTCCTGACTTCTCAGTCCTGACAAGGGGTCCGTTTTCAAAGTCTCGGCTGTAGGCAATTTAGGGTTCTTTTGCTGTACAGAGTCTGGCAGCTGGGAGGCAGGAAAAAACCACCGGAAAAAAAAAACACAGGTCCGGGAGCGCTCGTGGTGTTGCCTTACCTCAAAGCTGCTTTTCCCTGACAGGCTGGTTCAGAGAGTCTGCTTCCCTTTTTAGGGGGATCACAGGTACTCCCCGATTCCCGGCCAATGCACCAAATGTTATGCACCAAAAACTTACCATGCACTTTCCAAAGGAGCCAAATTACAACAGAGACTTTGGGAACGGAGATCAGCAAGATTTATTTGGCCAAGCAAAGGTTGCCGGATGGCTATCCTACAGATACCACGCGCAGGTGATCTCTGAGTGGAAAAGCCATCCCGAGTTCAGGAGTGCACAAGCTTTTATACAACAAATACAAACAGGAAATGAGGAAGATGATGGTATGCCCATATGTGGGTGAGGTTTCTGATGACCATTCCCTGGGATTGGTTGGTTTTTGGGGACCAGGGTCCCTCCCAGAGCCGAAGGATTCTGGGACTCACCAGGTCAAGGGGGTGACGTGGGTCATCAACATAGTTACAAAGAATGGAGCTTGGGAACATTCACACCATTTGTTCTATGAGATTAATACTTGCATCTTACAGAGATAAGAGTAACACTTACAGGGACATCGGGTTATACAAGCATACTAAATTACAGAGGTCAGAGCCATAAAATCAAGTCTTTGGATATTCACATCTTGGGGGAGGATAGAACGAATGATTTATTACAAGGAAGTCAGGTAACCATGTTAGCTTGTCAGGAAGAAGACACTGACCAGATAGGGAAGGCCCCAAGCTGGTATGCATTCTAAAGGGAGGTAGAATTACTTTATAGCACCTAACATCACTATGCAGAATTCTTTGGGGCTTTGCTAAGGCAAAGCCCCTCTCAGGGTTATCCCTGGGTCAACACTCTTTGGTTCAAGCATAATCTTTGGTTCAGTGGAGTTCTAGCAGCGTTGTACTATGGGAAACACTAGAGCAGGGTGTTTTCCAGGCCAAGGTCTGTGGCCCATGGTTTCTCAGATCCTAACAGTAGCAACCAACCAGGTGCACTCCAAAAGTTCAGAAATCTGGTCAGGAAAGGGGATAGCAAGTTAACCTGCCATTCAGCTTCGCAAACACCCATCCAAGAATTAAATGGCATTGTCAGAACTGAAGGCTGGTAACTGAAGTTACAAAAGATCAGCAGATTTCTGGGAGCCAGATCTTCCCCACGTTGAACTTAGAGAAGGGTATGTAGCCCGGCATTGTTTGAATCCTCAAGTGTGAGTGTTTCCTTATCTTTTACAGTGATGGTGCAGGAAGGACTGGAACATACATTCTTATTGACATGGTTCTAAACCGAATGGCGAAAGGTGAGATGCTGGGAGGAAGAGACTTATACAGACCCATTTCCTACAATCTGTCCATTCAACATAAGGTCCAGGCTGGTGCAGCAGGCAAATGGCCTAGCTAGTCTGTTCCTATAGCAACCAGCCTGATGCCTTTGAGAAGTCCAAAGCAAGATTGCTAATTCCAGCTCTTGATAGCCATATCCTTCCTTTTTAAAGCTACTCCAATTAATGGGTGTTACTGCATCCTGTTGTAGTGGGTAAAGAAATGTTTCCATTTACTTGTCCTCCCATTACTTAACTTCAGTGATGATCCCAGATTCTAGTATTATATGAGTCAAAAAGTTTTCCCTGTTTTCTTCACATATGTCCATGTTTCCATCATAGTTTCCACTTTTCTAAGTTTAAAATCTCACTTCACTAACATTGTACAAATACTATTCCAGAGCTTTTTTTTTTTCTGTTTCAATCATCCTAAATAATCTGTTGCTATAAAAAAACTTTACAACCTCAATAGAAATCCAGTTGACATGATTCAAGCTACAGACAATTCCACCTGGATGACTGAGAACCTTCATAGACATATAACCTCACTGCTCATTCCTTCATATTTGGTTATTTAAGACTAACTAATCCTCATGAACTCCAGCACAGATCCTTTGTGGTTCCATTGTTAACCTTGAATCGCAAAAACTGGTCATTTATTCCTATTCTATGCTTTATGTTTCAAAGCCAGTTGCTGATCCAGAACTATGACCGTCCTCTTATTCTTTAATTGTTAAGTTTGCTCAGGAGACTTGGGTGAGGAATGTTGGCAAAAAAAAAAAAAAGCCAACATTTGAAAATCCAATTAATCTGCATTGCTTCATGCATAGGGATCCACATAATGTGAAAGAACTCTCAAAGGTTAGTAAAATGGGTTTCCCGTTTCAGAAATTGAATATTGTTCAGCATCTTGGGTCCTCCTCTGTTTCTGATAATATTTTATTTAATAATACTTACTACCAAACAGATGTTCAGGTTGGATTAGGGTTAGGGCAGCTATGCAAGATTTTTCTGAATCCTCTTAAATTCTTTCTAATACTGGGCAATTACAGTCATATAAAGTCTAAAACATTCATAATGTTATGTTCTAGTGCCTGAGTGGAGGTATTATTTTGACAGTGGAAGATTACATTCCCACTGATTGATTCTATGACCAATTAGCCATACTCTTTGCATGTGCCTTTCACAGCTTTAACTTCAAAATCTTTAATTTAGGATATCCAGAAATACAACCTACTTGTCACAATCAGAATAGTTTGTTCAGTCTATATGAAAATAATTGAAGTCACCTCTTCAACATGTCCCTCTGGAGAACTTTTTGTTTTCATTGTCTTTAAAAATTTCTTAATTTTAATAAATACATAAAATAAATATGAGAGCACCCTAAGCAGCAGTGTGCTTTCAATACCAAATTATTTTTGAGGGTCCACTTCAAATTATTTCCTGGGAAGAATCTGCCCTTTTTGAAATGTCTATTTTGATATGTTCTTGAAATAGAAACACCTCCTTCAATATTTCTTTCTTAGTTTATCTCCCAAGATAATATTCCTCAGACTAACATCTTTCTTCCACAAGAGGCTAATTCTCTGTAACAGCAGATGAACTTTCTAAAGACCTTGGAAAGGCATCTGCCATAAACTTCTCTGTTGTTCTCAACTTTTTGGTGTCAGCAATCTTGGCAGAAATGAACTTGTTCCTTGGAGACAGCATAACTGCTGTCCAGCAGGCAATGTAACACCCCATTCAATATATTGGATAACCCCTATACCCTCCTCACTATCTTCATACAGTAGGTATTTATTGGTTTGTGTAGGACAAGGGTCGGAAATGGCGGCTCGCGAGCCAGATGCGGCTCTTTGGCCCCTTGAGTGTGGCTCTTCCGCAGCTGAACTCACCCCCGCCCCTTCCACGTGATAGGCCCCCGCCCGCAAACCCCGCCCCCTGGCTCTCGCACTGAGCGAGGCCCGGCGCAGCAGGGAGGCAGCGCCATCTCCAGCCGCAGCAGCCCCTGCGCGGAGAGAGGCAAGCAGGCAGGTAAGCGGGCAGGCCTCGTTTCCCGCCCCCCATCATTATCTTCGCTCAACGCGGGCGGGCGGGCGGAAGCGGCCGAGGGGGGCGGGCCCGGCGGCGGAGGCCAGGGCTGCCCGCTTACCTGCCTGCCTGCCTCTCTCCGCGAGGCCCCTGATCCGACTTGGACCCCGGGAAGGCAGCGGGGGGCCTCGCGGAGCGAGGCAAGCAGGCAGGTAAGCGGGCAGGCCTCGTTTCCCACCCTCCATCGTCGTCTTTCTTCAACCCGGGCGGGCGGAAGCGGCCGAGGGGGGCGGGCCCGGCGGCGGAGGCCAGGGCTGCCCGCTTACCTGCCTGCCTGCCTCTCTCCGCGAGGCCCCTGATCCGACTTGGACCCCGGGAAGGCAGCGGGGGGCCTCGCGGAGCGAGGCAAGCAGGCAGGTAAGCGGGCAGGCCTCGTTTCCCACCCTCCATCATCTTCTTTCTTCAACCCGGGCGGGCGGAAGCGGCCGAGGGGGGCGGGCCCGGCGGCGGAGGCCAGGGCTGCCCGCTTACCTGCCTGCCTGCTTCTCTCCGCGAGGCCCCCGATCCGGCTTGGACCCCGGGAAGGCAGCGGGGGCCTCGCGGAGGGAGGCAAGCAGGCAGGTAAGCGGGCAGGCCTCGTTTCCCACCCTCCATCATCTTCTTTCTTCAACCCGGGCGGGCGGAAGCGGCCGAGGGGGGCGGGCCCGGCGGCGGAGGCCAGGGCTGCCCGCTTACCTGCCTGCCTGCCTCTCTCCGCGAGGCCCCTGATCCGACTTGGACCCCGGGAAGGCAGCGGGGGGCCTCGCGGAGCGAGGCAAGCAGGCAGGTAAGCGGGCAGGCCTCGTTTCCCACCCTCCATCGTCGTCTTTCTTCAACCCGGGCGGGCGGAAGCGGCCGAGGGGGGCGGGCCCAGCGGCGGAGGCCAGGGCTACCCGCTTACCTGCCTGCCTGCCTCTCTCCGCGAGGCCCCTGATCCGACTTGGACCCCGGGAAGGCAGCGGGGGGCCTCGCGGAGCGAGGCAAGCAGGCAGGTAAGCGGGCAGGCCTCGTTTCCCACCCTCCATCATCTTCTTTCTTCAACCCGGGCGGGCGGAAGCGGCCGAGGGGGGCGGGCCCGGCGGCGGAGGCCAGGGCTGCCCGCTTACCTGCCTGCCTGCTTCTCTCCGCGAGGCCCCCGATCCGGCTTGGACCCCGGGAAGGCAGCGGGGGCCTCGCGGAGGGAGGCAAGCAGGCAGGTAAGCGGGCAGGCCTCGTTTCCCACCCTCCATCATCATCTTTCTTCAACCCGGGCGGGCGGAAGCGGCCGAGGGGGGCGGGCCCGGCGGCGGAGGCCAGGGCTGCCCGCTTACCTGCCTGCCTGCTTCTCTCCGCGAGGCCCCCGATCCGGCTTGGACCCCGGGAAGGCAGCGGGGGCCTCGCGGAGGGAGGCAAGCAGGCAGGTAAGCGGGCAGGCCTCGTTTCCCACCCTCCATCATCTTCTTTCTTCAACCCGGGCGGGCGGAAGCGGCCGAGGGGGGCGGGCCCGGCGGCGGAGGCCAGGGCTGCCCGCTTACCTGCCTGCCTGCTTCTCTCCGCGAGGCCCCCGATCCGGCTTGGACCCCGGGAAGGCAGCGGGGGCCTCGCGGAGGGAGGCAAGCAGGCAGGTAAGCGGGCAGGCCTCGTTTCCCACCCTCCATCGTCGTCTTCCTTCAACCCGGGCGGGCGGAAGCGGCCGAGGGGGGCGGGCCCGGCGGCGGAGGCCAGGGCTGCCCGCTTACCTGCCTGCCTGCTTCTCTCCGCGAGGCCCCCGATCCGGCTTGGACCCCGGGAAGGCAGCGGGGGCCTCGCGGAGGGAGGGAGGCAGGCAGGTAAGCGGGCAGGCCTCGTTTCCCACCCTCCATCATCTTCTTTGTTCAACGCGGGCGGGCGAAGAGCGGCCGTGGGGGGGGGGTCGGGCGGCGACGACAAGCGGCGCGCTTCAGGCTTTCAGCGCTGGAAGGCGGGCCTCCTTCCAGCGCTGAAAGCCTGAAGCGCGTCGCTTGTCGTCGCCGCCCGCCCCCCCCCCCCACAGCCGCTCTTCGCCACAGATCCCGCCGGAGCTGATCTCCCTGGACCCCGGGCAGCTGGGCCGGGTGGACGCCGTCTCCCGCCCGCAAACCCCGCCCCCTTCCACGTGATTGGCCCCCGCCCGCAAACCCCGCCCCCTGGCTCTCTAGCATTTCAAAATGTGCACGAGCATGTCAAAATGGCTCCCGGCATAAAAAGTTTGCCGACCCCTGGTGTAGGAAAAAATATTTACTAACTGAAGGCCTTGTATATGGGCTGAATTTCTTGTTACTGACTCTTTTTCAGTAGAGTTTATCATACCAATTCCAAAGGAGCACAAGTGTGATACTGTACACAACCATCATTAAACGATTATATCCCAAATCAACGTTATTTGTATCCAAAATTTTTTGGCTTTTTTACACGTCCACCAAACATGATGAAGTGTCCTTTCATGTTGTTCACATTTCCAGCAAAGATTTGAAATACCTTTATACATTGTAGACCAGGGCTTTCCAAACTTGCTGTTGGCGGCACACCAATGGCCGGCGCGCAAAACCCTGGAAGTGCCGCTGCGATGCGCAAAAACCCGGAAGTGCTGGCGGTGCGCAAAACCCCGGAAGCGCCGCCGCCGGCACTTCCAGGTTGCTGCCACCGCGCTTTCAGATTTTTGTGCGCCGTAGCGTCGTCCTGGAACCCGGAAGCACTGATGGCCCGCCCGCCACTGCTGCGCACACTGCTGCGCGCCACCAGCACTTCCAGGTTGTCGCACGACACACTTGGGGCTGTCCGGCAACACAGTTTGGAAAGCGACACACAGTTTGGAAAGCCCCGTTGTAGACAATTTCTCTGGTGACAAATACCAATGGTACATCATTTTATAGAAATCCTCTGTAAGGCTAGAACATAATGTAAATTTCAATCCTTTCAGCCACATATTTTCCCATTGGTCCATTTATATATTATAGCCAAACGTTTTAGCCCATTTTATCATATCAAATTATGCTTTGAAGGCTGCATCCTTTCCATCTGCCATTGACCCTACATTTGTTTTAACCTCTTGTGCATCTACTCAAATATTTTCACATTAAATGATCAATTTGACTGCTTTGCTTAAGACAATGTGGAGTTTATGCCGGATACAAGTACCCCCGAAGCACACACACAGCAGTTCTTATTTACTAATTTCTGATTTTTACCTCTTCACCTCTATGCTAGGTGTGAAGGAGATAGATATTGCAGCCACCTTGGAGCACGTGAGGGACCAGAGGCCAGGCATGGTGCAGACTAAGGTACTTCTTGATGCTTCCTTGCTTACAAGAATTCTATGCAGTCCTCTTGATGGAAGAGCTGACTACTCAGCGGAATGTAGTCTGAGACAGCAAATCAATGTCCTGGCTAATTGTAAATGTCAGATATTGTCCTTAAGTGCATCATACTATTTTGGGGGTGAGGGGGAGACTCTCAACCAAGAGAGATGGTGCTTACGTGAGTCTAATAGGTTCAAACTAAATTTAGAAAGAAGCTGGGCTTTTTTAGAATAGTCATGTTACTAGAGGTGTGTCTCTCTTCTAAGAAGGGAAGCGGGGTGGAGAAGAGACACAGATGTCCTTAGTACTCTTGTCTGTGCCCATGCTACTTTACACAATTGCTTTTGTATTCCCAGGACCAGTTTGAGTTTGCACTGACAGCCGTGGCAGAGGAAGTGAATGCCATCCTGAAGGCGCTGCCACAATGAAGCCCCTATTCAGCGTACCCCAACTTGGTGACTCCCCAACCTGACCCTTTGCCTCTGCTGTTGCCGTGTTCTTGCCTGGGGTGTTCTCCCTTCACCTTGTCTCGTCTCCATGTTGTTCACCATGGCTGCATTTAACTGCCCTGTGGAAATGTTGGCCCCTTGCCTACCTGCCCAACTGGGTCTCATCCATCCAGCATCCTAACCCTCCTCATGCTGCTAGGCCTACTCCACCCTGGTCTCTCTGGAAGCAGCCCTTGGTGGATACAAGAGCGGGTCCCTTTCTAGACAGCCAAATCACCTCAAGTGTGAACATGAGAGGATGTGCGATGGAGCAAGACAGGGGCTGTAGTCCAACGAAGAGTTGGCCCCCTCGTGAGATGCATTAAAGACCAGTTTTCTGAAGTGCCTACTTTATGTTTATGGCCATTGGTCAGAGCAAGTAAATTTGCAATGGGAGGGCTGTGGGCCCATGTGTATTTTTTCCTCAGTATCCTGCTTAGCCCTAGTGCCCAAATGAATGAGTAGAACTGGTAATGCCTTAGCAGAAGGTATGCTAGGTCAACTGCCGGTTTCCATCCTCCTTCCCTCTCTAAATTGCACTGCCTGATCCTGTGCCCACAGCAGGGGGGGAGTTTATACTGCTTCTGCGCTCGTTGTTGTCCCATGTCTGTCCCCCTTCTCTGTTTCCTGCAGGCCTGGAGCCAAGCCTGGTCACAACCACTTGCTCCCTTCCCCAAAGGGAGGAAGGGTAGTCACAGGGAGATGGCCCTACAGCTGCTAATTGCTGTGTTGTCTCCCTACTTTCTCCTGGGTGTTACTTATCACAAAGAGACATTTCTAGAGAAATCTAATTTTGTATTTGATGTGAATAAAGGTTTTGTGTCGCGTTTGTGCAGCTGCAGCCCAGCCTTCCCATCTTGTGTATAGCTAGGCAGTAAAATGCATTGTCTGCTCATGCCAAGAGCTTTGTAGAGAACAACTTGGAGTGCCAGGTATTTTCCTGGAGGTAGGCGAATAGCTGCAGAGGGCTTACATACAGAGGAAACAGAGAGTTGCCTACACGGTGCCCAGGGGTACAACGGTACCCCAAGAATCCCCTTGCTATACACACACACACGGCTAATTTTAAAATGCTTAAAAATACGGTACATCCTGCCCTCCTGTCTCCTGCTCTTTCAGGAGCAGAAAGAACACGAGCATCAGTCTGGCTGTGCCTAAGCCTTTTCTGCTTACACTTTAGCCCATCTAAGCACTAGCCTTGCCATCTTTTCCTGCCGCCGCCGCCTCTGGATTTTTTTCCCCAGACTGCATGGGTACGGACACTCATGATCCGAATAGTGACGTATCTGAGTCTGCAGGAGAACTATTTTCTCCCTCTGGAGCGCAACACAATTTCAAGTAGGTCCATCAGAAATCAGTCGTGATGAATTCATTCAAGTTTACCTCCCTGTATGCATCCATGGGATTATAACCTTGGGCAGGATGCCTGTGGTCAAGAGTAGGGGTGCACATGGGAGAGGGTGGGTTGCCTTTTGTGGGATACAGGTAGTCCTCGACTTAAGACCGTTCGTTCAGCAACTGTTTGAAGTTACAGCAGCGCTGAATGAAGGGACTTTTGACCGGTCCACAAAGTTATGGCCATTGCAGCGCCTCCCGCAGTCACATGATCCAAATTCAGGCGCTTGGCAACCCACCCGCTTACAACCGCAGGGGCGCTTCAACTCCCCCCACATGCCCCTCTCCCCCCCTCCCCCCCATCTATGACCTTTTGGCCCCCTGCACTCGTGGCCCCAGCTGACCTTTGCCGCCACCTTGCTCCCGCTGCTGACCGTGCATGCCCAGCCTGGCCCTTGGCAAGGCAGCTGCTGGCCGCATGAACCTTTCTTCCCAAGGTCCTGCACAGTGGTTTCCCCTCGAGACCTGGGGAAGATGGCTTCATGCGGCCAGCAGCTGCCTTGCCAAGGGCCAGGCCAAGTGCACCTCATCAACAGCAGAAGCAAGAAGACGGCAAAGGTCAGCTGGGGCGGCGAAGCGCAGGGTGGCAAGGGTGACCGGGCTGGAGCGCCTGGGGCTTCCCAGGGCATGGCAATTTTGCACCGCGCTGCTAGGGCTTTCTGGGATGCTGCAGGTTGGCGCCGCACTGCCAGGCTGGGGCAGCCGAGGCTTTGTGCTGCAGCAGCTCCGGGGCTTCTTGCAGCCCGAGCCGCATGGTTCTGGGGCTGCTTGCCGCCCCACAAGGCAGGGTGCAGGGCAGCCAAAAGGGCAGAGATGGGGGGAGATAGGCGGGTGAGGGAGTTGGAGGCAGTCCCTTACCGAGACTTGGGGCTGGGAGGGACCAAGCCCAGAATGGCTTGGATTGGGATGGGTCCTTGGCTAACAACCAGTGGAATTCGCTTAATGACAGTAATGGGGAGTGCCAGGATTGCTGTCACTAAGTGATGCAGTCACATGACATTGTGCTTTACGACCACATCGCTTAGTGATGGAAATTCCGGTCCCAATTCTGGTCAAGTCAAGGACAACCTGTAGGTGGTTTGGCTCTGGCCCTTGAGTCGCCAGGCTTTCTATGACCCATCGGAGCCCTTCTGCCATAGTCGGCTCTGGGTGGATGCCTTTCAAGGATACCACTTTGTTTTCCAAACACACTGGATCACACCAGTTGAAGTGATTTTAAAAAATCATATACCTAAGCTCTTTAATAGACTTTAACATGTTCCACATATTTTCACAAGGCAGTTCCTCTAGCTAGTTAATTTTATTCTGCAACCATGAAGCTGTAAGTAGCTCTTGGTAAGATTTATCTAAAGATAAGAGTATAGGAGACAGTAACGCTAAACACCATGGAAACAATATTTTTAAATATCCAACCTAGGCTTGCTTTTCAGAGGATAATAAATTGGAGGTAAAGAACAGCCTCAATACCACTGCAATTTGGTGAAATACAATGCTCGTTCTGTGTGGAAGCAGGCAGGCAAGATAGGATTTCTGCCAAATGGGAGAATTTGTTCTTTGAACTACCTGTTCTTGACAGCCTTTTTACAGAGTTTGAGAAAGGTCAAAATAATTCCTCCTTAACCTCTTTCCAAGGAGCGTGGTGGCTCAGTGAGTAAGACGCCAGGCTTGTCGATCGGAAGATCGCAAGTTCGGAGGTTCAAATCCCTAGCCCCGCACTGGCTCCAGCTCTTGCCAACCTAGCAATTCGAAAGCATGCAAATGCAAGTAGATGAATAGGTACCACTTCGGTGGGTAGGTAACAGCGTTCCGCGTGTATCATGCGGCCACATGACCGTGGAAGCGTCTTCGGACAACGCTGGCTCTTCGGCTAACAAACGGAGATGAGCACGACTGCACAAATGTGCGGGGGGAACCTTTACTTTTTTAACCTCTTTCCAGACATTTCCGAGACAGCATTAATTGCAAATAAGTTTATTGATAAATGTCTTCCATTTTATACCAGGCCAGCACTCTGCATTACAAAAGAGACCAGATCCACTCCAAGTTACAGAGATGTTGAACAGGTTTGTGTTAACTGTAGCCATTATTTCAAGAAGAGAATTCTGCTAATTGGGGGGGGGGGGTACTGGAGCCACAGGCCTAGCCCTCTCCTTGCTACCAAGAGAGTCTGACTTTCTCTCTCTCTGCAGTGACTGGTCTGGAAGAGTCCCTGCTGCTCTAAGGGAGAAACTGATGTCCAGCCCCTGGGTCTAGAGCAGCCATGCCCATGTGCTGGGACTGCAACTCCCCCAATTCTCCCACAGCATGGCCATCATGCTGGCTAGGAATTCTGGGAGTTCAGTCCAACTGTACATGACTGCAGGTTGGGGAAGGTGCCAAGGCTGCCTTTTGCACAGCAAGGGAGTCTGCCCTGGTGCTCAGACAAAACTTTCTTCCCATCCATACAACTCTCCAAACACAAATGGTGTTTGTCTGGAGACCAGTATGTCCCTGGTCAGCTAAAGAGGATGCTGCGGCCCATGCCTACGAGGAGCTTCTGGCTCTCTTGACCCACCACTGCCTCTCTTGACAGACAACTCAAGACTACCCCACTCTTCAGCCAGGCTCTCTCAAGAGGGCAGTGAGCACCAATGAACGGGGTTAACAAGTGTAAAAGGCCTTGGCTCTAGTGTTAACTCCAGAGCAGCAGGATAGCTACGTCTACAGCAAACGGGCTGTAGCCTGCCTGAGCCTCAGGAGCCAGTGAGTGCTACATGCTACGCAGCAGAAAGAATGAAGGGAGAAAATCACACACTCGGCACCTGCCAGTCCCCCCCCACAGGTTCAGGGAGAGAACAGAAAGTGAAGTCCAGGCTTGAGCAGCCTTCAGCGAGCACGGATGCTGGAGAAGCAATCCCCATGGCTCTTCCAGACTCAGAACACACCTGGGGAAATAAGCAAGGAGACAGAAGGGGGGGGGGAGAGAAAAATACAGACACCAAGTGAATTAGACAACAGTGAAAAGTGGGTGGCAGCAAGCAGTGCCTGAGCTGTGACATATTCCCCAAAGAAGGGCAGGGAGGTACTTTAGCACCAAGACAGCTGTTGCAAACCCATGAGATCATGCAGAAACCGCTGTGCTTCACCTTTGCGTGGCAAGGAAGGAGTGCACTGGAGCATGCAAAATAAGGAATGTGTATACCAGAAGAGCTAGTATTAATGAGCTACTCATGGTAAATAACATTCCCAACTCTTCCTACTAATCCTTGTCTATTACTGACTATATTTGTTCTACCAAGACTGTTACAATGGGAGGGGGTGGGTGGGGAGAAGACGACAAGGCCTCCAACTCTTGCAGTTGGCTTTCTCCAAATGAACGAAATTGTAGGTGCAGTTTACCCAACAAAATAGAAGAAAGAATGTTGGTTGGAGTTGCATTTGTGGAGTAGAGCCTTGTAACAAGCATACCTGTGAAACAGACTCACGCCACCCACCCATAGTTATCTACTGCCTTTGCATAGAGCTCAGAGTATGTCTACACACAAAAAAAAACCCCTTCTGTTTACTCACTACTCATCTCAAGCTTTTTTTCCATCTTGGCTATATAATTTAATAAAAGAGTCGTTCTTGTTGTTGCTATATAAGGGGTGTCAGAAATCTTTCCCAATTTACAGCAAATGTCTTAACATCACTTGCTAGATCCCGATTTACTTTCTGTGCATCGCTGAATGTATCAGAAACATTTAACGAAAGATTTATTTTGCCTTCACTTTGCTCCGCTCATACATTCTAGTCTTGCCTTCATAATGTCTGGATTGTGTGAATTGGCCTAACATAGCAAAGGACAGCCCTGGCCAATAGATCGCTCCTAAATATTTGTTCTCTCTCGGTCATCCCCCCACCCCAACCTCTTGCCTCTGTGTCAGAGTGAGAGCAAAGAAAAGGGGAACACATGCATGGGGTATTTGCACAGAGGCAAGCAAGATAAATGGCAGGTTGAGTCCCATAAATCAAAAAGACCAGGGTTGTGTATATTCTTATATTTTCCCCAAGCAAATATCTGCAACCAGAATAATGCAGATAAATGACTCTGCAAATGTTCTTTCTGAACGTTTTTCTTGCCTTTGAAAAAGGCATTTTCCGAAATCGGCTAGGTTTTTAAAATCATAAACAGGGTTAAGTAAGAAAAGAATGGAAGGAAAGTTCATAGAGGTCCTGCAACTTTAAAATTTGAGAGAAGAGGGTCGTATGGCCTTCGTGGGTGGTCAAAGCCAAGGGAATTAGAAATATACACAGCCCTGCTGATGAATGCTGTTTCAACCAATCGGGTAAAATGAACATTTGAGGGTTACCTGCAGGGAGGCAGCATGGAGGGGTGTCAGACAGAATATGCCTGTCCTTCGGGGTCTGTGGCATGGGAAGCACAGAAGGGAGGGATGGGCAGGTGAGCAGACAAGCGGCAGCGGCGGCAGAGAGAAAGAAAGAAAGAGGGCACCAACAAGTTACATTCCTACATCAAGCATCCACCCAAGCCTTTTCCAGGGCCTGCCACCAAGGGTAGACAAAAGGGAAGAGAGAGGCAAAGGACTGCAAAGCCACCAGATCCCATGCCCTCGCCCCACCCCCACCGCCCTTATGCAGAAGATGCCGATGGGGGGGGGAGGAGGAGGAAATGGGAGGTTAGAGCACAGGGTACCCACAAGCAAGAGTTAGGGTGAGCAGTGGCTGAGCGGTGTCTGCGGGAGTAAATGCCATGCCAAGAAAAGAAAAGAAAAGAAAAATACAGCCTCCTCAACTACTGGTTTGATTTGGAGGTCACCATTTGAGGAGAAAAGTCATCCAAGCAGCGAAGTTATCTCTGATTCCTTGTCCCATGTTCAGATGAGAAGAGATGGGACCGTGACCCGCAATGGGAGATACCAGCAACCTGAATGGAACTGCAGGACAAATTTCTTGCCTTGGCTCCCTCCCCCCCCCCACCCACCGACTCCTTCCCGTTGCCACAAATTATTCACAAACGGGGCTATAGGGAGACTGTGCCAACTGCCAACAGAGAATGTCTGTTCCGATTTTATAACTTCCTCGATGGCCTTGGAAGCAAAATCCTGTCAAGTTTCTACCTCCTGAATACTGTACTTTACAGCTCTGTCTGCACAATACGCTTAACATGATGACACATTTAATCCATTTTCAGGATTTACGCAATGAACTAGGGAAATGGGCTGGGTTCACACACGACGCGCTGAAGAAACTACCATTAGAATGAATCAAGTTATCGTGTGCTGCTGCAGCCACTAGGTCCTTAACTGACCTGGTTAAGCATTTTGTGCAAGCACAACCGAAGAGTTATTAGCTAAGGAAGGCACAGTATTGATAGTAGGGGTGAAGGGAAGGTGGCAGGAAAAGGCCCCAAGTATGCCCTAGAATCCTCCTCATTTAGGATGGACCCCCACTGAGTCACTCCCACCAAATTTACAAAACCCTGGGGCAGAAACATCACGTTTTCTTCTCATGTTGCCCAGGGCTCCACGTTAACAGTAATCAAGCAGCAGCAGCCAATAACGACGCCCCAGGATAAATCTCTCTGGTACAGCAGAACAGCAGGGCCATACAATCAGACCATGCAGTTAAGCCATGCGATAAAACAGCGTAGTGGGGGGTGCAACCTGAATTTGCATAAGGAACCAGGGCTCTCTAGTCCAGGAGCTGCCTGGACGATCCCCCTCCATGCCAAATTACACATACCGAGTTACAAAATCTGCTCCTGCCCTTTACTCAGCGGTACCAGCTCTGTGACTGGATGGGCCTGCCGGCTATCCCGTTAGCAACAATTCAGAGCCATCCTCAAGAACCCACCCGAACCTCCATTGGCCAAGGTCCTGAGCGTACCAGCCAATGAAACGCAGTCTCGGTGGGCTCACAGGAGGCGGCACTGTGTGTCCTTCTTCTTCTTGGGTGAAGGGTCTCTGGTTTTGCCCCTTCCCCGTCCATCCCCTCCCACAGACCCTGCGGGGCTTTTGGAAGGGCCACCCGCCTGGCTGTCTGTGACAGGACTCCCTTGTGGCAACTGTGACTTTCCTTTGGATTGCTTTTTCGTGGGGCTTCTCGCACCTGCTCTGTGCTGGCCCTTGGCCTCCATCTCGGACAGGCTGTAGGCCATAGCCAGCTGCAGATCCTCGTCATCCTCATCGCTGTCTGTGTACAAGATCACAGGGGAGGAGCTCGGGGATGGGCGCTTGGGCGGTGGGCGTTGAGATGGTGTCACTGGAGGCGATGCTGACGGCCTGCGGTTCTGTAGCGCTTGCTGCTCACGCCGGCTCAGCTCCAAGCCTAGTGCCAAGTCGTCTGGAATCCCTGCAAGGGAGGTGTTTCAGCCAACAGATGGAGAAGCCACCCTCCAGGATCCCTTCCCCCCACATAGGACTACATGAATGCGTCCACCTTGACACAGCATTGCCCAGAAAGGCCAGGAGCCTAGGAAAGCTTTGCTGGATTACAATGCCTGAAATTCCCCAGCAAGTAGAACTATGTGAGGTGATGGAGGCTGACATCCAATCTGTCAGAAAGGCCTCAGACTTGGGCAGGTAGGCAGGCTTCGATTATACGATCTACAGAATCAGAAGCGGCAGCAGCTGCTGCTGCTGCTGCTGCTGCTGCATGGGTGGTTAACCAGCTGGTTTCCCCAGCACGTGTGAGCACACCCCCAAGTTCAGAGGCAAAAATAATGATGGGGGGAGGTAAAATAAGGGACAAAACAGGCACATTAACATAAAGCTTAATGCATGCCTTTTGCTCCACACACTTACCCCAAAAGAACAACTCCAGTCCTGCTCACTTTGGTGATAGCGTGTCATCAGCTACAACCCTGTTAGCCTTTCACAAGACTTGGCTGTTCCCCCAGGCATTTGGGCCAGGAGGTTACGTTTGCTCTGCTGGCTGATATAGTTTTACTGTAAGTTGGAACTGTTGCTTGAAACCCCAGACATTTATTATTGGGATTGTTTTGTTTTAACTTTGTACGCTGCCCAGAGTCATGCTGGGAAATGGGTAGCCATATAAATTGTTTAAATCAATCAATCAATCAATCCCCTGTAGCCCAGAAATATTCTGCACTTCCATAAAGAAATTCTTAAGATACTCAAAGTTCTCTTCCTCTAGAGCTGCTCACCATTAATCTGGATGGATTTCAGCTCCCCATCTTCTTCCACTTCTACCCTCTCTTGTCCATTTTCCATGATCCTAGAAAATAGGAGAGAGACTATAAAGTGAAGTTATTTCATGAAGACAACACATCAACCAGCTTTGAGCCATGTTGGGTCTATGTAATAAATAAAATTTATTTGGTCTAGTGGTGAAGGTGCTGGGCTAGAAACCAGGAGCCTGAGAGTTCTAGTCCCGCCTTAGGCATGAAAGCCGGCTGGGTGACCTTGGGCCAGTCTCTCTCTCTCAGCCCTAGGAAGGAGCCAATGGCAAACCAGGAGACAGAGTTCTAGTCCCACCTTAGGCATGAAAGCCGGCTGGGTGACCTTGGGCCAGTCTCTCTCTCTCAGCCCTAGGAAGGAGCCAATGGCAAACCAGGAGACTGAGAGTTCTAGTCCCGCCTTAGGCATGAAAGCCGGCTGGGTGACCTTGGGCCAGTCTCTCTCTCTCAGCCCTAGGAAGGAGCCAATGGCAAACCAGGAGACTGAGAGTTCTAGTCCCGCCTTAGGCATGAAAGCCGGCTGGGTGACCTTGGGCCGGTCACTCTCCCTCAGCCCAACTCACCTCACAGGGTGGTTGTTGTGGGGAAAATAGGAGGAGGAAGGAGTATTAGGTATGTTCGCCACCTTGAGTTATTTATAAAAAAAATAAAGGCGGGATAAAAATAAAATAAAAAATAAACTCCACATGGCTCAAAGCTGGTTGATGGGCTGTCTTCATTAAGTAACTTCACTTTTAATTAATAAACTTTAGTAACAGAGTTAAACAAAACACATCTCTATGCCGCTGCAGCCAAATGGACTCTCAGCAGCTTACACAGAAAAAAACATACAATCTATCCAATACAAAAATAAAAACACAACAGCAGACCTGGGAAACAGATCTTGATATTCCAATCACCCAAGGAGATTACTCCTCCCTGTCTGCTCAAATTAGAGAAGCAACTTTAAACCTGTAACACCAGTAGCACAACACGTCATTGAAATCCTACCAGATTCTAAAACTCCTAATTGCTGGTTAAAAATGTGACCAACCTCAAAAATGCACAGCATTGGAAAACAGTTTCTTTGTTGCTTTGTAAAGCTGGCTAATAGGGTCAATTGCCTTAACTGAAAAACTTACTCAGAAGCTTAGAATGCCTTGTAATCATTTGTAATCCCACCTTCTGCTCTGTGATATGATGAGACCATACAGTTGTTATTAAAAAAATAATAAAGGGCATAACTGAAGCCCTAAGAAAAGCTGGGCTGGGCAAAGGCCTTCTGGTCCCAGCTGTCATGTCAGCATCCAGGAGCACACCCAAACTGTAAATATAATTTTTTCAAGAGCAATTGCAGCCCAATACAGAATGGTGTTCCCAGGCACAATGTGGAAAACGTCATAATACTTCACCCTTGCATTAGAGACATGCAGTACGCAGATCTAAAGCAGGACAAGGGTCTCAACTCAAATGCATTTCTTCCTGAGCCCATGCAGCTGCGTTTTGAGCATGGCTCCTGTATGGAGCAACACACAGTACAGGTGTGGGCTCACAATACATCCAAGCATTCTTGTCATTTTGGATTTGAATGCTGCACACCCCTAAGTATACATTATATATCAATTGATGCACATAAGAAAGAAGCTATGCCCAATTCAGGCCCCCACTGTTTTGCTTGTCCCCCTTTCCCTCCACTCCATAATGTTTAACTTCCAAAATATTGAAATGTTTGAACACAAAAGACCATGAGACAGTAAAAGAGTTATAGATATTTGCAGGACAGTTCTTGATCAAGGCAAGTGTCACACACCATCTTTGAAATACAACTATATCCCAATATCCAACCATTTTGGGCTAGATGGCCATTGGTTCAAGTCAATAAAACCACGTACAATATGACCTGATTCCACACTGCACTAAGCCATGGTTTATTTAATCATGACTTACAATGTAAACTACGATTGGCCAGGTGCACAAAGCACCCTAAACCCTAAACCTAAATTGTTGGGGGCCCAAACAAAACAAGCCACATTATGTCTTAGCAGAATGGGTGAACAAGTCTGTATCTCCCTGCAGGTTTTTTTATACTGGATGAGCAGTAAGTCTCCACTACGGAAAAGGGATGAGCTATATAACGTGAGGCTCTATAAGAGGAAAACTGTTATACAGATACAAAACAGTAGAAATGAAGCAGAGATGGGTAGGCTCCAGGAACGTAATGGGAGCAATGGGCCTGAACACCCTGAAGAGGGCCCCAAATCTGTTCTCCAAGACCAGAAGATGGCAGAAAGGTAAACAAAGAGCAAACCAGATTAAAACACCCACCAAACTCTACGACACAATGAGATTCACTGTCCAGAGTGGGTGGCCTACCAATGTGACAAATAAATAAAGAAATGGCAAGTTAAACTTACCTCTTGGTAGTGATGCGCTTGCCATTGATGAATCTTGTAGCAGTGGAGACAGAGCGGAAGCCCATTCCTGCATTAAGCCCTGGACCAAGAGAAGATGAGAAGAACTCTACAAGAGAGAGCATCAGAATAACTTGCAAGGGGTGGTGCAGCTGTCACTGGGACCAGGGAAAATGGAGTACTCCAGCAAGGGAATTGATACATGATACACAAAGCTTTCTTTTGAGATTCCAGGGTAGGCATACAGCAGTATTTCTCAACCTTGGCAGCTTGAAGATGTGTGGGCTTCAATTCCCAGAATTCCCCAGCCAGCATGGTTGGCTGGGGAATTCTGGGAGTTGAAGTCCACACATCTTCAAGTTGCCAAGGTTGAGAAACACTGGCATACAGGAAGGCTGGGGCTATTACAGAGACAAATGGGGCTTAGACCATTAAGTGACAGCTGGAGAACCCAATAAGATGAAAAGGGGGAAGAAACTATTCCAGCTGTTCCTTTCTTACCTGATGATGCAGGAAAAGGGGAGAAGAAAGGCCCTGCTGCAGGGTGCCGGGGTACAGGTCCACGTAAGTCTGCAAAGGGATCATCTGGAATGAAACAAAGAGGTGGAATCATCCATACTGTAGCTCCCAGGATATTCCACAACACAGCAGCCTCCTCAACCTGTACACAACTCTACCCTCTGTTTCCTGGAATTAACTGCTTAGCCCAGAGCTTTCCAACTGTGTGTCGCGACACAAAAGTGTGTCGCCACACAACCCGGAAGCGCTGATCATCATCAGCGCTTCCGGGTTTTCCCGCGGTGACACACCAACGGCGGCGCGCAAAAATCTGAAAGCGGCAGCAGCGCTTCCGGGTTTTTGCGCACTGCCGCAACAGCGGCACTTCTGGGTTTTCCTGCGGCGACACGCCAACGGCGGTTGGTGTGTCGCCGCGGGAAAACTTTGGAAAGCCCTGGCTTAGCCCTTTGCTTTATGGGAGCTGAGGTGAGTGAGAGAATTCCTCCACACTATAGGAAAAAGTAATCTATAGAATAGTGATCCAAGAAGGAAAACAAGCGAAGCATTCTCAGTGCTCTTGGTCCAATCCAGTCAATTTCTTTTTCCTTTCTTGCTACAGTCCCTTGTCTTCTTTCAGAACCAGCTACTTGCCCTCTCAGCCATGCAGTCAAGAGAAGATTAAATAGGAGCCTTTTTCTCTCTCATTCTTCTCCAGGAAAAAAAAAAATACTAGCTCGAAAATTACAAATAGCGCTTACCAAAAAAGTCAGCAAATGGATCCCGCCCTCCAAAGAAATCCCGGAAGACATCGTGGGCGCTCCGGAAAGTGAAAGTGAATTCTGGTCCTGGATGAGCCCTGGAACCACCAGAACCAGCTGGGAAAAATGAAAGTGGAAAACAGTATTAATATGTCTCCTTACAAAACAAAAAGAATATGACAAAGCTGCAATATTTACCTTCTTTTTTTATAGTAAAGCTTTATTAAATTTTTCAACAAATACATAAAAACTACAAGAAATGAAATAAAGTATACTACAAGAAAAAAAGAACTGAAAAGTGTGAAAATACAAAAAAGACTACTACATACTACATAATACATACATATTGACTTCTGACTTTCTACAACAAAGATATCAATAAGTCAATATCAATCTCCTACTCTAGTTCAAACTGGAATAAACATTACTTCTATAAAGCATTTCCATTCTCAATATAACATTTCCTCTAAAACACTATTTTCTCCTCGGAATGGATATATAAAAAAAGCATTTTTATAACATAATTTTTTCCCTTAATAGACTTAGGGGAAAGCTGCAATATTTACCAAGGCAGAGATGTTGAAATATTAGAAAACTAAGATCATTACACCATGTGTCTATGAAGGTTCTCAGTCATCCAGGTGGAATTGTCTGTAGCTTGAATCATGTCAACAGGATTTCTATTTATAGAATAGAATATATTCTATATAATAAATATAAATATAAATATAAATATAAATATAAATATATATATATTATATACATATTATATATATATATATATATATATATATATATATATATATATTATATACATATTATATATATATAATATATATATATATATAAATATAGATATATAGATATAAATATAGAATTTATAGAATAATAGAAATCCAGTTGACATGATTCAAGCTACAGATCCTTACACCATGGCCCACACGTTTGCCAGCAGTGGATTGCAGCCTGCCGTTTTTGCAGGCCCAGGCAAATAGCTTGTAAAAACACTGACTTGTAGCTGGTAGGTCAAGAACAAGGCAAAAACCTAGTGTTGGACAAATCCATTTTACACAAAATGGAGAGCTAATAACCCACAGCAACCACTTGGGCACAATGAGATTTTAGTTAGCCAAACTTTCCAAAGCCGGACTGCACAAAAGCTGCTTCGGTTTTGTCCCAGCAGCCAAACAAGACCTCTGTCATGTTCTCCTCCCAAGCTCAGACTCAGACACGGCTTGAGAAAATTGTCCTCCACCCTGCTAGGTCCATGCAGAACAGCTACGCAAGGTATTTGAAAGGTGTGCTTTTGCAGAGCGTATCTGTACAAATGAATCACTCTTCTTTGAAGTGTTAGAGCATCTGCATCCACTAGAAGGCTCAGTGCAGCTGCTCTGAAGATTTTCCCGGGTTGCCTCCACATGCGTGTGCATGAATAGCTGTTCTGCCATACGTGTATTGTCTGTGTATGCATATGTTTGGACGAAACAGCCATCTCAGAATGGTCAGAACAGCATTTGGACACTTTCAGCAAGCTCCAAACTTAAAACAGGGTGCTTTGAGCTCCAAACATTCTGGACTTGAAAGATTTTGCACACCACTAGAGGCTCGTGACTTCCTTACTTCAACTTTTGTTGAACTCTCGTCCCATCAATCCCCACCCTTCTTGGCAGTACAGATTATTATGCTTTTTTAATCAACCAGGCTTTGAAGCACCCATTTGCCTTAGCCCAACAAGACCCCTGTCCTTACCTGCAGCCATGAGCCCTTCTTTGCCATATCGGTCGTAGACTTCGCGCTTGCTCTCTGAAAGAAGAAACCACGTGAGTTAGCAATTACCCCTGTAGAAGAGTGTGGGGCTGGGACAAGGCTCTCTTCCCTTAACATGAGCATTGGTCAAACATACCAATTTCCACACAAGGAATATTATGGAGATTAAACTGGTCCGAGCTGTTACCAAAGCCAAGATATTCATTCAAGAAATAGTAGGAAGCCAAGTTGTCTTAAGTAATCATGGTCTTTTCACATAGTGCTCAGAGAATTTATGCTACCTTAATGTTTACATCAAACCCTGGAAAAAGCCAGCATAGTTAGGACCGTAGTGCAGATGAGAACTGAAACTGAGAGAAGTTGGTCAAAGGGAGCTTTAAACTTAAAAGAGCTCCATTAAATAAAAGTCCACATTTGTTCAGACAACTTGCCCCAAAGTCAAAGGTCTTCCAGAAGATGAGCACACTTAAAACTGAAGGACTAAAACAAATACCTGGACCAAGGTCCCTGAACTCAAGTAAGCCTGCTTAAAAGCTTGCTTAGACATTTGCAGATGCCGGCTCACAAGTTACCTTAAATCAGCACTTGTATTTTTAAACAGGAACTAGGAAGTAACTAACCACAAAAACTGACTAGCGCCGACCTCTACTTTATTATTCTGCTTATCTCACTATAAGCAGAAAACTAACCCATGTTACGATTGGCATTTGACATCATTACTGGTCAGCATTTATTATACGACTACATAAGGGTTGTTTGTACAGAACCTTGTGGTCTGTCCCCAGCGCTGTTCAAATAAACTTGGCTCAAGCAGATTGTGTGGTCTCCACCCGTAAATTGGGTCATGGGGGATTTTTCTCCTTCAAAACCTCCACACACTTGTTTTTTTCATTTAATAATGGAGTCCCCAAACCAGATGTGGGAACAAGTTCTATTAACTTCGAATTTGCTTTTCACTGATAAAATTAAAATTAAGAAGAGATCTCCTTCTACTGCAGAAATGGTCCCACATATCTGGCCAGTATCCTGGATGGACCAAAGCAGTAAAAATGGCTGAGGAATAAGGGAAGAGAGCAAAAAGCATTTGCTTACTGTCAGATAACACCTCATAGGCCTCTGCTATCTCCTTAAACTTCTGCTCAGCATGTTCCTTGTTATCTGGGTTTTTATCCGGGTGCCATTGCAGGGCTTTCTTTCTGTACCTGTTGATAACAACACAGAGGGTAGTATATACCTGTGAGGAATCCCATTCCATGAGACTCAAAATGCCTTGAAAATCATCCCATCATAGCTGTATCTCTCTGTGACTTCTTCCTGCTAGCAGTCATAGACATTCAGCTTGTAGGAGAATGACATTCCCTTTAGGTAGAGTGAACTGATCCTTGTTTGTTTGAAGCTTATATTGTGCAACTGCCCTGCTTCAAACCTGGCATTTTATTGAGGTTGAGAATGGGTCAAATCAAAATGGTCTTCTACTGTAACTCTCCCAAGCTTTACCATGGCTGCTTCCATCTTTTTTCTTGACACAAAAAGGGTCAAGGGAGTGGATAGCTGTTAGGGAGTGGATAGCTCCACAGGGCCTTTTGATTGGTAGTGCCGTACGATTTTCATTTGGAAGCATCCTTGGACCCTTACACTCTAGCAATGCAACTAACACAGCACAGTTCCTCTGTTCATTGGCATTCATTGGCAGAATCTCTCTTTACTGGCCCCGAGACTTCCTCCCAATCCTTTTCATCCTGGCTAGCTTCCCACTGTCTACTAATCTAGTACTGAGGTCAGCAACCTTTCTGAGTGAGATTTTGCACAGCATCACTATGCATTTTTAAAAAAGGTTACGTGTGTGTGTGTGTGTGTGTGTATGGGGAATAAATGTATATACATAGATTTTAAAACTAAGGTTTCATGAAATCCCATGTAGGAACACAGAGATCTTACAAAATTTGGCAATCTCACAGGTTTGGAGAAGTTATACAAGAGCAGCAATATAGTTTGGGAGATCAATGGATGCCATCTAAGGGGATGGAATCATACTGGTATGATTCCAGTGTGAACTTCGCTGCTGACACAAGGTATAATCTATTGCTTGGCTATCTTGTGCCTTTACGACCAGATTTTATCAAGGCCATGCTGGAACACACTCAGTCACCAGGCACAAGGTTATGAAAAGTGTTATCTTGGCAGTTGTGTGGATGGCCTCTGGTAGAAATAGAAAGAATGCAACTCACGCCTTTTTTATGTCATCCGGAGAGGCATTGCGGGGCACCCCCAGGGCTTCGTAGTAATCCACCATTGTGTCCACTTATGTCAGGTGGGGAAACTGAATTAGGAGACAGAGAATACAAGGCACTTCTTACAGTTTGCAGTAGGCTAACCCAAAGAATAACTTTTATAATTTGCAACAAGCCAAGGAGAATGAGTTATCACATCAGCCTGAGTCTTTCAGAAACACACCAAACCAATAAAATACCCAAACCAGTATCTCTAACATAGTATCACCTAACGTAGCTCACAGTCCATTCTGCACTTCATATAGACTGACTGACAACTGCTCATCCGAGGACCAGAAAGCTATGCAAGAGGGAATTCTGTGAATAACCTGGAAGCAGCATATGGACTTATACCCATTCCGGCACTGCAGTATTCCTCTTCAACTAATTTATCTCAGAGCTTCTTCACAAGTTAGGAAATAAGTTCGTATTACATATATCTATTACGTCCTTTGCGATCCGTGAAACCCAGATTTCTCTCTTGTGCTCTTATTCCCATTTTAGGTATACATATATACACACCACATACAGTTGTATGCAAAAGTTTAGGCAGCCCTGATGAAATTGGATGCTTCAATGAATCCCTAAGTGAACAGAAGCTGATACAACCTTTACATGAAACAAAGACATCATCTTTCTGCAAACATGAATGCATATTTACTATTTACGTGCAGTTACTTACAGATTCAAATAAGAAAACAGTGAATATGGCTGGTGGAAACATTTGTAACTCCTCCTTTGGCAAAAATAATAGCTGTCAAATGTGTCCTGTATCCAGCTAAGAGTCCTTCTAGTCTTGCTTTTGGATTTTTTCCCACTCTTCCTTGCAGAACTTTTCTAGCTCAGAAACAGTCTTAGATCTCCCTGCATGCACATGTTTGAGATCTCCTTATTGATTTTCAGTACAGTAATATTCAAGTCTAGGAATTGTGAAGGCCTTTCCAAAACCTTTATCTTTCTTTCCTGTAAGTATGTTTTGGATTCTTGACTTGCTGAAATATCCAGCCTCAGTTCCTTCAATGACTGGCTAATTTGTTTTCAGTCCCAGTTCAATTTATTAACTCCTTCAGACAAGAGTATCTATCGGAGCTTCTTTTCCCAGATGTCCCTACCTGAAATCATCTTTGAAAGCCCTGCACCAGGCCCTATGATGTGATGTAGAGTGTGGTTAGCTGGAAGCAGGTTTTTTCAATGGCAGCCCCCCACTCCATTCTGGAATGCCTTCTCTCCTGAGCAGTGGCAGTACTGGGTTGCAAGGTTATGTCAACATCAGTGAGATGGAGGACAGGGTGTTACAATGCAAGCTCCTCCCTTTCCCTTTCGTATGTGTGTTGTACCCACCTTCAAACAGGATGGGGCTTGCATTACAATACTCTATCTGCCATCTTGCCAATTTTGCCCCTCTCAAGAGACCCTGCTACTAGTGAAGTATGTTGGTCTTCTCAGTGCAGATCTTACTACAGACCAAAATTGGGACCAGCAACTCCATCGCTAAGTGCCATGGTCACTAAGCAGAAAATCACATGACTGTGATGGACTTACGTCACTTCCCATTTGGTCGTTAAGCGAATCACTGTGGTCGTTATGTGAAATATCACATGACTGTGACTTACGATTTTACCTCCGTGTTCTCCATTAACTCTGCTTGTTGCAAGCCAGTTGGCACACAAATGACAATCATGTGACCATGGGATGCTGCAATGTTTATAAATGCATGCCATTTGCAAAATACCTGAATGGCGATCACATGACCACAGGATGCTGTGACGGTCGTAAATGCAAGGATTGGTCACAAAGCTGTTTTTTTACACCATCGTAATTTCAAACAGTCGCTAAACAAGGCAGTGGGTAAGCAAGGATTACCTGTATTCTCTCAGGCATCTTAATATATCAATTGATATATTAATTTGATATATTAATTTGTGCTACTTAGAAGCATTTTAATTATGCAGTCTGCTTTTATTATTTTATTGTTTTAGTGTATTTTTAATTATTGTTCATTATAATTGTTTATAATTTTATTTGATAACATTAGCATATTGCAAGTAACTGTGAGAAAAAACTAGTTTTCAAGGGGGAAATCCAAATTGTAAATATAAAAGGGATTTTTAAAATGATAGTGAATTCCATAGTTTATCCACTATGTGAAAAAAACCATTCAATCTAGCTGTTCCCAGCCTACTACTTTTTTCTAAAAGTTTTTAGTTTTAGTTTTTTTTTCTCTAAACTAAAAATTTGAGATCTTCCTAAAAAACCTTTATAAATGGAGAATTTTAGATTAGCATTTCAAGTAATTCCAAGACTGAACTCTTACACTTCTCTATCATTCTCAACTCTATTCCAAAAGGACATAGTACACATCACCTCTTCCTCTAACAAACTGGTTCTTAAGTATTAAGAACTGTTGCATCCCCAATACTTAACCTACCTAAATGAAATCAGGCAAATATTCTAGTCATCCGCTGGAGAGGGCAGTAATCCATTCATTTTAAGTTAGCAATTCAGCACTACCAGCTATGCTCTTTAAGCAAGATCTGTTCCACGGATGGCTAGCATTCCCCAACCCAGGAGCTCCCAGATGTGGAGTGTCACAACTCTCATAAATCTCATGGGTAACAGAAGCTGTAGTCCAACCTGCCTGATAGACACCAGATGTGTAGAAGATGACACAGGCCAACAGATCAGCTCCAAAGCCATCATGTAAGCTGGCAGTATCCGGTTATTTTCACAGGAAGCTTTATTTTTAAAAAATCGTTCAGCCACTTTGCAAAGTGAAAATGAAACCTACATATCTGAGCAGTTTATTTCTACATCAATGTCTCATTTCATTTCATTTCACATCAACACAAGCAAACAGAACAGCTCAATAGTGAATGATCTGTCACATATGAAATAAGGTGATCAGATACAAGAGGACAGGAATCCTGAAATTTTACTAGTTGTGAGGGAGAGAGAAATGCATCAGGTGAAATTTGACAGGTGCAACTTCTCCACTACTACAAAAAAATGTTTGAGTTTTGATCCATTTGCCATGATAATATAGAGTACTCTTTGGGGGGGGGGAGTTCCAACTCAGCCAGTTTTAAAGCAAATATACATGTTTACCCAGAAGACTTACTATGTTCAGCAATTATTCTTGGGTAAATAGGGCTGCAGTATAAACTTACCTTTTAACCACCTCACTAAGCTAGGATCCAAACAACTTCAGATTTTCTTAACACACACACACATACACACACACATTCCTATGGAGAGGAGTTTTTTTTTCCCCAGCCTCCTGATGATGTAGATCTTTGGAGTCCTTGGTGCTCTCTGAGCCTTGTTGTTTTCTTGCAGACGTTTCATTGCCAGGCTAAGCAACATCTTCAGTGCGAAAAGGGAGTGGGACTTGCTCTCTGTTTATATACCATGGCTTGTCCTGCTTGTGTTGGTGGAGGTGTTGTTCTCTCCTTAGGAGTTCCTGGATTGGGCTGTTGTTTGCTGCTTGGTTGATTGACTAATAGTTCCTTGATTAGGGTATATTGTGCTGTTTGATTGTTCCTCTGGTGCTAATCCTGGTGTTAATCTTTGTATATCTGGGTGTTGATTGCTGGCAAGGAGGTGTTCTGGTCTTTTGGCTTTTCTATTGTCTCTTATGAATGGTATGTAAATTCTTCTCTTTGATTGGATGTAGATCTTGTTTTTTTTAACCTTTAAATCAAAGAGCTACAATAATGATGCTTTGGATACAGCGCAAAGGGAAAGTGTGACCTTTGTAAGTAACGATTTCTCACACAATACCATAAATGAAACCAAACCTGGTCCAACCCCCCCCTTATATCTCCTCTCATGCCATCTGGATCTGACCAATAAAATGAAAGAACCATGATTTCCTGTAAGGCCAGAAACTACAAGGGATTAATGGCTTAGGTAGAGGATAACATGGAGCCTCCAATTACAGAGGCCTGAATGTTGTTGCTTTTCCAAAGGAAAAATATACCACTCTGCCCCTGGTTATTCATGTGACAGTTCCTCTTTTTTTAAGATGGGGTTTTTCCACACTGCAGCCTTCAGGTGCTTGAATCCTGTGCAAAAACCAGCTGAAGAAACAAACACCACAACTTTTCAGTTCTTCCTGTCACTCAGGCTAGAAGGGGAAACTTGGCAGAACTCTTGTCAATTTCAACCAGGTAAAAGGGAAAAAAACACTATTGAACAACCAATCAGTCTTTTATAGCAGGCAGCCCAGCAGGCAATGGATGTCAAAGTCAGACGGGGGGGGGGGGGTCCCACTACAGGGCACACCAACCAATGGGAATGGAGGGACCTGTGTAGGACAGCAGGAAGCCCAGCAGGTAGACTGGACTGCTGAGCTCGCATCAGCAGGAGGAGGAAACACTACTTCTGATGTGGAGAAAAGATATTTAGGGGGAAGCCGCTTCCCAGCAGGCTAGGGATAGGCTGAGGGCACATCACTTGTCTTGCCTTCCTGAAGTGATAGGTGGCCTGGCCTTGTGCCGGGGCAAGGAGGAAGTGCAGATCAGCCCTAATTTGCAGAACAAATGGCTCTGACAAACCTGTGAAAATTAATATTGGCAAAATGAAGTATATCATAGAGGTCTTTTGAATGGTTCCTGCTTGGCCTGTATCAGGATCTAAAACTACTTTACAGTCTCAGCTCCTATAAAAATGAAGGGTAAAACAATCCTCTCAGATACCACCGGAAGCACTAAAAGTGCCTGTGTTTAGCAGCTGGTCTTTCTACCTGCAATTTGGCGCCTTGAGCCCAATTCAGATGCATAATCAGTTGCTCCTTGACACCCAGCAACATGGGGTTGCTGCTTCCGTTTACTTCAGCCACTGCCATCTAACATCTGCTCCACAGAATTGCCTCAGCTAGAAAGGGAGTTCCTTTCCAAAAAATAGCTTGTTATGTGAAATTGCAGCCCTACATTCTGCCCTGGGCCTCGGAGATGGGGAATCCCAGATCTCTCTGTGACCCATTCCAACTCAAAGGCAGAACAAAGAAGCACCCAAGATGATCCAATCTCCAGCACTCAAAGGCTGCTATTGGCTCAGATCTTCTGCATTAAATATCATTAAGTGGTTTAACAGTCATGTTTTTAAAGTCTCAGCGGATGGCAGCACCTGGCTGACCTTGAAAGCTATGCAGGGTTGGGCCTATTTAATACTTGGATAGGAGGCTCCCAGGAAATCCCAGGGCTGCAGGCTAAATTGGGAAGTCAAAACTCCTGAAAGAAAATTACTACATGGATGTGTCCATAAAGTCATGAGAAAGAGACTATACCTAGATCTTTGAGAGATTAGAAGGCTGCAGGAAGAACAAGAACAACTGCTCTGACAACACTAGGCCAGAAAGTGTTTTTTGGAAGAGGGTACAAGTAGTCCTTGTTTAGTGACTGCCTTGTTTAGCAACTGTTTGCAGTTACAACAGTGATGAAAAAGTACCTTTCAACCAGTCCTCACATTTATGACCTTCACAGGTCTGTAAAGCCAAGGAAAGCTGAAGTAAGATCGTAAGCACAGTTGCAGTTTCACTTAGCAACTGCTTTGCTTAATGACCAAGTTGCTGATCCCAATTGTGGTCGCTAAACAAGGACCTGCATTGATCCAACAATGTTACAGCCTTGTTCTGAAGTTCAGCTCAGTTTACTCTTCCAGCCTCATCACTCAAACTCACAATCAGAAGTTTGCAAACGAGTTACACCCTGCAATAAAATCTCATGTAGACACAACTGATTGCTCCTGAGTTCAGAATATATATTCACTTCACACTCCTTGCAGTACAGCTACTAAGATGATCTCTTTGGTTTAAAAAATTGACCAGAGTTAGCTCATTTGCATCTTTGTTAATACATCTGACACAAGTTATGTTGTTTCCCCTTTGCTCGTATTTCCTTTATGATTACCCATTCTTCCATCAATGTGTCTTCTACAAAATAAGTAAAAATTGGATGGATGGATGGATGGATGGATGGATGGATGGATGGATGGGACAACAAGAGAAAATGTTCCCACCCTACATTTCAGACTATCCCTAGATTTTGCATTCTCTTATTTCACTCTAACAGAATGGTTTAACGCAGATTGTGATCCAGGACTTTTCTTAACTGTCTAGGAAAAAAGGAATGTAACTTTTTCTCTGTGACATATAAAGATATAAAAGTCTTTTGTTATCTGATGGTGATACTAGTAGGCAATAACCAATCTTTCCCAGAATTTTGCTTCCTTCCTTACCTTGTCTCTGCTGTGATGAGGTAAGAGGCAGAAACAGCTTTGACAACAGAAAGGGGGTTTCCTCCTCTAGAAAGAAGCAGAAACAATCCCATCATTTATTGCTCCTCCAGCATCCCTTTGCACTTTAAATATCTTGATGACACCTCCTCCCCATACACACCAAGGATCCACAGGGGCCACTCTGAGTTGGAGCTTCAATGCTCCCGACCAGGATCCTGCAGTGTGCAAAGAAATACTACTAGGGTGTTGTCTTGCCTCCTTCCATAGATATTTTCGCTCTAATAAGGCATCTACCTTGCTCTAAGACCAAGGGTTTTCCAGGCTCAAATATGTGACATCTGGAAATGCTGAACTGTCAGCTTCTCTACCCAAGTACCAGTTGCCTTCCCAGAAAGGCATGATAATTATGCCACCTCTTGGTATGTCAATTTTAAAATGTCACTTTTCACCAGTCATCATGATCTAAGCAAATCTTATCAGATTACTTTTCTAGAAATTAAATCCTTCTTCCAATCTCACCAAACCTATGTCCCAAATCATGTAAGAATACGGAGTCTTTCCAGTTCCTCCCAGTGGAAGGTTGTTTTTTTAATTAACTCTTCATTGCAGAGAGTGTATATTTTTTAACCCAAATACTCCGCAGCAGCTCTATCGTGCTCATGCCAGTTTACAATATGGAGTAGCAACCTGCTGCATTCGGACGGAAAGAGCCCTGCGCCCTCCTGCAGGGAGTTTGCATCGCTTTCCCTGATGACAAATGCCTATTTCGCCAAAAGGGAGTTGCGGATCTTGCTTCGCCCTTTGTTTTGCTTTGCTTCAGCGGACCAAGACACAACATCCGGCCTTGGACACGGATCGCGTTTCAGCTTCTCGAGGGTTCTAATGGATCCCGCCTTTCTCCGCGCCAGCCAGGCCGGGCGCTGCACACCCGGTTTCCGGGCGGCAAAGTAAACAACCACCCCGGCATTTACTTTGGGCTGCAGAGGCTTCTTGCCCTTGCATATGGGGATGGACACAAACCCGGGCGCCGTCTCTTCTCGGCCCACAGCCCCTTTCCACCCGCTCAGGATTTTCCCCTTTAGTACATAGAGGCTGACGCTCATCATACTCCGTAGTAGTGCACCTGGAATAGTAAACACCCACGGGCGCGCACATCAATGGAGCCGAATTCGAGCCACTCCTGACACTACCTTGTTCCGAAAGGGGGGAAGGCGGGGCGTCATCATTTCAGTCATCCAGAATCGGCGATTTTGAGTCACACCGCCAGCAGATTTGCACGTAGGAGCAACTGTTTCTCCGATCTACTGGCTGGTGGCTGTCTCGTGGGGGCCGGGCTGCTGCTCCAATTGCTTTCCTATCTCGGGGAGGGGGAACAGATCTGCATTTCCAAAAGTCTCCATACTGCTACGGTCCCGAGGGCGCTCTGTCTAACACTACTGTACGGCCAGCCGCGCGGGGGAGAGGGAGGCAGCGGATTGTGGGTACTTCACCACCCATCTTTCAGGACGCACCTTACCACTGGAGGAGGCTCCGTCTGGATTCCACCATGACCACCAGCACCCACAACGCAATTTTTTTCTACGCGCTGGCCTCGATCTGCTGCTGTCAAGTGCGAGAGAGGCCGGCTCCTCCCCGGGCCCGACCGAGGATTGGCGGGGCCCGCCACCAATAGAACACGCAGCCCCGTTGTGACGTCAGAGCGTTGCCCTTTGAACTGGTGAGGTAAGGCAACCCAACACATAGAACAGCTGGTTAAGATCCCGCTAGAACTCTCTCGACTAGGCACGGAAAGCCCTACCTGGCGCCTCCCGCGGGCATCCCTGCTGCATCACCGTGTCTAAGCATTTGCAGTCGGAAGCCGCGGTGTCTTTGGAAAAAAACCGATTGAAGTGTCTGCATGCTTGTCAAGCCTTGGTTAAGTGCCCCCCCTCCAAGCTGATGGAATGCGATCTCGGATCTAGGTTTTAGCTTTTCTTCTGAATTTGCTGCCCAGGGCCAAAGCCTGTTGGCTGGACTACATTAACGCGAAGTAGGAATAGGGAGAAGGGTTTAGAGCATGTTTATAGTACCCCCTACGTTCAAACAGCCCTGCAAAATCCAACATTCTGAATCAAGAGAACGACATTTTCAAGATAGTCTGAGAGTCCTTAAGCTTTTTCCTTAAGCTTTTATCTTAAGAACATAAATAGGGTTGTGTAAAAACAAGGGGAAGAGCTAGTTGCAAAGTATATGAGTACAGTAGTAGATTGGGCAGCAGAAGTCAGATACAGTGACTCAGCATTTTGGATTAATGCTGCTGCTGCTATTGATGATAGTATTATCAAGTTCCCAAAGACCAAGCATGTCAGAGTTGCCAATCTTGAAAGTTTAAAAAAAAAATGGATATGGAAACTGGGAGCATGTGCCACGGAAATATTGAAATCAGCAATAGAAGGGCTGAGATGTGATGCCCCAGAAAACTGGGGAGCTGGGAGAAAAACCAGTGCCTGGATTCATACAACCATAATATAATTCAGTTGTTGACAGTTTAACATGTGTGAATCTAGCTATGGCTTCGCGTGTCAATTGTGGTTTATTCAATCAGCAGTCTGACCTGCATGTTGAGAGAATTGGAAAGCCTCATACAAATTATAGATCCCTCGTGGTGCACAGTTGCTAGTGCCAGGTACATTAATCAATCTGCAATATATAACACAGCCTTGTTGGCTAGTGTAGCATAATTAGAAATTATCAAGTCTACTGGACTACTACCTTTACAATAGTTTTCATTCCAGAGTACAATGGAGTACAGAAATTAAGTATCAACTCATTCAACAGATTTATCTTTTACTGACCTGATGTGTCATACATCAACAGGGACAACCTTTCCTTGGATTTATATTTTGAATGGAAAAATAATTGTGCATGTACAGGATCAGCCTGTATCACTGACAATTTTTCCATGTACCTAGTAAAAGAATGTGGAGTTCAGTAGCGTATAAACTTACATGCCTCTTTTTATTTTTAGAACAATCTCCCTGAAACAGTTATAGGAGCAAATCTCATAGTGTTCAAGATAAATGTGAAGTGATTTTTATTCTCAGCCCTTAATTGTGGTCCTTTGCTAAATGGACTATGGTATCTCTAACAGGTGGATAAAAAGTAAAAATTCCCTGAAGGTGAGTTCAACTTCTGAGTTTTTGACAATATGGAAATGGTTTGCTATAGCCTTATTTCAAACAGATGGATAAAAGGTCAGATTTTCCCATTATAGTGCAGCAGCCACAATAGAAACTACACTTGGTAGTTTATGCAATCTTTACACAGACGTTTTTTGTTTTGAGTTTGCATTCACAGTACTACCTTATGCTCTACAGTGTAGTTTTTTATACACAAGTTTATCTGAAATTACTTATCCTATTTGTTTCTAGGGTGGCTAGATGTACAAAGAAAGAAAGAGCCTGCATTTTCAATAGTGTAGAAAAAAATTAGCAGGCATAATTATCATCATTTCCATTTCTACCCATCTGTTTAAAAAAGCAGAAACCCTGCCCAGTTGTACACTTGGACACCATACTTGCTGTCTGTGATGGTCCATAAGCTCTGCACTTATTTGTGAAAGAATTTGATGGTGGAATGCCAGACTCTAGATTAGAAGTTCAGCTAGACTCCTTAGTTTCATTGAGTTTTTATTCAGCCTGTTTCCAGTCACAGGCATATCTTCTGCACCATCATTTAATTACAGAATTTACATGAAAAAGGAAGTGACCCTGAATTTAAGACCCCTGCAAAAAAGGGAAGATCAGACAGGAAATTAATTGCCTGCTTTCACCACCATATTGTCTGTGGATCTAAAACAACCTTTTTATTTAAAGTATTGGTGGAAAATGTACTTTGGGGTAAATGCAAGAGATGCAACACAGTGGTAAATACAGCACTTCAGCCTGGGGATGATGACTCTCCTTGTATAAATGGGGGGGGGGTGATTAAAATGCTGGATTAGACAGGCTTTTGGTTCCATCCAGCAGAGCTATTTTTTTGTTAGAAGGAAATTTTCTGGAAACCAAATTTCTCAACTCTTCCCTGATTTAACTTAATTCCCTCTGAAGCATTTTTCTGAGAATTCTTTAGATGTGCGCACTGAGAAATGCTAATTCTATGTTCTGGACAAATTATGCAGATTAAATTTATACATTCCACTGAGCTTGGGCATTTCCTGTAGCTCTGAATTAGAAGGACCTTACCAGAGGAACATCTAGTACACAGCTTTCCAAACTGTGTGTCGCGACACAATACTGTGTCGCCTGCGGGGCCCAGGTGTGTCGCGTCAAAACCCGGAAGCGCCACGGCTTCCTAGGGCTTTCCAGGTTTTCTCGTGTGCCGCCGTTGGTGTGTCACCACAGGAAAAGTTTGGAAAGCCCTGATCTAGTGTTCTCCAGGGAATAATGCAATTGTGGAGACCAACAGCCAGATCGTTACTTTTAATGGACACAGGTTGCTCCCCTCCTGCGTTCTTGAGTTCAGAGAATGATGCACATGATAGATTCCCTCTCTCTGCGGGAAGGAACAATCTCAGGCAAGACATACGGCACGTCGTTAAGGACAGTGTGGCCTTTCTCTGCTGGGTTCTTTGGTACCTCTACAATGATTTCTACCTTTGGCCCTTCAGGTGGCTTGTATTCCTTCTCTTTCTCAATGTTGTCTCCTGCACCTGGAATCTTGGCTTTGATGGCCAATGGAGCAGCAGCCGGTTCCTCACTGGGTCCCAGAATTCTTGTGTGTGTTCGCCGAGTGGTACCTCGTCTTTTCTTGGAGCCATGGGCAAGTGCTAAGTACTGCCCCACATTCTCCATCTCAGACAGACTACAGGCCATGGCCCGATGCAATTGCTTGTCTTCATTGGCAGGATAGGCAAAAGAGGACCCAGCACTCTGTGGTCGTGGTGGGGCCCAGGTGTCTACTGCAGAGCTCAAGACCTCAGGTTGCTCTTGCTGGATAGGTTCTACTGTGGCTGTCAAGTCATTGGTGGGGTCTGAAAGAGAAAAACAAAGGGAGGAAAAGAACAGTACCCCTTCATATTCCCTTCAGTTTTACCCTATGTGGTTCAGGAAGCCCTTTTCCCCTAATACTGCACTCCACCGTACAGCAGTATTAAAGGGAAAAAAGGATTTCCTGAACCATCGAGGGTTGCAGAAGTAGCATTCATATAACAATGAGAGACTGGGATTCCTTTTTAGCATTTATAATTGGAGCAACAAGAGAAGCTTTTTTCAATTACCTAATCAGTAGCCCCTCCAGTAAAAGAGATCGTGACCTTGTCGTGGTGCTGGAGCTTGAGCACCTCAATGATGCCATGAGCTAAACCGTGAAGGGACACCCAAGACAGGAAGGTCATGGCAGAGAGGTCAGACTAAATACGATCCCTGGGGAAGGTAACGGCAACCCACCCCAGTATTCTTGCCGTGAAAACTAAATGGATCAGTACAACCAGAGATACAGTATGTCAGTAAACCATCGGAAGATGGGACTCCCAGGTGGGAAGATGGTCAAAATGCTACTGGGGAGGAACAGAGGATGAGTTCAACAATCACCCAGATGTGTGATGACGCAGCTAGCTCAAAGCCGAAAGGACGGCTAGCGGCCGATGGTGCTAGTGGTGAATGACGAATCCAATGTTCTAAAGATCAACACACCATAGGAACCTGGAATGTAAGATCTATGAGCCAGGGCAAATTGGATGTGGTGTCAGTGAACTGAAATGGACTGGAATGGGTCACTTCACATCAGATGACCACCAGATCTACTACTGTGGACAAGAGGGCCACAGAAGAAATGGAGTAGCCTTCATAATTCATGATAAAGTGGCTAAAGCAGTGCTTGGATACAATCCAAAAAACGATAGAATGATCTCAATTCGAATTCAGGGTAAGCCATTTAACATCACAGTGATCCAAATATACGCCCCAACCACAGATGCTAAAGAAGCAGAAGTAGATCAGTTCTATGAGGATCTGCAGCACCTACTGGATAATACACCAAAAAGAGATGTTATTTTCATTACAGGAGACTGGAATGCTAAGGTGGGTAGTCAAACGACACCTGGAATTACAGGAAAGCATGGTCTGGGAGAACAAAATAAAGCGGGACATAGGCTGATAAAATTTTGCCAAGAATTTTGCCACTGTGCATAACAAACACTCTCTTCCAGCAACCTAAAAGACAACTTTACATGGACTTCACCAGATGGTCGACACCGAAATCAGATTGACTACATCCATCGTAGTCAAAGGTGGTGGACATCTATACAGTCAGTAAAAGCAAGACCTGGAGCTGACTGTTGTTCAGATCACAAACTTCTTATTGCACAATTTAGAATCAGACTAAAGAGAATAGGGAAGACCCACGGATCAGTTAGATATGAGCTCACTAATATTCCTAATGAATATGCAGTGGAGGTGAAGAATAGATTTAAGGGACTAGATTTAGTAAATAGGGTCCCGGAAGAACTATGGACAGAAGTTCGCAACATTGTTCAGGAGGCGGCAACAAAAAACATCCCAAAGAAAAAGAAAACCAAGAAGGCAAGATGGCTGTCTGCTGAGACACTGGAAGTAGCCCAAGAAAGAAGGAAAGCAAAAGGCAACAGTGATAGGGGGAGATATGCCCAATTAAATGCAAAATTCCAGAGGTTAGCCAGAAGAGATAAGGAATTATTTTTAAACAAGCAATGCATGGAAGTGGAAGAAGATAATAGAATAGGAAGGACAAGAGACCTCTTCCAGAAAATTAGAAACATCGGAGGTAAATTCCAGGCAAAAATGGGTATGATCAAAAACAAAGATGGAAAGGACCTAACAGAAGCAGAAGAGATCAAGAAAAGGTGGCAAGAATATACGGAAGATCTGTATAGGAAGGATAATAATATCGGGGATAGATTTGACGGTGTGGCCAGTGAGTTAGAGCCAGACATCCTGAAGAGTGAGGTTGAATGGGCCTTAAGAAGCATTGCTAATAACAAGGCAGCAGGAGACGACGGTATCCCAGCTGAACTGTTTAAAATCTTGCAAGATGATGCTGTCAAGGTGATGCATGCTATATGCCAGCAAATTTGGAAAACACAACAATGGCCATCAGATTGGAAAAAATCAACTTATATCCCCATACCAAAAAAGGGAAATATTAAAGAATGTTCAAACTATCAAACAGTGGCACTTATTTCACATGCCAGTAAGGTAATGCTTAAGATCCTGCAAGGTAGACAGGATTACCTCCAGCAATTCATGGAGCGAGAATTGCCAGATGTACAACCTGGGTTTAGAAAAGGCAGAGGAACTAGAGACCAAATTGCCAATATCCGCTGGCTGGCTGGCTGGCTGGCTGGCTGGCTGGCTGGCTGGCTGGATTTATTTATTTATTTATTTATTTATTTATTTATTTATTATTTCAATTTATATGACCGCCCATCTCCCCCAGTTGGATAATGGAGAAAGCGAGGGAGTTTCACAAAAACATCTATTTCTGTTTTATTGACTATTCTAAAGCCTTTGACTGTGTGGATCATAACAAATTATGGCAAGCTCTTGGTGGTATGGGGATACCGCCTCCTGAGGAATCTGTATAACAACCAAGTAGCAACGGTAAGAACAGACCACGGAACAACGGACTGGTTTAAGATTGGGAAAGGAATACGGCAGGGTTGCATACTCTCACCCTACCTATTCAACCTGTACGTAGAACACATCATGCGACGTGCTGGGCTTGATGAATCCAAGGCTGGAGTTAAAATCGCTGGAAGAAACATTAACAATCTCAGATATGCAGATGATACCACTTTGATGGCTGAAAGCGAGGAGGAGCTGAGGAGCCTTCTGACGAAGGTGAAAGAAGAAAGTGCAAAAGCTGGGTTGCAGTTAAGCCTCAAAAAAAACCAAGATTATGGCAACCAGCTTGATTGATAACTGGCAAATAGAGGGAGAAAAAGTGGAGGCAGTGACAGACTTTGTATTTCTAGGCACAAAGGTTACTGCAGACGCTGACTGCAGCCAGGAAATCAGAAGACGTCTACTTCTTGGGTGGAGAGCAATGACAAATCTTGATAAAATAGTTAAGAGCAGAGACAACACACTGACAACAAAGGTCCACATAGTTAAAGCAATGGTATTTCCCGTAGTAACCTATGGCTGCGAGAGCTGGACCATAAGGAAGGCTGCGCAAAGGAAGATAGATGTTTTTGAACTGTGGTGTTGGAGGAAAATTCTGAGGGTGCCTTGGACTGCAAGAAGATCAAACCAGTCCATACTCCAGGAAATAAAGCCAGACTGCTCACTTGAGGGAATGATATTAAAGGCAAAACTGAAGTACTTTGGCCACATAATGAGAAGACAGGATACCCTGGAGAAGATGCTGATGCTAGGGAAAGTGGAAGGCCAAAGGAAGAGGGGCCGACCAAGGGCAAGATGGATGGATGATATTCTGGAGGTGGCGGACTCGACTGGGGGGGAGCTGGGGATGGCGACGGCCGACAGGAAGCTCTGGCGTGGGCAGGTCCATGAAGTTACGAAGAGTCAGAAGCGACTGAACGAATAAACAACAACAAATCAGTAGCCCATCCAGTCCTGATCCCAAGGAGGACTCACAATGTGAACAGAGAATCCTGGTCCCACTGGACCTTTCTATTGGACCAATATGATATGTCTGTTTTCTGTGGTGCAGACAGAGAATCTCCTCTAGAAGCTGGTCTTAGAATTCTTCTGATGGGAGTGGATAGCCCCTTCATCAATTCCTCCCCCCCCCCCCATCTTAAAGAACATATACGTGAGAGAGGTAAGAATGAAGGAGAAACATGTGAAAACCATGTATAATTGGCTGCAGATATTGCTGCAGCCCCAAGATGTTCCCATCCTCTTTTCTGGTATTATTTGAATAGGTTGGTGTCCTGTCTCTGTTATAGAATATGGACTTCCATGGTAAATCTGATCTCCTGGTTTTCTACAATGAAGTTAGGATATCCTGCAATGGGACATACCAGAGCTGTCCCTGGAACCTTATAGCAGGAGGGCCCCTAGTCCTTATTAGGAACTATTTTCTGCAGCACTCTTGCTGATGGCCAAGGTATAAGAGTTAAACTTGTAGTGTCTAATGAAAGAAGACAATGTGCCTGCCTCCCAGAAGATTAGCTATGTCAAAAGCACCAAAAGAGCTGTGCTTCTAGTGGCTTTTGCCACAATTCCTTGTGAAGAAAATTTATCCTATGCCTTTGGGCTAGTTTCGATTTTTTTTTAGATTTTTAAAATCCTGCCTTTATTATTTTTATAAATAACTCAAGGTGGTGAATATACCTAGTACTCCTTCCTCCTCCTATTTTCCCCACAACAACAACCCTGTGAGGTGAGCTGGGCTGAGAGAGAGAGACTGGCCCAAGGTCACCCAGCCGGCTTTCATGCCTAAGGCGGGACTAGAACGCTCAGTCTCCTGGTTTGCTATTGGCTCCTTCCCAAGGCTGAGAGAATGGGACTGGCCCAAAGTCACCCAGCTGGCTTTCATGCCTAAGGTGGGACTAGAACTCTCAGGCTCCTGGTTTCTAGCCTGGTGCCTTAACCGCAACACCAAACTGGCTCTCAATTTGATGTATGCCTTAATTCATTTGGAAATCATAATTAGTCACTTCCGGTGGGAACATGGCCGACTGAGCAGCTTTGTCTGTGGACTCCACGGGCAGAACTGGCATCGTGGTGAATATTTGGGCTCAGGCAGGTTCTTTCCTGAAGCCCTGGAGCGCTGTCACGGCGAAGAAAGTGCTCGGAATCATCCCATTTGCTCTCCAGAATGGCGACTTGCAGCCTGAGAATCGCAAACAGCGTTCGCGCCAATCGGGTAAGAGCTGCCGGGAGACCGAGACATCGTCATTTCCAAGCCACGCTGCAGCCTTAAAGAGACACTAAGTCGAGCCACCCCATTTCTAAATCATCCAATTTATATATTTTTTTAAGTTTATATACCCCAAGAGAGGCTTTCTACAGCAAGGAGAAGCAAAATCTTTTGGTGCCTATAGTTATTTTTGGATTAATTCTTTTAAAAAAAATTTAAGCTCTGGCTTGTTTTCCCATTTAAATATTAAGGAGGACTGAAAATAAATAATTACCTCCCTGATGTTATTTTTATATTGAATTTGAAGGATTTAACATTTTCCTACACGTTGAATCTGCTATTTTGAATTTTTAGCTTTCTGTTCACTTTCCCTGGGAGCTGCTTGTTAGCATACTTTCTCTTGTGTCAACAACTTTCGGTAACTTTCCATTAACTCATTAACTCCTATTCATGCTAGTCAAGTATCTAGGGGGCGCCATAATCTACTGCCTGAAGCATGGAGGATTTCAAGGAGACTTTCTCAGAGTTTCATTGGGAGCTTCGTTGTGAGTTTAAACAGTTCTTGTATGATGTCTCTCAAACTATTTTGCAAGATATGCAGGATATTGCAGAAAATATCCGTTTTAAAACGTGTCATCTGGCTGAGGACGTTCTGGAAGAAGATGAAGATTTTAACAAAGATAGAGATGTGTCTACTGACAGCGAGATTGAACTTTCTGTTGAAATCCCAGACGATTACATTTTGGTCTTTGAAGGGGTTAAAGGAATTCTCTGAGTTGCAAATACAAAAGGAGTTGTTTTTCTGATGGAATGTTATCAGAAAGAAGTGGCTCTGTTCTGTGGGAGTTTTTTTGCTGAGAAGTCTGAGTCTCTAAGGGGGGCAGTTGGGCTGTTTGATTTCTGTATGAAAAATGCCTTGTATGTAAAATTGAGATATGTAATTCCATTAGTATATTTTGAAGTCGGGTAAAGATTTAAGAATGTTTATCTGGATTGATATTAAGGCTTGTATGATTCTATTTTTCTTTAATGATTTGGATTAAGATTTACTGGATTGCTTTTAAGATTTGTTTGATTTTTAAGATTTATAAGGTATTTATTTATTTATTTGTCGTATTTCTTTAATAATAATCGCTTGGTTTTAGGTTTAATAGGGTTAAGATTGTTATAGTATTATTAATTATAAAAGTAGACAATTTATATGTTTTTATAATGTGATTTTTATTGTAGTGGACAGAAATGTATAAAATGGTGGTAGGAAGGAAATAATTGAATGAATGTTGTTTTGGGGGGGAAGTTGATTTGGAGGTTCATATATATATATATATTTAATATAAGGGGTAGGAGCAATTGTATTTAGTGATTTTTATAATGTGTTAATGGAATGATTTATAGAAATAATGTGATCTTGGTTTGATATAGAGCAAGGGATTGATTATGGAAATTGCTGTATATTCTTGTTGTTGAAAGTCGGAAGTCACTTCTTTATGTAATCTTTAAAATTCTTTTTCTTGTGTTTCACACTTTTTTAGTTTGTTTCTTTTTTTAGGTTTTTTTTTGTGTAGTTTTTATCTTTGTTTCAAACTTAATAAAATTCTTATTAAAAAAAAAAAGGAAATCATAATCAGTGAGGCTTTGCCACCCAGGTTAGTCTGTCAGAAAAATACTATGAGACTCTAAATACTTCTGCCCTGCTTAGAAGATTCTTTAATAGCTTGTCTGGCATCCACGTTGTGTCATCTTTCTCTAGCTAGGTTTTGGAGTTGGAGCAGAAGGAAGAGAAGAACAACTGTTGCCACCGTGGAAATCTGGAGTTCACCTCAGGCATGAAGTGGGTGGTGCTGTAGAAGAAGTGTTATGGTGCCCAGATGTATGATGCAGAACTTCCTTACAGAGAGTGGTTCTGTTTCTGAAAGCCACCTCTTGGTGACTACAAATGCCACTTTCCATATTAGGTACCCTATGGATAATTCTCAGAAGGGCTCAAATAGGGCTGAGGTTAGGGCTTGAAGCACCATCTGGAGGTTCCATGATAGATACTGGTATAAAATGGGTGGTTTCTTAGGGAGCTACTCCCCCTTAGGAATCTCTTGGATGTCAGGAAGAACAGGTGGACTCTTGCTGCTCCTTAGTGTTAAGGCTGATGAGAGGGCTGGATGTTATCTGCAGAGGGTGCATGGTTGTGGACTGCTAGCTACAGTAAATCCTCCTGTAAATAGGCCAGAATGTGGAGGCTGAGGCTGACTCCGAGATTTCCCTCTTTTTGTCCCATCTGCAAAAGGCTCACCATTCAGTCACATATAAAAATTTCATGTGTTCCAGCTCAAGCACACCTGGTGCAACTAATGAAGCCCTTGATTAGTTGCATCAGGTGTGCTTGAGACAACACCTGTTTTGCATACTGTATGTGTTGTGGCGGATTCTATTCAGGGCTTGAATAATTTTGAGACTGGAGAAGTCATTATAAGTTGCATTTTCAGTTGAATTTGGGGACACCACTTGAAGCATTCGTTGTGTTGAGCTATTTCAATCGCTTTTGCTTGATTTGTTCATTGCAAACAGCTGAAAGTCTGTAAATTTTGACAATAAACCTGATTTGCAATGGGGGTTGAATAATATCAATTGCAACTGTAGGTGAGAAACTCAAAGAATAGAGTTCCAGTGACACCAAGGTTCTGATAAGTAGGTTTATTGTAGCAAATCTAATGAAGCCATTATGAAAGAGTTCCAGTGTCTGTTGTGTATCAAATGCAAGCCTTTTTTATAGTGAAAATCAAGGTTCAAATTCTGGCACCTCTTCCTCCTGCTCCCCTTCTTATGGATGTGGACCTGGTGGTCATGTTGTCTGTTAGGAGGTGGATGTATTGGCCTTTTAAGAGGTTCTGGAACTTCCGGGGAGCGAGTCATTGCTGTGCATAGCTCCAGGAAATTTATTCTGTATTTTGCTTCATCTCCTATCCAGATTCCCTGAGCTACTCAGCCTAAGCATTGTACTTCCCTGCTTCCCTAGAGGCTGGCATCTGTGCGGGTTAGACTGGTACACGGGCCACAAGATCCTGCCCTTACAGGTGGCTTCTGAGATATACTAATTAAAGGAACCCCTCACCTTCACTGAGATCACTAAGCATACCTGGAATCTTTGGGTTATTAGGTTTTATGGAAAGTTTCCATTGGAGGAGTATGAGCTGAATCTTGCCCATCATTTTGAATTGATGCAGGTGATCATCTGGCTCTGGAGACTACGTCCAGTAGGTTGGTCCATAGAAATGAAGGGACTAGTTGCTAGATGGTCTTCTTTCTCTCTTTGGTGGGGAGATAAGACCTTTCAGAACTGTACCCAGGTATTGTAAGCTATGTTCATCTGTGTTGACCAAGAATTCTATGTCCTAGAGCAGGGCTTTCCAAAGTGCTGCCGCTGGCGACACACCAGCGGCAGCAGTGGCGCGCACGACGACGGCACGGGGGGGGCGTGCGGCGGCGTGCGCGTGCATGGCAGCCGCCGTGCACGCACACGCCACCGCTTCCGGGTGGTGTGGCGACACACCACACTGTGTGTGGCGACACACTTTTGTGTCGCGACACACAGTTTGGAAAGCTCTGTCCTAGAGGATCTGTATCATGAACCAGACATCCTCCTTTCCCTGTTTGATTGATGGAGATCCAATTAGTAGGTTGTCCAGGTAGGGTACATGTGTATTCGCTGGGATCTGAGGTGGGTTATAATAGCTACCATTATCGTCATGAGTTCTCTGAGTGACAATAATAGACCAAATGGAAGGTCTCTTATTGGAAGGTCAAAGTAGCAGGAACATTGATATTTGAATATCAGGACCTTCTTGCATAATGAGTGAATTGGGTAGATCTAGTAAAGCCAAATCTACCCAATTATGGTCTAAAAACCATAATTAAAGCTATGGTTTTCCCAGTAGTAATGTATGGTTGTGAGAGTTGGACCATAAGGAAGGCTGAGTGCCAAAGAATTGATGCTTTCGAACTGTGGTGCTGGAGAAGACTCTTGAGAGTCCCTTGGACTGCAAGGAGGTCAAACCAGTCAATCCTAAAGGAAATCAACCCTGACTGCTCATTGGAAGGACAGATGCTGAAGCTGAAGCTCAAATACTTTGGCCACCTAATGCGAAGAGAGGACTCACTGGAAAAGACCCTGATGCTGGGAAAGACTGAAGGCAAAAGGAGAAGGGGACGGCAGAGGAGGAGATGGTTAGACAGCATCACTGATGTAACGAACATGAATTTGAGTAAACTCCGGGAGACAGTGGAGGACAGGAAGGCCTGGCGTGCTATGGTCCATGAGGTCACGAAGAGTCAACACGATTAAACAACTGAACAACATGTAAAGCCAGGGTATCCTATTTCTGGAAGCATTCTATGACAGATCTTGGGCTTTCCATCTAGAACTTCTCATACTTGATATGGCAGTTCACTGATTCAGATGCAGGGTGTCGTGCCAGTATTTGTTCTTCTTTAGGACCAATTAAAAATATGGAGTGGAGAATGAACCTGAAAGCCTCTTGCACTATGGGATCTGTCTGATTGCCTGTTATGCTCAGTAGGTAATTTACATTTCAGGACTAATCAGAGACCTGGGATGGGGTGAAATAATCGTGTGTGTGTGTGTGTGTGTGTGTGAAGTCTATTGTGTAACCTAGTGAGAAATCTTTAGAACCCATGCATCTAACTTGTGGGTCCACAGGTTAGGGAATTTTTCTAGTTCCCTTCACAAAAAGCCTGAGAAAGTTATTCTGTTTGTGTCCCCTTTTAATGGGTGGGAGAACGTGTCCCCATGGGTTGGGGTTGAGGTTGGTGTGGTTTGTTTTGAAGTCTCTGCCCCTTACAAGAAGGTCTACATATGTCCTTTGAGATCTGAAAACCTGTTTGAATATAGGATGGGCATACTGTAACCTGATGTACTGCTGCCCTTCATATCTTTTATTTATTTATTAATCATATTTATACCCTGCCTATCCCCTCCCTATCGGAGGACTCTAGGTGGCTTACAACATTGCAATTCATATACATTTATACATTCATATTAACAACGTTTATATCAGGGAAGGGGGAAGGGGACCGACTCTTTTTTCTGTGGGTATTGGACTACATGTCCCAGAATACCTTGCTTCAGAGTCGGCTGCTGACGTCCTGGATGTTGCTGTTCGGGATCCGTCGTCTCCGTCTCTGCCGCCATTCACGAGGTCTTCGCTCCGGAGGCGACCCCCGACAGGACGCCAGCAAATTCTCCCACTTTAAGGTGGTACCCATTTATCTACTTGCAATTAGCTTTCGAACTGCTGGGTTGACAGGAGCTGGGGCAAGTGACGAGAGCTCACTTCGCCACGTGGAGATTCCGATCGGCAGTCTTACAGCTTCAGCGGTTTAACCCGCTGAGCTACCGCGCCCCTTACTTTTGTTGGTTGGAGTAGAAATTTCTTTTTATACTATATCTCTATCAAGGTATTCTCTGGGGCTTTTCCAAATGGTTTTCTATCCTTGAATAGGCCTAATATGAGGACTGAATCTGACTCTGAATCCATGTTCCAGTGCTTTCAGTTAGAGATCCCTCCTCATGGCCACATTGACTACCATACCTCTGTCACATACCTTCCTTGTTATGTGGGGTCTTTTCCTTTATTATCCTTTTATTCTGCCACCACTAAATCCTTTGAGGGTTTAGAAATTCTTTAGGTCTCTAAGGAAACTAGGTGGAACTTGGAGAAGATATAGGATAGCACAAATATTTGGTTAACATAGGAACAAAGGAACACATTTATTATGGGTTTTAAAGCAGGTTCATTTATTTTAGAAAACTATCTGTATCTCATCAGTTCTATCCCACCGTGGCTCTACAATTACTTCTAACCCTGTCTGCCTGTCCATCTACTCTAAGGCTGGCCTACCTTGCAAGTAAATATACTATTCAGAGCAGGGCAGGAGCAGAACTAGGGAAGGGGCTATCCCTTCCCACAGGAAGCTGGATGAGAAAAATCCTAAACCCTCTGAAGCAAGTGGGAAGGATACACATACCATTACAGGATGGCCTGACTCTGCTGGGGACATGTATCAAGAAAACCTGACTCATGACAATCTAATCCAGAAATGTGTAACCTATGGCTTTCAAGTCTATTTGTTGGGCTTCAGCATTTCCTACTCTTCCAGTATCAACTGCTATGGGGAAAATACGAGGAATGAGCCCTGGGTGTGTGTATATCCAGATTCAGGGAGGGATATGAAAGTGTGAGAAATATGATGATGCAGAGGGAGATAGGAAGGAGAGCATGGAATGGCGTGTGGCCCCAGAAGATTAGAATGCGGCCCACTCCTGGTCTAGCCCCTGCATAGCTCCCTCCCGGCCTTCCGGAAAGATCTGAAAACCTGGTTCTGCCGCCTAGCGTGGGAGGGGAAAGGTAATAGCTACTCCTGGGGGTGGTTAGTACCATAAAGCCCTCCCCATTGTTCGAGATCGATTCACCAGATTGGATTTTATATTTATATCATATTAATAATTTGTAATTTTATTTTTGCATTTTAATCTTAATTTTTATCGTAAGCCACCCAGAGATGGGCGGTCATATAAATTTAAATAATAATAAAATAAAAAAAATAAATAGCTGCCACTGGATAATGAGGTGGGGTGCCCTCTTGTCTCTATGGATTTCCTTGACAAGAGCAAGGTATGCAACTCCTCCTCCTCTGTTGCAAGCATTTGTGCCCAAACCCTTTCATCTTCCCTCTGAGTACTTGTCTGTTCATGGTTATCCCAAATCAGATTTCTTACCTTGTACTTCTGCCACTTTGAGCTCCCCATCCTCATCAATTTCTACCTTCTCTTGTCCATGCTCAAGAATCCTGCAAAAGAGCCCAGTTTTCTCCTTTGTAGGAACTGAAACATCGGCCCCAATATATTTTAGCCAATTACAATGAGCCCCCTGGCCGGTCCATGCAAAGGGGCAATATTGGTGATTTCATCTGCAGCTTTCTCCATCTAAGAACTATCAGCCAATTCTCAGCATTCTTGAGAAGTGTTCTAGAGCTTATTAGTTTGACTTGGCTACAGTAGTTATGTGGCCACAGTCTATATGGTTTTAATGTATTTATAATCACATATAAATATAATGTTTTAATTCATGTTTATAGCTTATACTTATTATATAAAAATTCCAGGAATGGATGGATGGGCTTTAATCTAAATAAATAATTTGACTGTGGGGAAAAAGAACATAATAAATAGGAAAGTTTTATTCAGCTGTTCTTGAAGAACATGAAAATCAACAAGGATAAATGTGAAAGTCTGAAGTCCTCCTTCTGGCCATTATAGATAAACAGTCCACATGAAATAAACTAAAAGAAGATAAAAGGTTGAAGTGGGAGAATATTCATCTACACAAAAAGCTTCCCAGAATATGTCGATGAAGGTTCTCAGTCATCCAGGTGGAATTGTCTGTAGCTTGAATCATGTCAACTGGATTTCTATTTTCTCAGTGGAAACGTTTCGCTCCTTATCCAAGAAGCTTCTTCAGTCTGAACAAAGTTTGTAAGGGAATCCTTAAATATGTTTCTAGGGTGTCTGTGTGACCTTGCACCTGTGACTAGGTCATGGTTATTTGGAGATGTTTATTTCTAAGTCCCTTTATCATCCAAAGGAGGATCGTTAAGATTACCTTGCTGTTGTTGAGATTGCGAAATGGTCTTAATCTTCCTAGGCACAGAAGACAAAGCAGGAAGGAAAATAGGGGAAAGATTGTGCCTGAGGCCCCCACCTCTATTCAAAGAAGAATCTTTCCCCTATTTTCCTTCCTGCTTTGTCTTCTGTGCCTAGGAAGATTAAGACCATTTCGCAATCTCAACAACAGCAAGGTAATCTTAACGATCCTCCTTTGGATGATAAAGGGACTTAGAAATAAACATCTCCAAATAACCATGACCTAGTCACAGGTGCAAGGTCACACAGACACCCTAGAAACATATTTAAGGATTCCCTTACAAACTTTGTTCAGACTGAAGAAGCTTCTTGGATAAGGAGCGAAACGTTTCCACTGAGAAAATAGAAATCCAGTTGACATGATTCAAGCTACAGACTTCCCAGAATATGCTGATAACTTTTAAATATTTTTTTAAAAAACATCCTTTTAAAAAAGGTATGGCAGTAAGCAAGGCAAAAATAATGATCTTTTGGAAGGAAGCAGTTTTAAGCTACACACTAGAATGAATGTCTTACCTGTGGGTAAGAAGTATCTCTGAGCTTCTAATCTCTAGCATTATTTCTACTACTCCTCTTTCTGAAAAGTTACTTATGCTTTAGTGGAAATGATTGTGGGAACAGGCTATCCCAAGAATCACAGGGTCATCCTCATCACCTCACCTCCTGGTGGTTATCCGTTTGCCATTGACATACTTCGTAGAAGTGGAGATGGAGCGGAATCCTATTCCACCTTCAGCACCAGGCCCAAAGGTAGTGTAGAAATCTGAAAAAGGGGGAGAAGGGTCAACATTATTGCTGGGGGGGGGTTGAGAGGGAGAGGATATACTGTAGAATCATAGAAGTGTCACGATGGAAGGGACCACAAAGATCATCTAGTCCAGCTCTCTGCAATGTGCAGGAAAACCAATTAAACCATCTGTCAGCCCTTCCAGGTAAACCAGACAGGAAACACAACAAGATGAACTAATTCTACTTTATTGTAAGGCTACATTAACAGAATCTTGCAATTCTGAAAGTACAAATCTCCCGTCCTTCCTATTTATCGCTTGAGTGGTCAGGGTGGGTCTTTCCTAAGTTTCTTCTTTAGACTGTTACCCTTTCTCCAACTTCCTTTCGTTTTATCTGATCGTTCCCTAGGCAGCATCCCTTCCCTCTGTTCCCCAAGGTCGCCCTCACGTTCCATCACACCGCCCATGAGAGATGGCTGTTCAGCCTCTTCTTAAAAACCTTTAGAGATGGAAAAACTACAACCTCCGTAGGTAAACTGCTCTTACTGTCAGAAAGTTTTTCTTTATAAACAAAGAAAACAATAATTTAAATGAAATAAACATTATAAACAAAATGTAGGTAGCTGCAACTTATATCTGTTATTTCTGGTCCTAGTTTGTGGCCCTGGAAAATAGTTCTTGTCCATCTTCGGTGTAGTTTTCCTTTATGTACCTGAACATGACCATCATGTCTCCCATCAGTCTTCTTTTCTACAGACCGAACATCCCAAGTTTCTTCAACTTATCCTCATTGGCTAAGTCTTCAGTTCCCTGGATCATCCTTGCTGCCCTCCTCTGGACCCTCTCTTATCTGTCTATATCTTTCTGGAAATGTGGTGCCCAGAATCATACACAGTACTCCAGGTGTGGTCTCAGCACTTTAGAGCAGTGTTTCTCAACCTTGGCAACTTGAAGATGTGTGGATTTCAACTGCCAGAAATCCCCAGCCAGCATGCTGGTTGGGGAATTCTGGGAGTTGAAGTCCACACATCCTAAAGTTGCCAATGTTGAGAAACACTGTTTTAGAGTATTGAAGAGTAATGACTTCACCTGTCTTTGATATGATGTACCTTCTGATGCAGTCCAGAACCGTGTTAGCCCTCCTAGCAGCTGCTTCACACTTCTGATTCATGTTCAGTTTGTTGTAAAAAACCATGGCCAAGTCCTTCTCAGATGTAATGTTTCCTAGCCATATATTCCCCATCTTGTAGGTGTACCCTACTTCCCCACCCCTAAATGTAACACCTTACAGTTCTTCCTATTAAACGACATCTTATTCTTCTCAGCCCAATCTTCCAGCCTGTCTAGATTGGATTGCAATCTTGTTTAATCATCTGGGGTGTTGCCCAGACCTCTCACTTTTTTTATCTTCCATAACTTGATAAGTAGTCCATCAATCCCATCATCCAGGTCATTAATAAAAATGTTGAATAATCCCCTAAGAGATGATAGAGGCTTTCCCAAGTCAATGGGAAGTGTCTTTTGCTAATCAAGGTACAAGACAAAGAGGAATACAAATGTGGAGTCCTTGGTGCTCTCTGAGCCTTGTTGTTATCTTGCAGACGTTTCATTGCCAGACTAGGCAACATCTTCAGTGTGAAAAGGGAGTGGGACTTACTCTCTGTTTATATACCATGGCTTGTCCTGCTTGTGTTGGTGCGGGTGTTGTTCTCTCCTTAGGAATTCCTTGATTGGGCTGTTGTTTGCTGCTTGGTTGATTGACTGAGTTAATAGTTCCTTGATTAGGATATATTGTGCTGTTTGATTGTTCCTCTGGTGCTAATCCTGGTGTTAATCTTTGCATATCTGGGTGATGATTGCTGGCAAGGAGGTGTTCTGGTCTTCTGGCTTTTCTATTGTCTCTTATGAATGGTATGTACAAATGTTGTTTACCTCTATGTGTCTGCTGATGGCTGCTTTGTCTGAGTGCCAAGCTTCCATGAATTCTCTAGCGTTTTTGGATTTGGCTTGGTTTAAGATGCTCACAGTTTTCAAGTTGAAGCAGTTGAAGCAGCAAACAACAGCCCAATCAAGGAACTCCTAAGGGGAGAACAACACATCCACCAACACAAGCAGGACAAGCCATGGTATATAAACAGAGAGTAAGTCCCACTCCCTTTTCACACTGAAGATGTTGCCTAGTCTGGCAATGAAACGTCTGCAAGAAAACAACAAGGCTCAGAGAGCACCAAGCACTCCACAGTTCAACCCTGAGCTACAAATATTCTCTTCGATGAATACAAATGTAATGGGAGAATTACATTTAATTTTTTATTAATTTAATTTAATTTGAGAATCTCAATCATTTGAAAAACAGGACTCAAGTCCCTAAGGGTAGATGGAGCCAGACTGAGCTTTAAAAAGCAGAAACTGGTTTCTTTGCCATAATGTGGTTTGTCTGGTTTGGCTCAGCATATTATATGAGCCCAGCCATTGTGGTTTTGAAACCATGGTTTATGGATTAGCGTGATATATAAACTCAATTGGCTGCAAGTTATTCAGCAAACCATGTTTAGCAAACCCTGGCTTGGTGCAATATATACGAACCCATCCTCCAATGATGGGTTCTGATGAATTGTGCAATTACCATGCACAACAACCGGGGCACAGAGAAGGATTGTTCTTCTGTTTGAGGAAGCAAGAGAAGGGGGAATGCGTACCCCTACCTGTCTCGCCTGGAGCATTATAGGAGCAATAGGAAAAAGTGCCACTTCCTGGCATGGTCCATGTAGTTATCCCTCCTGGTAGATCAGAATAGGAGGAAAAGTCTTCTGTAAAGGAAAGGAAAGAATAATAAGTTGAAGGTATTATGAGAACATACTAGATGTGGTTGTTTCAAGCAATAGGCTTATGTTGTTGTTGTTGTTGTTGTTGTTGTATGCCACCCAACTCTGAATGATTCTGGGCAATATATAAATAATAAAAATCTGCAATTATAATAAGCTTGAGCAGAGAAAGAAAGTTGTTTATAAAATGCATCCTTCAAAGAATGAATGGGGCTCAGATATAGGCATAATAGAAAGAAGTCTATAGCTAAGGAGATCAAGCCCTGTATCCAAAGAGAAATAAAGTAAGTTGTGGTTAACAAAGCTGAACAATAAGGGGGAAATCTTTAGGCTTCAGCTGTTAGGTATTGTTTTTTGGATGCCACCTTTCTGGTTCCCATATGCCTCTATAGGATGCTTATGTAGAGGAGAAGACTCATGACTGATGATGCCAAAATCCAACAACTTTGAATCCAGAAGTATTTGTGTAAGAGAAGTAATCCCATATTTGCAAGGACTGATCAAGGATATTTCCAGAAAGTTTCACTTTTTTCCAGCTCTTGACTACCTGGAATTGCTTGGATGACATGTCACTATCTGGATTGACACAACTATCCATAAAGTTTGACACAACTATCCATAAAGTTTGACACAAATATCCATAAAGTTAATCAAATGGCCCCCAAAGCAGCTTGTCTGTTTTTATCAAACTACAACTGCAGTATACAAGTTCTAAAGAATGTTGGGCGTGTTCTAAAATGCACACACAGTTTATGCAAAGTAACATCAAGGCATGAACTCGTATACAATTTGGCACAAATTGAGAAGTTACTTAAAAAAAAATAAACCTTAAGACTTGCGATCCTGGTGTGAAGAGGCAGTTTCTTTAACAGATATGGCATGAAAAGAGGTTTCAGGTGATATAAAAGTTGAATTTTACTGGCCTAGTAAATGAAAGACCTGGTTTTAAGGTTATGTGTTAAAGGGTGGATACAGTTCCTAGGCAAGGCACCTTCTCTAAGCTTTTGTTGCTCAGCTGTCATACGGCAATTCTGATTGTTGCAAGAGTGCAATGAGATCACATACTTCAAATATCTTTTTATGTTTTCAGATGCTCTAACAATAGTTGCAACATAAGTTGCAATACAAAAAGCCTCCATCTAACATGGGAGTGTCTGTTAATTAAATGGAAGCCTGATAGAACCCCAGATAAGATAGAGTGTAAAAAACCCACTCAGGTGAGCTTCTGTTTGGGAATGGCCCAAACCATGACTAAGTTCACACATGGTCTATCATATAAACTAGAATTTGGGTGAGTTCACACAACATGGTTTGTAACCTGCTTAGATTCACAAAATTATTATTTATAAGCTACAGTGGTTTAGTGTGATTCGTGAATCTACATATCATATATGTAGTGTGTAACGTGATATGAATCACACCGAACCACTGTAGTTTATAAATAATATTTTGTGAATCCAAGCAGTTATTTAGTGAGGCCAGCCTCTGTGGTTCGTAACCTGCTTGGATTCACAAAATTATTATTTATAAGCTACAGTGGTTTAGTGTGATTCGTGAATCTACATATATGGTATGTAGATGACTCTTTTGCTGTCCTTACAACTGATTGATTCTGCATCTAGCACTTGATATACTGGCAGTTGTAAATAATCTGGCTGTAATTTCCTGCACTTGGCACCTTTAATAATTGCATTCTTTATTAATAGCTGACTGCAGTGGAAAGTTGCTTATATCCAACCCTGTCTTGTATTTTTCAATAATGTGTAAATAACAACTGATACTGTATTTTAATTATTGGCACTATCTTCATTGTAACCTATGCAAAATAATAATAGGGGTGTTACTATAATACAGGGGTCCCCAAACTCTTCAGATCATTGATCCGTTCATGAAGTTTCAGAATGTTCACCGACCCCCAAATATTTATTTTATGAAAATAATTTAATAAATACTACTTTAACTAATAATACTACAAATAACAACAACAACAACAACAACAACAACAACAACAACGGATATTGACCACCTTGGGGAACCCTGCTATAATCAGAATGGCTTGTTGGTTCAATGGCTGTATGTTTTTTGAATTGGCACTAAGATGTTTATTACAATGATATGAATCCCAGATTTTGTGTTGCTGTTCTTGTTTATGAGCCTCTACATGGAAAACAGCACACAAATCCTCCCTTTCTTTATACAATGAGGTAACTGCAGCAACTCTTCTCCTGCCATTCTTCTGTCCCCCTTTTCCCTCTTCCTGCAGTAGAGAAGAGGCAGGGATTCATGCTCCTTTTCTTCTTCAGGGCAAGGAAGAAGAAGATAATATAAATATGATATGATGAATGAATGAATGAATGAATGAATGAATGAATGAATGAATGAATGAGTAATGCCACTGCCTTCTCTCCCATTTGATTTTTCTTCATTTTTAAGTAACCATTCTTGAATCCCAGGCTGGAAATCACATGCAGTGGCTGAGCTTTGAGTGGTAGGGCTGGCCAAGACCCCACCACTGAAATTTTGAAGATCTGCTGCCGGTCAGTATTGACAGCACTGAGCTAGAAGTGCAGTCTCCAAGACAGCTGGTTTCTACATCACATCCCCTATGCGCTAGCTGTACCTACCAAGGATCTCAGTGAAGGGATCTTGTCCTTTGAAAAATTCTCTGAAGACCTCATCCGCATCCCGAAAGGTGAACATGATATCGGGGGTCCCTGTTGTGCTCTGGTATAGTCCTGTTCCTTGCAGGGGGGAAAAATCAGACACCTGCCCATCATAAATTCCAGCTTTCCCAAAGTGAGGAAAGAAGAGGAAGGAGATGATTTGCTTAAGACAGCTGAGGATGGGAATGATCCCTTTGCCCACAGCAGGCTTCAGCAAAGCCAGAAGAAGCAGGGAGTCCTCTGCTGAATTGGAGGATGGGAAGAAGAACCCTAACTCTGCAACTCTAGGAGATCACAATTGCTAGAATTCGTGATTCACTCTTCAAAAAAGGGCATTTTTCCTGCCAGTGCCTCTTGCAAAGAGTCATGCCAGACAAGACAGGAGAGATGCTGTAAAATAAGAGCATCATACAGACACACACATAAAGGGGACAGTTGTAGAAGCATTGATCAAATATTAAATCCCTCTTCATTTTGAACAGTTTGGCTTTTTGGCAGGGGACTGTTTGTGAAACTGTTCAAATTCTGTCTCTGATAGGATAGAAAATGCACAGATGCAAACATGGGATGCCATGCACCAGATGGATACTGCCCTGGGGTGCTAAATGAACTTACAGTACATGCTTTCAGGGTGGCAGGGGAAAGTATAGGTTTATAGAGTCTACCACGGTAGAGATGGGCGGGGATAAATCCAAATAATAAATAATAAATAAATAAATAAAGAGGTTCCATAGGAGGCTAATTGTGACAACCACCAGCACTAACACATGAAATGCATCCAATGCATATACGGAGAATATGGCCTCATATCAATTATCTCTAAATCATTCAGAATAGGATGCTTACCTGTACTTAGATCTAGAAGACCCTCCAATCCATAGAGGTCATAAAGGTCACGTTTATAATCTGGAAGAACAATGCAAGGGGACACAATTCCTATTTTAAGCACATTCAGCTTTCATTATACAAGTTGCTCAGTCCCACCTGAGTATCTAACCTTTCCACTGCAACACTGGAGCCCAACAGCTATAGCCAGCAGCCAACATTCAGCAGCAGAAAACATGGAACTAATCCTGGTTCCTTGGCAAAGATCTCTGGTCCTTCCTTAGCAAGAGACAAAGGGAAGGCAGGAGACCTAGGGAAAGCTCCGTGGGTATCTCAGGAGAAGAAAAATCAAGGAATGGGGGTTGCACAGCAACATAGTGAGTAATGAGTTACTTTGTATATGGAGACTGTTGTGTCATGCAAGGAAGGAAAGCTAGAAGCCATCCTAAAGTATGCAGGGAGCAGTTCAAAGAAGAACAATCCTAAGTTCTGAAAGCAAGATGGGGCCACACAGAAGGTTCTTGATTTCTTACCATCTGACAGAACTTCATATGCTTCTGCTATCTCCTTGAATTTTCTTTCAGCATATTCCTTGTTCCCTGGGTTCTTATCTGGGTGCCATTTCAGCGCATTCCTCCTGTACCTACAACATTCCAGGGAGAGAGAGCTGATTATGATAAACCATTTCACTGCTAAACCAACAGTGAGATCTCTGGTCTCAGATGTGACAGCCATCAGTTGGCAGCCAAATAAATCAAAATTGAAGACCCTCTCTGATAATAATCTTCCCTAGAAGGTACTAATGGCTCATAACTACATCAATTTTAATTGTCCAACTAACTGAATTTATATATTTGTTAAAGGATGCTAACTATGAAAGTACAGCAAGTGGAATCACTACAAAAAATAATCACATTGTACATATTATTTCATATGTATGGCTAAATAATGTTACCATTTCTTGGAGCTTACAAGTCAAGTTTTCTGCAGCCTCACAAAAAGACAAGATTAAACATTAGCTTCCCTTGTATCTCACTCCAAATGTCAGTAAGAACAGTAAAGAATATTTAACTATATGCTGTAGTTCCTTTCTCCTACAATACAATGTAGTAGGAGTGTGCAAATTGTTTTGAATCTGAACTGTTCTGAGTTTGAAACACTCCGCCCCACTCTGAGTGCTATTTCATGTGTCAGACAGGCCACTTAGAGCATTTTGGAAGTGAGCTTGAAACATCTCTGTCTTAACCTCGAAACACTTCCCAAACATTCAAAGAAACCCATTGTGCACTTGAAATAGGTGCAGATTCAAACATTCCAAATAGGTGCACATTCAAGCTTTTAATTCAGAATGCTTAGAATGGAAAAGGGTTTTGCAGAGTCTTCTCCAATCTGGAACTCTCCCACATCTGTTGGATTCCTACCACCCTCAACAAACACAACACACACATTGGCTTTAGGTAATGAAAGCTGTCATTGTGTAACCCAACACAAATGAAAGGTATCTGATTGGGGAAGGCTGATCGAGCAGGCTTATAGACAGGCAAAGGGAGGTCTGAGTAAGGGCTACTTACGCCTTTTTAATTTCATTTGAGGAGGCAGTTTGTGGGACGTTGAGTGTTTGGTAGTAATCAACCATGGTGCTGTTTCTTTTGGGTGAGGCCAGCTGTAAATCAGGAGAGAACATGAAGTGACTGTGATATGTGCCATAGATTTACACTGCTGTCTGGCAGTTTAGGTATACAAGTACACACTCACACTCTAAATAAATGGGTCTCGGTACTGGGAGAACATGCCAAAAACACCAGTCACTTTCCTGAGGAAAATGAAAGGGAAATTGAACAGATAGAAGAACAGATAGCAATTACGAAGTGTAGAAGAATTCTGCAGCAATGACTCAAGATACTTTTCATTTTCAGCTTAAAAATTAGGGCAGGCACCACAATTTTTGGAGTCTTCCATCTTGAAGCATCACTACACTAGGGGTGGAGAAAACATTTTGAATTTGAAACACTTCAAACTCAAAATGCTCGTTTTGAGTTTGAAACAGTTACTTTGAGTTCAAAATGAGATGCTCTGACCATTCTAGAAGCGTTCTTAGCTTGTAGGAATCCGTTTTGAATTCAAAACAATGGTCAGAACAGCCCACTGCAAACTCACAATAACTGTTTCGAATTTGAGGTAGGTTATTTCAAATTTGAAATGCTCCAATTTGAAAATATTTCATGCATCTTTACAGTGCATCTCTGCTTCTCATGTCCTTGTTATGTGCTGTATTTAAGACAAGCAGGTATGTGGCAAGCAAGCATACAATGCTAAAAGTTTGTTCCTAGTTCCCAACATCATGTCAAGCATTCCTAGGGTCATTTCACCCCTGTCATCTACTGCCAACCCCAGCTAAGGCCTCTTTCCACACAAAACAAAAAAGAAAGTCCCAGAAATCATAGCAGTTACGGCAGCCCTAAAGGGAAAAAGGGCTTGCTTAATTCATGGCACTCTTGCATTGTGATAGTTTGCGCACAGATCAGTTAGATAAGAGCTCACTAATAATCCTAATGAATATGTAGTAGAGGTGAAGAATAGGTTTAAGGGACTAGATTTAGTAGATAGGGTCCCGGAAGAACTATGGACAGAAGTTCGCAACATTGTTCAGGAGGCGGCAACAAAAAACGTCCCAAAGAAAAAGAAAACCAAGAAGGCAAGATGGCTGTCTGCTGAGACACTGGAAGTAGCCCAAGAAAGAAGGAAAGCAAAAGGCAACAGTGATAGGGGGAGATATGCCCAATTAAATGCAAAATTCCAGAGGTTAGCCAGAAAAGATAAGGAATTATTTTTAAACAAGCAATGTGCGGAAGTGGAAGAAGACAATAGAATAGGAAGAACAAGAGACCTTTTCCAGAAAATTAGAAACATCGGAGGTAAATTCCAGGCAAAAATGGGTATGATCAAAAACAAAGATGGTAAGGACCTAACAGAAGCAGAAGAGATCAAGGAAAGGTGGCAAGAATATACGGAAGATCTGTATAGGAAGGATAATAATATTGGAGATAGCTTTGACGGTGTGGTCAGTGAGTTAGAGCCAGACTTCCTGAAGAGTGAGGTTGAATGGGCCTTAAGAAGCATTGCTAATAACAAGGCAGCAGGAGACGACAGTATCCCTGCTGAACTGTTGAAAATCTTGCAAGGTGATGCTGTCAAGGTGATGCATGCCATATGCCAGCAAATTTGGAAAACACAAGAATGGCCATCAGATTGGAAAAAATCAACTTATATCCCCATACCAAAAAAGGGAAGCACTAAAGAATGTTCAAACTATCGAACAGTGGCACTTATTTCACATGCCAGTAAGGTAATGCTCAAGATCTTGCAAGGTAGACTCCAGCAATTCATGGAGCGAGAATTGCCAGATGTACAAGCTGGGTTTAGAAAAGGCAGAGGAACTAGAGACCAAATTGCCAATATCCGCTGGATAATGGAGAAAGCCAGGGACTTTCAGAAAAACATCTATTTCTGTTTTATTGACTATTCTAAAGCCTTTGACTGTGTGGATCATAACAAATTGTGGCAAGTTCTTGGTGGTATGGGGATACCAAGTCATCTTGTCTGCCTCCTGAGGAATCTGTATAATGAACAAGTAGCAACAGTAAGAACAAACCACGGAACAACGGACTGGTTTAAGATTGGGAAAGGAGTATGGCAGGGTTGTATACTCTCACCCTACCTATTCAACCTGTATGCAGAACACATCATGCGACGTGCTGGGCTTGATGAATCCAAGGCTGGAGTTAAAATCACTGGAAGAAACATTAACAGTCTCAGATATGCAGATGGATGAAAGCGAGGAGGAGCTGAGGAGCCTTATGACGAAGGTGAAAGAAGAAAGTTCAAAAGCTGGGTTGCAGTTAAACCTGCTTTTGAACTGTGGTGTTGGAGGAAAATTCTGAGAGTGCCTTGGACTGGAAGAAGATCAAACCAGTCCATACTCCGGGAAATAAAGCCAGACTGCTCACTTGACAGAATGATATTAAAGGCAAAACTGAAGTACTTTGGCCACATAATGAGAAGACAGGATACCCTGGAGAAGATGGTGAGGCTAGGGAAAGTGGAAGGCAAAAGGAAGAGGGGCCGACCAAGGGCAAGATGGATGGATGATATTCTGGAGGTGACGGACTCAACCATGAGGGAGCTGGGGATGGCGACGGCCGACAGGAAGCTCTGGCATGGGCTGGTCCATGAAGTCACAAAGAGTCGGAAGCGACTGAACAAATAAACAACAGTTCATGGCACTGTTCATTGTGATAGTTTGCTCCCTGCTTATGCAGGAGATGAGACCTGCAAGAAAGCTGCCACCTTTTGCAAAGTAGGGGAAATATCATTGCTGATCTCCATATTCTATTTTGCTGGCAGTAGCCATGTAGCACATGTCCATCCTACCTCTGCCCCGTATCACCCATAATCAGCGATAAGTAATTGACACACCATAGGAAGCAATAATGCAGCATTAGATGAATCAACCTGATTCGGTGTAAGAACCGATGAATCAGGTTGATCCATCTAACGCTGCATTATCAACACTGATTGGCAGCAGCGGCGGGAATTTCTCCAACCCTACCTGGAGATACTGAGGACTGACTCTGGGACCTTCTACTAAAACCTGGGATCTATCACTGAGCTAGATCGGTTGCCTTATGACTTTGTGCTAAAAGAACTGAGTCCAAGAGGAAGGCTATTAGAGAAATAGCAGGATGCGATAATAGGCTCAGAATCTCTGCAAAGTCAGGTAGGAGTCCTTAGGAATTAATGCACTGATTGTAACTATTCTTTCTGTGAAGTAAAGTTCACTGAAATCAGTTAGGTTTTCTTTTACATAAATGTATGCAGGCTTAGTTGCTAGAATATCAAGAATATGCTTTGTATACCTGTACAATTACTTTGCAAATATCTGGATTTATTAGTCACAGCCATCCATCATGGAACTGCTAATATATGATGAAATAATGCAGCTATTAAGAACGGAACCAAACCTTCCTTTTCAGCTCTATATTCTAATGTCTCTTGTTCCTACTTTCTTCCGTTTATTGCCCTGGATATTTAAGCCATGGCTTATTCTACCCTAAATAATTGAACCTCTTTCTGCAGACATCCCCATTCAACAGCCTATGGCTTTAGAAGAGAGAATGAGTGAAAGCATGTGCAGGTGCATTGTGCTTCAGTACCAGCACTCTTCATACCTGCAAAAGCCTCCGTTCCGCCTCTGGCTGCCTGGGCTATAGGAAAGGACAGTGGTAGCCCTCCATCATCCTTTTACCTTTATCCTCTTTTGATCAGCAGGTGCTGCAGCCAATGGCTGGCTTCTGCAGATTGTGATGTCAGGGGGGCGAGCTGGGGACTTCTGGTCATGGTCAAGGGAGATGGGAGATGGGAGTAGAGAGGGGAACTCCAGGCCAGGAAGTGGTTCTCACAGTGTTGTACAGCTAAATCTCAATTAGTGCAGTTAATGCAGTGTTAATTTATTTATTTAATTTATTTATTTTTTATCCCGCCTTTATTATTTTTATAAATAACTCAAGGCGGCAAACATACCTAATGCTCCTTCCTCCTCCTATTTTCCCCACAACAACCACCCTGTGAGGTGAGTTGGGCTGAGAGAGAGTGACTGGCCCAAGGTCACCCAGCCGGCTTTCATGCCTAAGGCGGGACTAGAACTCTCAGGCTCCTGGTTTGCCATTAGCTCCTTCCTAGGGCTGAGAGACAGGGACTGGCCCAAGGTCACCCAGCCGGCTTTCATGCCTAAGGCGGGACTAGAACTCTCAGTCTCCTGGTTTCTAGCCCAGCACCTTAACCACTAGACCAGGGCTTTCCAAACTTTTCACGTTGGTGACACACCAACGGCAGTGCGCGAAAACCCAGAAGCGCCACCACTGCCGTGGCGCTTCTGGGTTTTTATGCGCTGCGGTGGCAGCGCTTCCAGGTTTTCGCGCACCGCCACCATGCTTTTGGGTTTTCACACACTGCCGCAGCGATAGTACTTTCGTGTTTTCACGTGCCGTGGTGGCGGTGTCCTGGTGTGCCATGCGAAAACCCGGAAGCGCTGATGGCCCGCTGCCGCCGCGCATCCTACTATGCGCAGCGGTGTCGGCACACCATCAGCGCTCCCGGGTTTTCGCGTGGCACACCTGGGCCCCGCAGGCGACACAGTACTGTGTTGCGGCACACAGTTTGGAAAGCTATGCACTAGACCAAATTCAGTGTTTTCCATGCATGCTTGCGGAATTCTGGGAGCTGAAGTCCACCCATCTTAATGTTGCCAAGGTTGAGAAACACTGGGTTAATGAATCCCACAAAATGGTTGCGTTATTCGAATTCACACTATTCAAAGTGATATTTCTATGGAAAATAGGGTAATTGGTTTCAGCTCGAGGGAAATAGGCAATGAAAATGTTTAAACCTAAATTTTTATATGTATATGAATGAAATATTACAGTAAAGGAGAAAAAGAATATACTTATAATTTAAATTTATTGTTAACTAAGTCACAGAGTTGTGATAGAAAGCAAAATAAAAACAAAAAACTTCTAAATATCATTTCTAAACGTAAGCTTACACAGACAAAAACATCTTTATTGTCTCTCAATCTCCTTGTAGGTTTGCAAACCACAAAAAGCAAATGCAACTTTACCTTTTTCTTTTATTTCCCCGTGTGTTTTGTAATATTGCAGATCATAGATTCAAGCATTCCAACATGTTGTCCTATTTTACCGTTGCTATGACCACGTTCATGTCATTCAATTACATCAGATTTTTGCTCTAATTAATAATGAGCCTCTTCTTTTTTGAGCTTGTACTGCTTTCCTCTGACGGAATCTTCCTTTTCTCCCTTTTGCACACACAAAGGGTAGCAGCGTCTAAAACCCCAACTGCCACTGCGCACACACTAGCCTCTCATTAACTGAATTTTGAGTTGCATTAAACATGACCTGGTATCAATTTACAATTCACAATTAATTGAATATTGCATTATTCGAACTGGAATAAATCACGAGTTTACATTCTTTAATATGCAGTGCTTTCTATGATTTGAAATAACAAAAGGAACAAATGAAACTATAAAGCAGTCAAAACAGTGGGACATTGCTATGGGCCCTTGAGCGATGCTGTTTTGTGCATTGTTTGCTGAGCTTGCTAGGATTCAGTAAGCTTAGACCTAACTTGGACCTAGAACATGTAGCTGTCTCTGAGCCTGTGCAGAGTATTATTTTCTTTCAGCTGAGGTACTACCACTTGGAATTGTGGGGCAAGTCTTTCCAATAAGCAGCTTCAAGGCCAGCTGTGATCCGTACCATCTGGATTTTTAAATGAATGTTTTATGCATGTTCTGACAGAACACAACAGCTGGACAGTTTCATTCACAAATTAATAAATTTACCGAAATGTGGTGCCTTGGGAAGGTAGTAAAATGGGTTCAGAAGTTATAGGCCTATCTTTACAGATGTCTGCCTTCCAGAATGTGTATATAGACATTGACTCATTGTGAACTATGGAAAACTAAGTTTGTATTAGAATCGGACAAGTCTTTCCTGTTTGTGCTGATTACAGCTTATGTCACAATAAATTAAGCAAGAACAAAACACAGTCCTTCTTTTCTATTGTTGTTTGCATCTAGGTGGAAAATCCATAAATATTCTCAAGCCTCAGCTAAATCTGTGGATTTAGATGTTGTTAAGTGATGGTTGTCATGTAATGAATAGGAGAATATAATGAATAAGTAGTGTGTGCCTTGTCTACTAATTTCTGTAGTGAAGGTATAAGAATCATAATTAAGGAAGACATCCTAGAGTTACCCTGGTTTACTTCTGCATGCAGAATGATATATGGACACTGTATTTATTCACTCAATTTATATACTTTTTGTACCCCCAAATGACGTTCAACCTCCCTTTAAAAATTGAGGCAATTGAAAAAACAAAAATCATAAATTTCTACACACTCAGAACTTACAGTCCATCTCAGTTACGACTCTTAATGCCATTAAAAAGTCAATATTTTTAAAAAGCAGAAACAGCATTAAGCAAAATTAGATTTCACACGAGAAGCTGGGTATACAATATTCCACTGAAAAATCTGTTGTATAAAGAGCTCTTGGATTTGGCAGAAGCCCCATTCCAGTAGTAGAAGGCAAGAAATGTTACCAGCATTCTTCAAGCAAATCCATGGCAGACCAGATCCACTGGCACTGAACTGTAGCAAAATGGCTGAAATGGGATACAGCTGTGGTCAAAGCAGGGGTGGAGCACGCTTGTACATTTGTGTGGGGGTAGAGAGCAGAGGGAAGAAGTAAGGGGAGAGTACAGGGAACAGTAAGTTCACAGGGATTGCCAGTGAGATGAAGTGAGCCGGTCTATTGAACTGCGCATCACTATCCCTGGTTGGTTCAAGTGTGGCAGATGTGAGGATGTAGAGTAACAGCTTGGACTTGAACTAGGGACAGACCAGGGCTCCTTTTGCAACCCATAGGGCCTTCGTGTCTCTAGTATGGGGGGAGAAAAAGCCACAAGATGCATCTGCTTATCTGCTACTTCTTCCTGAAGCCAAATGGCTAGGGAAGGAGAAATATGTCTATGAAGGTTCTCAGTCATCCAGGTGGAATTGTCTGTAGCTTGAATCCAGTTGACATGATTCAAGCTACAGACTAGGGAAGGAGAGTTTGCAGTGTGTGGGTAGGAGTCTTGGGAACTAGCCAGGCATTAAACAGGCTGTTGCCCCTCTTCTGATCTGGAGAACTCCAGTCTCATGCTCCCCAACCCCATCTCCCCTGGAGTGATATCAGTGTGTGTGTGTATCCTTCCTTCCTTCCTTCCCTCCCTCCCTCCCTCCTTCCTTCCTTCCTTCCCTCCTTCCCTCCCTCCCTCCCTTCCTTCCTTCCTTCCTTCCTTCCTTCCTTCCTTCCTTCCTTCCTTCCTTCCGGTATCTGGCAAGAGCATTAGATAAGTAAAGTGAGTAATCTGTTGAGTGCTTTCTTCTCTTTGCATGTGTTATTTTGGTTGTGTGGAAGGTAGAGGGGTTTGAACCCCTTCCTGGAAAGATGTCTGGGTCATTGCTAGAGTGCAGTCTTAAGTGTCATCTACGTAGTGATGGTAGAGGCATACCCCTGTGGTTGTGCATACATTGACTTTCTGTGTGCATGACTGTAGGATGGGAGGGACATATGACTGTTATTACTTGACTGCTAGGTTATGGCAGAGTTTTCAGGCATAGTGTCCACTTGTCTGATTTGTGCACAATTTTTCTATTTTCTACTTGAGTTTTTCAACTTCCCTTCCAGGCCGAACATGCACTGGATATGGCAGTTGTTTCACCAGCGTAGCTAAGTCATCTTTCCAATAAGTATAGGATTGCTCAAAATGTTGGTCGGTGTTTAAAAGGATTTCATGACCAGGTGGACAATATTTCTTTTGAAGCTGGAATTTAGGTACAAACGGTACTTCTAAGCGTTAATTATAAATTAAAGGGTCTAGATTTGCAGTGTTTGTCATATATAAAGTATGGCTGCACCATCCTTATGAATTAAACTAATAGATGTTTAACTTTTCATGTTGCTGAGTTGAATGTGTCCTTTCAAGTACAATACTTAAAGCATCTCTTGCTTTTATGCAGTGTGTATGGCTAATACACAGGTAGGTCTTGATTACTGTGGTTAATGAATCCCACAAAATGGTTGCATTATTCAGATTCGCACTATTCAAAGTGATATTTCTATGGAAAATAGGGTAATTGGTTGCAGCTTGACGGAAATAGCCAATTGAAATTTTAAACATAAATTTTTATATGTTTATTAATGAAATACTGTACAACAGTAATAGAGGATAAACTCATATCCAAAGCATACCTACTATCCCCTGTATTCTGCTGTAGTTCTTCAAACTGAGCCTCTTCTTTTTTGAACTTTCCTCAGGTGGAACCTTCCTTTTCTCCATATTGCAAACACGATGATTAGTGTCTAAAACCCCAATGGCAACTGCACATGCGCTAGCCTCAACTGCGCACATGCTAGCCTCGCACTAACTGAATTTTGGCTCACATTAAACACAACCTGGTATCAATTTATAATTTTCACTAAATTGAATATCGCACTATTCGAACTCGCACTAATCGTGACCTACTTGTATAGCATTTGTTAATTTCTCATACATCATTTTCTCATGTGGAACTAAATTACCCATTCAGCCCGGCTCATGCAAAATATGCTAATCTTGGGTCACCAGGAGAACAGCAGAAGACAGATTTATAATGCAAATAAGCATTCTGGGAAATGTAGGGCTTATTCTTGGAACAAAAATGAATGCATTAGCTGCTTTTTAGAGCTATTGCCCCACAAAGCAGAATACAAGTTAGAGCACACTTAGAAAAAGACCAGAAAGACAGAATATACTGTGAAGCTATTGGATCACATGACTTATTTCTGAAGGCAGAATATCATTCCTTTATGCATGAGAACCTAATAGATCTTAATGGAGATCTTATTATCACTCTGAATGATCATTTCTGTTCTGTTCCCTTGCCCCCACCCAAAGTCTCAGAAAATATATGGAATTGCATATTTCTAACTTGGGATATGAAATACAATATATCCACCCAGTAGTAAATCCTAAATCCATGTTCAAAGGCAGCCTGCAGTGGAATGAATTGAGTTGGGGAACAAGAGGCTTGCCTGAGGATTTCTTATTAGTGATAATGGGTGAAAAGATCCGGCCCATCAGCCAAACCACTTCTCTAGTTCCAATAGAAGAGAATATATGTAGCTCAGGGATGAACTGTGGAGTCCTTGATGCTCTCTGAGTTTGGTTGTTTACTTGCAGACGTTTCATTGCCAACTAGGCAACATCATCGGTGCTGGTGAGTGTGGGGTTTGCCCCCTGTTTGTATACAGCAGCTTGCCCTGCTGGTGTTGGTGGGGGTGTGGTTTTCTCCTTGGTAGTTCCTGGAGAAGTTAGTTCCTTACTTTTCGTATGCAGTAGAGTTATGGGGAATTTCAACACCTTATGATATGGAATTCTTTCAAAACACGCTCCTCAGAACTATTTTAGGTGTACCTAATGGTACTCCTATCCCCTTACTCCATGCAGAAACTGGTACATACCCAATTAAAGCTAGAATAATTGTAGGGGCATTTAATTATCGGGCTAGACTCCCCTCACTACCCGGACTTGTCAAGCGGTGCTTCCTGGAGCAAATGAATTTCTCCACTCCTTCTTGTACCAGTTGGTTTACATTTTTATCCAATCATATGCATACCTTTGGTTTTTCTCTGGAATTCTTTTCAAATTCAAATAATGCAAATAATAATCTATTATTTAAAAACAGGGTGCTGGATGTCTTTGCCCAAAGCAATTTGTTTAAATTATCACAAAATAAATTGACCCTTGGTATGCACTTAATAAAACCAAAATTGAATGCGAACATTATCTGAGGTGTGTTATAGTACCATCCCTCCGTGAGGCACTTACAAGGCTACAATTCCAGCCAATGGCATCAGCAACCAGAGGGCCGATTTCACAATATCCCATACAATATGTGCTTCTGCCCTTCCTCCAAGGAAACCATAGAAGGTTTTACCCATTATTTATTGTACTGTCCTATTTCCGCTTCAGCACATGGAAAATTTCTGGAGCCCCTCTTGGTAAGAAAATCATTTTGGCCTGATCCATATAAAATTGAATATCTAATGAATTTAAATAAGGTGGCACTGTTACGGAAATTAGCAAGCTTTGCACGGGCTGCTGCTAAACAAAGAGAATATTTTATCAAAAGTTCCTAAGGTTTTCTAATATTTTATTCGCTGTAATAACACTGTTTTAATGTTTTTTTACTGTTTTTTGTGCATTTTAATCTATTTTATTAATGTTTGGCTACTTTTGTGCAGGTTTTATCTTGTTTGTTATAACCGGTGGTGAAAACAAGAACGGAATGGTAATGAAATATCTGCAAGCAAGCAACCAAGCTCAGAGAGCACCAAGGACTCCACTTCTCTAATTCTTTTTATGTAAGCATGTACTTGGGAGCAGGTTGCCAGAATTAAAGGCATAAGCATTCTGTGTGAACCCCAATGTCTCAAAAATGCAGCATTGCTGCTGTGTTGGTTTAACTATCAAGGAGAACATAGACACTCGAAGATGGCATTTATTCATTCCGCTTCACTTTAGCTTAGGTACCAAGAGTTCCCACTGCTGCATCTGTAATCGTCTTCCTATATATAGCTCCTTGATTATGAACAAATTACAGAAACCAAACTTGACTTTCAAACCACTCCTTTATTGAAAAGCTGTTCTCTGAAACAAGTGTCCAGCACTTGGGCACATTTTCACAGACTATGGTGAAACCACTTGCACCAGCACTGGGAACATCTTGGACAGGAAAACGGGGCATCTGAAGTGTATATTTCAGAGGGACTGTTTATATATGGGGACCAGGTCTTCCCCTCCTGAAATGGAGCCCCAATGTGTGGAAGGAAGTTTTTCTTCGGATGTAATTGGTTTATTCTATTCCATGCCTGGATATTTGCCCCCTGGTTATTATGCAAAGGCGGATTTGTTACATATGGTTTTCTTTTATCTGGTAAAGCTGTTTGGCTGCACAGTAATTCATCCGTCCCGCCGAATGGAAAGCTGTTTGCATTTTCTGCTGGACCAAGCCAGACAGTAGCTGGTACTTTCCATGTATAAGATGGCCTGCTGCTCTCCACAACTTTCTCTTTGGCCCCTGGGGCTGCTTTTCTCGCTTTCCCATCAGGCCATCCACTTTTATGGACATTTATCTTGCTCTTCCCAGCCTGCGGTTCCCTTTTTTGGACATCCACGCTGTTCCTGGTAGCATGTAGATCATTTTTCTGGATGCTCACCTTGCTCTTCCATGCAGGCAACTGGCTTCTCCTAGTCGGAACCTCTTTCTTTTGAGGATATCTTGCCTTACCAGCTTTCAGCTCGCTCTTTTGTGATTGCACATCTACCTTCCCATCCCGTGCTCCCTTTTGGGGGGACAACAAAACAGTATTCTTTCTAGCATATCTCATGTATCCAGGACCTAAATCAGGTTGGTCAAGTCTTTCTTTCTGCCCAGTTGGCTGCCCAGTTCTGGTGTCCAGCTCCTCTTTGGGACAGGACCTGCTCTTCTGTGCTGGAGGCTTCTTAATTTGCACTTCATGCTTTCCAGGAGGACTATCAGTCTTCCCTTTTGGAAGCTTTTTCTTGCTCTGAAGCTCAGGTTTCCCATTCTGCTCTTTTTTCTTAATGGTATATCTCTTTCTCTCCCCACTATATTGTTCGGTTTCTAGCTTTGGGAGCTTGGGGTTCCCAATTTGGATCTCTAGGTTATCATCCTGTTTAATTTTTTCTTTGTACAGCCTACTCTTTCCCCTCTGAGCCTTTTTCTTCCCATTGCAATTCTCACTATTCTCAGGAAAAGCCTCTCGACTGGACCTCCTGTTCCTAGCACGCAGCTCGCTTTTCACAGCAGACCCGGTTTTCATCTCAGTCTGCAACCCATGTCGTCCGTCCTGCCTCCTGAGATAATTCCTGGCCTGAAAATCTGCTTCTTTGGCAGATAATTTATTTTGCTTTGTCTTGTTATTCTTTGGGTGGAACTTCTCCCGCACACGCAAAGGAAGGGGCTTGTTAGGGACCGAATGGCTAAACTCAGATTCTGAGTCTGAACTCAGTTCACTAGACTCAGAAAACTCACTACTTTCAGAACTGGGCTCAGAACTTGATTCACTGGGTGACTCTCCAGATTCGAGACTGAGATTATCCTCCAAATGCGATGACTCATCGGTGGAATCAAAGGTTGAGTCGTCATATTCAGAACAGGAGCTGCTGCCATTCTCTGAAGTGGACTCAGCTCCCTGAATGCTCTGTTTCTCCAATTTTGTGTGGGATTCCTCTTCTCTTGGGCTACTATTCTTGGGTTTCTCATGAGCAGACAGCACACCTGGAAGAAACTAGGTTTTTAATCTAATTAAAGGACAAATTGAGCAACAACCCAGAACATTCAACAATTCCAGCCAGCCAGGCACAAACATTTGTGGTGTTCTTCCTGACCATGTCTGGCTACCTACTCCTATACCCCTGAAGGAATTCCATACCTAAAGAGCTAAGTGGGAAAATGTACTATTGCACAAGGATGTTAGGATATCTCAAAGGATTCCATTTATTATTTTTAACTTACTCTGGAGGCTGAGTGCAGGAAACAGAGCTAGATAAATACACATTGCTTATAATACCACAATTTCTTCCTGTTACTACTGCTGGCTTCTAAAAGCAAACCTAAAAGCCCTCATAAAAATATTCAGAGTCAAGGTAACTCCTTAAAACTTTAAGGATCCAGAAGGAGGGGTTTACAATTTGGAGGATCAGGAATGACATCCTGTGTGTTTAACATCATTAGATAGAGCACACAGTCAGGAAGATCATCACAATTACAACACAGAAGGCACAGTTTATCAAGTATGAACTGTTTAGAATACATGGATTGCAATCAATGTGGTGCAGAAGAGAAAATAGGCACTGCTCTATCAAACTGAGTAACAACCTGATATGCTCAAAATATCAACATACGACTGTGTTCTTACCAATCTCTCTTGTCTGCCAGGTCACTTGGAAGCAAATTACATTTGTATTTTAATTATTTTGCTTCTGGCTTGATGATCCAGGACTCTTACAGTCTAGCTATGCCTAAAATCCCCATGGGAGTAAGACAAGGCTGGATCCAAGCATGAGAGCTACTTTGCCATTTCAGTTCTTCTGCTTCAGGGCCAAAATGCCTGCTATGAATATAAACTGTCAGACACTGACCTGCATCTCCCTGGTAATATTTAGTAAAAAAAGATGGGTAGTGTGTATTGTTATTGCATTCTTCAACACCCCTAAAAGAAGACAATAAAGTGGAGTAGGGATTGGGAAACTGACCAGAATGACACCATTCATGTCTTCATTAACTAAATATCATTACACCATGTTGTGATGAGGAAACACATGTCTTTGGTGGCCACCTGTTCCTCCTAAGTATCCCCTGAACCTCAGGTGTGACCTGTAAATCAGGGAAAGTGGCACAGAGGAACTTATGAGTGTAGTGTTTCTTTATTTTATTTTATTTATTTAATTTTTATCCTGCCTTTATTATTTTTATAAATAACTCAAGGCGATGAACATTCCTAATACTCCTTCCTCCTCCTATTTCCCCAAAACAGCAACCCTGTGAGGTGAGTTGGGCTGAGTGGGAGTGACTGGCCCAAGGTCACCCAGCCGGCTTTCATGCCTAAGGCGGGACTAGAACTCTCAGTCTCCTGGTTTCCCATTGGCTCCTTCCTAGGGCTGAGAGAGAGTGACTGGCCCAAGGTCACCCAGTCGGCTTTCATGCCTAAGGCGGGACTAGAACTCTCAGTCTCCTGGTTTGCCATTGGCTCCTTCCTAGGGCTGAGAGACAGGGACTGGCCCAAGGTCACCCAGCCAGCTTTCATGCCTAAGGCGGGACTAGAACTCACAGTCTCCTGGTTTGCCATTGGCTCCTTCCTAGGGCTGAGAGACAGGGACTGGCCCAAGGTAACCCAGCCGGCTTTCATGCCTAAGGCGGGACTAGAACTCACAGTCTCCTGGTTTGCCATTGGCTCCTTCCTAGGGCTGAGAGACAGGGACTGGCCCAAGGTCACCCAGCCGGCTTTCATGCCTAAGGCGGGACTAGAACTCTCAGTCTCCTGGTTTGCCATTGGCTCCTTCCTAGGGCTGAGAGACAGGGACTGGCCCAAGGTCACCCAGCCGGCTTTCATGCCTAAGGCGGGACTAGAACTCACAGTCTCCTGGTTTGCCATTGGCTCCTTCCTAGGGCTGAGAGACAGGGACTGGCCCAAGGTCACCCAGCCGGCTTTCATGCCTAAGGCGGGACTAGAACTCTCAGTCCCCATTTGGACTTGGGCAACAGGCAGCTAAGTTGCTAAATTACTCACCAGTTTCATTCTGTTTATCACTGAGGGAGCAGGGAAGGTTACGCTTGTTCTCTGAAAGGCAAAATATACCCTGAAGTTATCTGATACAAAAATTGTGTGGTTAGTAGAGTCATTCAGATTCTGAACAATACCATGTGTTTAGTTATAAAATGATTAAAATACCAAAATGCAAAGAAACAGTAATGATTTAAGTGTTCAAACACTTTGATGCCAGAAAGTTTATTAAAAGAATATCAAATGCATCTCAATGTCGGTTAGGAGCAGCATTGCTACAGAAATACAGGGACCATCCTGCATGTGTTTATAGTTGGAATTTTGCTGCAGAAATTGATCATAAGCCTCAGGCTAATATTTAAAGAACACAGATTTCACAGATGTACTTCCATGCTTACAAAGAGTATTTTTCCCATTGCAAATCTGTGACTTTCTCTCTGGCAGCCAGTTAGTCCTAGGTGATATTCTGTCCTAGTCATTCGTTAGAGGTAGGGATGATTCTGACCAAGAGATAAATCAGACTCATGTTAATGAACTGAATACATTAATTCCAGCTTCTGATCAATTGTTGGAGCAAATAGCTCAACAAAGCTGACCAGACTTTGCAGGATATAATGGGATCACTAAAAGGGAACTTGATTTGAAAATAGGAGAAAATCCATTCAATAGGTTTTGTATCTAACATGTATAATAGATGCTACACTTTAGATATAACATGAGAAAATCATTTTTGAGACAAAGGATATGGCTGCATTGCATTCCTGGGGGGCATTTAATTATTAAAAAATGCAAACAGTGTGCTCATGCTGTCATTTATTGCCCTGACATTAATCAGAATAGAAACAATTTTATAAGAGACTGTTGGTGTCAGAAAGAGAGATGATCAAATCTAACTCATCTATAAAGAATGTTTTTTGAGCTCTTGGTTTAAAGTTGCAATAGATTTATTTGAACACGAGAGGCAATAATATTTACTAGTTTTGGGTTATTTTTTTCATTAACCAGAAATGTGTGAGATTCACTGAATACTAGATTTGTTATTCATAGAATAAAAATGGTTTTTCTTTGCAATGCATGGATTAAATAGATTAATTACCAGAAGTACAAGCTAGCCTCTTCTTGAACACACCCAGTGAACAGGAACCCATCAATTTTCAAGGTAGTTGGTTTCACTATCAAACTGCACTGTTGGAATTTTTTCTGTGATTCAACTGGTATTTGCCCTCCTGTAATTTAAATTAATTATTCCATGTTCTGCATTCTATTATGATAGAAAACAGGTCTAGACCTTCTTCTGTGCAACAGTCTTTCAGATAATTTAAGGGTACTATCATATCCTCCTTGCCTCCAATCTTCTCAAGACTAAATATTCTTAGTATTTCAAACTCTCTTCATGAGCTAGACCAGAGCTTTCCAAACTGTGTGTCGGCTGCAGTGTCTGGGTGTGTCGTTGCGGCTGCTGCTGCCTCTGAGCCCTGCCAGGATTCCACGCAGGTCCTAGTGCCTGCCTTGTGCCTTGCTGCCTCCAAACCCGCTGTGATTCCACGCAGGTCCTAGTGCCTGCCTTGTGCCCTCCTGTAAGAGTGTGTCACGAAATGATGCCCTGTTGTAAGAGTGTGTCGCTAAACGATGCATGTCTAAAAAGTGTGTCACCAACATGAAAAGTTTGGAAAGCTCTGAGCTAGACCATCAGCATGTTATATCAAGTCTAGGACAGCCACGGGCAAATAGGTATGAAATCCTCATTGTTCTTCTCTGGATTGCATGAAAATTATTAAACTTACATTGCAGAATGCTAAAGAAACAAACATTTTTATTTGTTTAGAATTAATGACTTACAGGTCAGCATTTTTAGAATAAGGTAACTCTTTGCAAAGTTTTTTTTTTCAACAGAACTCTTTGTATAAGATTATCAGTCGTTACCAATGTCACATGTCATGTTCAAATGAATAAGGAAAAATAAAGTGGCATGAAAGAGGAAAATATATTATGACAAAGCAGCAAAACTGTTACCACAATGGAATGTCAGTGATAATGTATAAAAGCAAATGCTGGAATAATGAAACAGTAACTGGGCAGGTTGTTCCACATTCCTGAATTAAAGATGATAATGGAGTTTTATGCAGAAGAAACTGAAAGGAGATGAAATTGATACAATCTACAGCATATTCAAAGAGCTCACATAATTCTTCAGTAGCACTGATGTCAAATACGGAGAATGCTAATGAAGAGTCACGGGTCATATTGGTTAAACAAATACTAGTTAAGAAAATCTACATACATATAAAAGTGTAGCACCAAAATGATTTAACAACTATCATACAAGAGTAACAATTATATTTTAGTTAAGTGATTTATTTGTGTTTGGAAATAGAGAAGATATAATGATTTAATATTATTCTTTCTTGAATGACCTAGGATTTTAAGTAGAGAGATGTCACATGAACAGCCACAGCAGCTGAGGGAAAGGAGGGAAGAGGAGATGCTGCAAGATTGGGAGGCAGGCCAATTGGGTATGCTGCTGAGGGGAGGGCAGGAGAGAGGGGGAGATGTGCATTAGCTTTGCCCTATTTACTCCAAAAATTCATTCCAGAGTCCCTCAGGGATCCCTCTGCATTTTGCTTCATTCAAAATCCAGAACTGCCAAAGCATTCTGAATTGTTTTTCTGCTGAGCCATGCCAATCTGAATCAGCAGAATTTCTGGAATGGAATGTTTTGTTCCAGTTTCAAAACAAAACCTATTTTTCTTAATTTTGAGTTAGAATAATCAATCAGCAAAGGTGATGGAAGATCTACTTCCCTGCTTTGACTCCTCATTCCCTCTTTGACACTACCCAGCATGCCTCTTATTGGTTAGACTGATGTTCTCAGGGCTCTTCCTGTTTCTGTTCCTTTTTCCCACAATCCCCCTCTCTATTCTTGGATAGTAGGCTAGATACCATGCCAAGTTGCATGTGGTCTAGCAGACTACATGGTCTTTCATTGTTTCACTTATATTACAGCCAAACCATATATTTCAGTTTTCTATCTAATGTTATGTATTTATTTCAAACATTTGCATGCTACAGAATCATCAAATACAATAAAAAAAAACCCACAAAACATAAAACTGAATTTGTCCTACGATGCCATCCCATAAAAATCCACTAAAAACTAAAATCAAAATGAAAACTCAAAACATGCAAGGGCAATCCAGGTCTACCATGAGTGTCCTGAAGCCCATGTGAATAAAATCATTTACATGCCTTGTGACAATCTCAGGGTGTGGGACTGTTACTTTCTGAAGTTCTCTTGGAGGAAGATTTTTGAACTATATTATTAAAGTAGTACATATCCACCCAGAGAAATGTAGAAGTATGCTGTATATCATCATCATCATCATCATCATCATCATCATCATCATCATCATCTCTGCCATTTCAAGACAGCAGATTATTTGTAACCGTGAGACCACCAGAATTCCTTCCCAGATTTTAAGCCTTGTATTCCAAGTTCTAAAACTCAGGGATGGAACTAGGGTCTGTGTCACCCGGGGCAAACGTGGATTCCGCACACCCCCATGGGTTATTTTGTCATTTTGGCGCACCCCCCAGTGCGGCGCCCGGGGCACATGCCCCGCTTGCCCCCCACTAGTTGCGGCCCTGGGCAGTTGTCCGTTATCCTTCCTCTGAGGCAGGACTTCCAGAATTTTTTTTTTTGTTTAATTCTGTGGAAATATTTCCAGAAGTGATTTAGCATCATGAAAGAACAAGGTTTCAGAGGGGGTATTTTGAGGGTATAAAGAAATAAATATATACATGTAAAATATATTTATAAAACTAAAAGTGGACAACCTCATGTTGTAGATTGGAATTAAGGAGGAACTCAGGATTTTTTAAAAAAATAAAGGCAGCTGATGTGAACTTCCAAAACAGTGGCCTAAGACATATCACAGGATAAAAAGAGTACCTTTTCTCCCCTATGAACAGCATTATGAAGAAGTGGAGGAAAGTAACACGCGATCATATTCTCATCCTGTCATCTTCTGTGCATGAAAACATACCATATTCCATTTGCAAGCCTTTGCATTTTCCTAAAGGCTCTCTTTTTTTAATTTCCATTAAAAAAACTCATTAGATGTAAAAGGTCTCATGACAGTTACTGCTAGGACTTATCCATCTGGAACGATGCCGAATCAATGTGTTGGTAATGCAAAGTAAGGGCGCCATTGAAGGGAGGGTAACCTAGGAAGGATGAAGATGCTGGGTCTTTACCATTCGACAGCACTTTGTATGCTTCCATTATCTCCTTTGACTTCTCTTCAGCCTCTTTTTTGTTATCGGGGTTTTTATCAGGATGCCACTTCTTCAGCTGCATTCTATACCTATTCAATTACAGGGAAGGCCACAAACAATAAATCTCTTGAGCAAACTATTAATTCCATTCCAAGCTGCCTTTCATTCTAGAATATCTCTCCAAGAATCAGAAGGAAGCACATTGGACAGATACTTCCACTAGCACCAAGGAAAACAGGACAATACAGGTAGGCCTCATTTAGCAACTGCCTAGTACAGCGACTGTTTGCATTTATGATGATGATGAAAAAGTAACCATCCAGAGCCAGTTTGGTCTAGTGGTTAAGGTGCTGGGCTGGAAACCAGGAGACTGTGAGTTCTAGTCCCGCCTTAGGCCTGAAAGCCGGCTGGGTGACCTTGGGCCAGTCACTCTCTCTCAGCCCAACTCACCTCACAGGGTGGTTGTTGTGGGGAAAATAGGAGGAGGAAGGAGTATTAGGTATGTTCGCCGCCTTGAGTTATTTATAAAAATAATAAAGGCAGGATAGAAAATAAAATAAAATAAAATAAAATAAAATAAAATAAAATAAAATAAAATAAAATAAAATAAAATAAAATAAAATAAAATAAAATAAAATAAAATAAAATAAAATAAAATAAAATAAAATAAATAATAAACTGTGCGACCAATCCTCGCATTTACAACCTTTGCAGGTCTGTAAAGCAAAGGAAAGCTGAAGTAAGATCTTAAACACTGTCACAGTTTCACTTAGTGACCGCTTCACTTAACAGCCAAGTTGCCAATCCCAATTGTGGTCGCTAAACAAGGACTACCTGTATCAGGTTTTTGAACACATTCTGAAAATTAAATATTCTGTGCAGAAAACTCTCACTACAACACCCCATGGAGGAATAATTCTGCTCCATTTTGCAACCAGCTAGCTATGGCTTTTCTTAGCACACTTCATCTCAGCACACTTCACTCCATGCCTTCTATGCCTGCACACACAGACACAAACAAAAAACAAAGCTCTCTTCGAGTATTACAAAAAGGAGTAACAGGAAGAAGAGCAAATCCCACCCCTCACAAATGGTGCTGCTGCTAATTGACTTTCAAAGGTGTTCTTGCTTTCCACAACAATGTTTGTGGCAAAGAAATTTTCCACCCCACACACGATGCCTTTCACACGAGCAGAACATTTTGTCAAAAGTACGGATCTCTCTAACGTAGAGTATCTTCATGTTAGGGAGCCAATAAGGCAGATGGAGCTCACGTGCCTGGATGAAATTTATTTATTTTTCTATCTAGCTTTCTATCACCGCCCATCTCCCCCGAAGGGAGATTGCTAGTACAGCTGGTAGAAGCCATTTCAGTGGGAGGCATTCTGCAAACGGTCTGCCCCACGTTGGCAGTGGCTCACTCCTGGGCCCCACATTCACTTCCTCCCTACAGATTAGCAGTCCTGTGCAGGAAAGGGTGGGACTTTGGAGCTTTGTATTCACAGAGCAAAATTGACAAATGTGTTCAGTGATGCCAAAGGCCTGGCCTTTTGAACGCAAGGCTGCACTGCCTATGCATTAATGGTTACTGTCTTTGCACCAGTACCGCCACCTCTCCATTTGGATCTATGAAGGCAGCACTGCCTGCCAGGTCCCAGGTAACCCGAGGGGCCGCCGCCGCCGCCGCCCTGGCACCATGAGCTGCCAACTGAGCCTGGGTGCCAGAGAAGAGTGGAGGCAATGGGCAACAACTGAAACTGCAGCTGCAGGAGTGCCAAGGTAGCCCAGAAAGTGGAAAAGCCATTCACCTAGATGCACAGCCCCTGTGGAGGAGAGTCCCTGCCATCTTGCCCCAAGCCAAATGGTGCCCAAGGCCAGTAGGGAGGGCAACAACACTATCGGGCCCATACCAGTAAAAGCATGGGAGGAAAGCTCCTCGCTGTGGAGGCAACAGTTTTCACGATGGGAGGAAGGCACGTGCCGATGAGCCCCAGGGCTATTGATTCCTAGGTAGATCAGATAGATCAGCGCTTCTCAAACAAGTTGGTCTCAGGACCCCTTGACATTCTTTAAAATGATTGAGGACCCCAAAAAGCTTTGGTTTATGTGAGTTATATCTATTGGTATTTACTGTACTAGAAATTAAAACTGAGAAATTTAAAAATATTTATTTATTTGACTTTGCAGACCCCCTGAAACATTCTCGGGGACCCCTAGGGATCCCCAGAACACACTTTGAGAACCACTGGGATAGATGGTTGGGAGTGCATCATTTCCCATCATTTCCCAGTAAATTCAGACAGGTAGTTTTTATAGACAAGAGTCTTAGGCTGATCCAAGAGACACGTTTCTGTTCCAATAAGAACAGTTTCTTCATGGATAAATAAATATACAGTACCTGAGTGTAGGGCTCAGGCCAAGAATTTTAGAAAGCAAGCTACGATGCATCTTTTTGATGTAGTCTCTTGATTACTACTGTATATTACTAGATTATATTGCTAGATTACTATATTACTAAATTATTTTACTAGATTATTGCTTTTTTTTCTAACTATGGTATAATGCTAGTTTTATTTTTTATTTTAATCAATTGGGTATTTTATTCTTTTGTTGTTATTAGATGCCTTGAACACCATTTCATGGCAGAAAGGTAGGGTACACATCCAATTAATTAACCAATTAATAGAACTAAACCTATATTCTTGTTTACTCCAAGCTTTTTGGTTTTTAAGCAGCCTTATTTTGGGTTTAACATTGTTAAAAACCATTGTCAGACTGCTATAAATTGCTCAAAAACCTACCAGTATTTCCTGTTTTATTTTCTGCTCTCCCCTGTACTTTGACTGATTATCTGCCATCAAGTCATTGTCGACTCTTAGCAACCACATAGATAGATTTTTCCATGATCTCCCCTGTACTAGGGGATCACTACTATCATACCCTACTATTTAATAGTGATGATGTGCACCTGAGAAAAAGTCTAATTCTTAATCAGTTTCGGTGTTTGGAGCACAGTGAATAACTAGAGAAGGTGATCTTGCCAATAATAACCGCCCAGAGTCCCCTCTGTGGGGGGAGATGGGCGGTGATATAAGTTGGATAAATAAATAAATAAATAAATAAATAAATAAATAAATAAATAATCGTGCTAAATCGAAGTTTTAAAGGATTTGCAAGACATGGTATTCTAGATGTTACTGCAATTTCTCACCGCTGACCATGTTGGCAAGAAATGATGGGATCTGGTTCAACAATGTATGGAGAGTCACATATTGCTGATCCTTGTTTTAAAAGGACGTTTCAGACTTTTAGCTAGGAGTTAAGAAGCTTTAATTTTAGTTAAAAGAATGAAAAAAAACCAGAAAGGAAAAGCTATTAAAACATGTACGAAAACAAAAGGTACAGAAAGTTATCCCTACTGAAATTTAAATTGAATATCCTTGGTTAATGTTCTTGATAAAAACAGAAGATCCCAGAAAGTATAAAGAAATTCTCTCTGCCCAAACAGAGAAACTGGTGGGTTTGGGGATGGACCCACGTTCTTTTGTTCTCTGTAAGCACCAAAGGCTGGAAGAAGGTGGAGCATGCGGAACACCGACTTACGCCATTTTAATATCCTCCTGGGAGGCATTTGGAGTGACCCCCAGGATCTTGTAATAATCTATTGCATCGTTTGTCCCTCCTGTAGAGAGGCCTGAAGGGATCCCGGAATGTCTTGGCAGACCCATGGAAGCTGGGAACAGGTAGTTGCTGGAAATACCTGGCCCTAGAGAAGAAAAAAATAACAACTTGCTGGTCTTTGAATGAATGGGCACACTTTATATCCCATAATCCAAAAGGCCTTTTGCCACTGCTAAATTGTAAGTGCTATCTACCCATCAGGAAATCAATATAACGCTACAACAATATGATGCTTTTTGTCCACTTTCCCTATACTTATCTCACTTCTATTGCCTCTGTCTCAAATCACTGCAGTCAGTGTCTCCCCTCCAGGGCAGTGGGTGACCAATTTATAAAGTACTAGACAACCTGTGGCCCGTTGGGTCATCGTTTCAGAGATATTTCCTTACCAGATTCCTCAATGCCTTCAACAGTGGCAGAGCTTCTGATGTACTGCCTTCACTGGAAAAGTTCTTAAAAATTTAGGGAGATATTCAGAGATGTATCAGCCCAAGTCATTCATATTGAACTGTATAGCACAGTCAAACATCAGGAGTTGACTACAGGAAATGTTTTTATGACATTTCGTATTATGTTTTATAATAATTTATATGTCATAAAATGTTTTATAAAATTTGTCAAATTTCAATTCCACAGGAGTCATGGGTCCTGGATTTTGGATGCATTCTGTAAGTTAGCCCATTTGAGGTACCTTGGTTCAAAAATTGTTGGCCTATGATGCATCGTTTTGCCCAGTTAAAGGTTACAAACAGACACGAGAGTTTTAGTAGTATATAGATTAACACATGTTATGACCTGTGGTTACAACAATAAACTTATTTACTTACTTACTTATAGATTAACACCTATACAGTTAAGGATGACTTAAGCCTGTCACATTCACTAACTGGGGACAAGATGAAGGCAACATCCAATCTGTTTGGATTACTGCAATGCACTTTACATGGGGCTGCCTGTATTGGTATATGGGAATGACCTTGAGAGACAAGGGGAAGAGGTGTTGGCTAGGGAATGATCAGATAAAAGGGCGAGGAGTCCGCAACTGCATAACAGGAAGAGAAAGAGAATGTTCATCTACAGGAAGAGAAAGAAACTTAGAAAGGATCCATCCTAACTTGTCAGGCAGTAAAAATTGATGGCGAGAGATTTGTACTTTCAGACTTGCAAGATTCTGTTAATGTAGCCTTACAATAAAGTAGAATTAGCTCATCTTGTCATGTTTCCTGTCTGGTCTACCTGGGAGGCTGACACTGCCCTTGAAGACCACTCAGAAGCTACAACTAGTCCAGAACACAGTGGTTTGTACAGTATTTGGTCTTCCCAGGTTTGCCCACGTTACACCTCTGTTGCGCAAGCTGCACTGGCTCCCAATTTCTTTCTGGGTGCAATTCAAGGTGCTGGCTATCACCTTTAAAGCCCTACATGCAATGGACCAGGTTATCTGCAGGACCGCTTCTCCCTGAGAATATCTGCCCGTCCTACCAGATCAGATAGGGTAGGCATGCTCCAAGTCCCTTCCCTGAAATCCTGCCTCCTAGTGGGACCTCGGAAGCGTGCCTTTTCTGTGGCTGCCCCTACCTTATGGAACACCCTCCCCACCCCACCCCCGGTGATTCGGCAGGCCCCCACCCTTTTAGCCTTTCAGAAGGCCATCAAGGCCTGGCTTTTTACCCAGGCGCTGGGGTAGAATGAGGATATCTGGAGCTGGTTGTGGGGCATCTCAAGGGGATGATTGAGGCACCGGGTTTTTGTTTTTTGTTTTTATGGTTTTATGGTTTATGGTTTTATAGCTATTGGTTTTATTGCTGTGAGCTGCCCAGAGTTGTCTTTCAGATGGACAACCATACAAATCTTTAAAAAAAAAGGAGGATACAGAAAAAGAGTTATTATCATATCTGTGCCATGATAGATACAGGTGGGGAAAAGTTCAAAGTCTTATCTAAATTCTGAACTTGGCTCATTCCTTTAACTGTAGCTGATCCATACTCAAAGCCACTGGAAAGCAGATAGTAATGCAATAGACAAAGAGAAGTTTGAGACTTGGATGAAGTCTCAACAGGTTGGAAAAAGAAGCTTGTCTGCCAGATACAGCCACATCATATAAACAGAAAACAGGTATAAGCAATGAACTGTTTTTCAAAAGTTAAGTGCTACAATAAAGTATCAGCATCATATTCTTTCTTAAAAGCCAGAATCTTATCTCTCCTCCCCTGTTTGAGAGCCATACTTTTTTTCTGAGTTATAACGAAATTTAAAAATTGCTAGAAGATGGAACAGGAAGTCTTTGCGCACATAAATATTGTTTTCAATAATGGGGGGGGGAACAATTTGCCATGTTAGAGGTCCCATAATATGCATGTACCTGTGTGCACACTTGCTTCTTTACTCATCTCATCTCTCCTAGGAATCTTGAGTAGGGGTGCTGAGAGGAAGGAGGAAGCAGTCAAATTTCCTTTTTCCCCACAACAAATTACACATCTTAAGATTCTATTGTCATTTTAATGAGCAACTAATGATCTGGTTCCTATCAATCAGTCAGGTGATCTATTTGCTGGTGGGGACCAGATCACTTGATCTCTTGCCATTAATGGTAGTGGGAAATCAGTGATCCGTTTCCTACTCTAATCCAACGGAAAAGGTGAGCAGAGATCTTCACAGACCTGCACGTTTTGTGACTGAAGGCTGAAGATTGCCCATCCATGCTTTCCAATGAGTATTAAGGCCCTCTCCTACACACAATGAATGTAATCTTATTTAATGAAAGGCAGGTGTTTTCAAGTGACAAAAAGTGATTTGGCCAATTCAAGATGATTTAATGAAGTCTAGGACTGGCCTTTTGGGTAGTTCCACAAATTATACAACCAAACAGATGAAGCCTATGTCCTACCTTGCAGTGCCAAAAAGATTTTCCTTTGGTATTATCTTTTTCCCCATGTAGGCAGAGTTATAATCTCTGAAGGCTACTTGCTACTTACCTGGGATAAGACAGGGAGAGGTTGATTGTGATGTCAGGGGCACTACCACTTGCATTCAGGTTTTGTGATTGGTTGCCCACAAGTAATAGACTGACTTTATGCCGGGCTGAATGAATCACAAGCCGGAGTTGAGATTGCCGGGAGAAATATCAACAACCTCAGATATGCAGACGATACCACCCTAATGGCAGAAAGTGAAGAGGAACTAAAGAGCCTCTTGATGAGGGTGAAAGAGGAGAGTGCAAAAGCTGGCTTGAAACTCAACATTAAAAAAACCCAGATCATGGCATCTGGTCCCATCACTTCCTGGCAAATAGAAGGGGAAGAAATGGAAGCAGTGACAGATTTTATTTTATTGGGCTCCAAGATCACCGCAGACAGTGACTGCAGCCATGAAATTAAAAGACGCTTGCTCCTTGGGAGGAAAGCTATGGCAAACCTAGACAGCATATTAAAAAGCAGAGACATCACCTTGCCGACAAAGGTCCGTATAGTTAAAGCTATGGTTTTCCCAGTAGTAATGTATGGCTGTGAGAGTTGGACCATAAGGAAGGCTGAGCGCTGAAGAATTGATGCTTTTGAACTGTGGTGCTGGAGAAGACTCTTAAAAGTCCCTTGGACTGCAAGGAGGTCAAACCAGTCAATCCTAAAGGAAATCAACCCTGACTACTCATTGGAAGGACAGATGCTGAAGCTGAAGCTCAAATACTTTGGCCACCTAATGCGAAGAGAGGACTCACTGGAAAAGACCCTGATGCTGGGAAAGACTGAAGGCAAAAGGAGAAGGGGACGGCAGAGGATGAGATGGTTAGATAGCATCACTGATGTAACGAACATGAATTTGAGTAAACTCCGGGACACGGTGGAGGACAGGAAGGCCTAGCGTGCTATGATCCATGAGGTCACGAAGAGTCGGACATGACTAAACGACTGAACAACAACAAACAACAAATAAACACAGTATAAGGGAAATTCCACACAGCAGTCTAACCTGCTTATCTGCCATGCTGCTCCTAGCTGTTTCTTAAGCCAGCTTCAGAAATTCCAGTCTGGACTGCCATGGGTTGGCAATGAAGTTGAACTGGGGCTTAGTCTGAACTATGGCTACCATAAGACCTGATGGGTGATTCCCCTGCTTCTTCCTTTTCCATCCTTGCAAGGAAGACAAGCCTTGCTGGCTAGTTCCTGTGTGGACTGGTCTACCAGTGGCTGGCTGCCCTTTCCTTTTAGGGATTTATCTCTTCTCATTAATCCCTGTGCCTTGCCTTTGCTTTTCCAGATGTTTGCATGCATAGATGCCTTCATACCCCACCCCACCCTTCCCACATTATCTCTTTTGACTCTAACACAGACCTTTTAATTTTCCCCTTATGGTATGGTCATTGCTCTGATGTTATAATAATCAAAGCAATAGAGAACAAGTTATTATCTGGATCCCACATTCCTCTGTGGGTCCATGGAAACTTTGTAGCAAGGAAGAATGGATAGTTCAGCTTCATAGAAACAAATCAGCAAGAAGATGCCTTCTAAAAATAAAGGAAAGGGATGGGAAACTTTGCAGTACTTTAGGAGGGGATTGGAAAGCAAGGAGAACATACTGCACCCAGCCTGGCAGGAACTGGAAGGGCTTCTGCTACTTTCTTTAGAATTATATTTTTCTATACATATACATTATACAATAGCTTTCTCTCTCTCTCTCTTTTTTGGCAGCAGTCATTTCTTGTACACATTTTAATCATCCACAGCTGCTTCCACTTCATCATTCCACCAAGCATAATTTTACATATTTGCTATTATATTCCCCATTAACTCCGTGCACTTCTTTGGCACTCTATAATTCTTTTCATTCTGTTGCAAGCAGCTTCCACATCTCCTCTTCCCTTGCATCCACTTTTTTATTGAAGAAATTTTTAACAAGATAGAAACAATACAAATATTAGAAAAGAAACAAAGAAAATAAGAAAGAATAGGAAGGAAGGAAGGAAGGAAGGAAGGAAGGAAGGAAGGAAGGAAGGAAGGAAGGAAGGAAGGAAGGAAGGAAGGAAGGAAGGAAGGAAGGGCTTCCAATCTTTTTGACAGTGGTTATAAATGCATTTATATTTTACCCATTCTCTCTAAGGTTACACCATAATTTCCTTCTTTCCATAAGCTACCCTTTCTAAACCTGAAACACATAAACCACATTTTTTTCTTTTTTCAGCAAAAAGTCCATAAGGGGTTTCCAGTCACTGATAAATGTAGTTATTCTTTTTCTAATCAAACAAGGTAATTCTGCCATCTTTGCCAGTTCTCTCATCTTCACCAACTATTCCTCCATTGTGGGTATTTCAGACTCTTTCCATTTTTGTGCACATAATAGTGTCATAGCAGTAATTATATATAAAAATAATCTTCCATGGCCCTTTTTTAATGGACTGTCCATTAATCCCAGCAAGAAAAATTCTGGTTTCAGTTGAATCTTTAAAATTCTTTGTATCATTATATGTATTTGAACCCAGAAATGTATGGCTTTTTTACAAGTCCACCAGGCATAATAAAATGTCCCTTCATGTTGTCCACATTTCCAACATAAATTTGAAGTACCTTTATACATTCTAAACAATTTTTCTGGAGTCATATACCAACGGTACATCATTTTATAAAAAATCTCTTTTAGGTTATAACATAATGTAAATTTCAAATCTTTTAACCACATATTTTCCTACTGTTCCATCAGTATATTGTGTCCAAAGTTCTTAGCCCATTTTATCATACAGTCTTTCACTTGTTCTTCCATTTCAAATTTCAATAAAAGTTTATACATTTTAGCAATTACATGTTCATCATTTGTACATAGTCCAACTTCAAATTCTGTCTTCTGCTGCTCAATCCAAATGTCCTATTATCTACCTTAAATTTTTCTCTTAACTGTGCATACGAAAACCATTGAAAACTAAATCCCTCTGCGGCCAATTGCTCTTCATTTTTCCCAAGAATTATTCTTGACACTATCAAATAATGGTTCCACATTCAGAACATCCAATCACTCTTGTATCTTTCACTAATTTCTTTAGTCTTTTGTCACAATCAGTTGAAAAATATTTTCCACATATATGCATGAATAGACAGCATAAGCCATGTATTTGAAAGACATCTTTTTTTAAAGTTGATATTGCCCCCAAAATTTCATGCCTTAGGCATGAAAGCCGGCTGGGTGACCTTGGGCCAGTCACTCTCTCTCAGCCCAACTCACCGCACAGGATGGTTGTTGTGGGGAAAATAGGAGGAGGAAGGAGTATTAGGTATGTTCGCTGCCTTGAGTTATTTATAAAAATAATAAAGGCGGGATAAAAATTAAATAAATAAAATAAAATTACCATTCTCATTTATTCTTGAGTCTCTGAATGGCCCATTTGTTTTTTCTGTACTCTTGTCTCCTTACCACTTACCTCCTCATGTTACTGAACAGAACCATTTTTCTTCCTTAATCACATATTCATTCAGGATGTTACACTCTCCCCCCCCCCCAAAAAAAAACCCTCATCCCTGTTTTTTTATTATCATCATCATCACAATTCGCTGGAGTGTACCATGCAGCTATCACCAACCTATGAGCTCCTAATTTATATGCACACAGAACAATCTATAGGGGCGCGATGGCTCAGTGGTTAAGACGCCAGGCTTGTCGATTGGAAGGTCGGTGGTTTGAGACCCGAGCGCCGCGTGACAGAGTGAGCTCCCGCACTCGTCCCAGTTCTTGCCAACCTAGCAATTCGAAAGCATGCAAATGCAAGTAGATAAATAGGTACCACTTCCATGGGATGGTAACAGCGTTCCACACGCGTCATGCCGGCCACATGACCGCGGAAGCATCTTCGGACAGGGCTGGCTCTTTTGCTAAGAAACGGAGATGAGCACCGGCCCCTAGAGTCGGACACGACTGTGCAGGGGAAACCTTTACCTTTACAGAACAATCTAGAGGCACCACTTCATATATTTTAGCCCTTTCATTCATAATTAAACCTATGCCCTCACTTCCATACATGTATTCATCAGCTGCACTCCATAAGATCAGATCTCCTTCATCTATTATATCCTTCCCCTAATATCATAAACATACAACGTAACTATTTTCTTTCTTTCATTTCATTTATTAACTCTTTAACATTTATTCCTCTTACATTCCAAGTTGCAATCTTCCATATGCCATGGTTGTCACCAGTAGGGCCCATAAGATACTGACCTCCACCACCTATCATAGCTTTAATCAATCAAAGCTTTTACATAACACTTTTAAGAAGAAAGAGTAAACTAGGTTACCAAGCTTAATTATGGCCATGCCACATGCAGCATTCCCTGCTTATGAGGAGGGCAGGTCAGGCCAGTTTGGCACATTTTGGCAAGTATGCCACAAGCACATACTCACATTATACCCAGGTTTTATCTCAAGCAAGCTCACACTATTCTATGCAAGCCATGATCTTTAATCTAGAGGCTACCTTACAAGCCAATATAAAATTTTGCTTTTATATTGCACATTGTAAGAAGTGTCACAGTCAGAAATCTTGGCCACCACATCCTTTTTTCTTCTGAAAAACACAAGTATTTCCTCCAGCATAGATTAAATAAGAATACTGAGTACAAAGTCGCTGTTCCCAACCTTTATTAAACAGCCCATTGCCCTTTGCTGGCCTCCTTCCTAATGGATCCCATAATTGTGCGTTCTCCCTGTACTGGTAGGTAAGTAGATTTAGAGGAATATGATCTTGCCCAAGAACCTTTGTCAGCCATAGTGGAGTTGATTGGTTACATGTGAGGGTAATCCTGTTCCCTTTGGCAAAGAACTCTTTTCTCTGACTAAGGGTTTCATTCCTCCTTCAGTGTTCTCCTCCTTCTCTCCTTTCCCCCCCCCCCTCTTTTAAGGACAATCTTCTCGCTAGCCAGTCTCCCCCAGCACATCGGTGCCTAATTTCACCTAGGATCCACTTTGTATCTACTGGTTGATTAATTCTTCTCATCTGGGTCTTCACAGTATTCATATCAGGCACGTGATGTGTTCCTCCTGACTTACTGCCAATATACGGGATTTGATTTATATGCAGGTTACTGCTAGAACTCATAAATATGGGATTCATCATCCTCAGACTGGAACTCATCATCTTGGTGAGACTCGCTGTCTGTGCGAGAATTACTGTCCTCTGCAGGGGATTCATCTTCTGCTGTGTAGTCCTTTGTACTTTTGACAGGGAAGATGCGTCTTACCCTACGAACCTCATAGACAGAATCAGAGTCACAGTCCTTGCAAATAAACTGAGGTGCAGATCTGTACCTGGTGGGCTCACTAGGAATAAAATGCCCTCCTGTTTCCCTAATGGATGTTCTGTCAGCAGGCACACCTGTAAAAAAGGAGGTTCTGGTGTTAACACTCAAGACCATACCATTCTCCAGAAACAAATGCCCCATTTTTTAATCTCAGTTAGAACATAGGAAACTACCTTGCCCTGAGTCAGACTATTGAGCCTTCTGGCATAAAACAGTCTACTCTTTCCAAAAACTGGGAATGCCAGGGACTGAACCTCCAAGTGAGATTTGCTGCATTAGAGAGCACGTGGTTTATTATGGCCACCATTACTGATTTTAGCTGTAATTTAGATATATTTCATTACATCGACCCGTCCCACCCGATCAAGCAGAGAGGGCATGTTCTGGGCCCCATCCATGAGAGATTGTCGATTGGCGGGGCCCAGGAAGAGCGCCTTCTCTGCCGTGGCCCCCGCCCTGTGGAACACTCTTCCCCCAGAGGTGAGGCAGGCCCACTCTCTCCTGGCCTTCCGGAAAAGGGTAGAGGCCTGGCTCTGCCATATCGCTTGGGGCGGGAGGGGGGATAATCAATCCTGGGGGTGGTTAGCGCTCTAAAGAGGCCCCCGTGTATTTATGAATTTAAACTAAGAATATCACCATCCTGGATTTTATATTTTATATTTATATTTATACTTTTATGTAAGAGATACTGTTTTTATTTTCTTTTAATATAAGGGGAAGGAGAAATTGTATTTAGTGATTTTTATAATGTGCTAAATGGAATGATTTATAGAAATAATGTGATATTGGTCTGATATAGAGTAAGGGATTAATTATGGAAAATTGTTGTATATTCTTGCTGTTTAAAGTCAGAAGTCATCTCTTTACGTAATCTTTTAAAAAAATTTCTTCTTGTGTTTCTACACTTTTTTAGTTTTTTCTTTTTTCTTTTTGTAGTTTTTTTTCTTTTTTGTAGTTTTTATCTTTGCTTCAAACCTAATAAAAATTCTTATTAAAAAAAAAGATACCGTTCTTATTGTATTTTAATCTGCTTTTAGTTTGTCTTATTGTAAACCGCCCAGAGTCCCTCTTTTGAGGGAGATGGGCAGTGACGAAATTTGAAATATAAATAAATTAAATAAATAAATAAATAAATAAATAAATAAATAAATAAATAAATAAATACTTATGTTTAATCATGGGATCATTGATATTTTTTTTAACTTTGCAGTTCCCAGAAAAATAAGGTTTTAAATTTCTTAACACTGTAGTCCATTATTTTAGGAGAAATCTTGTCTGATTCATGTATACATTTATAAATATTTATTCCAAGCAAATGAAAAACCCAAACAGTTCAGTTAAAGAATCTTTGTGCTAAAACAGTTTGGAGCACCTTCCATTGGGTCATTCCTGCATCCTGGATCTTTTATGGCAATGAGTTATTGCCACTCACATGCATTACACTCGTTTGTTTAGTATAACATATTTCTTGTACACTAAATGGAAAAATCTCAATATATTATGCCTTTGTCCATACAGCAGAGCTTTCCAAACTGTGTGTCGCGACACGTTAGTGTGTCGGCTGCAGTGTCTGGGTGTGTCTCGGCGGCTGCTGCCTCCGAGCCCTGCCAGGATTCTGCGCAGGTCCTAGTGCCTGCCTTGTGCCTTGCTGCCTCCAAACCTGCCCTGCCAGGATTCCACGCAGATCCTAGTGCCTGCCTTGTGCCCTGCTGTAAGAGTGTGTCGCAAAATGATGCCCTGCTGTAAGAGTGTGTCGCCAAATGATGCATGTCTAAAAAGTGTGTCACCAGCATGAAAAGTTTGGAAAGCTCTGCCATATAGGAAAAGGCCATAGCTCAGGGACAGCACATTAGGTTCAACCTTTAGCCTCTCCAGGTCTAAGTCTGAAACCTTGGAAATCTGCTGTGAATTAACACAGACAAAAATGAGCTGAGTGGATCAATGGTGCAATTTCATGGAATGCAGTATCCTGTACTTCCTAAATGTTGGACAGTATGCAACACAGTACAGTTGTGGGAACATCTTCAGAGTTCTGCTACATTTCATGAGCAGAAGCAGAATTTCAACATCTGAAATTAACTCCATTCACCTAGAGAAGCAGCATCTTCTCCAAAATGTATAACAATTTCAAATTGATTGAGCTGGAATACAGCTCCTTTTATAACTCCTGATAGATCAAAGCAAGACTCCATGTTTCGGTTTCTTACCATTAACAAGAACAGATTTAAGTTCCCCATCTTCTTCAACTTCCACTCGCTCCTGTCCATCCTCAACAATTCTGGGAGAGAAATAATATTTTTTTCAGCCAGAAGAGGTGACAATCAGAATCTTCACAATTCAGAAAATCAATCTATCCATTCTAGCTTTTATTTAAACTACAAGTGGTTGTAAACAAGATAATGTATTTGAGAGGGGTAGATGCTTTCAACAAAGCAATCATAAGTGGAACCAGGGACAAGTGAACTGGCAGATTCTGCTGCTGCACCCCAAGTCTCCTGGGCTGTGGCAGCCATGACAGGAAGCGTGAGTGGGATGGTTTTACCAGGTTTTCTGGCCACAGGGTCAAGTCATTTATAACCACTGCCTACAACTGAAAGCAATTTGGGGAAAAGGAATAGTTATGCCACATTTGGAGCTTCTAGCTATTTCTCGGGATAATCCCTTCCTCACCTTTTGGTGGTGATTTGTTTGCCATTGATGAAGCTAGTTGAGGAAGAATAAAAAGTGAACCCGTTTCCTCCAGTGCAGCCACTGAAAGCCATAGGATCTCCTAAAAAATAAATTAGCTAATTTAGGTTTGGGATGTTTGACATGACAGACAAACAAATAAATGAAGGCTGACCAAATTATTCTAACATCTACAGCAGAAAATCCTGCTGATGTTCTTTATAGGAGTAAAAATGTGATGGATCAGAAGATAGAATTTCTGGCTCTCTGCTAGAGTGAGAGGCTTCAATGTGACATGGGCATCATGCCCTTTTCCCCACAAAAGTTGCCTTTTGCTACTTCCACACGGAGCAATTTCCAGTGGCGTACAGGTTTGGAAAAGTTGGCACAGCACATTTAAGTCTCACAGGCAGCGTGACAACCCTTCTGATGCAAGGGCATACAAGTAAAGGCAAGCCACTTCCACCTTGCTCCAAGCAAACTCCCACTGCCTCAGACACAACCTGAAGGCAACTTTTATGTTATATTTATTCCACAGACTTATAATAAGCTGATTAGAAACACTGAAGATAGTGCTATTACATTTGCTTTTGACCTACATGGACAATCACCAAGGAAATTCAACACAATCAAATGGAACAACTCAGAAATCAGTTTATTTTTAAAAATGCATATGGATGCCCACCTTAAATAAATAGCTAACAACTAACCCACAAGAAAAAAGCAATAATGATAAAACCCCTAAAAACAAAACAGAATACAAGAAAAAATTATTACAATACAATAACCAAGGCACTGCCTAAGTAACTCACAACACAAAAACACATGAACGTTGGGTTTCTCTAACATCTAGTGCCTGGGAGAAAGGCCAGATGTTCATGGCCAAGAGGGTTGGAGGATACGTTGTTGCAGACGAGGATAGATAAAGTTAGCAGTGGGATGGAGTAATTTTCCTCTGAAGAAAAGTTTTAATATTTTGAGGTTTTCCACTTAGATAAAAGATCTTTTGGACCTTTCAGAGGTGTATAAATGTAAGCATGGTGTGGTGAAAAAGTCTTTCTGTCTCTCCACTTCCTCTCATGATTCTAGGGTCCACAACCATCCAATATGTGTATATGTGGCTGTAGACCCTTGATAGTTTCCAGGATTTTCAGATCAGCTCTGAGTTCAGTTGAAGAGTGTGAGAACCAGTGCTGTATACTAGTCACTTTGGCCCTGTTTGTATAATTACAATGGCCCTGCCATCTAACTTACTTTTGTTTGCCAACAACATACAACAGGTTGGAGCTATGCTTTTCCTGTACTACACATTTTTCACATTCCTCCTAGCCAGTGCAGTTCTCTTTTTTCCTTCTTTTTCACTTAAGCAGTTATTTTGAAATCAGTAGCAGTGCAACTGAGCTTGGTGCAGTCATGGACAGTTCACAGCTCTCGCCCATTTCTGCCCATTTTCCTCCCCATCCTTGCATGGCTTCTGAGGGTGAAAATCTATGTGATCACAGAAACCAAGTGCCTAGAGAGGCCCTGCTTTGTGGCTCCTCTAGCATTTCACCTCAATCACAGATTTCAGAACTAAGGATGCCTAATCTGAGCTAGGGAGTTTGGATGGCACCGAGTGAGTTGGCTTACCTCCAAACAAGTGTCTCTGTGTTTGAGGTCAAATCTAAATCCCCCAGATAATTGACAAATCAATTCATCCTGTTTCACAGCACACATATCCCCTACACACCAAGACAGTACAGTACTACAGTAAATGCATTATGCAAGCAAAGCCAATTGCATAGAAATGGCAGACAAGTTCACAGTACTGAAACTATGACAAGGTAGATGCCCACATGACATCCTGAAAGAGAATAGAGTATGTTCCTGAAAGTAATAATGGACAAGACAGGTAAGGTTTTCTTCTTAGGAACATTGAGAGGTGCTTTCATGGTTACAGATAAAAAGCTACAGGAAGTGTCAAGTCAGTGGGCTACCAGAGGTGGGGGGTTTTTTCCTGGGGTATAACATAACAAAGCATGCCTGGCTGCTGCTGATGGTATGTGAGGAGAGAATGAAGACCTGCCACACTAAACAGATAGCGGCTGGGTTGATATGCTATGCAAGCCATAATGTGGTTGGCTCATTTTGGCTTCATACAATGTTTGAAATCAGCTCTTGTGATTGGAATCTACCATTTATTGTTTATTGTTATGTGTTAACCCAGCCAATTGCGGCCTAGTAAGGAAATCTTGGTTAAACAAATCAACCCTTATTTCAGGCTGTGAACCCAACCGCTGATTGGAAAGCAACAGCCGGGACAGTGCTGACACATGGTAGAGCAGCAAGTAGCAGAAATTTACCTCAGCACATTCTCACACACAGTTGGGATTTGTCATCCCCCTTCAACTAATAGTTGATTTGTCCCTAGGACAGAGCTTTCCAAACTGTGTGTCGGGACAGGTCAGCTGCAGTGTCTGGGTGTGTCGCTGCTGCTGCTGCCTCCGAACCTGCTGTGATTCCACGCAGGTCCTAGTGCCTGCCTTGTGCCCTGCTGTAAGAGTGTGTCGCGAAATGATGCATGTCTAAAAAGTGTGTCACCAACATGAAAAGTTTGGAAAGCTCTGCCCTAGGAAGTCTTGATGATTTTCCAATTTAATTTGTTCAATTCAACCCCTCTAATTATGAATCAATAAAGTCAATCCTAAAGGAAATCAACCCTGACTGCTCATTGGAAGGACAGATGCTGAAGCTGAAGCTCAAATACTTTGGCCACCTAATGCGAAGAGAGGACTCACTGGAAAAGACCCTGATGCTGGGAAAGACTGAAGGCAAAAGGAGAAGGGGACGGCAGAGGATGAGATGGTTAGATAGCATCACCGATGTAATGAACATGAATTTGAGTAAACTCCAAGAGACAGTGGAGGACAGGAAGGCCTGGCGTGCTATGGTCCATGAGGTCACAAAGAGTCGGACACGACTAAACGACTGAAAAACAACAAAAATTATGAATTTGCACCTGATAAATTAAACAAATATACAAGTTGATTAATTGGAGGTGGCTAATGAACTCAGGTGGTTGTACATCCTGGGGAGATTGTGCCTGGTCCTTCCTTGTTGGAGTTGTATGGCAATAAGGCACTTTCCCGCTCTGTCACTGCCCCTTAGCTCAAATGCACCTTTTCCTGGGACTGCGCAGCTCCCACACAAGCCCAAGAAAAGACACTGTTTTTTTTAAAGAGCTACTGCCAAATACAGTAAGAGTGCCCATGTCAGATCCAAGATGCCTTTTCCACTGGATCTAAACTGCTGCAAATTCTTGCTTGTGGCATATTGTGGGTAGGCAGATTATATGAATTAACAGAAAAAGGATTAGACAAGATGGCTTTGGATTTCTTTCAATATTAAATAGTTTAATACTGTTAAATACTGATTATTACTTACCAAAGAAAGGGTCCCTTCCCCCAAAAAATTCCCGAAAGACATCATGGGCACTGCGGAAATGGAACATATATTCAGGACTAACATTGGTCCTAGTGGATCCTCCAGGCCTTCCTGAAAGATGTTAAAGAATGGAAAAGATTAGGGCTGTGCCCACTTCAAAACAATTCAGAAGAAGTGCTTTGGACCTTGTGTGAACAGTGCAGCACTTCTCTGCTATTCATTAAAGCAGCCTGACTTTTTCTGCACAAACTTGGGAAAAAGGGTCCTGGTGCTTTAAGATTCACAGTAAACTGAGGAAAAGATGGGCTGTTTTAATGAACAACAGAGAAGTGCTGGGCTGTGTGAGTTTCAGGCACTATGTAGTTCCAAAACATTTTTGAAATGTGTTCCATCCTAGAAGAGATGTTCAGAATATAAGAAGTGAGTACACAAGGCAGGAACCCCTCTCTTTTTTGAAACCAAAGTTCTGAATATTAATAATTGACCCAGGCATGGTGAAATCACAGTGCCAGGCTAGCCTAGAGCACCTGTCTCCTGAAACTCTTTTTTAAGGGCACTTCTGCATGAGCTTTTCATATCAATCCAGAATCAACTCCAGACCTCTATGGTTCTTGGATGTTGGGTGTCTTTGGCAGCTGAAGTGGTTTATTTCTGGTTCAGCTGCAGTGTATTCAAACTCTTAAAAAAACTATCTTTCTATGGAGTTTACAGGTGGTGTTTTGGGGTGTGTGTTTTTCCGGATTTAGAGTAATGTGGGGCATAGTAACTGATCGCCTTTTTTCCACCTATTGGACAGGGCAGGAGAGTCTTTCTTTGCATTTTGAAATCCACTGTGATGAAGAGGGTCACATCTCCAGCTTCAAAATTGGGGGGGGGGGAATTGGAGAGTGAAACAGAGTAGTGGGGAAGGGCTGCAAGTTTGTAAAAGGTTCCCTAGGACTTGCGTACCCTGCTGTTAGGAAGATGGAGAATAAGAGCAAACATTAGATATCAGAAAGAGATGAGGGCTGATCAGAACCCTTTGTGCTGTGGAACCCCCACATCTCTGTCAGATGTCTGTCCCTAACATCATTACTTCTGTGCCTTTCTCAAGTTCAGTGTTTCTTGGGCACTCCTAAGGCTGAGAAAGAAAAACAGCTGCAGTTGTGTTGTCTTCTAGAATTGTGACTGCATTTGCTTTCTTTGCAGTGTCACTTACCTCTTCCCATGAGTCCATCCTTACCGTAGTGGTCATAGACATCACGTTTGTTCTCTGGAAAAAAAAAAAGGCCTAGTTGACATATACACTAAGCCAGGTTGCTGAACTGGGTTCACATAGCATGTGAAACATTGACTGTGGTTTACAAACTCCCCTAACCAGGTTCTTACTACATGCTAAATTAAATTCATCCAAACTATATTATGGCTTAGCACTGCACACCCATGTTGAAAAGTAGGACTTTATCCAGCCCTCTATCAGTTTTCAGAAACGCTATTTTCTGTTGGCTTGTTTTGTTTCACAGTCCTGTCTAGTCACCATACTGGTGTGGAACAATAAATTAATGCAGAAACCCCTGGCTTGGACATTTGCTCCTGTCAGTGCTCCTCCATCCTCAGCTAAACTTGAGAATTGATAAGAACCATAAGAGCCAAGGTAGGTCAAACCCACCAGAATGCATGTGCAGGGCAATGGCACATTGAGCAGAGTGGCTTTGTTACCAAGTGCAACAGCTGCCTGCCTGATGAGCCCAGATACTTAATCTTAAGAGAAGTAAGGAATCTGAACAAATGAAGTTTGGTGCAGGGATCAGGGTCTTGTTGAATGAATGGCCCTCCAGAATATGGGTAGATGGCACCAGCTTCCATGAAATGAACAAGAGATATTGGAAGAGTTAGAATAAATGGTGGAATGAGCTACCATTGGCTTCCCACATATAAAGAAGGCAAACTGTAATGTGCCAAATGGAGAGGGTCCAAGAAAGAAGCTGAAAATGTCACTGCTTAAATTCCAGGTAGGAAAGTCAGAAGCCATGTGGTTATATGTGTTTGGAAACCTCTCCTATGCATTAAGGACTACCAAGGACTTGCCTAACTTTACTAAGGGGAAGCGGAGATATGGTCTGTGATTAACAAAGGGCTTTTCAAACTGTGTTCCACAAAACCCTACGGCTCCACAAGAACTTGATGTGGTTACATGAGAGATAAAGGGCAAAAAAGTCCACAATTTTCTATTACTAGAGGTTTGCCTCTTGACCAGGGATTCAGGAACTTAAAAAAAAACTTAACAGCTAAATTTGAAAACCTCTGCCCTATGTGACAGATGTGGGGGCGTGGGGGCTCAGCGGGTAAGACGCCAGGCTTGTCGATCGGAAGATCGCAAGTTCGGAGGTTCGAATCCCTAGCCCCGCGTGTCGGAGTGAGCTCCCGCACTCGCCCCAGCTCTTGCCAACCCAGCAATTCGAAAGCATGCAAATGCAAGTAGATAAATACTGTAGGTACCACTTTGGTGGGTAGGTAACAGCTTTCCGTGTGCGTCGTGCGGGCCACATGACCGCGGAAGTGTCTTTGGACAACACTGGCTCTTCGGCTAACAAACGGAGATGAGCACCAGCCCCTAGAGTCGGACACGACTGCACAAATGTGCAGGGGATCCTTTACCTTTACCTTTATATGACAGATATCAAATTATACTTCCAACTGCTGATACTGTCTGAATTTCTCTTCTAGATTTCAGTGGGAGAAAATGAGCCCTTCTTTAAGGAAGCCCCAGAATTCAAGGCCTTAGCATTACGAGAAATAAGGTCTAGAGCTCAACTTGCTGCACCTACTTACAAGTAACTGTGACAATATGTCACAATGGTCCCTCTCCGCATCGTCTTGACAAATACATTAAAGACATTAATCACAGAATGAATTTGGTTTAGCGGTAAGACACGGCAAACATTGATCTGTGCCAAAAAAGTAGAACAAATATACAAAATAAAACAAGAGGCACTGTTACAATCATGAAAAGGGAGTTTGAATGCTTACTGTCTGAAAGTACTTCATAGGCTTCTGCAATCTCCTTGAATCTCTGTTCTGCAAATTGTTTGTTTTCTGGGTTTTTATCTGGGTGCCACCTGAGAGCTTTCTTCCGGTACCTTTAAAATGCATGCACACACAGAGATACAGATACAAACTGAATTAGCATCCCTATAATTATTGACAACCATGAAGCTGCTAAGGTGGGCAGCAGCTCTTAAGTACAACAGATTTGGACAGTTCCACCATTTGACTTTTGGGACAAGAAAGGAAACCGATTCCTGCTCCAGGAATTTTTTTCTATTTTTTTTAAGTAGACTGTCCACAAGTCTAACACTACTAAATAAGGAGGAGTCAAGTAGGCAGACTAATTTCAGATTACTTGAAGCTATCTCCCTCCAGTGGTTTAGAGTCTGGCATGCAGTTAGAGCAGTACATTGTGTGTTATTACAGGTGTCATAGTACTTAGCATTAAGCACATGCATTTTCAGATTTTGCAAAGATAATTTTGAAATTTTCTCAGTGGAAACGTTTCACTCCTTATCCAAGGAGCTTCTTCAGTCTGAGCAAAGTTAGTAAGGGAATCCTAAATATGTTTCTAGGTAGCTGTGTGACCTTACACCTGGGGCTAGGTCATGGTTATATTGAGATGTTATTTTAAGTCCTTTTATCATCTAAAGGAGGATCGTTAAGATCACCATGCTGCTGTTGAGCTTGTGAAATGGTCTTAATCTTCCTAGGCACAGAAGACAAAGCAGGGAGGAAGATGGGGGAAAGATTGTGCCTGAGGCCCCCACCTCTATTCAAGGAAGGATTTTCCAGAAAATAGAAATCCAGTTGACATGATTCAAGCTACAGACAATTCCACCTGGATGACTGAGAACCTTCATAGACATAATTTTGAAACTTGCAGCAGGCCTTTTATAATACAGGCAGCAATACCTCTACACCAGAGCTTTCTATACTGTGTGTCGGGACACATTAGTGTGTCGGCTGCAGTGTCTGGTTGTGTCACGGCTGCTGCTGCTGCTGCCTCCAAATCTGCCCTGCCAGGATTCCGTGCAGGTCCTAGTGCCTGCCTTGTGCCCTGCTGTAAGAGTGTGTCGCGAAATGATGCATGTCTAAAAAGTGTGTCACCAACATGAAAAGTTTGGAAAGCTCTGCTCTACACACTGCAGGCCTTAGATATATCTGCACTGGAAGTAAAAGGAAGCAAGAAAATCTCCTGCATAGACATTCAAGCTCTTCTGGAGAAACCATTATAGTATGGCAAATTAAGACTGGCCCAGTATTAGGCACAATGAAGAATTGCTTCAGACCGAAGTTGCTAAGAGTGGGTGACATAGCAAAACTCAAGCTTTCCTTGTGAGTTTGTTGGCCATCCTCTTGAAGGATGGAGTTGTGTAACACAGAAGTATTGCCTTTCCTCCCCTCCACCCTACACACAAGGATACTTACACAGGAAACAAGACTATTATCCAATTAAGATATTGTTAACTGAATGGGTATGTGTATTGTATTTTAGAATTTTTTTTGCATTTTTATAATGCCTATTAACATCCCATATCTGCCACCTGATAATCTAGGACATCTTTTTAGTGGATCAAAAGTTTTTAAGGTGGTTAGTGTGATTGATTAATTGGATCCCTGGACCTGCTACAACATAGCTTTCCAAACTGTGTGTCAGGACACGTTAGTGTGTCAGCTGCAGTGTCTGGGTGTGTCGCAGCTGCTGCTGCCTCCGAGCCCTGTCAGGATTCTGCGCAGGTCCTAGTGCCTGCCTTGTGCCTTGCTGCCTCCAAACCTGCCGTGATTCCGCGCAGGTCCTAGTGCCTGCCTTGTGCCTTGCTGCCTCCAAACCTGTTGTGATTCTGCCCAGGTCCTAGTGCCTGCCCTGTGCCTTGCTGCCTCCAAACCTGCTATGATTCCGCGCAGGTCCTAGTGCCTGCCTTGTGCTCTGCTGTAAGAGTGTGTCGCGAAATGATGCATGTCTAAAAAGTGTGTCACCAACATGAAAAGTTTGGAAAGCTCTGTGCTACAGTGTTCTTGAAATGTATATCTGTTCTCTGATTTTTTTAAAAAAAACCCTAATTAAATCCTACAGTGTTGAAGCCCACCCACCTCTTCTTGCCTTAGATACTGAAATATTCATAGCAAGAAGAAGAGGTTCACTAAAACTACTTTCCTACTTCTTGCAGCACCCACATTAGCTGATTGGCTGGAGGACAACAGCCTCTTAGAAAAAAGAAAGATGACAACAGAAGTATGAAGTCAAGAGCACTTACGCTTTTTTAATATCATCTAAGGAAGCAGTCTGGGTAAGGCCCAGGGCTTCATAGTACTCCACCATGTTGAATTGATGTTTTCTGCAGAACCAGTAAGGATGTAAACACAGTAAAAACAGATACGTATTAGAGGTCTCCAGATGTCCAACCAAAGTCTTTGGGTTTTCAGCTGAAGTTACAGGTGGTCATGGCCATTCACCAGGTCAAGCGAGCTCGTGCAGAGAAGCAAATGGTTGGATAGTTGATCCTATGGCACACAGAAGAAAATGTCATGCTACTTGAATATATATTAACATCTCCAAAAAGATGGAGAAAATGAACCTATGTGTGACCTGTTGATTAATGTTAGTATTTTTCTATCGAAAAGAAAGCCAGAATGCCTGCAGACAGGGCAAAGGTGATTACAAAATTGGCAATACCACAGCTTTCCTAGAGCTGATCTCTTAGAAACCAAGTGAAGGCAATGAAAAAGAATTAAGATACATTAGGAGAAAACAAAGATCCCCATCCACATATAGGGAGGCGCTTCCACTTCTCCTGGCATGAACTGGATCATCTGTCTTTCACTCTCCACCCTTCCCAATTCTTTTTGTTCTGTGAGTCTTTATCAGGGCATTAAAAAAAATTAAAAATCCATTAACATTATAACACCCTTCATCCTTTTGTACCTATCAGCAGTTCAGTTGTGCTAGTTGCTCCTTCTGCCTGTTTTGAAGCCATTAATTTCAGATAAGAACAATGGCTGGCTGAATTTGCTGCTTCAGCTTGTCATGTTATTGTGTGGCTGAGAAAAAGAGGATGGTTAACAGTCTGAAGAAGCATATTAGAAGTTTCAGTCTTACTAGCAGAATCTCCTGTTGGTTAATCTCTATAGTCACACAGTAGCTGTTCCACAAAACATATTTAACCTGGTTACTAAATTAATTTCTTTGGGATTACACACTACAGTGATCCATAAACTAATCACACCATTTGAATACACATGATCTAAGCCACAACAAAACAAACCAAGGGTGACCTTAATCATGCTGTGCAACACATCTTCAAGAAAATGGGAATTTGTTTTCTTTTTAAAGTCTGCCATACCAATACAGATCAGAAAATGCCATCAACATTTAACAACATATATTGTGAAAGTACCTAGCCCCAAATAATGCAATGTTCTATAAAGTCATATAGAAAGAACTGTCAGCCTCAATCTGAATCACATTGGGCGCCTTTGCATTAGTCACTACAAGGAAGAGCATTGAACACTTTGAGGAAAATAAAATTCCTCACTACCTCTTTCATTTTGCAGAAAGTAAATATCCCCACAGCTGGGTACATGGAAAATTCTCTACACAGCCCTGCCGCTAGATTGCCTTTTTCTCCTATGGACTAGCTCATAGCTTTCCAAACTCTGTGTAGTAACACTTTAGTGTGTCGCAACACACAGTTTAGTGTGTCACGAAGCGGCGGCGCAGGGGCGCACGGCGGCAGTGTGCACGGTGGCGGCGGCGCGCCATCAGCCCTTCCGCATTTTAGCGAGGCCGCCGCCGCCGCTGCTGCCACCGTGCACATCGCCGCGCGCCCCCCTGCACAGCCGCCGTGCACGCGCACACCCCCTGCGCGCCCCTGCGGCGGCACCAGTGCCGCCGTTGGTGTGTTGCCAACGGCAGCACTTTGGAAAGCACTGGACTAGCTTTACAGTTGCTGTCCACCTATCAAAACCCAAACCAGATGGGTACCTTATTGTATAGGAAGAAACTGTCCTGGCTGCATGTTGGGCCCAGTTCTGAGGTCTTGCAGGTGTCAGCTCACACCTGCGCACACACAGTTGCTGCCTGATCAGAAGGAAAATGGAAAAGAACTCAGCAATAGCCAATCACCCAATTCCTTTTCTTTAGTAAAACAGCAGCAGCAACAAGAGCCAATGGGAAGTTTGACCTGATTATGATGTCATCTCTTTGTATTTTTCACATGGGACATTATAAACTAACTATAGATCTCAAGGCAGGGGGAAGTGAGAAGAACAGTGTATTTATGTCCATATTGCTGCTGTTGCATTCAACTTTAATTTAAGTACAAAGATAACTCCCACTGAACTCAGTAGGGCTTCCTCCAGTTCTGGAGAAAGCCAATTATCTCAGCCTACTTCACCTGACTTCAGAGTGAGCTATGATGTTGACTCTGCCTCACTAAGCCTGATGGATTATCTTTGCTTGGAGAACAACGGGAGGGGGGGGGGAGTATGACTTTGTTGTTTGTTCATTAGAAATTTATAGGGCTGTCCAACTGTACAATGACTCTGATTGGCATGCAGTAAAAACAGTCATAAAATATAATTTAAAAAAACTCCAAACCCCAGAAAAAGACAACCATGAAAAGAAACTATCAAACACACAGGACTCATGATGGAATGTGAGGGCGACCTTGGGGAACAGAGGGAAGGGATGCTGCCTAGGGAGCGATCAGATAAAAGGAAAGGGAGTCCGAGAGAGGGTAACCGTCTAAAGAAGAAACTTAGGAAAGACCCGCCTGACCACTCAAGCAGTAAATAGGGAGGGCAGGAGATCTGTACTTTGGGACTTGCAAGATTGAGTCAGCCCTTCCAGGTAAACCAGACAGGAAACACGACTAGATGAACTAATTCTACTTTATTGTAAGGCTATGTTAACAGAATCTTGCTGGCTGGGGAATTCTGGGAGTTGAAGTCCACACAGCTTAAAGTTGCCAAGGTTGAGAAACACTGCTCTACGGGGAATGCTAGCTTGACAGCTTCCCTTCAATAGCCCTGGCCAAGTGAACAGAGTTGAAACAGATGTGGTATGTGGTGATATGCCTTTAAAGAATTCTGTCAGTCTTTGGCACTTGAGGCACCTTCTTTTAATCCATTAGGCTGCTTGATTTTTTTTTTTTTTGTTCCACCCCTCTCCACCTGCACCCCTCCTGCATGGAGTGGAACTAAGGGGATTTTTCTTTTCCAGGAGCTAGACCGGCTCAGGGTAGGCAGAGATTGAATGATATTCTTTGTTTTCCTCATTCCCAGCATTCTGGGATGCTTTCAAGCTACTTTTGAGGGACTGGGGGATGGAAATGGCGGCGTACGAAGCGTCCCTACTGTTACTATCTATCTGCTACCTATGCCACCCAGACACTATCACAGGGGCCAATCTCTTTTTCCTTTGGGCGTCATAGAATCATAGGGTTGGAAGAGACCTTGGAAGTCTTCTAGTCCAACCTCCTGCCCAGTGCAGCATCCATAAGAGCCACTTCTGTCCCCAGCTGTCTACCACCTCATCTGGCAGACATCACTTGCTTGCCCTCAGGCTTCATTTCATGCACTTTGCTCTGAATTTTGAGAATCTGTGCAGCCTCATTCTAGTGCTGCTAGAGGGATGGAACTGATGAGTGGATCATCTAAGAGCAACATGTTTGAGACACATCCATAATAAACAGGCCAAGTGGGAGAATCAATAAATCACTCAGAAAGATTGCCCAGGAATGCATGCGGAATGCAAGTGAAAGTCAATTAGAACTTTGACAAATACCTAAGAGAGCTGGGCAGATATGCCTGCACCCACTTATAGCCCAATCCTGTGTATGTTTATAAGTAACTACAGTATTGCAAAGTATCCATATTTACCTGAAGTATGGACCACTGAACATAGTAGGACTCCTCAGTAAAAATATATAGAAACAGATCACCATCAGGTCAGGCATACTATCCAGGAATCCTGCTTGGCTTCTATGTACTCCTTTGCTTAGCCCTTGGAGCTTTACCTCCCGCTTCAGAAGAGGTATCAGTATGTGAACAGCCACAGCCTCCTTCAATGCTGTCTGGTGGGCAGTTCTGCAGAGAGGACTCTGGATGGGAGAGGATGGCTCAGAGGCAGAAGGTGATTGGATCTTCAGTGAATGGACAGTCTTGTCATTTTGAGCACCACAAAAGAAAAAAGAACAAAAGAGCAATGGAGGCATGGGCATAAACTTATCAATTTTCAGGGGGGAGGGGGCACTGGAAGACTGCAGTCAAGTAACAGGGGTCCGAAATCTTTCATACAGCAGATGAAAATAGAAACAGAAATGGAGTTTCAATCGTTTTTAGTGCTGTATAGGGTTGGAAGACACAGCACCTGAAGGAAACCCAGGGTGTCCTGACCCCACTTAATGCGCTTTGTTGAATTGGTATTTTCTGGATGAATGGGTTGGCTATGTCTTTGAGAGACTTGTTTATATCCAGCCACAACTCTGGCCAGGGCAGTAGCAGTAGAGAGGCAAGAAACAGAGACAGGCACTCAAGTCCTCCTTCCCTCCCTTTTCTAGTGCTCCCTGGTGGTCTAGCTGGTTCTGATTAAAGTTTTTGGGGGGTTGGAAGTGGGCAAGGAGCTGGTGTTGCTGTAGCCCAGGAAATGTTGTCCTTTCTTGGAATTACTGCTTCCCAATTTGGAAGCGTTTCATGAGCCCAGTTAGCTTGGCAGCCCAGCCCAACGTGAGGGCTCAGCCTGAGGTAGCCTTTGCCTCAGGGCCTCCCTAAAATGTATACCCTTGAACAGAAGAGGATGGCTAGTGGAGGAGCTGTCCACCTGAACTAGGTAAAGGTAAAGGTTCCCCCCACACATTTGTGCAGTCGTGTCTGACTCTAGGGGCCGGTGCTCATCTCCGTTTGTTAGCCAAAGAGCCAGCGTTGTCCGAAGACGCTTCCGCGGTCATGTGGCCAGCATGATGCGCGTGGAACGCTGTTACCTACCCACCAAAGTGGTACCTATTCATCTACTTGCATTTGCATGCTTTCGAATTGCTAGGTTGGCAAGAGCTGGAGCTAGTGCGGGAGCTCACTCCGCACACAGGGCTAGGGATTCGAACCTCCGAACTTGTGATCTTCCGATCTACAAGCCTTGGCGTCTTACCCGCTGAGCCACCACGCCCCTATACACACCACCTGAACTACAAGGATGTAAATTCCCTTATCTTCCATTTTTCGGGGGGGGGGGGGAAGCCTTCTTAAAAAAGAGAGTCTTGTGTTCAGTGATATTTTATGCAAATAAGAGCATTTCTTCTTCTTTTTTAAAGCAAATAAACTCCTGGAGTTTATGTACAAACACAAACCACTACAGTCCATCAGCATCTGACTCAGAGAATCATCTGCCCGCTATATGTAGAAGGAAAACAAAAAACCTCCCACACTGAAACCTGGAGTCTCCCACACAAAACATTTAGGCCTCCCTGCTTCCTTTAAAATAAGTGCTCATTAAAATAAGTTAGTCTCTTCAACTCTCAGTTCCATCGACCACTGAGTGCTACAGTTCCAGTTAAAAGAAACAAAAAGTATATTAAGTGGAAAATTGTTGGGCCAGTGGGTGGGGAAGTTAGAGAGAAGCAAAAGTATTAGAAAACAAAAACAAAATAAACCACTTCCCTAATATAATGTATGTAGATAATATAAAGGTATAGAAATAAGATGATTAGAAATCTGGGATTTCCATAGACTATTTATTGACGCATTTCTTTTCAATGAGATCTTTAGCATGGGGGGGGGGGGGCTCTCAATTAGCTGATTTCTTCCAGAGAAAAGTTACATGGATTTTCTTGATCTTTGATTTAAATGTGGAAAATTATCAACAGAACATGTCCCCTCTACTGATGCAAAATATACTACAGATACGAATACCATTTAAACCAGAATTTTTTTTACTTGGAATTTGGGAGGAACAAATAGAAAAACATTTCTTTAGAATAATACAGTATATGATCACAGCGGCAAGACTCTTATATGCACAAAACTGGAAAAATCAAAGTGTTCCAACAATACAGGATTGGATGTTGAAATTATTAGAGATGGCAGAAAATGATAAATTGACTTGCTTATTAAAAGATAATTTAAATTGTTACTTTCTTAAAGAGTGGAAACCATTGATGGACTATTTGCAAAAAGCAGGAGGAGTAAAGCTAACATGGGGATTTGATGATTAGATTATATATAAATAGTATATAGTATAATAGACAAGAAAAGTATATGAATGTTATATGAATAACCAGCATGTAAAAACAAACTATCTATTTTATTCTTATGACCATAGTTGGATCGGAGGTTATCCAATTTCTTTGTCTGTGTTTTTCTTTTCTTTTTTTCCTTTACTGCACTTTTCTTTTCTTTTTCTCTTAATTTGTAGTTCTATTTTCATTTCATTCTTAACTTTTAGCTTTGTATATTTAAAATCCAATAAAATTAAAAAAAAAAAAAGAACATGTCCCCTCTACTATCAAATGAATGTTTAATGATGTGTTGCATTCTTTTCCCTTTCATCTGCACCAAGCCCGAGGCTCAGGAAATACAGATAGAAAATACAATGCAGAAAAGCCTATCCAAATACACTCTCCCACTATTCATCGGGGATGGTCCTTTATGAAGATAAAAAACTTATAAAACTGGCCTTAAGCCTTGATTACAAGAAAAATTGTTTCTTTTATGTAGTTCATAAGAACAAATTCAGAAAATTACAGCATCTTGAGCAATTCCTGAACGGACATAGAGGATCTTCTATTAATACGCTTGTACCAAGCAAGAACAGGATGCAATTTGCAAACTGCAGCTCTTTGAAATTGAATCCTGAGCATTTTGACTTTCATATAAAAATAATTTGGCAACATTAAGTACTTTTATGTCCCATTAAGCTTGGTGAGAAAGTTAAGATGCTATTTTCTCCAATTAAAACGTGTGGGACTTAAAAGTTGCTGTGTTATGGAAACCTGCTTACTTTGAAGTAAATCCTGTTGAATTCAGTGGATATTTCTGTTGCATAAACATGCATGGGCTCAGGCTATGCAACGCTTAACTTTGGATCACAGTTCAGCTCCTAGCCTTTGTGGGGGGCCCAATAGCCTTTATTGCTGCTTTTTGCCACAGTCTTAGAAACCATCTTGGGAGTAAGCAAATTACCAATGGATGTCAGTGGTCATCATTCTACAATAGTAATCTTTATGGTTCAGGATTCTGGGAACTGTGGTCCAAATGAAGGTTGGGGAATGCTAGCTCATAGCACCAATAATTTCTCATGATCTTCTGCTTCAGCATCGATTTCTGAAGTAAGCAGTTTTCAACAGAAATGGCCCACAAGTCACACAAATGAAATGGCTAATGAACTGCAAATGTGTTCATTTTGGAAATGCTTTTCAAACAACCCCCTCTGCTCACAGAATCTGAAATATAACATCGACTACAGGTATAAAGATCATGCCACATTTTTTTTACTACCCTAAGTAACTTGGTCAAAACTTCCAGGACTGCTGGCTTACTCTGTTTCTATGAGCCTAGCGGCCTTTCATGAAATTACAGCAAATGCAGACTGGAAGGAAGACTTCTACTTCCACCCTTTATTAAGCATCTATCCAGCTCTCCAGGATTTATAACGTTCTCCTCTGTTTAGGAGTTATAGGAAGAGCTGGAATGGGGAGTCAAGGGAGAGAAGCCCCTGCCTGGAAGACTATTTACGGAGCCCAGGAACCTGCTTGAAATATCTGGAAGATGAGATGTCATTCCCCTTCGTGTCCAATAGCCTCCTCTTGAGAGAGGCAGTGCAGTTCCTTGACCCATGCCCAGGTTCCTCTCCCCTTTCGGCTTGCTGGGGTTGTCTAAAAATAAGTTGTTTCCATGCAGAAGATGACTTCCGCCACCATGCAACGGCCTCATCCCATTCTGGGGTGAACTGTTTATGTTTGGAAGTTGGCTGGTCCACTTGGCTCCTTCTGGAAATTGATCTTTTGGGAGATGGTTCCCTCTACATAAAAGCTTCCTTGTTCCATCCAAAAATTTCCTCATGCCACTGAGAAGCCCATCTGGGTTGTCTGGCGATTGTTTCCTTGCTCCATTTGGTGGCTGAGTCTGCTGGCTGTTGCCTTGCTCATGAGAAGGTGAAACTAGTGCAGTACTTACAGGAGTGGCTCTAATTGAGCTGGGTGCTCCTTCACTGTGACCCAGAGGGGTCTTGCTTCCAACTACTGGGCAATACCCATCTGATAATTTATTCAGTGTTTGGGGAACATCAGTCCTTCTAAAAGAAGGGTCGGGTTTGTCTTCTGCTTCAGTGTTCCCTAGAGAGGACATGTAGTCCTTCTGCAGTTTTTTCCAATTAGCAGGGATCTCATATTCAGGACTTGGAGCATCTTTGGTCTCTGACTCATTCTGCTGTGTGGGCCAGTCATATGTAGCAGAGCAATCGTATTCATAGGGTGATTCATATACTGGGGAGGTTTTGCGCCTATATCGCGTTTCATATATTGGAGGAGTCTCGTATCCATATTGCCACTCACATGGAGAATTGCCCTCATAGCTATATTGAGACTTGTGCCCCAAGGAATTTTCATATACATATTGTGACTCAGGTGGAGGAGAGAATTCATATTCATATTGCGACTCGTCAACAGGGGAGCCCTCATAGCCATATTGTGAATCATACATTTCATATGCACTTTGTGGCTCATATATAGGAGAGGTGATATATGTATAATGTGTCCCATATTTCTTTCCATAGTACTGGGGAGATGTGAATCCAGAAGTCATGCCATAAACAGTGTAGGGCCTGTATCCATAGTGAGATTCATATATGGAAGAGGAAGGATATGAATAAGGCTCTTCCTCCTTCCCAGCTTTGTATCCTCCGCAGGGGCTGTTCCAACTATCATAGGACTCATATTCCTCCAGGAGCTCATCTTCTTCATCAGGAGTCTCACACTCAGGATCTAACCCATATCCATCATCTTCCTTGTATTCTGGTACAGACTCAGACTCTGCCTGTATTTCACTGTCCACCACTTCTACCTTGTTGCTTTCCTCTTCATCTGTAACCATAGAAACACAAAAGTGATTGGGCTAAAAAACAAAACAGAAAGCAACTAGTTTATGCACTCCTAATGCTCTCACCAATGGAAAGAGTATCACAGGCAGGGAACAAATTTTCATCTTTCCCATAAATCAACTAACTTCCCTACCTTTGGTGGAAGAAAAGCGTGCATCACCCATTCCTTCCTTTATCAAGAACACGTTTCATACTTGGGGACCGGTTGTTTAATATCGGCAGATTCAAAGAACAGCATTTGCACTTATGAGAGAGACTGCTCTTACCATGCCAGAGCTTCATAAAATTTTTGTGAAGTCTAAGCTGAACCAAGAACACATCCAGTCAAATAAAAGCAAATAGGGAAGTATTCACACAGTTCGCCTCTGATAGCAGACTGGCTTTCTTTCCAGGAACCTTCCAATGTGGGGAAGGAAGCTGCGGGATTGGAAAGGTTCAGGTTTCTTCTACTTTCTTTCATGACTCAAGGAAACAAGAATGTTGAATCTGTTGACTCAACAATGTGTTTTCCAGGTTCCTTGTACTGTAGCTAAGATTTTTGCAACTGTATCTGCAAACAAGTGAGTATAGTGGTCAAAGTGTTGGGGTTAATATATTGGACTGGCGTTGGAGAGACCCAGGTTCTAATTTACCCTCAGCCGCAGAAGCTCAATGGGTGATGTGGGCTCGTCTCACTCTTTCAGCATAATCCACCTCATAGGATGATGGTTGTGGGGGGGAAATAGGTCTTGCACTGCACTTATACCAAATTTTAAAATCTGCTAACTTCATTTGAGAAGTAGATTTCCAAGAGTAATCTGAGCAGCTTTCCATTAATTGTACACCTTAGCTATCTCATTACAGCTTGCTTTCCAACTGCATAATTTTCATTTACATATTCTCTTAATTACATTTCCTAATGTTCTTCCCCTTCATGGATCACTGCCTTGTCGTGGCGAAGGGGCTTGTGTAACTCAATGAAGTCAGGTCAAGAAGAACAGGTCATGATGGAGAGTTCTGACAAAACGTGGTCCACTGGAGGAGGGAATGGCAAACCACTCCAGTATCCTTGCCAAGAAAACCCATGGACAGTATCAAAAGACTAAAAGATATGACGCCGGAAGATGAGCCCCTCAGGTCGGAAGGTGTCCAAAATGCTACTGGGGAAGAGCGGAGGGCAATTCCGAGTAGCTCCAGAAAGAGTGAAGCGGCTGGGCCAAAGCCGAAAGGACGCTCAGCTGTGGATGTGTCTGGAAGTGGAAGGAAGTGGAAGGAAAGTCCAATGCTGTAAAGAACAATATTGCATAGGAACCTGGAATGTAAGATCTATGAATCAAGGTAAGCTGGATGTGGTCAAACATGAGATGACAAGATTGAACATCAACATCTTGGGAATCAGTGAACTAAAATGGACAGGAATGGGCAAATTTAATTCAGGAGACCATTATATATACTACTGTGGGCAAGAATCCCTTAGAAGAAATGGAGTAGCTCTCATAGTCAGTAAAAGAGTGGGAAAGGCAGTACTGGGGTACAACCTGAAAAACGACAGAATGCTTTCAGTTCGAATCCAAGGGAAACCATTCAACATCACAGTGATCCAAGTCTATGCCCCAACCACTGATGCCGAAGAAGCTGAAGTTGACCGGTTCTATGAAGACCTACAACACCTTCTAGAACTAACACCAAAAAAAGATGTCCTTTTCATCATAGGGGACTGGAATGCTAAAGTAGGAAGTCAAAAAATAACCGGACTAACAGGCAAGTTCGGCCTTGGAGTACAAAATGAAGCAGGGCAAAGGCTAATAGAGTTTTGTCAAGAGAACAGGCTGGTCATAGCAAACACTCTTTTCCAACAACACAAGAGACGACTCTACACATGGACATCACCAGATGGTCAATACCGAAATCAGATTGATTATATACTTTGCAGCCAAAGATGGAGAAGCTGTATACAATCAGCAAAAACAAGACCTGGAGCTGACTGTGGCTCAGATCAAGAGCTTTCTTTAGGCTTAAATTGAAGAACGTAGGGAAAACCACTAGACCACTCAGGTATGACCTAAATCATATCCCTTATGAATATACAGTGGAGGTGAGGAATAGATTTAAAGGATTAGATCTGGTAGACAGAGTGCCTGAAGAACTGTGGATGGAGGTTCGTAACACTGTACAGGAGGCAGCAACTAAAACCATCCCAAAGAAAAAGAAATGCAAGAAAGCAAAGTGGCTGACTGATGAGGCTTTACAAATAGCTAAGGAAAGAAGGGAAGCAAAAGGCAAGGGAGAAAGGAAAAGATATAACCAACTGAATGCAGATTTCCAGAGAATAGCAAGGAGAGATAAGGTGGCCTTCTTAAATGAACAGTGCAAAGAAATAGAGGAAAACAATAGAATGGGGAAGACTAGAGATCTCTTCAAGAAAATCGGAGATATCAAGGGAACGTTTTGTGCAAAGATGGGCATGACAAAGGACAAAAAAGGCAGGGACCTAACAGAAGCAGAAGAGATTAAGAAGAGGTGGCAAGAATACACAGAAGAACTATACAAGAAAGATCTTAATATCCCTGATAAATACGATGGTGTGGTCACTGACCTTGAGCTGGACATCCTAGAGAGTGAAGTCAAGTGGGCCTTAGGAAGCATTACTAACAACAAAGCTAGCGGAGAAGACAGTATCCCAGCTGAGCTATTTAAAATCCTAAAAGATGATGCTGTTAAAGTGCTGCACTCAATATGCCAACAAATTTGGAAAACTCAACAGTGGCCACAGGATTGGAAAAGGTCAGTTTACGTTCCAATTCCAAAGAAGGGCAATGCCAAAGAATGTTCAAACTACCGTACAATTGCGCTCATTTCACATGCTAGCAAGGTTATGCTCAAAATCCTACAAGCTAGGCTTCAGCAGTATGTGAACCGAGAACTACCAGAAGTGCAAGCTGGGTTTCGAAGAGGCAGAGGAACTAGAGATCAGATTGCCAACTTTCGCTGGATCATGGAAAAAGCAAGAGAGTTCCAGAAAAACATCTACTTCTGCTTCATTGACTACGCTAAAGCCTTTGATTGTGTGGATCACAACAAACTGTGGCAAATTCTTAAAGAGATGGGAGTACCAGACCACTTTACCTGTCTCCTGAGAAACCTGTATGCGGGTCAAGAAGCAACAGTTAGAACCGGACATGGAACAACCGACTGGTTCAAAATTGGGAAAGGAGTACGACAAGGCTGTATATTATCACCGTGCTTATTTAACTTATATGCAGAATACATCATGAGAAATGCCGGGCTGGATGAATCACAAGCCGGAGTTAAGATTGCCGGGAGAAATATCAACAACCTCAGATATGCAGACGATACCACCCTAATGGCAGAAAGTGAAGAGGAACTAAAGAGCCTCTTGATGAGGGTGAAAGAGGAGAGTGCAAAAGCTGGCTTGAAACTCAACATTAAAAAAACCCAGATCATGGCATCTGGTCCCATCTCTTCCTGGCAAATAGAAGGGGAAGAAATGGAAGCAGTGACAGATTTTATTTTCTTGGGCTCCAAGATCACCGCAGATGGTGACTGCAGCCATGAAATTAAAAGACGCTTGCTCATTGGGAGGAAAGCTATGGCAAACCTAGACAGCATATTAAAAAGCAGAGACATCACCTTGCCGACAAAGGTCCGTATAGTTAAAGCTATGGTTTTCCCAGTAGTAATGTATGGCTGTGAGAGTTGGACCATAAGGAAGGCTGAGCGCCGAAGAATTGATGCTTTCGAACTGTGGTGCTGGAGAAGACTCTTGAGAGTCCCTTGGACTGCAAGGAGGTCAAATCAGTCAATCCTAAAGGAAATCAACCCTGACTGCTCATTGGAAGGACAGATGCTGAAGCTGAAGCTCAAATACTTTGGCCACCTAATGCGAAGAGAGGACTCACTGGAAAAGGCCCTGATGCTGGGAAAGACTGAGGGCAAAAAGAGAAGGGGACGGCAGAGGATGAGATGGTTAGATAGCATCACCGATGTAATGAACATGAATTTGAGTAAACTCCGGGTGACAGTGGAGGACAGGAAGGCCTGGCGTGCTATGGTCCATGAGGTCACGAAGAGTCGGACACGACTAAATGACTGAACAACAACAACAACAATGTTCTTCACATGATAAGGTAGGAAACAATAAGCAACTTATTGGGGACTCTGAAGGATATAGATTATCTGGACTCTTGGCAACTGTACTGGTCGCCCTCAGGGATGACCTGTAGCAGAGCTTAGATGGAGGTGGCATGACGATCCTTGTCCTCCTAGATCAGAGCTTTCCAAACTTTTCATGTTGGTGACACACTTTTTAGACATGCATCATTTCAGGACACACTCTTACAGCAGGGCACAAGGCAGGCACTAGGACCTACGCGGAATCACAGCAGGTTTGGAGGCAGCCAGGCACAAGGCAGGCACTAGGACCTGCGCGGAATCACAGCAGGTTTGGAGGCAGCCAGGCACAAGGCAGGCACTAGGACCTGCGCGGAATCACAGCAGGTTTGGAGGCAGCCAGGCACAAGGCAGGCACTAGGACGTGCGCGGAATCACAGCAGGTTTGGAGGCAGCCAGGCACAAGGCAGGCACTAGGACCTGCGCGGAATCACAGCAGGTTTGGAGGCAGCAAGGCACAAGGCAGGCACTAGGACCTGGGTGCAAGCCAGGAGGCAGCAGCAGCCGTGACACACCCAAACACTGCAGCCGACACACTAACGTGTCCCGACACACAGTTTGGAAAGCTCTGTCCTAGATCTTTCAGCAGCTTTTGATACTATCAACCACAGTATCCTTCAGGACTGCCTGCATGGTGAAATTAATGGAATTGGCAGAGATGGTGAAACTGACTACCTTGATTAAAGAAAATAATTTGTTGAGCTTTGTTTCTGCTTGGAAACTATTTTTGGACTTTTTGCTTGAAACTGAAAAAAATGAAATCTTGATTTTGGGATTGGATGATTAAGATTGTATAAGAATATAGAAATAATGAATACTATACTTAAAAATAGAGTAAGAGGTTAATGTAATTTTTATTTGTATCTGTACTGAAGAAGGTTGGAGGTCCCTCCTTTTTCTACATTTCTTTTTATTTCTGCACTTTTAAGTTTGTCTCTTTATTGTTTCTTCTTTCTTTAATCTTTTTCTATCTGTATATATTTTATCTGTATTTTGAAATTTAATAAGTCTCTATAAAAAAAAAGGACTGCCTGCATGGATTGGGAATTGGAGGCAGGTTGTTATGGCGGCCCGCTTCTACCTGAAAGTATTTGGAGCAAGGATAGAGTTTGGGTCCACAAGCACTTCATTGTGAGTGCCTCATGGTTCAGTCCTTTGCCCCATCCTGCTCAACACTTACACAAAATTGCTGGGAGAGGTCATCTGCTAGTTCAGGGTGAAGTGTCATCAATATGTGATGATACATCTCTACCCTGGGCCCAATGGGAAATGTGGTGGAAGTCATGATCGAGTATCTGGAGGCTGTCAGAGTCTGGAGTCAGGCTGAATGCAAACAAGATGGATGGTGGTTGGTTCAGAAGCAGACTGACTCCATGATGTACCATCTCTGGCTCTTGATGGGATTGTTCTTCCCCAGAAAGAGCAGGCTAACAATTTGGGGGTCCTCCTGGACTCACAACTCCTGCTTAAGAAGCAGGTAGGGACCAAGGCCAGGAGGTTTTTTGCACAGTTGTGGCTAGTGTGCCAGCTGCATTCTTACCTGGAACAAGATAGACTGAAAACAGTTGCTCATCAACTCTCAATTACTCAACTGTTCTACATGGCATTGCCAGAATTCAGTGGTATGTGTGCTTAGTGGTCATTTGTAGCACTGCCATGTTATACCTCTGCTGCACAAGTGACACTGATTACCAGTAGGTTTCTGAGTGCAATTCAAGGTGCTGGTTCTGTAAAGCCTTATTTGGCTGGGGCCTGGGTATCCACCTTTCACTAATAGTTTCTGCCTGTCTTACTTGAAGTAGCTGAAGTAAGATCATAAGCACAGTCGTGGTTTCGTGTAGTGACCTCTTTGCTTAACAACTGAGTTGCCAGACCCAATTTTGGTCGCTAAACGAGGACTACCTGTACTTGCTCGAGCAAGAAGCCACAAGCCATTAACAAGCCAAGTTGCCTTCTAGCTCAAGAATGTTCCCTCTTCGTGGCTTTGCTTTCCCCATGAAGAACTGTTCGACACATAACCCAGTTACCACAAAAATCCAGCCTACAATGACTCAAATTAAAAGTACAGAATAAATACAATCCCTTCTCAAGTTCTCTCTCTCTCTTTTGGCATCTAGTTTGATGCCAAAAAAATGTATGCATATATTCTCTGTTAATTCAGATGAATTGTCTTTTTAATCTTTTAACAATGGACTTTTCAGTGGCAAAAGAGAAATTAATTTCAACTCTTTCAGTGCATGCTTATGGAACATCTAATCCATCTGTGTTGAGTACGGAGCCACGATTTAATGTATATATTAAAGTGCATCCAGTGTCTGAGGTACTGCAAGGGCTCAACTCTCATACTTTTTCATATTTCTTCTGTAACTTTTAATAATATTGTGTACATCTGTAAATAACAACATTCTCTTCCAGGAAGCCCAATATCATTGCTCCTTACCAGGAACTTCAACAGATTTTAGTTCTCTGTCATCCTTTCCCTCTACTTGTTCAGAATCCTTCTCTGCAGACCTGGAATATCAACAGATGGGATTAATGAACAGAGGACAAACAGACAGACATGGTGGAGATTCTTTTCTCACTTCCTACATGGCTTGGTTTTGGAATCAATCAGATCCTTTACTTGGCACATCTAGAAGAGTTGCAGGACCTCTTTGAAAAAGAGTATCACATCAAAAGGAAAGAAGAAAGGAAGACACTGTGTTGTTACAACTATCATTCCTAAGAATCCCAGGCACAATTAAAATTAAATAGCACCCACTTCATTTATTTTTGAGAGTGACTATTTAGACTCTGCAATATTTGCACCATGCCCAACTGTCAAATTCTGCATTTATAGGCTTTAGATGCTTTAAAAAATTGAGATATTATGTTCAGAGGTTGAAGCCATTATGTTTTGAAAGATACGATGGCATGATCTATGTGTTCTTTCACTATGGAGATAAGGAAATTGTATTTATTCAGCATAGTAAACTCTTAATCCATGTCTGTATCCAAAACCCAGTTTTGTCAGGTGAAAGAATCTTTGAACGTACTAAGAAAACAACTTCCTGGGAAGGTATGGTGAACTGAAGACGGCTCTGCAAAAGCAGAGCCAACGTCCACGGCAAAGACCAGTGAGTAGACCAGTTCCTTGGAACCTTTCCTGATAAAGAGAGGATGGGAGATTGCCCACATGTGCTCCAGATGGCTGCTCCTCTTAAGGAGACTGCAGGACAGTGGTTTTCCATGGGTTTGAGGGCCAGGAGACGACGGGATTAGCCATCTTGCTCACAACTGTAGTGGAGACTTTTAAAGGACACTAAGTTCGCAAACCTCACTTTCTAATAACTTTTGGAAATTGCCTATTAACCATTTTAAAGCTATTAGAGACCTTCGGAATGGCAAGTTGGAAAAGTCTATGAAGGTTCTCAGTCATCCAGGTGGAATTGTCTGTAGCTTGAATCATGTCAACTGGATTTCTATTTCTCAGTGGAAACGTTTCGCTCCTTATCCAAGAAGCTTCTTGGATAAGGAGCGAAACGTTTCCACTGAGAAATAGAAATCCAGTTGACATGATTCAAGCTACAAAGTTGGAAAAGTCTTCATCTAGTGAGTTTATCTTCAACTCTGAACAAACTTAATTATAAGCTTAAGAACTGAAAGAATTTGAAATAAACAGCAAAAAGCTAAATAACATTATGATCTAAGAAAGTTATAAATGGATTAAGGGTCCAAATAAATTTGGAATATTGACTTTTACTATAGGTTTTGTTTGGCTCTCTAAATGCTTCACTGCTGGTAGGGAAATGCAGAAATAACTTGTCTTTTGCACTTGAGCCTATACTTCTAATCATGGCCTAGTTTGGAAGTTCACTCAGGAAGTTGGAGTCTTACCCAGTGTTCATCTTTGTTAACATGACGTTTGTTTGACTTATTAAGACAATCCCTCTTTTACCACCTCATCAACCCCCAGCACATGACATCACAGCTGACTTGCATTGCTGTTTTGTACTGCTGAGATAAAATTCCTACCTTTTCCTGGTGATGATGTTTTTTAAACTGAAGACTTTAGGATCAAGAGTGAAGAAACATAAAGATCTTTTGGGGCCAAAAGTTATTGAAACACCTGCAAAGGAAGGTGACAAATGAATTGCTAGGAACTGTAAACAGTAAATAACACTGCTTTGGTAATTTCCCTACTTAACATTTCTTCTAGCTTCATTCAGCCATTCTTGAGGCATAAAGACTGTCCTTATTGCTCTTATCAGCACAACAATGGTTGGGGCTCTAGAACAAGGGTCTCAAATAGGGTCATGAGTTCCACATGGGGACTGGTTCATTAGCCCAAGGCCAGAACACTTCTCATACCTTGGTACAAAAATTTGTAGTGAGTCAAAACTGAAGAAAATGAGAAGTATTATAATATGTCATTAAAAATAAATGTATTAATTTAAAAAAAAACTTCCCTGTGAAACAGAGACATTTCACTTGTTAAAATGCTAAAGGCCACTTAGCATTTTTCATTCATCAAAACACCATTATTTGGTTTTATTGCTGGGTTGATATGTAATATTTTTTTCAAGCTCTTATCTAGGATTAAATCATCTAGGAAACCCACCCCACTGAGACCTGCTCGAATCCTGCTGTTCTTCCTTCTCTCTCTCTCTCTCTCTCTCTCTCTCTCTCTCCCTCCCTCCCTCCCTCCCTCATTCTTCTTGAGTAGAGACCCCTTTCGATTCTTGTTCAGTTTCCCTTTTCTTCTCTCTCCTTCACTGGCCAAGACCCTCCTTCTGTTCCTTTAGTTGCTTGCTCACTATCTTTCCCATTCCTTGCTTGGTAGAAAGACCATTGTGGCAGGGAGATGGCAGACCCAGCCCTCCTCGTTGGCTGCCTTCTCCTCCTCCTCCTCCTCCTCTCCCGTGAACCTCTCAAAAGCATTGGCTGTCCTGTAGTGTAAGAGTGGTCAGGGGTTCCCAGAGAGCAGTATTGTGAAAGGACTTATCGCACAACCCAGCCAACCAAGCAATGCTATTGCCAGGAAATCCACCAGGTCAGACCAAAGCAAGTTGTGAGGCAACTGCCACTAGGTTGTTCCTCTTCCTGGAATGCTTCTGATGGTCCATATTATGGTTGCATGATTTAAAAGAATTTGAATCAGAAAATATCCTGCTAGCTAGCAACAAGAATTCGGATCACAAGATTGTGGTGCCAGCAAGCCTGGCATTCCAAAGCATTATTTTGTTTTCCTTAAGTATCAACCGGGTTGAGAGTTCAATCTTTTGTTTTAGAACTGATAAGTGGGTTACCATGGTGAATAATTGTTCTAACCTATATGTAAAAAAGGCATATATTAACATGTCCTTTGTGTTGTAAAAACACTGCCTTGCTATGCTTGTTTCTTCTTTGTTCTCTGCTGTTTTTTTGCCTCTGTAAATTATGCTGAGGCCATCTCTCTGTGAAGAGATTTTGTAGTTATGTTTTTTTAGTAATATCTATAATGTTTGTTGAAAAAGTCTTTTGTCTTTATTTGATCTCTCAATTGCTAAGCATTTCGGGGATATTTAAAACACCAACAGTCCAGCCTGCACCTCTACATGGCACTGTCAGCATCCTGGTCTTGCTAGGTAACATCCACAGAAAATGACTTGGAGGGCCATATGTAGCCCATGGAGCATGAGTTTGAGTCCCCTACTCTAGAAGATGTTATAACTAACTAGTGAGAAAATGGAAACATTGCATGTTTCTAAAACGTACCCCTGTAAGAAAGCATATGCTTTTTAAAAAAAACTTTGGGGCAAGTTTTCTACAGCAAGACAACCTGCTTTGCAGAATACCAACTACTTACTGATCCATACATTCTGCAACCATGTAGATGCAGAGTTCTTGAATCTTTCCACATGTAGACCTCTAAAAGGTTTCAGTCTGACTCCTGGTGACTACTGCCTGGACATATCTGGGATATGTCAGAAATATCCTGGACATATCTGGGATATGACAGAAATCCGGGATTTCTGGCAGTCTGATCTTGGGGGAATCAACCAAGGTTGGGTAGGTGTTGCCACCCGCTGTGGCAAAGATCTTTTTTTAAAAAATTGAAATATTACTTCCCCCTTGCAGTACTTTTCAAAAGGACTAATCATATCAGTTGGCATCACAGAATATTTTTCTTGTATTATTGACAGGAATCCCAGGTAGCATACACTGGAATCATATCAGTGTATTCTTAAAAAGAATGTTGTGAACTAGCTTAAACTAAGGGCAGGACCAAATTAATAAAATTTAGTTTGGAGAAGTGAAGAAGTGCCAACGACCTTTATTAGGAAATCAAAGAATATGCTATTTATGCTAAATAAATGGAATAAAGCTAGATCTTGTTTTTGAAACCAATCCATTGTTGTGAGAACCAGTGAATCTGTCTACAACTCTTAACAACTTTTTTTTGCATAGCCACAAGGATCTGGTGATCTGTGATGCTAAGGTGGGAACAGGATTATTTAGAAACAGTGGTCAAAGAGCACTCACCTGCTGATATGTCTTCTTAAATTTCAGGGCATTTGCTTTTCTTGGAAATATTTTGGGTTTTTGTAAGGCTTATATTATCAGTTACATTTGTTTGTTCTTAGGTTAGGTACCTTAAGTTTCATATCAGAGTTTTCCAATTAGTTTTTTTGTTTTGTTTTGTTTTTTGGCTATCCAAGACCATGTGATGGAAAAATTTAGAACATGCCCAAACTTACAGGAGGAAGATCACTTGAAAAAAGTTATTTACACTGCATTACCCTACATCAGAGCTTTCCAAACTTTTCATGTTGGTGACACACTTTTTAGACATGCATCATTTCGCGACACACTCTTACAGCAGGGCATCATTTCGCAACACACTCTTACAGCAGGGCATCATTTCGCGACACACTCTTACAGCAGGGAACAAGGCAGGCACTAGGACCTGTGCGGAATCACAGCAGGTTTGGAGGCAGCAAGGCACGAGGCAGGCACTAGGACCTGCGCAGAATCCTGGCAGGGCTCGGAGGCAGCAGCAGCCATGACACATCCAGACACTGCAGCCGACACACTAACGTGTCCCGACACACAGTTTGGAAAGCTATGCCCTACATGTAAACCAATGAATAAATTCACACAGTAACCAGCCTAGTCTGACTTGGCATGGAGAATGGAAGAAAAATAGGGTCATCCCTACAACAAGAAAGTATTAGAGAAGGATGAATTAATGCAATGCACAGGGGCATGCTGGATTCACATATTACACTTCATCTTCAATGTGCTTTATTTGATTATGGGTGTCCATGGTATGTAAATCTAGGTTTTACGATCTATAAATCATTGCAGATGGTTTAGCGCAGTATATAAATTGAACTACTGTAGTGTGGTTATTCCACATCTTATTGCAAGAGGTTTGGCCACATCCTACCTGAATCTTCTGAAATGGAGATGGAAAATAAAGGGCCTCGCAAGTACCATGGGACCTCGTATTCTTTCCTGGCTGAAAAAGCAGAGGAGGGTGGATAATCTATCTGAAAGGAACAGCAGGTTCTTCCCATTTTTTTGTTCTGAATAAACTTAGGCTATTTCTTTTCTCCTACTCCAGATCTCCTTCCCCCTCCCTCTGAATAAAAAACTATATGGATGTTCTCCAATTTGAGACCTGGAGCAGAGATTGCTTGGATTGTAAAAATATGAAATATTCATCAAAAATACTGTTTTTATTTCCAAAATAAATGATTTAGTGGCAGTATAATCTATGTTCTATGGGATTTTCATTGATTTTTAAAGCCCTGTCTTCTACCCCTTCAGATCCACTTTCAACATGGGTTCCTGGAAACTGCAAAACTTTGGTAGAAGAACGGGCTATCCTGATGGTTGTTTTCCCACTAGGGATAACTAATGCAATGCATTCTATGTCCTCCCTATTAAGGTGCAGATACCTTTCCCATGTGAATGTCATCTGGCGCTAAGAATCTACTAGTGATAATCATGGCTGGGGAAATCCCCTCTCCAATAGGAGTGGCAGAAGGCAGAGAGGTTCCACACCATAGTTCCGTGATAGTTTAAGGAAGAAAGAACAGGTGAGATAAGATCTTTTCAGTTATGGAGGGGAGACAAGACAGAAAGTGTTGTATAAGCAAGGTTAAAATAGAAGTTGCCAATCACTGAGATGCCACTGCAGACTACAAATGAGACAAGGCTCAAAGTGAACAGAAAGAGAGTTAGATATTATACCATGCAGAATTCATGATTTCACATAATAGAGAATTGGTGTTGACTAGATATTTGGGTTTATAATTCTCACTACCCACAAATAACACAGTTAGCAGAAGAAAGGGATTGGGGAAATCTTGGTTGACAATGAAAGGTTACAATTAAGAGTTTGAAATACCTTTGTCGGATAAAAGGCCATCTTTCAAGGCAATAACTCTGAAGGAACAAATTTTGAATCTTATCTATGTAAAGGGACTTCTAATAAGATTAAAGCTTACCAGAATAGGAGTCTGGGGTCCCAAACATCTCTCGGAAAACATCCCAGGGGCTGCGGAAAGTGAATCCCAACTCTTCTTCAGGAACTGGAGGGAAAATAATGATATTTGCAACATATCATTAATATCCTGAGTTCCTCTCAGTGTGGAATTCCTACAAACAAAAATGGGGTGATTCCTCTCTGTCTCTGTTTCTCCCACTTCCCAGAGAATAGCTATGTAATTAAGATGAAAAGATCTCATCTTAAAGTTGTTGGAGATTCTGGAAAATCCAGCATGCCTCATCAGCATATGGATGGCTGCTCTAGGATGCAAGCTCTCCATGCTTTTGAGGAAGCTGTTTGCGGCCACTCTCACTTCCTCCCTCTCTCTCTCTCTCTCTCTCTCTCTCTCTCTCTCTCTCTCTCTCTCCTCCTTGGACCGGGAGCAAGCACACGGCTGTGTGCTGCTCCATTCTAGGCCATGGATGGGCCTAGGAGATTTTTCCCCCTTTCTACACGCATCTCTTGCAGCAAGCAGGGCAAGAGGTATTAAGTTTAGGGAAACAAAGAAGAAATGGAACATCATTTATCTACTGAAAATGCTGTACCTGCAATGAATAAACGTAAGGACTCTTTTGTACTTAGTTTTCATACCTGCCATGTCTAAGTGTGTGTTTCTTTATGCTTGGGTGGACTAAAGGTGTAAGATTAACCTGGATCTCTCTAATATGCTCATGGGCTCTGTTTTTAAACAATATTCTTTTTCTGTACACGAGTTTAGCAGCTCTGCTCCATTTCAGTAGTTCTAACAGACTGATAAATGGGCTTCACTCTGGGTATCACTTCAAACCAGCTTAGTATCTTAGGAAAAGAGGCATGGGGAATTGTTTTGGCCCTTGTTCTGGGTACAAGATTGATTTGGGCAGCATGGGGAAGTGAATAGGTTTTGGAAGGTGCATGAGACAGATGGTAGAAGAGCCACTCCTCACCTGTTGTGAGTCCATCCCCATAGCAGTCATAACGTTCCCTCTTGGCCTCTAAAAAAGAAAGACACGTACCTGGTTACCTCCCAAGTAAATTACTATTCTATGCTGACCCACAAAATTGCTGGCTCAGGACTCATCCACACACCTGCATTGATGTGAGTTCCTCCTCTCCTTGAGACGGGAGGGCTGGTTGTGTTGCTGCCTGCCCAGAAAGTATTGTGAGTGTCTTTCAGGGCAGTGATTAGCAGGTGGTATGGGACTCCTCAAGAGAGGCTGAGAATTATGGCAGGGAAAGATCTTGGGAGGAAATATTTTGCAAAGCCCACAATAAAACAAATAATAAAAGAGGCCCAGGCCAGCCACAACAGAAGGAATGGAGCATGCTGCAGCTGGCAGCCCATCCGCTTGGGCAGTCTTTTTTTCTTTTTCTTTTTATTGTAATGTTATCAATATTGATACATTGTATTATTTACATATGTATGATTGAAAATTATGAACAGTCTATTATTTGGAAGGCTTAAAGTATTGAAAATAAAAAGAGAAAATATTCTATCAGTAATAACTGCAGTTTAGGATGTCAGTATTACAAACATAAGATTATTTAACTTTTCATCCAAAGTTAACATAAAAAAGAACCGCTGCCATTCACATCAAAGTATTAGGTATATAATAACAGTTTCATTCTTGAACTAATTGCTTAATATTAATATCTCCATTGTATTGTTACTTTGTGTGTGTATATTTGCTTATATGTTGATAAAAGGAAATAAGAGAAAGACAAAGCAAATTTAACAAAAATTAAAATACCTGAAAAGTAGAAAAAAAGAAAAAAAGGAAATAACAACAACAACAACAACAACTATTGATTTCTGACTACCCCCTTTTTGCTAATTTGCGATATTTGTCAGCATTCAGGCCCCCTTAAAGGCCATCCTGTAAGTGGTTATATTTACCATGCTGTGTGATTCCTGCTTAAATTTAGTTAAACTTCTACTGTGTAAGTATACTGTTAGTTTTGCCATTGCTGCATATGCTCCAAGTTTAAGTTCCCAATCAGATATTGTCGGAATTGTGTCTTTCTTCCAGTGTGGAGCAAAGTTTATTCTCACTGCTGTAATCATATACCTCATTAAATTATGATATTTTTTTCTGTGATTATATCTAATAAGAACAGTTCATTTCAAATTTAAATTCCAAGATTTTCTGCACTGCTTGGGCAGTCTTACTAGCCTACTCCCAGCTCAAATGGGCTGGGTGATTGCAGGTTCCGCACTACAACCTCTGCACTTTTGGTGGGGATTTATGAGAGTCCTCTCCAAGTGGTAGTTCCTGGTGCTGGGATGCAGCATGATTTCTAGGTTGCCAAAACTTTATGCCAGCGTTGGAAAACAGCATATGGCTCCTAGTCGATTTAAAGAGAGTTCTAATAATTCACCCAGTTGGAGCTTATTAGTGAGAATATAAATCTTGTTGGGATTCTTGCTCAAGGTCAATATTCCCTTGGTCAATTAAAAAAATAAGAATATACTGTTATTGCTAGCCGAGGTTCTGCTCTCTCCAGCAGCCAAAGCAGAAATGGCCTTAGAGACACAGAGTCCACTGGCTGGGTGGAAAGAGGCAGTCCCATAATAGGCAACTGGAGTCACTGAAGACTCCTCCTCCATGGGACCTCCATGCCCTCATAGGAAGTTTTCTTTGGTTCTCCTGGCAAAACACTACTTTCAGGCCAGAATACCTTGACCTTCTCAGCCTGCTTCAGCAGGATGGCTATGGGATGGAGGCTGTGTTGTGAGGACGTGTCTTCAACGAAAGGCAAGTGGGGCATTCAAGTTTGGGCAAGGAGCCTGTGTAGGTGAGCCCTAAGGCTGTAAGAAGGTTCTTGGACGAGATGTCCTCAGCCAGCTCCTCCTCCTCCTCGGCCTACTTTATCATTCCTCTGAGTTGGGCAGGTGAATAGGTAGCTGACGAGGGAGACTCTACAGCTCAGCCTAAAGAGAGAGAGAGGGGGCGGACAGAGCCAGGAGGTTTCTTACTGTCTGACAGCACTTCATAAGCTTCTGTAACTTCTTTGAACTTCTGTTCAGCAAATTTCTTCCTTTCTGGATTTTTATCTGGGTGCCACTGCAGGGCTTTTTTTCTGTACCTACGAGGCCCCAAAAGACAAAGTGAAGGCAATATTAGAAATCCACAACTCAGTAACCAATAACAAACCAGCATCACTACAGAAGCTAGTAGATTTAGAGGCAATACTCTTTCTCAGAAGGCAGGGCAGACCCAAATTAGTAGAGTGCACTTTCATCCCACCTCTTTGCCCAGCTAGCTGACGGAGAATTGTGCAAGGAATATGGCGTATCCAGCCTTTTGCTGTCTGTGACGTCTTCAACGTTGACGAAGTATTTGACTTCAACGTTGACTAAGTAGTTGACTAGGTATAAGGGACGCGGATGGCTCAGCAGGTTAAACAGCTGAGCTGTAGGCTGCCGATCAGAAGGTCGGCAGTTCGAACCCCATGCAACGAGGTGAGCTCTCGTTGCTAAGTCCTAACTCCTGTCAATCCAGCAGTTCAAAAGCTTTGCAAGTAGATAAATGGGTACCACCTTAAGTGGGCTAATTTGCTGGCGCCCTGTCGGGAAGTCGGCTCCACCAGAGGAGAGGATCGGAGGAAGATCAAATGGCAGTGGTGACGACGGACCCGGATGTGACAGCTACAGGACGTCAGCATCCGGCTCAAGGCATCCTGGGAATTGTAGTCCGGAGCCTAGTAGAGTCGGTTCCCTCACCCCCCTCCCTTCACGCGCGGTGATTTGTATAATTGAATTTGGTGAATTGTATAATTTGAATTGTATATATATGAATGTAAGCCGCCTAGAGTCCTCCATTAGGGAGGGGATAGGCGGGGTATAAATATCACTATAAAAAATAAATTTGTGATTGTACTTTGCCATATCAGCAAGAAAATAGGGTCCTGGTCTCCCACAGATTCCGACCAAACGTTTAACAGTTGAACCTCAGTCGAGCTCCAATTAGGAAAACTCCAAGCAAATACTTATTTAACTGCTTATCTATTTAAGTTTCCATAACCACTAGTAACTTGACACCCTTTATGAATTAATTACAAGAATAAACATTGTAAAATGTCACTGGATTTAAAAACTGGGATTTGGGATCTTTTTTCCTAACTTTGAAACTTGATTTAACATCCCAGAATAAAATTCTTTGGAGAGAAGAACGCTCAAAGAAGACTTACGCCTTTTTAATATCGTTGTCAGAGGCATCCCGAGGAATTTCTAAAAGCTTATAATAGTCCGGCACAGCAGCCATTGGTCTGTTCTGCACAGAGGTGGGTAGCAGAGACGTGGAAGAAAAGTTGCGGTCTCAAGGGGAACAATGTCTCTGAGCTGCTTCTGGGGCTGACCATGGCCGCACACCTGGCTGCACAGCGGAAGGCGGGCGCTGTGGCAAGAGATCCTGCGGGTCAAGAAGTAGAATGATGTGCTGCAGAAACTGGCTATCAGCCCCCACTGGCCAAGCCACAGTGCCACATCAGCCAGTCCAGAGAGCTGGCCAAGAGAAGGCATAACGGGCTGACCAAGAATAAACTAAAATTGTTCAGAAATTTGGCTTGGGATATGCAAATTATTACACCTTTTTCCCTCCACGAAAAAGTTTACTTTCCCATAACTAAGATAATGGGTTGGTCATGACTATGTTGCATCCGAAGATCCTTCTCAGTTTCCACTGAGTCCTGCTAATGGATATGTTCTTGTCATGTCCAATTCCAGCTAAAATGAGCCATACACATGCACTTGTAGGCTTAATTAAATAATTATCTCGTATAAGAGGAGCTGTGGCATTTTAGCTGTTTGTTCATTTGTTCAATATTGCTATTATGTACAATGTCATTAGATACAAATGAGGCCATGGGGCTGCAAGCTGCTGGTGGGCTATGGGGGTACTCGCTCACAACACATATTCATTGACTACCATTTTGAACAATTAGTTAAATCTAAGGTCCCATTTGGCACAGGCTTCTATCTAGGGCATCAGATAAACTGTTCAGAATGTGTATACACACACACACAAACACATATACATACATACAACAGGAAGGAAAAATATTAACTTAGTGGAGAGTTTAGGTGATAGAAATCAGCAACCATCCCATTTAGTGTTCTCATAATACTAGGCCATCAACCATGGTTTAGAAAGCACAACAGGTGGGTTCCCACATCATGTTAAGAGTAAATAAACCACTTTATGTTTTAGTGATATAAGTGAATCAAGCCAATTGGGGTTTTTTTGCCTTTTCCTTTCTAGTTTCAGTTCAAGGCTATTCTCACCTCCAGTAGATCAAGATCAGTGGAAAAGGTCAGCTACACATTTAGCTAAATACAAGCTTCATGGAATATACTATTTTAGCCTGCAGATGCTTCGTTCTTAAAGAAAAAAAGTTTGCATAATAAAAGCTCATATAGACATAGAAAGTTTCCTTTTAATGATAAACCTATTTCAATCAGAAGATTATGTTAATAGAGGTAAGGAATTTTAAAGCATAATGGTTCTGCTTGCAGAGCCTGAAGCAGTACGATCCAGTCTGGTTTCTACCTTGTGTTGTGTTGTTGGTGAATGGTATAAGTTGCTTGGCTGTTTGAGTAAGGGGAAAAATTGCTATGATATATTTGTACAGTACAATGAACCACAACTACCCAGGCACAATTTAGTCTAATAGGCCATTGCAAAACCCAGAAAATTGGATTAATTCAACAAATTAACATGATTAGGTTAGCTACTGGTAGACTTCTGCAAAAACAGCCATTATGATTCTGCGTCCGCAGAATGCCACCCGACGGCCCTGTTTAAGATTACTAGATCTCTTTTGGGTCAGGTACACTCATTGACCCATTTACAGGGCCGTTCGGAAGAATTTTCAGAGCATCTGCAGGATAAAATCGCTCAGATCCATTCTAAGTTGGACTCTAAGCATGAAGCACAGTCTGGGGAGATGCCGAGGGAACGTACTTACCCTGTTATCTGGGAATGGTTTGATCCTGTTGGGCCTGAGGAAGTGGACAGGATCCTCCGGACTGTAAATGCCACCACATGCCATCTAGACCTGTGCCCTTCCTGGCTGGTAAAATCGGCCCAAGAGGTGACTTGTGGTTGGGTCCAGGCGATGGTTAATACATCCTTGGGAGAGGGAGTGTTCCCGGCTGCCTTTAAGGAGGCGCTTGTGCACCCCCTCCTCAAGAAACCATCCCTGGACCCTACTGTATTGGACAATTTTTGTCCTGTCTCCCACCTTCCCTTTTTGGGAAAGGTGGTTGAGAAAGTGGTGGTGTTGCAACTCCAGAGGATTCTGGAGGAAACGGATTATCTAGACCAGAGCTTTCCAAACTTTTCATGTTGGTGACACACTTTTTAGACATGCATCATTTCGCGACACACTCTTACAGCAGGGCACAAGGCAGGCACTAAGACCTGCGCGGAATCACAGCAGGTTTGGAGGCAGCAAGGCACAAGGCAGGCACTAGGACCTGCACGGAATCCTGGCAGGGTTCGGAGGCAGCAGCAGCTGCGACACACCCAGGCACTTCAGCCGACACACTAACGTGTCCCAACCCACAGTTCAGAAAGCTCTGATCTAGACCCCTTTCAGTCAGGTTTCAGGCCGGGATATGGGATGGAGACTGCATTGGTCACGCTTACAGATGATCTCTGGTGGGAGCGGGATGGAGGAAGTGCATCCATCCTGGCTCTTCTCGACCTCTCAACGGCTTTCGATACCATCGACCATGGTATCCTTTGGGGGTGGCTCAAGGAGTTGGGGGTGGGTGGCATAGTTTTTCACTGGTTCACCTCCTTCCTCCAGGGCCGTTCCCAATCGGTGTTGATAGGGAGCGAGAGATCCAGCCCGCGACCCCTCTTGTGTGGGGTGCCGCAGGGGTCGGTTCTCTCTCCTCTCCTATTTAACATCTACATGAAGCCGCTGGGCGAGATCATCCGTCACCATGGGATGAGGTATCACCAATATGGGATGATACTCAATTGTATATCTCCATCCCGGGTGAAGTAAGTGATGCAGTCACCGCCCTGTCTCAGTGCCTGGAGGCTGTGGGGGTCTGGATGGGGAACAACAGGCTTCAACTGAACCCTGGTAAGACAGAGTGGCTGTGGATTGATGGCCTCTCGATGTCCAGGAAGTTGTCATCTTTGGTTTCGGATGGGGTGGCACTGCCCCATTTGGAACCAGTGCGGACTTGGGGGCCCTCCTGGACTCACGACTCCTGCTCGAAGAGCAGGTGGCAGACGTGGCCAGGAGGGCCTTTGCGCAGCTCTGGGTTGTGCGCCAGTTACGCCCATTCCTGGACCGAGATTCCCTCCGAACAGTCACACATGCCCTTGTCATCTCCCATATAGACTATTGCAATGCACTCTACATGGGGCTACCCTTGAAGAGTATCTGGAAGCTTCAGCTGGTCCAGAATGCGGCTGCGCAGACAGTTACTGGTGCCGTAAAATCAGCACATGTGACACCACTGCTGCATGAGCTGCACTGGTTGCCAGTTTGCTTCCGGGTCCAATTCAAGGTGTTGGTTATCACCTTTAGAGCCCTACATGGCATGGGGCCAGGTTACCTGAGGGACCGTCTCATCCCCATAACATCGACCCGCCCCACCCGGTCATGCAGAAAGGGCATGCTACGGACCCCATCAGTGAAGGAATTCCATCTAGCGGGGTCCAGGAGGCGAGCCTTCTCTGCAGTGGTGCCCGCCCTTTGGAATATCTTGCCCCCGGAGCTGAGGCGGGTTTCCTCTCTCCTGACCTTCCAGAAAAATTTGAAGACCTGTTTCTGCCACCTTGCTTGGGATGGGAAGGTTAATAGCTCCTCCTGGGTGTGGCTGGTGCCATAGTGCCCTCCCTATTATTTAAGATCTAGCTCTTGGATTTTATATTTATTTATTGTATTTATATTGATTACTGTAACTTTATGTTTATATTTTTAGCTCTTGATTTTATTGTAAACCGCCTAGAGTCCCCCAATTGGGGGAGATGGGCGGTGATATAAATTTAAATAATAAATAAAATGATAAATAAATGATAATAACATGGGACGAGATTCATGCTTGTTCTTAACCATCCATTTTTGCTGCCTGCAGTAATTAGCAACAATGTCTTGTCATTCATGATTGATCCCATTAAATTCTGACTTCTTGCAAATAGTGGGTTAGGCAGCATCTCTGATTGACTAATTTGTTATCTCTCTACTGCAGTGTTTCTCAACCTCAAGAATTTTAAGGTATGTAGACTTCATTTCCCAGAATTCCCCAGACAGCATGCTGGCTGGAGAATTCTGGGAGTTGAAGTCCACACATCTTAAAGTTCCTGAGGTTGAGAAACACTGCTCTACTGCTCTAATAAACCCTTGGAGTCCTTGGAGAGAGAGGTGCATGAGGAAGTGGCAAACCTCGACTGTCAATACATCTGGGCTGACAGAAACCATTCACTGGGTCAGGCCCATCACTCTTATTTCCTAAACTTTTAATTAAGTATCTGGTTTGCTAGTCTATGGCCGAATAAAAATTGATTGATTGGTTGATTGATTGAATTAAGTATCTGGAGGATCAAAGAGTTATTTTGTAAGAAATCATCTGAGTGAGACCTAAATCTGAGTAAACAGCTGAGTATTCCTAGTGGGGACCTAGGAATATTTTGTTTACATGAAAAACGGGGGCTCTAAGGGGCTCCTAGCAACAATGTTGTTTCCTTAGAAGCACTGTGATTTGCCTTCCATTTGAGAGACTAAAGGAGGGCTCTCCCGGAGAATGACAACCAAGTTGGCTTATCAAAAGATGGTCTCAGCCTTACTTCCTGTTTTCAAGAAAGTCTGTTGCTTCTTTCTTGAACTCTGTGAACCTGAGTTAACTTCCTCCTCAGACCAGCCTTCCTGGATCTGGTATCCTCCAGAGATGTTTGACTTCCATCTTCTATTATTTTCAGCCAGGAATGAGACTCTGCTGATTGGATTTAAGAGAACTGAAGTCTAACACATCTGGAAGCCATAGTGAGGAAAACTACCCTATACCAATATTCCACTTTTCTTTGTTTCTGCAGAGTTTGTTTCTTTACTGTCATTTGATACTTTTCATCTAGGCTATCTCCTTACCTCACCCAGAGATTGCCTGTATGTTCTTTGTTCCGCCTGTTGGCTAGCTGGGCATTTGAAGTTACCAGCACCCCAAAGCTGCTCCCTCCCCCTACTGTGTAACAGTTTCAGTAGCCAATGGAAAGTTTGGGGTCATTATGACATCAGAACTTAAGCTTTCCTTAAAGATCTGAGAAAAAGCATCTACACAAGACAACCTTTGGGAATTTGTAAGTTTATTTATTTTATTTATTTGTCTATCATTTCTTCACCGCCCATCTCGTGCAAACGACTCTTAGTATTTTCTGTGTACTCGGTCTTTGCTTCTATTCTTGAACTACTTTGCTACTTCAATCAAAATTTATTTTATGAGCCTTTCCAATACAGCAGAGCTTTCCAAACTTTTCATGTTGGTGACACACTTTTTAGACATGCATCATTTCGTGACACACCCTTACAGCAGGGCACAAGGCAGGCACTAGGACCTGCGCGGAATCACAGCAGGTTTGGAGACAGCAAGGCACAAGGCAGGCACTAGGACCTGTGCGGAATCCTGACAGGGCAGGTTTGGAGGCAGCAAGGCACAAGGCAGGCACTAGGACCTGCATGGAATCCTGGCAGGGCTCGGAGGCAGCAGCAGCCACAACGACACACCCAGACACTGCAGCCGACACACTAACACATAGCTTTCCAAACTGTGTGTCGCGACACAACCCAGAAGTGGACGTGCACGGCAGTGGCGCGGGGGCGCGCGGGGGGGTGGCAGCGTGCACGGCGACGCACCATCAGCGCTTACGCGTTTTAGCGGAAAACACGAGGCCGCCACCACTGCCACCATGCACACCGCCGCCGTGCCCCCCCCGCGCTGCCACCATGCACGCCCCCATCGCGCGCCCCCGCCGCTGGTGTGTCACCAATAGCAGCAGTTTGGAAAGCACTGCACTAACATGTCGCGACACAGTTTGGAAAGCTCTGCAATACAGTAACCATTTTATCATGCCTCTGCCACCATATCCATTGCACAATATGAACAACAAACCAGCATGCTGTAGGTTGTATGTTGAAAAACTTTGTTTCTTGGTTACATCATTTTTAAATTCCCCCTCCCCCTGCTTTAGGGTCAGATGGAACATGTCAGATTTCTCATATGAGATTATCAAATTGGGTTTCTCTACAAAGCAAAAGTGTTTTGGCAAATTGCATCCTCTACAAAGCAAAGGCTTCTCATGGTGACGTGAAGTGCAGGTGCAAGATAACAATTGTCACGTATTGTTATGGCTAGCGCTTATACAAGCAATGGGACCTTCCCATGAGAACAAACCCGTCTGTGGACAGCCTTGCTCAGTTTAGAGCAAGGGAGGGGGGAAATCACGTGCTCGCTTAGATGCAGCACTGCTACCCAATAGCAGGTCATGCTATGTGCTTTAGGCCTAATGCTTTAGGCCTGGTGTGTGTCACAGCTAACTTCCAGCCAATCAGAAAGCTAGAAGAACTGAATATACAACCATGCAAAATGGTGTTCTATGCTTCTTGATTTCTAGTGTCTTTTAGCCATGTAGTTCTTCATGTGTTCACTTCCCGTGGACTGGGCAGAGCGAGCTATGCCTGGCTTTGGGTATAGGCCGTGGCAGGAACTCTGGCCCTGGGATCAATACACGGAACTCTGCTTATAAGTTTGTTTTTGTTTTTCCTTTGACAATGCTGTACCATGTATATTCAACTTTCCTTTTTGCGATAATGTGATTGTATATACATTATTGCCTTATGCTACCAGTAAACACTGTTAGCCCTACAAGCTGCATTCTTGTCTGTTTATTCTCAAGCCTCGAGTTTTTTCCCTTTAAGCCAGCGTATATCCCATCAGAACATTCATTCCAGCATCTTTCTCCTGTGCTTATAGGACTTTATATTTATGTTTTCTATGCCACCCCATCTCCCAGCATACATTTCATTCACTTACACACAAAAACACACAAACACACAGGCTTGCAGAGAAGCTCCAAAATGGACTTGGGTTGCTTGCAAGGTCAGCAATATAATTTAAGAGTTTTGTTAACATGTGTTACAGTGCTTGCTAATTTGTGCCTGGTGAAAAGAGGACTTTTGTAGTTTCTGTATATTTGGCAATAATTTCAGAACTCACCGGCTCAGGAAGAACGCTTTTGCAAATGACCTAACAAATGCATACAAATACATGCAGACAAACATCTGGATTATGTGTATGCTTTGGAAGAAAATACACTATTTTTTTGCTTCTTTTTATAGTAAGGAAAGGACAAGGTTTGCTATTTTTAGTACTGGAAGCTGGAGGGGGGCATTGTATTTAGTGACTGAAGCCCTGATTGGATTGGATTGGATTGAATTGTTTGTGCTGAACTATTGGCTAAATTGGGCTGAATAATAATTGGCTAAATATGTAGACCTCATTGTACTGAAATGCATCTTCAATTTGCCAATGATAAGGACAAAGTGAAGAAAATGTGAGTTGGATTTAAAGTATGCTGGAAATTATATGTACATGGAGCAGATTGTAGCATGGCAGATAATAATTAAATAAATGAGAAAAACGACTGAAATGCAATTCTATAAAAGGATTACAATTTTATTGAGAAGAGACTCCCCAAGTAGTAAAGCAACTGATATGTTAGCTCTACAGAGAAATTAAGTATCCATACTATATTATTAAGATTCAGGGCTAATACTCATCACCTTCTTCTTCTTCTCCTTCTCCATCGATGCTATCTGTGCCCACCTCTTCGTAATCCTTCTCCAGGGCAGCCATATCCTCCCGAGCCTCTGAGAACTCCCCCTCCTCCATGCCTTCCCCGACGTACCAGTGGACAAAGGCCCGCTTGGCATACATCAGGTCAAACTTGTGGTCCAGGCGGGCCCAGGCCTCAGCAATGGCCGTGGTGTTGCTCAGCATGCACACTGCCCGCTGAACCTTGGCTAGGTCTCCCCCAGGGACCACGGTAGGGGGCTGGTAGTTGATGCCAACCTTGAAACCGGTGGGGCACCAGTCCACAAACTGGATTGTTCGCTTTGTTTTGATGGTGGCAATAGCAGCATTGACGTCCTTAGGTACCACATCCCCACGGTACAAAAGGCAGCAGGCCATGTACTTGCCATGGCGGGGATCACATTTCACCATCTGGTTAGCAGGCTCAAAGCAAGAATTTGTGATCTCAGCCACAGAAAGTTGCTCATGGTAGGCCTTCTCCGCAGAGATGACCGGGGCATAGGTAGCCAGAGGGAAATGGATACGAGGGTAGGGCACTAGATTGGTCTGAAACTCTGTCAGGTCTACATTGAGAGCCCCATCAAAGCGCAGCGAGGCAGTGATGGAGGACACAATCTGGCCAATCAGCCTATTCAGATTTGTGTAAGTTGGCCGCTCGATGTCCAGGTTCCTACGGCAGATATCATAGATGGCTTCGTTGTCTACCATGAAAGCACAGTCTGAGTGCTCAAGAGTGGTATGTGTGGTGAGGATTGAATTGTAGGGCTCCACCACCGCTGTTGATATTTGAGGTGCTGGGTAAATAGAGAACTCCAACTTGGACTTCTTGCCATAGTCCACAGACAGCCTTTCCATCAACAGGGAAGTAAAGCCTGATCCAGTGCCTCCTCCAAAACTGTGAAAGATGAGAAATCCCTGCAACCCTGTGCATTGGTCTGCCTGGAGAAATGGAGAAAACAAATCCAGAAACATTAAGTTGGATTTAGGGAGTTAGGTGGAGTGGACTGAAGTATACCCAACACTTTCTCATTCAGCTATGTATTATCTACACCCCTGTAAATTAACCAGGACTCCTTCCATATTCTTAATGACAAATCCAACCACCTCCTAGCACCAGCTTTCCTTATCATTGACTTCAATTACCAGCTTTCGGATCCTGTCCAACACCAAATCAATTATTTCTTTGCCAATAGTGTAGTGACCACGAGCATAATTATTGGCAGCATCTTCCTTTCCGGTGATCAGCTGTTCTGGGTGGAAGAGTTGACGGTATGTGCCCGTCCGAACCTCATCTAGAATTCAAGGTAGAGAATAGATCAGATCATTCCTATTCTAATTAACTGTCTGTCACTCTTCTTGCCTTCTGGAATTTTACAGTTTTTTGTTTGGTTGTTATATTTTCAGCTGCTCTCCTTGAAAGACCCAGGCTTGCTGGAGATTATGGTTGCTAGAAGTATGAAACTGGTGCAGCTTTGAGAATCTTTTAAGGAGATGCAGAGTTCTTAACTATCCAATCAACCACTGCTGTTATGCAGAGATTTGGGGGCCCACAATTTTCATTTATTATATTTATACCACAACATCCAATGGTTTGGACTGTCTTTGGATTCTGGAAAGTACCCAGTCAGAAGTACACAGAGGTATTTCAGAATGACTCAGTTAGGTTCCCCGCCTAATAGGTAGCACTCACCAATCACAGTGGGTTCCAAGTCCACAAAGACAGCTCGAGGCACATGTTTCCCAGCCCCCGTTTCACTAAAGAAAGTATTAAAGGAGTCATCTCCGCCTCCAATGGTCTTGTCACTGGGCATCTGCCCATCTGGCTGAATTCCATGCTCCAAACAGTACAGCTCCCAACATGCATTGCCGATCTGCACACCAGCCTGGCCAACGTGGACAGAAATGCATTCACGCTGAGAAAAACAAACAAAATCCATTATTAGTGTAGAAGCTCTCTGTGATCAGAGCTAGAATACAGAACTCAGTACGCAACTGCTGAATGTGGTGAGCTTCCCAAACTGCTGGATGATGAATCTTCCAAGCAGTGAAGCATTCCTAGAGGCTGTATTGGTCCTGCCAACCACGCTGGTTATCATGTCCTCCTAGACAAGGGGAGCTATTACAGGCTTCCAGTCTGAGTTGGGGTTTGCCTGAGGAAGAAGGTCTTCCTGGACCTACCTATTTGACTCAGGTTTCCTGGCACACATCCTGGTTCCCCTCCAACAGTTCAGTCCTGGCACTATCCCAGCAAGTATCTAGGAGATATTCTGCCTTCATCCAGGCACAACGTTTATAATCTGGGCTATAAGGAGAGAACGGTCTCCTGTCTCAGGCTTCCAAGACATGCATATAACTGAGTGGCAGAAGACCATCTGGGATAAAAGGGCCTTCTGCTAGACCTCCTAGAACTGGTCAAAATGTATCTTCCTTCCTTTCTTTAATTTATCCCCTGCTGTGGCTAAAGATATTAATCTGACCAATTGAGCCCTATCCAGAAAAGCTGAAGCAATACTTTTGCCCAAGCTGCATAGGTAAAACACATGGGTCAGTACCATGCTTCAAGTAACTTGTCATGGGAAGGGAGCCACAGGGTTGCTTTCACATAACATGTTACTTTATATTTTAAAAAGTTGTGCTGATGTCCTTTTTTTCTTCTCCAAGAAGGGTAACTTTACACATATTTTCTTTGTTTGTTTACATTGAAATTTATACCTTGCCTTTCGGTTTACATCAGTGCTTAACAAGCTTGAAAATACATTTTCTTCCTTATTTGTTTATATAGGTGTCAACTCCAAGCATAGCAAAGCTGCTGAAATCCTAGTTGCAGCCAACAGTTTTATTCCATATTTCTTAAGCTGGGGAAAAAAGCTCTGTATTTAGAAACCACTTGTTGAGGTGGTGATTCAGTTTCAGGTCATGAATGTATCTGAAGGCTGGGCAGGGGTTTGACTTCATGCCTGCAAATCGAGCACTCTGTTTCCCCACAGAGATGCTCTTCTTTGAACCGGATGCCCAAGGGCGTACCTAGTGGGTTACCAAAACCTGTTTTTTGGCATGGCGATTGAGCATCCACAGCTGACCCAAAGTGCTTTCAAAATTATAGCATTAATATTGCCTTTATCTGGAACTGAGGCTAAGCCAAAAAAAAGAAAAAGAAAAGAGGAAAATGGCTGTTGTGGGTCTTCCGGGCTGTGTGGCCGTGTTCCAGAACACGGCCACACAGCCCGGAAGACCCACAACAGCCATCGAACTCCGGCCGTGAAAGCCTTCGACAATACATCAAAAGAGGAAAAGTTGGAAAACAAAAGTACCCCCTAACAACTTCAACTTTCCCATCCTGGACACCCTCCAAGTATGTGCAATTCCCAGAATTTCTAGCAATAGACATACTTCCTGGGAATTCTGGGAATAGACAGCCATACGTCTGGAGGGTGCTCAGGTTAATGAAGGCTGCTCCCCTCCATTATTATGGAATCTTTGTTTCTCCTCTCTTTTTTCATGCATTGTACATTTTAAGATACAGTACATCTCAGCACAGACCTAAGCATTCCTGTAGTTCCACAGAAAAGGCACTGGGATTGCATTGCATATTATACATTAAAGGAGAGAAACATCACAGCCCAGAAGACTATAAAAAAGCTCCATTCCACCTCCAGGGAAGCTAACAAGTCCAGGCATGACTCACCATCTTGCGAAACTTCTTTGACCTGGCAGCGACGAGCCCAGAGGACGAAGGATGGAAATTAAGCTGTCGTTTGCAAGGCTGGCTTTTATAGCATCGCCAGCAAAAAGAAATGCTTTGTTGTTAGAAACGGACACAGGTTAGCTTTTGTCAGAATGGTTTCTGAGTTACAGTCCAGCTCAACAAGTAATCAGTAATGAAAGCAGAGCTAGGCCTTGGTTACATCTAACAATTCTATAACTAACCTGGATTGTGCACATGTGTTGGGGCGGCAACAGAAAAATCTCATTATGTTGTTCAGCCAAGATGCATGGTGGAAGCAAGGCTGAACTTAGTGGATTTTAAACATGATATTGAGTATTTTGGTTTAATTCTCCTATTTGCTTAATTTCCCTGGTTGTTCTTCAGAACATGGGATGTCAATGATTATATTATCATTTTATTATATTGTTATACAGGTAGTCCTCAACTTACAACCATTCATTTAGCAACTGTTCGAAGTTACGATGGCAGTGAAAAAAGTGACTTATGACTGGCCCTTGCACTTACAACTGTCGCAGCGTCCCTGCGGTCACGTGATCAAAATTATGGCACTTGGCAACCGGCTTGCACTTACAACGGTTGCAGTGTTCTAGGGTCACATGATCGCCATTTGCTTCTGACAAGCAAAGTCAATGGGGGAAGCCGGATTCGCTTAACAACCATGGCAAAAAAGGTCGTAAAATTGGGCATGACTCACTTAACAATGGCCTCACTTAGCAACGGAAGTTCCAGTCCCAATTGTGGTTGTAAGTCGAGGACTACCTGTATTTGTACTGATACATTTTAGTCTGCAGGGGTCTGTAAATCGCTCAGAATCAGGCATGCCTGGAGCAGCATATAAGCCTAGTAAAATAAATAAATAAACAAAAATAAATAACCACCTCTTATACTAGCAGAGGAAGCTAGAGGATAGGCTACTGCAGGGTTTTTCAAGGGTGCACCATGAAACCCCAGGGCTCTGTGAGAATGTGATGGGGTTCCGCAAGAGGCTAATGACATTTAGGACAAAAAAAAACTTAACTTCAAGACATCCAATTTTCTGTCACTAGAGCTTTGCCTCTTGATTAGAGGTTCTGGGAATTTTTTTTTCCAGCTAACAGTTTCCTCAGTCTGAAACTCCTGGGATACTGTACGTGGTTCAGAGCACGGAAATTGTGCCATTAGGAAAGCAAATCTGCCTGAACAGAAAATATGGAATAGTAACACACCCCTCCCGCTTCTCAGCCTGGTTGCAGCTTGGCAAAAAAGATAACACAGAAGTGCCTACTTTACTGGAAATACTGCATTCGTCTCTTCAGCCCTGTGAGGCTGACTGAATGGACAGGGTAAGTTTGCCAGCAAAGTCGGTCTGCTGCTCTGCATTAGGCCCTTCCGCCCCATCTGAATTGTGCCCATGAAACGCAGAGTCCCATGAGTCTTGTTTAAAAGAGGATAATGGTTCATTTGAACTTATCGATTCAAACATACATCCCAGTGATATCACTGGGAGAGAACATCTTCAGATGTAGTTTAAGTAAGTGAGGTCTACTGTGGCTTGATTTATAACTCCTTGCTAAACCATCACTGGTGGTGTTTCCACAGAGTGCTAAGCTGTAAACAGGGGTTTACAAACCACCACGATTGAGTTCACACAACACACCAAGCCAAAGCCAAACAAGCCCTATTATGGTTTAGTAGTGTATTTATGAACCCAGCCAATGAGAGAGAGAACCAAATGAGTTTGAAGATATTGGTAAAGCTATTTAGAGACTATGTTGGCACGTGAAACTCCTGCTCATGTGGAATAGCAGATGGAGACTCGGTTTCCCACTCTTTCCACTCCGCCCTTTTTACTTTTTGTGCTAATGTTGGTAATAGTGATTTGGGCAACCTGAAGTTGCTGAGGAAAACAGGAGATAGTATAATTCTATGAGGACAGAAGGCTTGGGTGGGTTTAGTGAAAATACAGTAATAAATTGAAATCATTCCTTTGTTATACTGTTATAAATCATTAAACAATCTGAGCAGCAATTTAAACAGCAGCTTGCTGCTAGCGTGTGTCAAATGAATCCTACTATGCATTATTTATATTGTCTAGTTTAACCATACCCTAGGAAAATAACTAAAATTAAAAGGCAAGGTATAAATATCATGCATGTGTATATATCGATCAGGACTATTTAAAAGTGGCGTGGCTCTGCCCTCCCGCATGTCGTCAGACATCTTCCTCCTGCAACAACCCTCTGGCTGATGAGAGGAACGGGCTAAGCCAGGGGTTGGTCCTGCATCGTATTTTCTGCCTCGCCTGCCCCAGGCCATATCAGCACATCCACACGAGCCACGCCACGCCACGCCACGCCACTTACGGTTCATCTGCTGCCTGGTGGGCGAGGCAAGAGAGTTCATATCAATAGAGTTCATATCAATAGGGCCTGTCTAGGCTTGTTAAAGAGTTTTGCCTCTTGGACTCGGGAGCAAGCGACAACATTGCCCAGCAGTGGTACAGAGCCAAGTAGGCAATGTCTGGCATCGTTTCCAAAGCAACGGACAAGTCTGAACACAGAGCTGCCTGGGAAGACCGACAGGGGCCTGTTGTCAGAACGGGCAGAACGGGTAGGAGCCATTCAAAGGGGTAAGTGCTGCTCTCTTCTTTTAACCTGGATGGTTCCAGCAAGTTCGAATTTGGAGAAGCCGGTGATCGATTCCCAGCAATGGAAACTAATGGATCATAGCTACAGCTTCCATCCACCACCTTTCATCCTTTGAACCGTGAGAGATTCCAGCTGGAGTTCTCCATCATGCCAGGCAGCGGAAGCCCCAACCCTAGAGCCTTCAGCGGAGCCAGTGTACACCCTGTTCTTGAAGCATGACCAGGGGAAGCTGACTTTTCTTCTACCTTATAGACCTAGTTGTACTCAAAAGGACAAGTTATATTTAGCAATGATCGGAGGAAGTGAATGGCAAGATCAAAGTGTCTCTGCCTTTATGCTTGCAGAACATATGGGTGAGTGACTATTGACCTTCATAATATGACACAATGTCTGGGGCTGTGAGTATGACAGGAATTTGCTAGCTCTTTATCTGCTTCTGTGGCCAATTATTGTTCTACCAAGATTGAGGAGGATCAAGGGTTTAAATAGCAGTTACTCAGCCTTTCTACATTTTTGCAACTTTTTGCTGAAGTTAAATTTAAAATGTTGAAAGAAGATTGCAAGAAAAGGGCAGAAATAGGTATCTCTGGGTTTTACTTTGTTTTACAACTACCTAGCCAGACTGCAATTCCATATTGCAAAAAGTTCAATGCTCCTCTGCTAAATTGTTCGGAATTTTAATTGAGCATCGCCCCCTGGTGTTAATTTATATTACTGCATGGTTGCTGCAGTAATGGGGCGTGGTGGCTCAGGGGGTAAGATGCCAGGCTTGTCGATCGAAGATCACAAGTTCGGAGGTTCTAATCCCTAGCCCTGCATGACGGAGTGAGCTCCTGCACTAGCCCCAGCTCTTGCCAACCTAGCAATTTGAAAGTATGCAAATGCGTAGATGTCCTTCCAGTTTCTTTTTCTTTCTCTCTCCTCCTCATTGCCATAGATGCCATAATGTAAATAATTTCCCTGTAAGAGAAAAAAAAAAGAGAGGAGAAGGGGAAGACAAAAAACAAAGAAAGGGGCTAATAATTTTTTTTAAAAAAAAGAGGGAATAAAAACTACAAATTTTTTTTAAAAAAATAGTCCTTTAAATGTAGTTGTCAAAATAGCTAAAATATAGTCCATTAGAATTATATATCCATATAAATGTAAGAGTAAAAGATAAAAAGGAACAGAATGTATTTTTTTCTATTGTAGACAAAATAATAACAAAAAGGATAAACAATCCCAAGGTTTCTCACGCCAGCTTGTATCCACTCAGTCCAGCCATGAATAAGTAAAATATTATCTATAAAAAAATAAAAAGAACAACTACCATGGAAACAGACATTCAGCAATCAAATTTCTGTACAAAAGGGATCCAGAAAAATCATAAAAATTCTATAAAGCAACTTATATAATCCAAAAAATATTCAAACACTTAAAAAGGGGGGGGGGGAAATTCTTTCATAAAAAAAAAAATCACAAACAAATAAAAGAAAGGATGTTAAATCGTTAGTTCATTAATCCATAAGAAAATAAAATCCAGGCAAGATAATCCCAAAAGAGAAATACTTCCAATTGCAATAAGAGTAAAAACAAACCAAAATAAGAATAAAAAAGAAAGTCACTCAATCCATTTCAGGCAAAGTCAATTAGCTTTCCAGTCCCACCGTTTAAACAATCCTTTGGCAAGAAAGAAGTAAAACACCAGCATTTATAAATCAAGTCCAGATATAAATCTTAGATGTTAATAGGCAAGTAATATTTAAAAATAAAAATATGTGTCTAAAAGGTTGGGTGATGTGCTACTTATCTTATTCAGATTCGCGGTTTCCGCAGAGCTTCAGTTGACAGTTCCAGCCGCCTTTCACCGCTTCAATCTCCCTTCCCCCATGGTGGAAATACGGGGGTTGGAAGAGAGCGGCGAATCCGGCGACCCTTCTGTGGGCAATCTTTTGTTCACCCTCTCTTCGAGGGCGATTTTTCAACGATTTTTTTTCTTTTAAATCGCCACAAATGGAGAAACCGCGGAGCTTTCGGCTCAGCGCACCGGTCACCTCAACACCCGGAAGATCACAAGTTCGGAGGTTCGAATCCCTAGCCCCGCGTGACGGAGTGAGCTCCTGCACTAGCCCCAGCTCTTGCCAACCTAGCAATTTGAAAGCATGCAAATGCAAGTAGATTAATAGGTACCACTTCGGTGGATAGGTAACAGCGTTCTCCGTGCGTCATGCCGGCCACATGACCGCGGAAGCGTCTTCGGACAACGCTGGCTCTTCGGCTAAAAAACAGAGATGAGCACCAACCCCTAGAGTTGGACACGACTGCACAAATGTGCGGGGGGAACCTTTACCTTTTTATGGTTGCTGCATGTATGAGGAACTGTTTGTGAGCTTCAGGACCTTGAGGTGTTAAACTCTTTTGTTGAGGAGAGTACAGACTACAGCAGTGTTTCTCAAACTTAACAACTTTAAGATGTGTGGACTTCAACTCCCAGAATTCCCCAGCCAGTATGCTGGCTGGAGAATTCTGGGACTTAAGTCCACACATCTTAAAGTTCCCAAGGTTGAGAAACAGTGGACTAGAGGGCTGGTATTATGTCTTACATAAGCAATTAAGATTCTGTATAATGTAAGACATAACCTTCGTAAAACAGTGGAGTGTGGAGTGTTCTGAACCAGGATTCCAGCCAGCCAAGCTCTTTTCCCCAGTGTATTCCATTCCACTCCATTCCCATTCCCACTTTGTCTACCAATAGCATCATTCAGGTGTTCATATGCACTAGGCGTGCTCAGTCCTTAATGGATTACTTTGAGAACCCTACCCTCCCAATTGAGAGCAAGTTTGGTGTAGTGGTTAAGGCACCAGACTAGAAACCAGGAGACTGAGAGTTCTAGTCCCGCCTTGGGCACGAAGCCAGCCGGGTGACCTTGGGCCAGTCACTCTCCCTCAGCCCTAGGAAGAGGGAAATGGTAAACGACTTCCGAAAACGTTGCCAAGAAAACTGCAGGGACTGGTCCAGGCAGTCACCAGCAGCCCACGCTGACTCAAAGACACAACCCCCTCCCAATTAGACCTGTAGTATTTCCACAACTTTGGGAGTTCCCCATCCCTATTTCACTCTTATGGGTAGATGGTGTTTTGGCAACATAAGGTTTTGTATTCTGAGAGTTGAGATCACTACTAGTTATAACTGGGGTTTTCAAACTGTGTGCTGTGATCCCACAGGGAGTTGCTAACAACTTAGAGCAGTGTTTCTCAATCTCAGCAACTTTAGGATGTGTGGACTTCAAATCTCAGAATTCCCCAGCCAGCATGCTGAGTTGCTGAGTTTGAGAATCACTGACTTAGAGGGAGTCCCAATTTTTTTTTTAACTGAGACGGCTTACACAAAACAGGAATACTGTCAAAACTCACACAAGCTCCCTGCTCATTTGCTCCCTGCTTTGCTTGCACACACTCACAATAGGTGGCTAGGGTACTGCAAAGCCTGAGAACTCCTGGCACATATAGATTAAGATTTAATTATTAAAAGCAAGGAGCATATTTATGTCTTGCCTAATTCTGCCCCCCCCCAATTATTTGTTTGATTTATGGACAGGTTGCACAAGTTCATGGTTTTAGGGGACACACAACTCCGAGGTTTGGGCATCTCCAAGTTACGGGATTCTACCCTCACCTATATTTCCATTCTCCAGTGGTGAGGTAGAAGGCTGGAAGTTGCACTACATACCCTTCTCTGATACATCTGTATTCTGCTGGAATTTATTAAGTTCCCCGTGTTGCTATTTCTCTGTCTTTCTTTAGGGTCGGGTCCCATCCCTGCCTTCTTTTATTATGCTTGCTACCGCGTCTTTAATTGCAAGCCTGAAATGCAGGTAAAACGCATTCCATCTTCACTTCAGTAGCAGAGAGTTGTTCGCCTGACAGGTTGCTGAACAGGACACAGCAGCTCCAACCAGCATGGCCAACGGTGAACGATGCTGTGGGTTTACTTCAGCAACTAGTTTACTCTGGACAGCCAGAATAGGGAAGTTTCTGCTAAATTCCTAAACGTTGGATAGTTTTTAAAGGCACAGGAACCATGCTAGGGGAGGCAGTGATTTAGCAAAAAGGCTGGAGTTGCATTTTAGTCCCACAACACAGCCATGGGAGATAGGCTAGGCTTAACAAACATCAGTTGGATATTTTCTTCTTGTTTGCCTCCCAACATATTTTTTGGTACTAGCCCACAGGGTTATGCTACAATAGTGTGGCTGTTCAATTATTTTACACCAAGAGTGAACAGAAGTTAGATTGTGATCTGCTATAATTTGTAATTTCAAGAACTTCTGACCAGTCCAACAAAACCTTCCCACTTCCAACACACGCAAAAGTAGGCTTGCACATTGAGCTAAACCATGGCTTGTTTAATCACAGCATACTGAACAAACTAGAATTGGCTGTGTTTGTACACACACTATCTGTCCTAGCAATTTTGAAAATGAATGGCTTTAGAGACTGAGGCAATTTAATCTTGCAGTTTACAGAACAACACAGACCAACCAATTCCCAGCTATTTTTTCCTCCCACCTATTACTTGATCCAGTACAAAATCTGGCATGGATTTCGCTGGAATGGTTACTGTTCGGCACTTCTCTGCACTCAGTATGACTACTGAATTAACTCCATTTTACACACTTTCTATTATGCTGAGCAACCAAAGCAAATGGGCTCATTTTTCTCTGCTCCTGTACAATCTAAATAGGTTCCTTTTGCTGGACTCTTCATAATCGATTTGTTTTCCTCCACAGTTTCATTATTTCTGCAATTCCAGGGGTGAGTACGGGCAATGCTCGTTAATTAAACAAAATTCTTGCACCAACCAATCATTTCCTCTTAAAGCTCTCCCCTTGTGTTTGGCTGCCTGCCCAAGCCTTTGGGTCTCTAAAGCTGCTTTTCACAAAACTGGACTGTTTCTTCTGCAACTCTGCTGGCGGATCATTGACAAACTGCTTACACAGTGCTGGAGTTTGTCCATCTGTCCACTAACCCATAGAGAGGCCAGCAAGGAGAGAGGTTAGGACAAGCTGTCGGGATAAAGGCTGTTTCTCCAGGCCTCTTTGAGACTCCTTTCAAGGAAGAGAGGTTCCTAACTTCCTCTCAAAGCCCTCTCTGGGCAGAAAGTTTTGCAAATCAGGGTTTGGGTTGGTGATTCATCTGGACAGCAACTTTTGCCAATTAAAGTTCACAGACTGCCTTAGGGAAGAAGAGGGCCTAAGATGCTTTTTGCCCAGGGCAGGTCTTGGGCTGAGTCTCCTTGCTCTGCTAAGTACTTGGCAATCATAGCGCAATAATCCCTGTGTAGGTTTTACTGCCCTTTACTAAATCAATTGCCATGCCCTGCCGACTCCCTTGGCCACCTGCCATGCTGCTTTAGTTAGCAAAGAGAGTCGTGGCAATGTTGTTCCTCTCCCAGGCTAAAAGAGCATTGGGGAAGAGAGGGTGCTTGATTAAATGCCATTAGAGTGAGAGGAAGGAATCGGCTCCACATCGACCATGTTGTCATGGCACCACTTCAAATTCTACCACTGCCACCCCCACAGTACACATAAGCGGACACACCCACATATATACACTGGCTGTTTTTTTAAGGAAAAGAAAACTGAGGAATACTGGAAATTAAGGGACTGGAAACCTGAAACATCAGGAGGGCAATGGGCGGGCAAGATGGCTTTGCAGTTGCTGGATTCATGCTAATCCATATTGTGGTTTGTATGGTTTCCTATGAACCCAGCCAATTATGGTTGATTTGATAAACCAGTTAACAAACCACAGTTTAACACAATGCACAAATCATAATTTGGCCACTAAAAAAAGTCTTTTAATATGGTTCATCTAACATTTACACTTTTCTACCACTGCTGCGTTTAGCATAAACAAACCCTTAAGGATTAGACTGTAGGAGACTTCATTTATCAGGCTCAAACAGCTGAGTTGTGTTCTCATACTCATTCATGAATAATAAAAGTGGCCCAGTCTGAATATGCAATACTAAAATGAAAGATGACAATTAGCAATAATGTTATATGACTCAAGATAGGGGTGTCATTTTAAATTTGCAATCTAGGCTGGCGATTAGAGTTCAGTGTAATTCCAAACTGTCACATTTACAATGATTGGAGATATTTTCTTCTTACCTGTCCTAAAAATAATCTGTTATGGGGAGTAGTGGCCAGAGACGTATCATCAAGTGATAATTTGGGCAATGTGATACATGTACAGTATGAAGTGATGTTAACCCTCCCTCTCCCATTACTTTCATCTAGCAACACTCCTGTATTATTTCAATGTAAATTGCTAACCCAGGAGGTGATTCTAGAGACACTAGGAAATAAGTTTGGCTCCAACTCAGGCAGTTACAGTTAAATGCAGCTCACAGAAAAATCTTATGCAGCATGAAATGCACCTAACCAGCTTACCAAATTGGCTAGGATCAAGCCAAAGGGCTCCAGTTCCACAGAAATAAGTGAACTGAATGGGACTGAGAAAGCCTGAATTGAATGGTGTTGGATATTCTGTAGAATCCACTGAGATTCAAGTGAGTTGCAGCTAGCAGAACAAGTTGATCCTGTGGCTGAGTTGGCCTAAGACAGGGGTCGGCAAACTTTTTATGCCGGGAGCCATTTTGACATGCTCGTGCACATTTTGAAATGCTAGAGAGCCAGGGGGCGGGGTTTGCGGGCGGGGGCCAATCACGTGGAAGGGGGCGGGGTTTGCGGGCGGGAGACGGCGTCCACCCGGCCCAGCTGCCCGGGGTCCAGGGAGATCAGCTCCGGCGGGATCTGTGGCGAAGAGCGGCTGTGGGGGGGGGGGGCGGGCGGCGACGACAAGCGACGCGCTTCAGGCTTTCAGCGCTGGAAGGAGGCCCGCCTTCCAGCGCTGAAAGCCTGAAGCGCGCCGCTTGTCGTCGCCGCCCGACCCCCCCCCCACGGCCGCTCTTCGCCCGCCCGCGTTGAACAAAGAAGATGATGGAGGGTGGGAAACGAGGCCTGCCCGCTTACCTGCCTGCCTCCCTCCCTCCGCGAGGCCCCCGCTGCCTTCCCGGGGTCCAAGCCGGATCGGGGGCCTCGCGGAGAGAAGCAGGCAGGCAGGTAAGCGGGCAGCCCTGGCCTCCGCCGCCGGGCCCGCCCCCCTCGGCCGCTTCCGCCCGCCCGGGTTGAAGGAAGACGACGATGGAGGGTGGGAAACGAGGCCTGCCCGCTTACCTGCCTGCTTGCCTCCCTCCGCGAGGCCCCCGCTGCCTTCCCGGGGTCCAAGCCGGATCGGGGGCCTCGCGGAGAGAAGCAGGCAGGCAGGTAAGCGGGCAGCCCTGGCCTCCGCCGCCGGGCCCGCCCCCCTCGGCCGCTTCCGCCCGCCCGGGTTGAAGAAAGAAGATGATGGAGGGTGGGAAACGAGGCCTGCCCGCTTACCTGCCTGCTTGCCTCCCTCCGCGAGGCCCCCGCTGCCTTCCCGGGGTCCAAGCCGGATCGGGGGCCTCGCGGAGAGAAGCAGGCAGGCAGGTAAGCGGGCAGCCCTGGCCTCCGCCGCCGGGCCCGCCCCCCTCGGCCGCTTCCGCCCGCCCGGGTTGAAGAAAGATGATGATGGAGGGTGGGAAACGAGGCCTGCCCGCTTACCTGCCTGCTTGCCTCCCTCCGCGAGGCCCCCGCTGCCTTCCCGGGGTCCAAGCCGGATCGGGGGCCTCGCGGAGAGAAGCAGGCAGGCAGGTAAGCGGGCAGCCCTGGCCTCCGCCGCCGGGCCCGCCCCCCTCGGCCGCTTCCGCCCGCCCGGGTTGAAGAAAGAAGATGATGGAGGGTGGGAAACGAGGCCTGCCCGCTTACCTGCCTGCTTGCCTCGCTCCGCGAGGCCCCCCGCTGCCTTCCCGGGGTCCAAGTCGGATCAGGGGCCTCGCGGAGAGAGGCAGGCAGGCAGGTAAGCGGGTAGCCCTGGCCTCCGCCGCTGGGCCCGCCCCCCTCGGCCGCTTCCGCCCGCCCGGGTTGAAGAAAGACGACGATGGAGGGTGGGAAACGAGGCCTGCCCGCTTACCTGCCTGCTTGCCTCGCTCCGCGAGGCCCCCCGCTGCCTTCCCGGGGTCCAAGTCGGATCAGGGGCCTCGCGGAGAGAGGCAGGCAGGCAGGTAAGCGGGCAGCCCTGGCCTCCGCCGCCGGGCCCGCCCCCCTCGGCCGCTTCCGCCCGCCCGGGTTGAAGAAAGAAGATGATGGAGGGTGGGAAACGAGGCCTGCCCGCTTACCTGCCTGCTTGCCTCCCTCCGCGAGGCCCCCGCTGCCTTCCCGGGGTCCAAGCCGGATCGGGGGCCTCGCGGAGAGAAGCAGGCAGGCAGGTAAGCGGGCAGCCCTGGCCTCCGCCGCCGGGCCCGCCCCCCTCGGCCGCTTCCGCCCGCCCGGGTTGAAGAAAGAAGATGATGGAGGGTGGGAAACGAGGCCTGCCCGCTTACCTGCCTGCTTGCCTCGCTCCGCGAGGCCCCCCGCTGCCTTCCCGGGGTCCAAGTCGGATCAGGGGCCTCGCGGAGAGAGGCAGGCAGGCAGGTAAGCGGGCAGCCCTGGCCTCCGCCGCCGGGCCCGCCCCCCTCGGCCGCTTCCGCCCGCCCGGGTTGAAGAAAGACGACGATGGAGGGTGGGAAACGAGGCCTGCCCGCTTACCTGCCTGCTTGCCTCGCTCCGCGAGGCCCCCCGCTGCCTTCCCGGGGTCCAAGTCGGATCAGGGGCCTCGCGGAGAGAGGCAGGCAGGCAGGTAAGCGGGCAGCCCTGGCCTCCGCCGCCGGGCCCGCCCCCCTCGGCCGCTTCCGCCCGCCCGCCCGCGTTGAGCGAAGATAATGATGGGGGGCGGGAAACGAGGCCTGCCCGCTTACCTGCCTGCTTGCCTCTCTCCGCGCAGGGGCTGCTGCGGCTGGAGATGGCGCTGCCTCCCTGCTGCGCCGGGCCTCGCTCAGTGCGAGAGCCAGGGGGCGGGGTTTGCGGGCGGGGGCCTATCACGTGGAAGGGGCGGGGGTGAGTTCAGCTGCGGAAGAGCCACACTCAAGGGGCCAAAGAGCCGCATCTGGCTCGCGAGCCGCCATTTCCGACCCTTGGCCTAAGACATTTTGCTGCCTGATCCAAAGTCCAAATGGTATTTGCAATTGTTCAAAATATAATTTGTGTAATACTGTACTGAAGCCAGTTCATATGAGTTGGATATTTCCTATTTCTTTGCCTTAAAGGTAAAGGTCTCCCCCGCACATTTGTGCAGTCGTGTCCGACTCTAGGGGCCGGTGCTCATCTCTGTTTGTTAGCCGAAGAGCTAGCGTTGTCCGAATACGCTTCCACGGTCATGTAGCTGGCATGACGCGCACAGAACGCTGTTACCTACCCACCGAAGTGGTACCTATTAATCTACTTGCATTTGCGTGCTTTCGAATTGCTAGGTTGGCAATTTTTTCTTTATTTTTTCTGTTCTTTGCCTTAGGCTTGCATTAATAGTACCATTTCAAGTGAATGAACCTGATGACACATTCTGCATCAGAGGTTCATCCTTGAGTGCAGGAATTGGGAACTGGTGGCTTTCCAGATGTTAATGAATTGACAATCCAGGCAGCATGGTGATGGGGACAGATGCTGGGGATTCTGCTGAGGAACATCTGATTCCCTACCCTTTTGGAAATGTCTGTGTCTCCAGAAAAGAGATACATGGCTACATGGACAAGGAGGGATTCTTCTGAGATGATGCTGCCTAATTGGCAGAACCCTCTCTCCCTTAACCTGTTTCTGGGATTTCAGCCACCAAATGAAAACAAGTTTGTTTTCAAAGGCACTTTCAAAATACCTTTAAGAATTACTAATGGTTTCTAAGGTGATGATTAACTTGGCTGCTAAAAGCTTTTATTGCTTTTCTGTAAGACTGTGCATTGCTCAGAATATTATCCTTAAATGTATTTAAATGTATTTTAAAATAGGCTGTAGCTCACCTTGAAAATTACAGCAGGCTGCGGGTAAGACGCCAGGCTTGTCAATCAGATCGCAAGTTCAGAGGTTCGAATCCCTAGCCCTGTGTGCGGAGTGAGCTCCTGCACTCGCCCCAGCTCTTGCCAACCTAGCAATTCGAAAGCATGCAAATGCAAGTAGATGAATAGGTACCACTTCGGTGGGTAGGTAACAGCGTTCCGCGCGCGTCATGCAGCCACATGACCGCGGAAACGTCTTCGGACAACGCTGGCTCTTCAGCTAACAAACGGAGATGAGCACCGGCCCCTAGAGTCAGACATGACTGCACAAATGTGCGGGGGAAACCTTTACTATGCCTATTTTAAGTGAATAAATCCTGTTTCAGCTGGAGGTGAACTCAGGCATAGCGCTGCATCCTTACGACCTTCCGGAAACCCCTTAAAACGTGGTTCTTTCAACAGGCCTGGGGATCCCCTGGTAACAGGGAGCCTGTGTGCTGGGAGCATCATGAGCAACACCTTGATGTATTCCCCTCTCGTGCTTGTTTTTATTACATTTAATTGTTTTACTCTGGTTTTGTAAAATGTTTTAATTGTTGGTTTTATTGTACGCCACCCAGAGTCACTTTGTGCAAGATGGGCAGCCATATAAATTTGAAAAATAAATAAACAAATAAAAATTCCTTCCTGAAGCACCTACAGTGAGATATATAAGAAACATGCTAAGGACTGAGCTGCATCACTCTAACTCTCTTCCAAGAAATATTCATCTACTGTAGGTCAGCCTCCCCTAATCTGTATACTCCAGCACAGGGTTCCTCAACCTCAGCCATTTTAAGATGTGTGGAGTTCAACTCCCAGAATACTCCAGCCAGCAATGCTGGCTGGAGTATTCTGGGAGTTGAAGTCCACACATCTTAAAATGGCTGAGGTTGAGGAACCCTGCTCCAGCACATCTAGAAGGCACCAGGCTGTGGATGTCATCTTGTGCCTCTCATTTGGTACCACAATGACTTCCTTGTGTTTCCTACCTTAAATCAAAGCTGCTTTCTATTTTATTACTATTGAGCAGCTGTTTTGTTTACCCTGCCAGATTTCGTTACTGGTTTCATCTTGCTATTTGTATTTCTGTTTTAAATGTTTGATCACAAATTGCCTTCAACATTTCTTTGTGGGAAATGGTAAAAGAAATACGTTGTGAATACATTTAATGGTACACTGTACTGCTTTACTGGCATTAAGTGCAAGGAGAAGACATAGTTAATCTTATACACATTGATTTGGAATGGTCCCATCAAACTTACTCCCAAGTAGACCTACCAGATTTCGGCTGCAGAAATCGATATGACCACTAGATGGCGGCAAAGAGGTAGTTTTTTTAGTATCTCTTTGCTGTCATTCAATCCCATTTTTGCAGCCCAGGTCTGGTAGCCCTAACTGCTATGTAAATAGGTATAGGGCTGCAATATAAAGCCACAGGTCTTTCCGTGGAAATACATCTCACTGAATTCATATGGATTCAGCTGTATCAAAGCACAGAAGAAAAACTGATCTAACTAATGCAGGAGTCCCTAGCAATGTAAAATTCAAGCCACTACCTAAGTCAGAGATCTATTTCACTGCAACTATTATAAGTGTTTTTCCAGCATCTGCTTGAATATCTTTTATTAATGAGAGCTCACCACTTTCAAATACTTTCCCAGGCTTTTCCACTGTCAAACAGCTAATTCCATGAAAGTTCTTTATGTGAAGTCAAAAACTCAGTAACTCATTGGTTTAGGTTTTACCTCCTGGAGCAACATAAGATGTTATCTACTTCATCTTTTAAGGAACAGTCTTTCAAACATTTGAAGGTGGCTATGGTATCCCCTTTAATTTGTGCCTGTATGGAGCAGTATATGCAGAAAGGAAGAAGAGGGCAGAGAATGGTGATCAAATGTTTAATGTGTGAAGGCATGAACAATGCAAAATTGACCTGATCCCCTGAAGAAAAATCTGCACCTTTTAAAATCATGATATTCCCACCTCTACCTCATCATCATTCCACATCAGTTTGCTACACTACTGAATGGCAATTTCAATGTCTATGCAGCAGCTTTTCGTTAAAGATAAGCAGAAATGCAGATGCTGAGCCCAAGGCAGCCCGGCCCACATGTGGAATGTAGCTCCTGCATGCTAAGAACAACTCAAGGCTGTGTCTTTATCTCATTCCAACTTCTCTGTCAATAGTAGAGAGCATTGGGGCAATTTTTCCCAGGTGCATCCTGACTTCTTAGGGGATTGAGTTAATAAATAAGTCTATTTTCATTTTTTTTTCTCCAGATTTCATTGGACATGGCTTTACTGAAAACTGGCCCAGTGGACTGGAGAACTGGTAGGTGTGTGATGCTATAAAGCCAGATTGTAGATGTTGGATTTTTGGTGAGTTGTTAAGTTGGAAAACTGGAAAAGGTGGCTAAAACCATGCTCGAGACCAGGATGAAAGCCTGAAGGCGCTTCCCTAGCTGGTCCTATTCATAGGATCTGCCCTAGACATTTAGGTATTTCAGGCAAGAGCCCGATTTCACAATCCTGCCATCCTTCAGCAGCTTGCTTCTAGTTCTCAACTGCTACAGCTTCATCTATTATGGCCACTCCCCTCTTTTGCTCCCGTTTCATGGGTTCCTTATTGGCTTATTAATGTGTTTGTTTGTTATTAGAAATAGAATATCTAATTACAATTGTTAGCCTGACTTAAACTCCAGAGTCAGGCTGTTTGTACATAGGATGTCTTTTCTGCAGGGAAAGAATACCTGTTTTAGCAAGGGCAGCTGGAGATGCACAAGGAAAGTGGTGCACATGTCCAGGCCTGCCATCACCATAGGCAACATTCTTAAGCAGAGACAGTGCTGGGGAATGGAGGAGTCTCTTCAGCCCTGGAGACAAGGGATTGTCCTAGCGAAAAAGTCATCCTGATCAAAAGGAGCTACTCCACTCTGCTTTACTTGCTGTCCGAAGGATTTATAAAGTGATCCCTGCTTTATTTGCAAACCGTGTGTACCAAGTAGAGATGCCCACAAGCACTAGGTAAAGGTAAAGGTTTTTCCCTGCACAGTCGTGTCGGACTCTAGGGCCTGGTGCTCATCTCCGTTTGTTAGCTGAAGAGCCAGAGTTGTCCAAAGACGCTTCCGTGGTCATGTGGCCGGCATGACGCGTGCGGAATGCTGTTACCTTCCCACCGAAGTGGTACCTATTTATCTACGTGCATTTGCATGCTTTCAAATTGCTAGGTTGGCAAGAGCTGGGGCTAGTGCAGGAGCTCACTCCGTCACGCAACGCTCGGGTCTCGAGCCGCAGACCTTCCGTCGACAAGCCTGGCGTCTTAACCACTGAGCCATCGCGCCCCCACAAGCACTACTTTGCCTCAAAAGATACTGCATTTGATGACCACCAGGACACAGCTATGCAGTTCTCTTGGCGACACTATGGAAGGGTTCTGCCACTGCTATTTTTTTAGCTCTGAGTCTGACCTACACCTTTGGATTGCCTGATGACCTCTCATCCTAGTACTAGCCCAGTCTGCCTCTGTTTGGCTTCTGAACTGAGATAAGGTTGGTCAGATACTGCTTTGCCTACTCTGACCAATAGAGAACTTTCTGGCTTTAGGCTAGAACAGTGTTTCTCAATCTTGGCAACCCTAAGATGTGTGGACTTCATCTCCCAGGGAGTTCTGGAAGTTGAAGTTCACACATCTTAGAGTTGCCAAGATTGAGAAACATATAAAGAGGGAAGTAGTAATTGGGTATATAATTAGCTGACAGCCAGTTTGGTGTAGTGGTTAAGGTACCAGGCTAGAAACTGGGAGACCATGAGTTCTAGTCCTGCCTTCCTCATGAAGCTAGTTGTGTGACTGGATCATTCACTGTCTCTCAGCCCGAGGAAGAAGGCAGTGGCAAACTATTTCTGAAAATGCTGCCAGGAAAATTGCATGGACTTGCCTATGCAGTCACCATAGAATTAGCTGGGTTCATACAACATGATAAATCATATACTGTCAGCCTTCCCAGGCAGACCAGACAGGAAACATGACCAGATGAGCTAATTCTACTTTACTGTATGGCTACATTAACAGAATCTTACCAGTCTGAAGTACAAATCTCCCAGAGTCTCTTTTACAGTCTGAGAAGTTAGGGGGGGTCCTTTCTGAGTCTCTTCGGGCCATGCCCTCTCTTATCTGATCCCTCCCTAGTCAGCATCTCTTCCCCCCACCCGTCTCCCAAGGTCTTTCACACATACCATCACATATACCATGGTTTACAAATCACAATGTCTGGATTCACACAATAAGCTAAACCAGAAATCGACAACTATATTATAGCTTAGAGTAGCCTTTCTCAACCTTTTGACCCTGGAGGAACCCTTGAAATATTTTTCAGGCCTTAAACAACAATTTAAACAAATATTTTTCAGGCCTCAGGGAACCCCTGCATCTTCAGGCTCAAATATAGGTCACAAGTTACAAAATTACTATATTTGTTTCATGTGTAGGCCTGTATATATGCATTAATAGTGTTCTTAAACTAAAAATAAAGAATGAAATTTACCTCTTTAATGTGAAGTTGCCCGGATTTGAAATAATTTTTTAAATAAATCGTGATCTCCCAGGGAACCCCTAGTGACCTCTTGTGGTTCCACGGTACCCTGGTTAAGAAACCCTGGTTTAGAGCAATGTGTAGATCCACTCTCCATGTGGTGAAATACCTAAACCAGGATAAACCAATAAAGCTATTTAGGAGGAAATAATGCACAAATAAAACATTTTGCAAAATGCAGGTTGTAAAGGATGAGAGTAATGGTAATTAAAAGAGGATCAGACACACTTTATGGCTTCATATCTTGTATGGACCCAGTCAATTGTATTGGCTTTTTGTTTTTTCAGTAAACTACAGATTCAGCATTTTGTGAACACAACCAAAGAATTGGGAGCATGGCTGCAGTCCTATGTTTAAACTAGGAATAAGTTTCACTGAGCTGAATATACTTACTGTCAGTAGAGCAGCAAAGAGATGCACTCCAAGCATACAGCTTTACAACAAGTAGTCTGTAATGTTCTTGCAGCGGCTCAGAGAAGGTCAGACAGATTTTGATGTGGAACCTCTTTCAAGTGACAGCTCTAGCAATAATTGCTTTTTCTTGGCTTTTCATTGCACTAAGGCAATAATGTAGCTGTTTTTCTTTTTTCATTGTATCTGAAGTGGGCCACTGTGACTTATTCAGCAAGCTATACATTCATGGCTATATAAAACCATGTGTGATATACACCCACTACTTTTTATTTTTCTTTTCTTTTTTCTTTCCTTCTTAGCTTATGGACAACCTTGCCAGATGTTTTTCCCAGCATCTTTTATATTTAAATTTGATTTTTACTCTCATGACAGCAATCCTTTTTTAAAAATGGCTGGTAATACTTTTTTGGGGTGGAGGGGAAATGTGGACCCATAAAGAGATCATTACTGTTTATCAGCTATTAAGTACAGTAATGTAATTTTAATATTTTCTATTTTAATTATAGTAATTATTTCAAACTCCTGATATTTTACAAAAGGAATATAGTTTACTTAGAAAGCTGAATGGCAATGCATACAGTTAAAACATACGTTATATATCTTGTATGGCCCTGAAACCTTCCTAACCTCTGAAACTCCAGAGGCATTGAATGTGTTAGCGAAGGCCTTTACTAAGACTAGAACAATAATTTATTATTACCAAAAATAAAAAATGGACAGCATACAAAAACCTTTGGAGTACAGAATAGGAGTATGTTATATTACCAATAATTGCTTCAGTTTTTAAGGGAAGTTAAATATGCCTCTTATGACCTAAAATCTTGTTTAGTTCAACAAAAGCCTCTACTCGGAAACTGACTCTCATCCTTTCTATTGTGGAGATGTAATAAATTTGAAGAAACTTTCATACATAAGTTATGGGCACATCCACTTGTAATTCTTTGACTGATTGGACTGTGTGCCATCAAGTCAGTGTCGACTCTTAGTCACTACATAGATCACAGCTCTCCAAACTGTGTGTCTCAACACAATACTGTGTCACCTGCGGGGCCCAGGTGTGTCACGTCAAAACCCGGAAGCGCTGATGGCGCACCGCCGCCACGCGCCACCACACGCACAGCAGCGGGCCATCAGCGCTTCCGGGTTTTCACACGGCACACAAGGACACCGCTGCCGCCACTGCTGCGGCGCGCGAAAATCCGAAAGCGCCGCGGCAGCAGCGCTTCCGGGTTTTCTCACACGCTGCCATTGGTGTGTTGCCACGGGAAAAGTTTGGAAAGCCCTGACATAGATAGATTTTCTCCATGACGATCTATCCCTGACTTGGTCCTTCAGGTCTTCCAATACACCACTGTAACTGAGTCCATCCACCTTGCTGCTGGTCATCCTCTTCTTCTTTTTCCTTCTACCTTTCCCAGCATTAGAGCCTTCTCCAGATAAGGTCTTCACATAATGTGTCCATAATGTTTCCTTGGTTGTCAAAAGGATAATTTGAGCCTGGTCATTTATGCCTCAGATTCCTTACAGGTTAGATACAGTATTATCACAGCAATGAACTAGGCTCTTGGACAGTAGTTAACAGTAAAAGATGTTAATGTTTTATTAAACTATATTCCCAAAATATGGAACATTGCAATTTCTGAAGAACTTGATTGGGTTTGGACTGTTACAAAAAAGGTGATTAAATACTCAAGGAAGAATGCTTATGTCCCAGATTCTAAAAGGTGACTTAACATTTATCAACTCTCAGCCTTTGAATTAGCTTTCTACTAAAGGAGAGATAATTCCAGACAGTATAATTCCGGATGGCCTATGTTTAGTTCATTGTTTAAAAACTGAAACATAATGTTGAAATTGAAGAAAGTTATATAATGTTTATCACCTGATATGTTTTCTTTTTTAAATGATATTTTCTCTGTCTAGTTAGATAAAATTTAGTGGCTTCTTTTCTTTTCTGGGGGGTTTTGAATTTTGTTTAGTTGCTTTTTTTCTCATTTTGGAAGAGCTGTTCTTTCCCCTGAATAGTTTAGTATAGAGCTTTTTCGTCTTTCCTTTTTTATATAGTTATATTGCTATGTAGTTTATCTACAATATTGCTAATAAGTAAGGCTTTTAAAAAAATGTTTCATTTTTAAAATTTTATTAGTATTTAATTTTATTAATATTAATACAATTTAAAAAATAACATTTAATGTTTTATCTCATGCCTGGCGTGTTGGGGAAATGCAACTATTCCAGACAGCTCCTGATACACCGTAGATCAGGAGTGTCAGCAAGGGGGACAAAAAGGTCAAGATGGCAGCCGCAACCATGCCATCAAAATCCCGCCCCCTTTTTACGTGCATCACAACACACGTAAAAAGGGCTTCAGTTGCATGGTGGTGGCCACCCCCTACCTGCGGATACCCATTCTCCACCATCAATATTAAGGGCCACTGTCAAGCTTTTCTAAAGAACACCAGGGATTAAGCATAGATTAGAAATGACAGTTCTAAAACATGGAACATAAATTGAGAGCTTTTTTAATACTGGGTCACATTCCCTTGGAGTGCGGGTGGGTCCAATGGCAAAAGCACACACACACACACCCAATTTCTAACACTCTATTTCTCCACTTTTTCTGGCACCCATGCATCTTTCTAACATTTCCTTCTGCCTCTTGCTGTCCAACCAGATGCCAGAGGAAAGCTTGGTCACTTGCCACAAGCCTTCACTTCGTTTTGAAAATAGGCTCTGACTGCAAGCTGCTTACCCAGGGAGGCCAAGCCATGTGGTATCTCTTCTGGGAAACACATTTTGCAAGACACTCATATCAGGTGCTATTGCTTTGTTATTCTCCTTAACAAGCGTAGGAGAGGAATACGTTTATTTCCCATTAAGAAACTGGTGAGGTTTGGGGCAAAGTTTTAGTTACTACCTTTCAAATGGAATTAGCTACTACAAACATTACATGGCAGACAGTATTAGCCTTCGACAATACAGTGTTACCTTTATTTAACATGAAGATGTTGTAATAAATCATCAGCTGCTTTCTGCTAGTAGCTGTTCTGATCATTAATCCTAGAGGTAAATTATCCAGTACCAATCAAAGAGAATATTAGTTATCCAGTGTAAAGGAAAAGGGGGGGAAAAACAGTCCTATACTTTGAATTGCTATATAGAGAAGAAAAGAGGCTTTTCGCCCGCTTTTTTAAAGATGCATGTCCTCCAGCAGTGAAAACAAGTTTTAGCACGGTCACCATCCAACATGGCGTTCCTTGCTTCCGGTTGAAAAGAAAAGCTCCTTCCTAAAAGTTGCGTCGCCGCTGCACCACGAAGGCTCAGGAGGAGCCACCTTTTAGGCACGCCCCCTTCTGCCACGGCTGCCCGCCCCTCCTTTATAACGCCACTGCGGTAGAGCGATTTGCACCAGGCGTAGCTGCTTCTCACGGAGACTTCGTCGCACCGACTCAGCGTGAGATTTCAGCCCCGCCGCTCTACACCATGGTAAGGAGCAAGCGTGGAGCTGGCCTCAGCTCCCGGGGGCTGCTACTGTAGCAATCCTCGCTGCGATCCTAATGAGACACGCGTCCTAGCCCGCAGTAGCCGTGCCGTGACTCCGCGCAGTACTTGGCACGTTTCATGGCCGGTCCCTGTGGGCGCTGGCCGTACAGTACAGGTTGGGCGCGCTTTTGACGTCTTCCGCTTTTGACTTCTTTCGAGGTGAAGGTTCTGGCCGTGAGCAACATAACCGTGTGTGGTGGGGAGGAGGGTTTGCTCCCGTTCTCAGCCTACCTTTCTTCTCCAGGAACGTGGCACAGTCCAGCCGGGCCTGCCGGAGAGGAGGGGAGGGGGAACGAGTTGACCGAGGGCCACCCATGAATTTCAAGACCGCGGGGCAAGATAAGGGAGCTAGCTGACGGGCGCCTGGTCTGGGGTTGGAGCGGGCGTGCGGAAGGGGAGGAATCTGGCCTCAGGGAAGGATCGGGCAAGAGGCCGGACCTCTAGTTGTGCGCGCTCAAGGCTCGGCGTTTCTCTTCTAGCCGCGTTGGTGCAACGGGCGGGAACAGCTGGTTTGAGGCGCTGGTTGCTAATTTGTAAGGGAGGCTGGCAAGAAACCTAGAGAAGTAGGGGAGGGCAGTTCCAAGCCATGCTGCCTGCCCTGGTTGGTAGGGGGAGCGGGGAGAATATTCTAGTCCGGAGGAGTCGTGGGGCAGATGTGCCTGTTCCTCTACCCTCGCCCCCCTTCATTGCTCGCCACCCACTGATTGGGGGAGTAAGAGGTTATTAATAGGCAGGTGGAAGGAAGGGAGCGTCGGGCCGGGGCGCTCCGCCGACCCGCTTCCAGCGAAAGCCTGGAGCTGGAAATAACTGGGCCCTCGGCCGGGCTTCTGTCCAAAGTAGGTAATTGTCTCTCCTGCTTCATTTCGGGGGGGGGGGGTATTTGTACTTTGGGAGAGGGTGTCCTATATTTAGTATTGCAGCCTCAGTGAACAGGAAGGCAAGCTCTGCCATTGCCGGTGGGTGCCTATGTTTTCCAATGCGGAGACTCGTTCTCCCAGCTCCGGGAGCCAATTCCCTGGAGGCTGGGGCGTTTACATATATGTTGCCTCCTTTTTTTTTTTCTGACTGCGTCATTTGTGAATCTGAGCGAACGAGGTGTGGAAAGCGGAAGAGAGCTTTTTAAAATGGTATATTCGTTTTGGCTAGCCAATCGCGGCTTTTGATTCGAATCTCGGAAGGAGAAGTACAAGAAACGCCATTTAAGAGTCCCCGGGGCGCCTTCGGAGAGCTCGGAGCTGGCTGGCCTGCCTCCCAGTAAATTCCTTGCCCAAAACTTGCTGCTGCTAGAGCCACTAATTATTTTTTCATCCTTTTACTTGCCCTCACCAGTATCAGTGGTGTTGGGGATTTTCTACACAGCAAAATCACTTAACTTACTCCAAGCACCGGGAAGCCTGTCGGAGACCTGGTTCACAAATCACACTGCCTTGGTTTGTTTACCCGTGGTCTGCTGAATGAAGCACAGTTGGCTGGGTTTATAAGCATGCTAAGCCATCAAACTTGTTTACCGCTATTGTCTGCACTCATACCACATTGTAAACCAGATCAAATAATGACTTCGAATGAGAGGTGTACTCATTATAGAGCCATGTTTTTTAATTGGAAGGATTAAAGAAAAAAATAGGTGGGGCAGAGAGCCTGGTGAATCGTAAAGAAGATGGTGGGCGCACACACATTCAGAGGTGCCATGTTGAGAACCCAAGTTCTAATCAGTGGCATTTCTATATTCTAGAGATGTGTCTCAGTAATTTTTTTATGGGCTAGGTATGATAGGTCAGTATTCCCATATGAGGAGCTGAGGGCAAGAATAATTTGCTCAAGGTTGCCTAGTGAATCTAGCAAAGATTAAACTTGACTTTAGAACTTATATTCGGGGGCTATTCTAAATTTTTGTCATAATTCTCTGAAGAACTTTGAAGGTGCATAGTAGTTGTGCAGTTGGATTTGTCAGCATCAGTTATGGATGCTGCTGGAGTTGGAGATTTTGCAAAACAAGTAAAACCATGGTTGTACAGTATGGCAAGTTGATAGGTGAGTACTGAACAAAGAATATGCAACTAATAAAAACAATTCATTAATTATAAGTAAGAGACTTGAAATGACATGCTTATAAAAAATTTTAAAATATGCCTTGTCTTCCTTGGTAACACCCAGTGGATCAGTGAGTTCAAAAACAAGGCAATTTTGTTCTTACTCTGTTTGTACAACAAGGAATGAAGATGGTTATGCACTCCAATCTTTTTTACATTAGATGTACCTCCTACTGAGTTTAGTAGGATTTCATTACCTTTAGGTAAGAGTGCCTAAGCCCCTTTCCTTTTTTCTTCCCCTTAAAGTAAATGTCTGTCTTGTCTAGTTGACACTTCGAGGTGGGGTGGGGATTGGGAAATCTAAAAATGATTTTATTTCCAAAGTTAATTTTATGTACCACTTTACTCTACCACAAAACTATGTTGTATCTTTCTTCTACTGTGGAGTTGAGACTATGGCCAAGAATTACCTTTCATATGGATTCATATTGCCTCTGGTCTTATCCTTTTACTGCACTACTTAGTTTGAGCTTGTAAAGTACAGTATAAATAGCTTGAGAAATGCTTTCTTGGATAATTGTGCCTTGAATAAGTTGAAGGAGAGATGCTGCAGGGAGGGGGGGAGTTGCTTACAAAGGCAAAACTTGGATATCATTTTATGGGGCAATTATGTCACTTATTTGGGACAGGACTAAGCAACCTATCATTATCTCAATCTTGCTGTTTTCCTTTAGCAATGGCTTAGTGCAGAGCTTTCCAAACTGTGTGTCACAACAGGTTAGTGTGTCTACTGCAGTGTCTGGGTTGCAGTGTCTGGGTGTGTCCCGGATGCAGCTGCCTCTGAGCCCTGCCAGGATTCCACGCAGGTCCTAGTGCCTGCCTTGTGCCCTGCTGCCTCCAAACCTGCCCTGCCAGGATTCCGCGCAGGTCCTAGTGCCTGCCTTGTGCCCTGCTGCCTCCAAACCTGCCCTGCCAGGATTCCGCGCAGGTCCTAGTGCCTGCCTTGTGCCCTGCTGCCTCCAAACCTGCCCTGCCAGGATTCCGCGCAGGTCCTAGTGCCTGCCTTGTGCCCGGCTGCCTCCAAACCTGCCCTGCCAGGATTCCGCGCAGGTCCTAGTGCCTGCCTTGTGCCCGGCTGCCTCCAAACCTGCCCTGCCAGGATTCCGCGCAGGTCCTAGTGCCTGCCTTGTGCCCGGCTGCCTCCAAACCTGCCCTGCCAGGATTCCGCGCAGGTCCTAGTGCCTGCCTTGTGCCCGGCTGCCTCCAAACCTGCCCTGCCAGGATTCCGCGCAGGTCCTAGTGCCTGCCTTGTGCCCGGCTGCCTCCAAACCTGCCCTGCCAGGATTCCGCGCAGGTCCTAGTGCCTGCCTTGTGCCTTGCTGCCTCCAAACCTGCTGTGATTCCATGCAGGTTCTAGTGCCTGCCTTTTGAGAGAGTGTCGCAAAATGGTGCATCTCTAAAAAGTGTGTCACCAACATGAAAAGTTTGGAAAGCTCTGGCTTACTGGCTTAGTTCTTCTGATATGTGTGCTTGGTTTAATGATTCTGTTTGTATGCCTTCTAAAAAGGAGTTGTAAAACAGTCTAGAACACCGTTGACCAATGTGGCATTCTCTAGATGTGTTAGGATTGCAACTCCCAGAAGTTTTGAGGGGTTAAGGAAACATATGCCCGGGTTTATGTTCTTCCTGGAATCCGTACCCCCTATGAGTCAAGTTCACTTAACTTCCCCCACTGCCTTCCCAGAGGCAGGGACCCAATAAAGGGGGTTCTGGGTAGGATCTAATTAGATAGGGTTTTAGGCCTCATTCTCAATAAGAATGAATCAACTATCTTCCCACTGCCTTTATGAAGAAACACAAGTTGTCCCACAACACTTACTTGTAGCCTGAATATGAATATAGCCTTACCACTTCAGAGATAATAAGGCCTAGTTAAAACTATAGGTAAGATTCCAGACATAACATCCTGTCTGTTTTTTCAGATCCCACCACTCCTTGGGATTTAAAGTTAGTTCTCTTACTTCTTTTTTAAGTTCTTAGGCCAGTCTATTTCTACCTTGCATTGCGTACTCTGAACTCACCCCCCTTCTCCTTGGAAAGGTGGAAACGTAGCCATTTTGAAAGTACCTTTTATTATTTAAAACGGTGTTGTATGTGCTCAGACTCATTCAGTACCTCACCTTGACTGTCTCACCAAGGAGGTTCCCAACTCCATGGGCTAGGTCTTTGCTGGCTGGGGAATTCTGGGAGTTGAAGTCCACACAGATTAAAGTTACCACGGTTGAGAAACACTGGTCTAGGTGGTCCAGCAGGCTTGGCAAATAGCTGCCCTGGCCTAATTCTGAATATTTGGTCCACTAAGCACCAGCTGGTACAAATTCACTAGCAACCATTTGAATTCTTTGGAACGTTTCTGTTTGGCTTTTCCTACAATGTGGTGGACTTGAGGATGTTGTCTTATGGCCGGGTTGCAGTTAATTCAGAGAAGCTCTGGTCTGGGTTGGCTTTTGGACCCACATCTGTTTAGGGAGACGATGAAAAACTGGGTCCCTCTTCCTTCTTCGCAGTTCCTTTCTGTTTTGAGCTCCAATCAACTTTGCTAAGTATGTAGCTGTAATTTCTTTCTGAGCTTCTGGACTGAAACCTGTTGCAATGAACAGCACCACTGACTTGACAGTCAGACAGAAAATGACTAGAGTTAAATTTGAATTCAAGGGAGAGGAACCTGTAACCATCCAGATCTTGCTGAGCTACAACTCTTAGCAGCCCCAGTCAGCATGGCAAATGGCAAAAGATGGTAAGTTCTGCAACATCTGGAGGGCCATAAGTGTCCCACCCATGCCTTAGGGAGAGGGAAAGTGTTGTGCCCTAACATGTTTTCTGAGTTTGGGTGTTGCTGCATTGTATCTGTAAGGTGTGAGAGAGGGGTGTCAGCCTATTAAATTTAATAAATTTGTGTGCTATGTATAGTGTGGGAGATGAGCATGCTAAAAAGGTGTGCATGCATGTTTATAGGCTATAGGGTGTGTAGGTGTAAAAGGAAAATGCTATTTGTGCATGTGCAGTGAAGTGGAAGGGGTGGAAGTGCACAGGCTGGCAGTTTATAGGAATTTCGTTGTGGCTTTGGTATGTAATAGATTTCTTAACCCCGCTGCTTCCTGTTTTGCTGACTTAAGGAACTGCCACCATTACATTTTGAAATGGTCACAATGTGGATATCTATAACTTAAACTGCTTGGTGTAATGAATAGCTCGAGCTCATTTTCTTCTCTCCTGAACACTTTGGCACTACACTTAGCAGCTAAGTAAGTACTGTGTCCTGTAATCACAGAGGAGCATAGGCAGCAAAACTGCATTTGTTACCTTTTATGCTGCATTGTTGCTGTTCCCTTGTTCAGCAGGTTTAGAAACAATTCCACTCCAAAGTACAGGTTTGATTTGCATGTACTGTACTGTTCATTAAAATTCCACAATTAAATATTCCAGGTATCCCACTCTCACAAACAAAAAGAAAATTGCTACCTCTGACTTGTAAACCATAAGAATATCCATTGAGCCTGGTAAAACTTCCATCAGTAATGGTGCACAAAGTGCTACATCTTTGCTCTATCAAGCTCACAGCTTGATGCCTTGCTTGTGATACCACTCTAAGGGGTCAATTTTCTCTTCTTTCTATAGCGCGAGTGTATCTCTGTTCATGTCGGCCAAGCTGGCGTGCAGATGGGCAATACTTGCTGGGAACTGTATTGCCTGGAACATGGAATTCAGCCAGATGGACAGATGCCAAGTGATAAGACCATTGGTGGTGGAGATGACTCATTTACCACCTTCTTCTGTGAAACTGGTGCTGGGAAGCATGTGCCTCGGGCTGTCTTTGTGGACTTGGAACCCACTGTGATTGGTGAGTACATCTATGGAAGTTCTGACTCTTAGGTCTCCTAGAAAGCAAGAGCAGCAACTCGTCTCATAGGCCACATGCTCAGATTCATTCAGTGCTTCTTTTTGACAGAGCAGAACTGGACTGTTGTGGTTTTAGTCTAAATTCTTTGGTATGGTCTTCTCCAATCTGCTCTCAGATGTACTGGGTCTACCATACCCAAAATTACCAGCCAGTATGGCTCTCATGAAGGGGCGTGGTGGCTCAGCAGGTAAGACGCCAGGCTTGTCGATTGGAAGATCACAAGTCTGGAGGTTCGAATCCCTAGCTCCGCGTGACGGAGTGAGCTCCTGCATTAGCCCCAGCTCTTGCCAACCAAGCAATTCGAAAGCATTGAAATGCAAGTAGATGAATAGGTACCACTTCGATGAGATGGTAACAGCGTTCCGCGTGCGTCATGCCGGCCACGTGACCGTGGAAGCGTCTTTGGACAACGCTGGCTCTTCGGCTAACAAACGGAGATGAGCACCGGCCCCTAGAGTCGGACACGACTGCACAAATGTGCGGGGGAACCTTTACCCCTTATGGCTCTCATGGGAGAAAAGACTTGGCCTGCCAGCTCAGTAAAGTAGCCTCCTGATAAAGTGACTCTGTCCTAGAATGGGAAGTCCAGGAGTCTTCAAGGCCTTAAGCTTCTGCAAGATTTGGGCTGCACTCCGATACCCTTCCTTAGATGTCTTGTTGAATTCTTCAGCTTGCTAGATGTCCTCTTGAAAGTATACACTGTAGTAAATTTTGTATTACCATCCTCTTAATCTTTTCCAGATGAGATTCGTACTGGCACTTATCGTCAGCTCTTCCATCCAGAGCAACTAATCACTGGAAAGGAAGATGCTGCCAACAACTATGCCCGTGGACATTACACCATTGGCAAGGAGATCATTGACTTGGTGTTGGATAGGATTCGAAAACTGGTATAACTGCAGTGCGGGACAGGGCGATGTAGGCTTCTTGGAGGAATGGAAGGAACTCTTCCTAGGAATGGCTGAGATAGCAGGGCCTTTGGGGGTCCAAGATAGCTACTGGTTTATTACCTACTTTCTGGATAATTCTGGGCATTCTTTTGCCATGTTAAACTTTTTAGCAAGTTTCTTTAGAGGGTGGGTAGTCATATTTCATTCCCATTATTCTATTCAGACAAGTTGTGTTTTAGAAGTTGGGGATACTGAGTAAAGTGCAAATGAATATGAAATTCAGAAACGCCACTGCCTGCCTTATTTTTGGCTCTCATCAAGCCATTAAATGTTGCCAGATCAAAGATGCAATGGCAGTAAAAGCTATAAGCAGCAGAATGTGTATATTAAACGTCAAGTTCTAAAAGACGCCAATGTTCCTTTAGCCTTCACCCTTGTCTGCTTACATCCTTTCTGGTCAGAAAGAATAATCGGTCTTCCTGGTCCTAAGCACTGTATGTGATTTCCCCCAATTCTACTTTTTGCCTCCACCACTCATTATTCTCTTAGGCCTAGACCTAAGACCTAGACCCTGCATTGCTTTACCCATCCTCTCTGTTCACCAGCATTCCACAACTCCTCCCCACCTACCCACTTGACTGTAAAGGTAACAACCTTTCTGTGGGCTTAAACTGAGTTAATTCCTAAGAAACCACTCTCAGCTCCAAAACTTGTTTCCTTTGCGTTTTCTCCTTCAAACTTGTTTCTCTTCTCCTTAGTTCCTCTTTATCTGCTCATTGCTTGCTCACTTTCTTTCTCTTGATAGCAACTGTGGTTAGAAGTGTCCGTGAATCTCGGGGGGAGGGGGGAGGAGAAAGAAGTGCCATGTGGGTGGGTAGGTTTACAGCTGGTTGGCAAGCACTGCCTCTTCCTTCCTGGAACCCAGCACAAGTTCTCAGGACGGATATAAACTTGGTATACTTGGCACATACACTGCTAGTGAAGTTCTTTATCCCACCCCCAGCTTGCTGTTGATCACTTGTGTAATTGGTTGTCACAACTGTAATACAAGATGCTGCCTTCTAACCTTTAAAAATTACTCGCTCTTAATTATGAAACAGAAAAGATGCCATGGCTGGCTTGGTAATATAAAGATACATTGTGTGTCTGTAGTTAGTGAGGTGAGACTAATCTCCTGAGCCAAAGGAAAGTGACCTCCAAGCAACCAATTGGCTAAAATAGGGGAATGGATTGTTTTCTTGGCCAGATTTTCCAGGTAGGAATAATACTTTGCATTGTAGCCTGGAAGAAACAAACTGATAATGAGTGATGATTTCTTTTGGGGTCTTCTACAGGCTGACCAGTGTACTGGACTCCAAGGATTTTTGGTCTTCCACAGCTTTGGAGGAGGAACTGGCTCAGGATTTACTTCCTTGCTGATGGAACGGCTCTCCGTTGATTATGGCAAGAAATCCAAATTAGAATTTGCTATTTACCCAGCACCTCAAATATCAACAGCGGTGGTGGAGCCCTACAACTCGATCCTCACCACGCATACCACTCTTGAGCACTCAGACTGTGCTTTCATGGTGGACAACGAAGCCATCTATGATATCTGCCGAAGGAATCTGGACATTGAGCGGCCAACTTACACAAACCTCAACCGCCTTATCAGCCAGATTGTGTCCTCCATCACTGCCTCGCTGCGCTTTGATGGGGCTCTCAATGTAGACCTGACAGAGTTTCAGACCAATCTAGTGCCCTACCCTCGTATCCATTTCCCTCTGGCTACCTATGCCCCGGTCATCTCTGCGGAGAAGGCCTACCATGAGCAACTTTCTGTGGCTGAGATCACAAATTCTTGCTTTGAGCCTGCTAACCAGATGGTGAAATGTGATCCCCGCCATGGCAAGTACATGGCCTGCTGCCTTTTGTACCGTGGGGATGTGGTACCTAAGGATGTCAATGCTGCTATTGCCGCCATAAAGACCAAGCGCAGCATTCAGTTTGTAGACTGGTGCCCTACAGGCTTTAAAGTGGGCATCAACTACCAGCCCCCCACTGCGGTTCCTGGGGGAGACCTAGCCAAGGTTCAGCGGGCAGTGTGCATGCTGAGCAACACCACGGCCATTGCTGAGGCCTGGGCCCGCCTGGACCACAAGTTTGATCTGATGTATGCCAAGCGGGCCTTTGTCCACTGGTACGTTGGGGAAGGCATGGAGGAGGGGGAGTTCTCAGAGGCTCGGGAGGATATGGCTGCCCTGGAGAAGGATTACGAAGAGGTGGGCATTGATTCATATGAAGATGAAGAGGAGGGAGAAGAATAGCTGTAAATGCTCTACTGTGTCTGGACCTTCCTTTTCATTAAAGTATGCTTGATTTTAAACTAACTACAGTGATGTGTCTTTCTCATAGCCAGAATTCACATGGAGTAGTCCTATCTAATGCAGTTACTACTCAGAGCTGCCTAGTAGTACTGGCTGCCTCACTTGACAAAAGGGAAATTTGCATGTTAGACAACATAAACCTGAACAGTGTGCCATAAAAACACCATGTCTACTGATTATTTTGGCAAAGTAATAAAACCTCAGGTTACAACATGTACTTTGCACATTACCATGAAACGTGTGTCTGCACCCATTCAGCATGTTTTTCCCCCACAAAAGCAAACATCATTTAGTACAAAATCAAAGGATGGGAACGTAATGTTAAGAATGGAATTAACTGAAGAAGCAATCAGCTTATTTCTGAACAATAAATTATTCACCTATTTTCCAGCTTGGGAAATTGCATACTTCGCCACATATTCTGGAAATAAAAGTTGCCTTTTAAAATACTATGTTTCACATGCTGCAGATGTCAGAATAGAATGTCGGGCTATTACAAAAGTCTTTCTAAAAATACTGAGTAGCATTTTATTTATATAATTTTTATCCCTTTATTATTTTAATAAATAACTCAAGGCGGTGAACATACCTCATACCAGTCCTGAAAAACACAGCTTGCAAAAGGTGAACGAACTCTACTCAACCACAGAAATATACAAACAACTCACACAATAGATGTGCTAATCACACACACAGCACCACACCCCCTAATCACCACAAAAAACCCTCTCCCAATCTCTTGCAAATGACCTCTTGGCAGCTATAAACACCAGCAGGAACACACACCCTCCACTTGGGCACAGAGAGAATCTTCTAGCTGTGCTGTCCTCTCAAGATGCCAGCCACAGCTACTGGTGAAACGTTAGGAACAAAAACTGCCAGAACATGGCCACAAAGCCTGGAAAACCCACAACCACCATCGGATTCAGGCCGTGAAAGCCTTCGACTATACATACCTCATGCTCCTCCCTCCTCCTATTTTCCCCACAACAACCACCCTGTGAGGTGCGTTGGGCTGAGAGAGAGAGAGAGACTGGCCCAAGGTCACCCAGCCTGCTTTCATGCCTAAGGCGGGACTAGAACTCTCAGTCTGGTTTGCCATTGGCTCCTTCCCAGGGCTGAAAGAGTGAGTGACTGGCCCAAGGTCACCCAGCCAGCTTTCATGCCTAAGGCGGGGCTAGAACTCTCAGTCTGGTTTGCCATTGGCTCCTTCCCAGGGCTGAAAGAGTGAGTGACTGGCCCAAGGTCACCCAGCCGGCTTTCAGGCCTAAGGCGGGACTAGAACTCTCAGTCTGGTTTGCCATTGGCTCCTTCCCAGGGCTGAGAGAGTGAGTGACTGGCCCAAGGTCACCCAGCCGGCTTTCATGCCTGAGGCGGGACTAGAACTCTGTCTCCTGGTTTCCCATTGGCTCCTTCCCAGGGCTGAGAGAGAGAGACTGGCCCAAGGTCACCCAGCCTGCTTTCATGCCTAAGGCGGGACTAGAACTCTCAGTCTGGTTTGCCATTGGCTCCTTCCCAGGGCTGAAAGAGTGAGTGACTGGCCCAAGGTCACCCAGCCGGCTTTCATGCCTAAGGCGGGGCTAAGACTCCTGGTTTCTAGCCCAGCACCACCACTAGACCAAACTGGCTCTTTTTAACTGCAAGACACTCCATTAAGCAGCAACCTGCCCAAACCCACCATGGATGAACGTTCTGTCTGAGCAGGGATCTGATTTCTATTTATTGAAATACATGGAAGTAGAGCAGGACGTCTTGGCAGGGCTTGTATTCAGGCTGAGATCTTGTTAGTTTTAACAATGCAATAGCAACTCTGCCTTCAGTAGTTACACTGATTTGCATTTTCTTGTCTGCTACATTTGGCCCTCACCAAACATATACCCCTTGGTCAGTTTCCATTTTGATTGAGCAGCTAGATACCGTAAAGTTAGCCTTTGTCCAAAGACTTGTGCTGCATCTTCTAGAAAAGTTAAATTCTTACTCCCTTCCTGCATATTACTTGCATATATTATCTTGCGAGTAAATTCAAATTGCCTTAGTGAGTAGCCTTGTACAAAGACTTAATATGACCTCTCCCAACACAACCTCTGAGGATGATGGACTAAAATTCTTTTGCATTTGACCATCAGAGTCTACCATGGTAGAGATGGGCGGGGATAAATCCAAATAATAAATAAATAATAAAAGAAACATCCTCTTAAGTTGGACAGGGATATGTGCATGATTCATAGTTGATGGGGAAAGATGAAAGGGAGTTAAAGTAGTCCGATAGTATACTGAGCCTGAAAAAAATGCTGGCTCCATGTTTGATTTGGCAAGAGTCTGTACTGTAAATTATATACCATCCTCTTACACAGGCTGAGTACCTATCTTTATTCTACCCACTTCATTTGTGTTCTAACTACAGACTATCACAGAAATTTAAGGTAGAAGCCCCCCCCCCCTTAAAAATTTATGGTGGTTGTAATGGTATATGTTTTGCTCTTGAAGCTCATATTGTCATTGACTTATTTTTTAAAAAAATAGTCAGACGACTCCTATAATTCAAGATGGCACACAGCTTTAAAAAGCAACTAATGCTGCAACATAGCTACCTTTTTGTAGTGATATGTAGTAAAGGTAAAGGTTTTCCCCTGCACAGTCGTGTCCAACTCTAGGGGGTGGTGCTCATCTCCGTTTGTTAGCTGAAGAGCCAGCGTTGTCCGAAGACGCTTCCACGGTCATGTGGCCGCATGACGTGCGCGGAACGTTGTTACCTACCCACCGAAGTGGTACCTATTCATCTACTTGCATTTGCATGCTTTCGAATTGCTAAGTTGGCAAGAGCTGGGGCTAGTGCGGGAGCTCACTCCGTCACGCGGGGCTAGGGCAGGGCTTTCCAAAGTTTTCCCGCGGCGACACACCAACCGCCGTTGGTGTGTCGCTGCGGGAAGTGCCGCCATTGCGGCAGCATGCAAAAACCTAGAAACACTGCTGCCGCTTTCGGTTTTTGCGCGCTGCCGTTGGTGTGTCGCCGCGGGAAAACCTGGAAGCGCCGCCATTGCAGCAGCACGCAAAAACCCAGAAGCACTGCTGCCACTTTTGGTTTTTGCGCGCTGCCATGGCTGTGGCGCTTTCGGATTTTCGTGCGTCGCCGTTGGTGTGTTGCTGCGGGAAAACCCGGAAGCGCTGATGGCTTCCGGGTTTTAACGTGACACATCTGGGCCCCACAGGCGACACACTTTTGTGTCACGACACACAGTTTGGAAAGCTCTGGGCTAGGGATTCGAACTGCCAACCTTCCGATCAACAAGCCTGGTGTCTTAACCACTGAGCCATCGCATCCCTAGAGTGATATGTATGAACCAGAAAAGGCTTTTTGTTTTGAGCTTGGGACAAAACAGCCAAGTTGGCTACATGAAATAACATTCAGAATGCCTTGAGTGTCATGTACCATAAAAGTTAAAAAGTTTGTGTATTCTGCCACTGGGAACAATGAGAACTCAAAACCAAGTCCTTTGCTCCCTCATTTTTTCACCCAATAGCCACAAAAATAGGTGGCTCTTGCTGGTGACTACCTGTGACCCGGTGGGCGTGGTGGCTCAGTGGGTAAGACACCAGGCTTGTCGATTGGAAGATCGGAGGTTCGAATCCCTAGCCCTGCGTGTGGAGTGAGTTCCTGCACTAGCTCCAGCTCTTGCCAACCTAGCAATTCGAAAGCATGCAAATGCAAGTAGATGAATAGGTACCACTTCGGTGGGTAGGTAACAGCGTTCCGCGTGCGTCATGCGGCCACATTACCATGGAAGCGTCTTTGGACAACGCTGGCTCTTCGGCTAACAAACGGAGATGAGCACCGGCCCCTAGAGTCGGACACGACTGCACAAATGTGCGGGGGGAACCTTTACCTTTTTTACCTGTGACCCAATTTACAAAAGTTATTTTTAAAAAATTAAATGTTTTAATTCTCATAAAAGACAATGGAAGCAACAGTCTAGGCCAGTGTTACTGGCTGGCTGGGGGAATTCTGGGAGTTGAAGTCCACATATCTTAAAGTTGCCAAGGTTGAGAAACACTGGTCTAGGCCTCATTTTTTCCCAGCCTGCTTATGCAAAGAGCCACAGATGTCCAGCAAAGAGTAGCAGCATGATTCTCTTCAATAACCCAGTTTGAATCTTCTCTGTCTTCATAAAGTACAAACACAGTGCAATCTTTTGCATTTGACCATCAGCCAGCAGTACATAATAAACTAAAACCAATGGTCTTGGCATTTAGCATGCAGCCTGAAAGCTCACCCTCAGTGAGGGCATACATAATAGAATGTGCTCAACTAAAAGAAAAAAGCCATACAGTACAGCCTTTGCATTTTACAACATAGAACCAACAAGTTCAGCAGTGTTACTGGCAACGCTTGGGTAATACAAACTCTGCGCAGCACATACCTTTGAATATGTACTATCTGCAAAAAATGCCACAACACACTGCCACACAACCCAGTCTAGGAGCTCTAACTTCTCCATACCAAAGAATAAAAAAGCCAGTTGTTTCTTCCCAGGCAGACATGCAGCTAACCATAGTCTTCATCAGTTCTTAGGTTCGGGATGGACTGATAATCCAGAATTGCCTCTGAATGCAGATAGGGCATCTGATCTGACTCAGTGAAACAATTCAGCTGCAGCACCAGCAGCAACATCTATCTTTGAACACGTGTTTAAATAATTGCTGCTTTTTCCTCTCTTCATCCCATTCTCTGTCGATAGAATGAAACTTGAATAAAATAGGATAGAATAAAACTAAATAGAACTTGAGACTCCTAGGAAATTGTAACAATGGTTCTATCAGAATGGTATACTGTATATAGATTCTGTATATCCCTTCCTGTAACACCACTGAGTGCCAGGACTTGGATAGCTCCTACAGGTAATGCAGTGTATATAATCCATGAGTTCATTTCCTGGTAGAGGGTTTGTACCCCATAGAAATAGATCTGGCTGCATACACCTGATGAGTCCCAATACTGTATGGATGAAACTGGTTGTACACTGCCCCCTGGTAGTCTTACGTAACGGTAACATGCTTGAAACTGCCCCGTTTTGTTTTAGCTGCAAACAAAACCTGAGAATGGGACAAAACTCTCAGAATATGGGTATTTTGTTCCAAACTCAAAACACTTAGAACAGACATTTCAAGCTTGGAACTCTTGCACATACCTATTTCTGTGGAAATAACCAACTTTTGAGAGGGCTAAATAAAATTTCCAACCCTACACAACTCTTTACTCCTCAAAACAGCAGTATAAGTATTACAAAAAAAGAGATTTCTGGATGTATATGTAATGCAGTTCTTTGAGGCCTGGAAGAAAGAAAAATCTACTGGAATAACCAACAAGATGTGGTCAAATACATAAGAAAATGTGTGATTGAGCAGTATATATGTGATAAATAAATAAACAACGCTATTATTGGATCACATTTTTAAAAATATCTAAGATGGTGTGGCTGCATTCTGAAGATTTTATTTAACACTAAGGCCCTGAGGGTATGCCTTTATCAAAACAATTAGGGCATAGGCCACAATAGTTAAGGATGAGCCACACTCAAGTACAAAATTAGGGGCATCTTTTTTCTTGAAGAAAAGGAATCTTGGTCCCTTGGGGCAACATCATGCTTTTTGGAGGCAGCTGGCAAGGGCCAATAAACAGAGCAGTTAAAGCCTGGTAAAATACATGAAAGAGTAAGGGAGTCCCAAAGACCAGCACCGTCCTTAACGCAGTCCCACTGTAAGAGAGTTCCTGCAAGCACAAGACTGGCATTCAGCAGGTACACTGTGGTGTCTCGTCAAGCGTTTGCTCTGAACTTCATCTCTTGTGGTCCCACCTGGGCTGAAACGCCACTAGCTGCTTCTGTTTTTAACCACACCTTCTGTGGTCTCAGATGCGGGTGGCATCCTGTCCGGTGGGAGGTGGCTGTATCGCTTCAAGCTGACAGATGATGTCAGCAATGAACGGGCGCTCCTGGGGATTCACTACCATTGCAGAAGAGAGGAGGTGTTCCAAGGCTGGGGAGTACCTGAAATTTAGAACCAATTCAGATCAATCTGTCTTTGCATTAAGGGCAACCGCAACCCTCTCCCCACCTTCTAGGCCGCAGATGCTTACCTGGTATTCTGGGGCACTGTAAGCTGGTTCTGCACAGCTAAGGCCACACTGTCCCCCTTTTGGAAGATCATGTCATAAGGTCCTTCACCAAACATCATGCAGTAGAGGACACAGCCTAAGGACTAAGCAGAGGTAAGGTGAGCATATGGAGCAAAAAGCTGGCCGTGGAACAATGAAATAGGATCTCCCTCCCCTGTACGGGATGTTATGCTCTAGTGTATTAAAAGGTAAAGGTTCCCCCCACACATTTGTGCAGTTGTGTCCGACTCTAGAGGCCAGTGCTCATCTCCGTTTGTTAGCCGAAGAGCCAGCGCGGAACGCTGTTACCATCCCACCGAAGTGCTACCTATTAATCTACTTGCATTTGCATGCTTTCGAATTGCTAGGTTGGCAAGAGCTGGGGCTAGTGCGGGAGCTCACTCTGTCACGCGGGGCTAGGGATTCGAACCTCCGAATCTTCTGATCGACAAGCCTGGCGTCTTACCCGCTGAGCCACCACGTCCCTTAAATGTTTAGTGTATTTAGTGTATCTCTAGTGTATTACAGCAATATTAAACATTATCTATGGTTCTTAAGCAGAAATGATGACCCTTACCCAGATGTCAGCACGTTCATCAATAACACATTCACGCTCAACACTGAACAGTTCTGGGGCTCGATATGAGATGGTGCAGCGTTGGGCAGCCCAGTCCTGTGTGGGATCAACAGGGGAGGGGAGACAAAACTAAGACAAAGTCTGGAAAATGTCAGGAGAAATGTCACAACTTTTCTCTCCGGCAGGTTTCTCCCACAGACCCCCCGGGTGCTATTGGGGAATAGTTACAAGAAAAAAATACTTTAAATTAAGGGCATCAACATTAAATATAATACATAGCAGCACCTGGGAGATCTCAAAAAACTTAACCAGGACTGGACGTGCTTAGTACTGGGTGGGAGATCACTAGGAAATTTCAGGGCTGTAGACTAAACTGGGAATTTGGGGGGGGGGGGGGAAACATTCCAGCAGAAGGCACTAAAAAACCCTCCGCTCACTTCCCCGAATCTTCTGCATGTAAAGCATTGACTTTGCCACCAAGCTACCCAATCATTCCTTTTAATGGGAGATGACATGTTGGGACACAAAAGACTGCATGGCACCATTCTGCATGCACAAACGATACCCTTCCTCTGCCATTAAATAAAGTGTGCTGGGATATCAGTGGAAGCCCCTGACTTTTATAGTTAGAATAGCTTTATTTCATTCGACGCTTTTCCTTCTTCAGAGCTACTTCCCCATTTCCCTTCTACCATATCAACCTCGTACCTGAATAGTCATGGCCTCCCGTGAGTTTCGCACCTCAATGCGAGCCTGATTCATGGAGCCTAGGTCCATTAGCAGCGGCTGGTCTTCATTGTCCAGCAGCACATTTGTTGGTTTTAAATCTCTGGAAAAAAGGCAGGCAGAACATAGATGGAAAAACCGGGATTTGTCCAGTCACCAATCCAAGCCATTACTCCCCAAATCCTGCTTTGAAATAAAGTTTGAAGCCTGTAATGTTCCAGCTAAGGGCTTTCCTCTACTGAACACGCTGCCACATTGATGTTCTGTGCCAGTGGATGGCTCTTCACCTTCGCAAACTCCTCTTTGCCAGCATCCCTCTAACAATGACTGGCAGTCTCTCACGACCTCAGCTCTGCCTCCCACCTGTGGGCTATTGCTACCACATTCATATACCCTGCTTTCTAAGGCCAGCTTCTTACCTGTGAGCATATCCCTTGTTATGAATGGCCTGCAGTCCTCGGCAGATGCCGTGAAAAATGACCAGGATCCGCTCCTCAGGCATGAAGGAACCTTTATCTCTCAGAGCTTCCACCTCCTGCCAGAGGGTCCCTCTCTGCAAAAGAAGCCCAGGCACGTTGGCAGCTGAAATTGTATGCACGTTCTCCAAACGTACTGAGTGAAGAAAAAGATTTATCCCTAAGTATTAAAGACTGTGGCCCAGCCTGGCCTAAGTGTGATTTACTATCCTTTGCCATTTGAACTTTACAACTGCAGAGGCTTAATGAATATTGGTTGGGTTGCTTCTGGTCCAATCCAAACAAGCAAATGGTTTATCTAGAGTAGGGCTAGTTGTGCACAGTTTTGGAGCTACACTGATTACCATACTATTCTAAGAGTTGTTTATTTGCTGCTTGACCATAAGCCCTCAATATATAGCCCTAAAGTTGTCCTAGACCTCTTAGGTGGCTGTGGTTGTAGAGACGCCACCACAGAGGGAAAATGTGGCAGAAGCAGCCTAGCTGAGCAGAATTACAGTCACAACGTCTTGATTTGGCTTGAACAGGGAAAGGGAACAGATACCGGAGGATCTTAGCTGACTTCAAAAGCACTGCATGTAGAACAGTGTTTTTCAAACTTGGCACTTTTAAGATGCGTGGTCTTCAACTCCCAGAATTCCCCAGCCATCATGCTTTCCTGGGACTTGAAATCCACACATCTTAAAAGGTGCCCATTTTGAAAAACACTGATGTAGAAAGCCAACGGCTGATGAAAACTGGAGTCTCTTCTGCGCAATACTGTGCTCCCCTTGAGAGGCCAGGTATGTCAACTGGATACTCAGATGATGGCTGTAGCCAGAAGAGCTTTTGTACAGCTTGGGATGGTGCACCAGCTACACCTTTCTTGGAAAAAGCAGATCCAGCCTCTATTACATGTGCCTTGGTTGCATCCAAACTAAATTAGTGTAACACTGCCTCTGAAAAGCACTTCAAACTTTACCTAGTGCAAAATGTCCGAAACCTGTTTTCCAGATAAGTACTGTAATTTAACTTTTATTTCCAGTCATGATTCCAGTGCTGGTTATTACCTATAAAACCCTGGACACTTTGGGAGTAGTTGGAAAGGACCACCTTCTCCCACCTGACCCCACAATCTGCTGTATTTTTCATCTGAGGCCTTGCTCAATGTCCCATCATCACTGGAGCTTTGGCTGTCTCAGCCCCACTGGGTAGGCCAGGCCAGGAAATCAACTCCCCAGGAAGGCTAAAACTACTTTTATTGAGATTGGCTATAATGACAGAACCTTGCAAGTCTGATCGCGCTGTGACTCCTCCCCCTTCTTTTAATCCAGTGAACGAGGGAGGCGTCGGCCTGAGCTGCTTCTGAATGTTATCTCATTGTCCTGGACTTTAAAAAGTTTCAGCCCCTTTTGCCTAGACAGCGGTTCTTACATAGAACAGCCAAGGCCATCTTCCTTGCCCTCTACAGGCTGGCAGGGGCACAGGACAGAACATCTGCAGCTGCAATGCCAGTTTGCCATTAGGATATACTGGCTCCCTCGTGTTGACTTGTTGGCACCCTATTGAGGACTTTCTCTGTTTCATTTTTGCCCAATTTTTGGAGTGGCGTAATTTTTGTCCTCATCCTGCAAGTTATATTTCAGGAGATTTGTTGTTTTAAGTTGTTTCATTGAAAAATAAAATTGTTTTAACCTTTGTGATTACAAGCCATGCAAGCAGGACACAAAGGGAAAATAAATGGGATTGCATAGATTGAAAATCTATGCAGAAGCCACTGGAGCACTTGCAGGTGCTACAGAAAAAGAGGTCTGTTGTATTCTTGATGTAGGAACACAGGTCTTAATTATACGAGCTGACTAGCTAACTATACCTTAGAAGTGGCCTTCACGTGAATTGTGAGTAGGGTTAGTTAGTTAGTTAGTTAGTTAATCTTATTATTTATTTATTTATTTATTATCTTATTTATACCCCGCCTATCCCCTCCCTAATGGAGGACTCTAGGCGGCTTACAACCTCATTACATATTTAATATACATTCATATATATATACATTGCAGTGCACCGTGCGCAATTAGGGAGGGGGTAAGGGAACCGACGCTTCTTTTTCAGGCATCGGAACTACAAGCCCCAGAATGCTTTGCTTTCCGAGCCGGCTGCTGACGTCCCGGAAGTTGTAATTGGATCCGTCGTCCTCAGCCTCTGTCCTCAGCCACCATCACGGGCTTCTCCAGATCTTTTGTCTTCGACTCCGAGGGCGACTCATTGACAGGACGCCAGCATATTTATTTATTTATTTATTAAATTTCTATGACCGCCCATCTCCCCCTCAAGGAGGGACTCTGGGCGGTTTACAACTATAATAAAAGATCATTAAAATACAATAAATATAACAATAAAAATACAGACACAATAAAATCCAAGTGGCAGGTAGTTCTTACAGTGAGGATAAAAATATTTAAAATACTTGAGGCGGCTCTAAGAGATCAGCCATCCCCAAGCATGACCACTTTCCTTCTTGCCCCAGGCAAGATCACAGAGCCAAGTTTTTAATTTTTTCCTGAAGTCCAGGAGTGAGGAAGCCTGTCTTATCTCTGGGGGGATAGCACAATGTTGGAAGAGCCCACCTTCTCCCTGCCATGCCTCATTTATCTAGAAGGACACATTTCTTGGTATGCACCTGCTGAACCCGTTTGTACCTTTCCCCTTAACTAAGACTTTAGGGTTGAGGCTACTGACCTTGAGGAAAGGTAAGAGGAGCCAGGCCTCATGTTTGGATCCTTTCTCTACCATGGTATGTGCACACAGGGGCAAGACGTTGGGGTGCTCAAAAAGCAGGTGCATCTCTACCTCGTGCAGAGCTTCCTGACGATCATCCTTGTCATGGCATATGATGCGTTTCAAGGCATAGAAGTGCCCATCATGCAGTCCTTCCACAAGGTCCACATAGCTGAAGCCACTGTGCAGAGCAAAACAGAACAAGCCATCGGGTAGGACAAAGACATCAGTATTCCGGTGTAAACAGAACCCAGGCAACTTTCTTTCTCCCCTGCTTCCTGTCATGTCTTTTTTCACTTTAAAAGCTCATCCTTATTCCTAAAGTATGGCCCTCTCCTCTCCTGCCATCTGCATCCCACACCTTTGCAGTGCAGGGAGTGCCACGTTTTCCACATAGGGTTGCTAGTTCACTGGTGTCACCTTAGCAGTTCCGAATGCATACAATTTCAGTGCTGACACCAATGAATGAGATTGCAGGGAAAAGCCAGGTATCTGCATGCCATAACTGGAAGAAGAACAAGAGAGGGCTCTTGTTCATGTCTTATACCCTTGTTTGTTTACAATTTCCTGAAGCTATTCAAAAATACTTCGTGTACACTGTAAAACTGTTGGGCGGATAAAGGGGAAAATGTTTAAATAAGTATCATGTGGCACTAGGCAGTATTCTGGTCCTCCCCAGCTTTTTATCACAGCACTGACAAACTGCCCCAAAAGGCACAGCAACTGGATAGGCTAAACAATCACAAAAGAGTTCAAGCATACCCAAAAATATGCCTAATTAATTGGAAATAAGTGGGGAAGGTCACCCAGATCTATAGGTATCTAATGATACGTTCTATCATTAGAAAACTATTTTCTCTTTAGTTTCCAATGATATTTTCTGACATTAGAAACTAAACAGTAAACATTGTTAGTCTGACAGTCTACTCAATTGCTGTGCTTTATATTTTTAAAGAGTGACATGAAGAGGAGGGTGAAAGCCTGTTCTCTGGTGTTACTGAGGGAAGAGAAGCAGCAGACTTAAGGTGCAGCAAATATATGATTATGTATCAGGAATAAACATTCTAACTGTAATGAGTGGTAGGCAATGAAATAGGTTGTCCAGAGGAACTGTGGTATCACCTTCCTTGGAGCAACAGACAACCCAATTACAAAATCTAGAGGGAATTGCACCAAGTTAAGAAAAAAGAAGACACCTATCTTTAAATGAAGCTTGAATGGCAATTTTGGAGGAATATTTTGGAGAAGATGGGAGGTGGGGAGGGAAACCAATGGCCCTCCATGTTGCTGGTGGACTACAACTCACAGCACCTGAACCCAGCATGACCAATGGTGAGGATATTGGGTGATACAGGTCAGAATAATCTGGAAGGAGCAACTTTCCCACATCTGGAATAGATGAACCTTAGAAGATGCAATAATCCTACCCCAGGCAAATAATGGCAGTGTGTGTGTACAGATATATATTTCCTACTTCTTCAAAAGCATGAACATCTGTGGTCGAAACATCTTTCTACAGGTGGAGAACTACATGAATTAATAGTGGGGCTCAGAGAGGGCAGTGGTGGGGGAGGCAATGATGAGAAGCACTTCAGATAATGCAGCTACCTGAATCCAAATCTATGGGAATGCAGCATTGTGGAGCATCCACAAAGATTTGTGCCTTGCTTCTGAGCCTTTCTTACCAACTCGATTATCACAGTTAAAAGAAAACATAGACCAAACTATGGTAAAAGATAGGCTAGTGACTAAAGGATACTCGCGTGAAATTTCCAAATGAATCACTGCAAAGCATCTTAAAAAATCCCTCTGGAAGGAGTTCAATACTCACCCCTCCCCAAGCCTGTGGATTAAAAGATAGCGTTTGTTATTGATGGTGATGGTCCCCCGTGAACAGATACACAGGGCATGGCCCATGGTGGTCGCTCCAACATCCTTCAGACCCTATAGAGGATAAGAAAGCAAAGTTCCAGACCCTAAGGCTGAGAAAATAGGGGCAGCCTCATCTCAAGATATTAATAAATGGATACATATACAGGTAGTCCTTGTTTAGTGACCACAATTGGGACTGGCAACTCAGTCATTAAGCGAAGCAGTTGCTCAGTGAAACCACAACTGTGCTTCTGATCTTACTTCAGCTTTCCTTTGATTTACAGATCTGCCAAGGTCATAAATGCAAGGATTGGTCGCAAAGTTACTTTTTCATCACCTGTTGGAACTGTGAATGGTCACTGTGCAAAGCAGTCATTAAACAAGGACTACCTGTACATTAAAACAGATGACCTTTCAGGTAAGGTATAGCATTGGAAGGGAACACAAGTGAATAGTCCAGATTCTTGCCCAATAACAGAATTGTCCATCCATCAGTTTCTTCTCTCCCAATATCATATAGATTTAGAAAGCATTATCACAACATTGATGCTGGAGAGGAAATGATACAGCTCAAATTGCATGCTGTAATATTAGGACAACCAACCTTTCTGTGGGTAAGATGCATACTAAAAACAAAACAAAACCAGGAACATTTTCTCCAGCTTCTGAGAGCTTCAAAAACAGTCAAGGTGATCTGGTAATGTCACAGAAGGACTATGGCCAGAATTTTCAGCGCTTCTTTTTCCTTTTTTTGGCGGGGAGGGGGAAGTAAGGTTTATATAAGTAAAACAAGGCTTAGCACATTTACTTTGGGGCATATTTGGAAAGAAGAAAAAAATGCACTGCTATAGACCAATGACTTGCCACTAAATTTTGATGATGCAATCTTAAGTGGGCTTTGAAAATTGCAAAAGAAAAAAAAAGCAACAGAGTCAGGGGAAGCACACACAGACTGCAGGCTTCCCAGCCTGGGTGAAGACAAATGCTCCATTCTCTGTCCTGTAATAAGAAAACGTGCTGTGGAACAGAGAAAGAAGGGGCTAATTGTCAACTCCAAAATGGCAGTCAGCTGGATGCCAACTGATTGGCAGCCAAGAAACATATATTCAATAAATCTTCTAAAAAGAAAACCAGAAACAAGATTATGTAGAAAACTGGGGAATACGGCATGACTCCAGTCACCCCAAATTCTGTAGCAATCTACTTTTGGGAAAAAAACAAAATGCCATTCTTCATCTCAACAAGGAATGGAAGAGTCAAGAGTGAGAGCTTTCTTCCACCTGCTCCCAGGTGAATCATACGATGAAACTTATCTGTGGTTGCACATAATTGGCATCTTCCCAAATGCAAAGGAATTGGATCATGACACTAGCTGAACTGATAGACAGCATGGGACGGGAAAGTATATCTGGCGTCCTTTTCGGAGGGTCGCCCTCGAACCGAGAAGAAAAAGCTGGTTCCCGTGGATGCGATGGAGGACGGCAGAGGACGACGGATCCCGAAAAAAAAAAAAACATCAACTTCCTGGACGTCAGCAGCCGGCTCGGAAGCAAAGGTTCCTGGGACATGTAGTCCGACCTGCGATTGAAGAGCCGGTTCCCTCACCCCCCTCCCTAATTGCGCGGGTACTATAAGATGATGTATAATTGAAATATATATGTACTGATTGTAAGCCGCCTAGAGCCCTCCATTTAGGGAGGGGATAGGCGGGGTATAAATAAGATAAATAAATAAATAAATATCTCTAACTGCCTATCAGAAGTATGATCTTTTAAAAACGATGTGATAAAACTCTTTTATTTTATATACAGTATTTCCCCTTGCTTTTCAAGTAAGTACTGTCTCCCAAGGTGGTTCCCATCATCCAAAATGAAAGGACAGGCCTCGCCCTTTGGATTACATTCTAAAATGTAAGGCGCATAAGAAAAAAGAAGAAAAGGGTCAAGATTAGTTCTTCAAAGCTTGAGAGCAAAGCGGTGAGCAGCAATCTTATCCAGCCGGGTGGTTCAGAAATATACGGTGATCGATGGCATCAAAAAGCCATCGAGAGAACTAGTAAATGCAGAGTTCTGCCATGAGAATCATGCATTCTGCACATGTCCAGATGCACAGTCGCTGTTACTGTTATGTCATTTGTTCTAGAGTGAATAACTGCATTAGGTTCCGAGGCCGAGTTATGGCTCAAACTAAGTAACGGGACGGAAATTCTGCCTTTTCTGGACCCGGCACTCTGGCACACAGAACAGCAGCAAAGACAACCGAGCTCATCCTCACGCCCCGCCCATCCGCGGAGGCACGCGGGGGGGGGGAGGGGAGGGGAGGGGAGGGGGCGACACACTCACCCAGTCTCGGGCTAGAACTCGGAGGCTTCCTGGAGAGCTTCAGCGCGACAGGAGCCACTGCGCTGGCTGGTGACGTTATTACTCTGCGCCGACTGCTCTGAGGCCAGGAGGTAGCTTAGCAACCACTCAAGGGGAAGAAGAAAACATCAGTGAAAGAGGAAAAGAGGGCGAGGAGTGGGAAGGAACTGAGTAGGAAAGGGAGAGAGAGGGAGAGGGAGGGGAGTCATGTGTTCAAGAGCAAGTTAGTAAAGTTTAGGCACAAAGTGTTGAGCTTCAGTATGGAGGGTTTACTTGATTGGGGTTTGTGAGTATGTCCTAAGATGTGAGTCTCACTTTGAATTCAGAGGGGCTTATTCTTAAATAAATGCGTATGGCCCTGTAACTAGTCCCCAAGGGGTCTTATGTTCTTGAGTTATGCTATGAGAATAATTAAATGACTCTGGTAAGGCTCATAATTCCTTAGTTTATAACAACATATCTCATTATGAGGTGGCACAGAATGTGGTGATGCCAAGGATAGTGTGCCCCAGCTGGAACATTATGCACTGGTCACCTTGGGTCTCTGCATGGGTTCTTTGTTGCTGAATGGACACAGTGATTATACAGGTCTGGCGAATAAAAGGGTCTTCCAATGAGAAACAAGTTGCAATAAGTTGGATATAAATAAAAAAAAACATTTGTACTGTTCATGAAAAGCAAGAAGATTATATAATTATATAATGTGATAGCAGCGCACAGTATTTAATAATTAAAATACTTGATATTCTTATGGAGCCTTTTGCTCTCTCAAGGTCGATGTGTATTAGCCTGTTCCATAATCACCACATTTGGTTCTGATCATTTCAACATTTACTAGATCTACAAAAAGTGCATGTGTATCTGTAAGGGAAAATAAAAAAAATCTCTAAATCCTGTGTGTACAATTTATTATTTAAAAATAATTGGTGCTTTTGATTCATTGACAATTATACAATGCAATACCAGCTTAGGTATATCTCTTTCCACTCTCATCTCACAGATAACTGTTATCTGTCATTATCTGTCATTTTCCTGCTAGTTTGAGGAAATGTATATTTTGCATAATCTATAAATTTGATAATGGAAAAGAAGCTCTCTGTTCCAGTTCCTCTGTCTTCATTCTTTGCATTCAGAAGGAACTTGGTGCATCATGCTATTATCCTCTGATTTGACCGAGGCTTTGGATATAGTTCATTAAAAATTGCTGCCTTTCCTTCTCCCCTCCCATCTCATAGGAAGGACCACCCCATCACTTTGGAGGAAGCACCAGGGCCTGCCCACCAGATTGTCATGTGATGTCTTCTTGTAGCTTCTTGTTCCAGGCTGAAGTTACTGTCAAACAGATGGGGCTGTGGCTGTATATTCTCATGGTAGCTTTGGGGGGCTTACAGTTTCAGGTAAGCAACATAAAAACAATTGGGGAAGGATTTTATTGGGGAAAAATGCTGAAATGATTTCTTTCAACTGCTTTCTAATCTTCTACTTATTCTCACAATCCAGTTTTTTCTTTGATCTTTTTGGCACTTCTCCCCCATCATCTCCTAATGTTCTGTTTGTAATTAGTGAGCTGACTGCCCTGCCACTGAATTAAGCTCCTGTGTGATATAATTATCTTGGAATTCTTAAATATGGAACGTAATCTGTTCTGCTTATTTAAAATTCTGAACAACTATATATCCTCAGCCATGTAATTCAGGCCACAACAAAGAACACTATATAGTTCAAATACTTTTAGATTCAGAGCAAACTAATAATTTATTTGTCAAAACCTTGTGTGACTGGCTGGCTGAAAATGTGTGTAAATGCAGACAGAGAGTTACCATAGAACTGGCAATAAAGAGATGAGTGACTCCACAATATGACTCAGGAGAAGGCCTTACATAGGCCGGTAAGCTAGAAAGAGTCTAAGTGGGTAAGTGAGGGGCAGACCTAAACCTCAGGTATACTGTAAATTGTGATTGGGACATTAGTTTTGAACTTGCAAGATTTGGAGTAGCAATGAGCATGAGATGTGAGGGTACTTTAAGATGCGTTATGTGACATGTCTAGGTACACTAGACTACCCTCACGAAAGTATACAGTACTGTAATGTCCTTCCATACTGAAACATTGTATTGTTTTATACTAAGTATCCACAAGTCTGAAAGCTCCTATGCAAAGCAGCTACAGCAGAACAGTGTTAACCATATTATTTGAGCCGAGGAAGTGAGATCTGTAACTATATCCTATTGTGGCCACAGAGCAAGGAATGGAGCTCCTAATTTGATCCACCTAAAAAGAGTGGATTGTATTATAAAGTAGCATTGTAATTCTATTGAAAATGACAATATTAAGCTTCCCTCTCTTTTTCTGGATATCAGGCCACTGCAGCAGTTCCTTCCTTCAGCATTGATTATGAAAATAACTGCTTCCTCAAGGATGGGGTTCAGTTTCGTTACATCTCAGGTAGTATCCATTACTTCCGTATCCCACCAGCTTATTGGAAGGACCGGCTTCTCAAGATGTACATGAGTGGCCTCAATGCTGTACAAATGTAAGTGATCAGAAGTGCCTCCCAGCTGGAACATACTCTTTGCTGCAACAGAGACTAGAGACTTAAACTGATCATAAAATGCTCCAGCTTTCTCAGTGAAGGGTTCACACTTCAGATCAGTGTTTCTCAACCTTGGCAGCTTGACGATGTGTGGACTTCAGCTCCCAGAATTCCCCAGCCAGCAATGAATTCTGGAAGTTGAAGTCCACACGTCGTCAAGCTGCCAAAGTTGAGAAACACTGCTTTGGTCTATACCCAACATTGGGAGCAGAGGAACTCATGCTTAGTGAAAATGGATCTGACCCAAGTAATGAAAGTCTTTTGTTCTATCATAAGGTCTCATCAGGATATACAGGACCTTGTGCTTTTGGCCAAAACGAACAACACGTGCACATATGTCTGCCCAGCACTAACTATATGTATGTGTGTGTATAAAGCAGCATATTTAATTACTGCCCACCTTTCTGCTACAATTGGGATAATCATCTCTGCTCATCATTCCAACTTAAAACTAGCGGAGAAAATTTCTGTTCATGCTCCCTGCTTGCTATCAATTATGTTTGAATTTGCTGTCAAGCTGAGCTGAGAAACAGGAACTGAAAGATATGCTTGAACTACAAAAAATATATTGTTTAGGATTTAGTGCCACAAGGTAAATGTGGTTTTGTTCTGTTTATCCATGAATACAGTGATTCTTTTCTGTCTCAGAAATCTGTTCTGGACTGAAATGTGTATTTTAATTCCTCAGTTATGTCCCATGGAATTACCACGAACCACTGCCTGGGGTGTACAACTTTTCTGAGGACAGAGACTTGGAAGGATTTTTGGACTTAGTGGCCCAATTAGGGCTATTGGTGATATTGCGCCCTGGACCCTACATCTGTGCTGAATGGGATATGGTGAGGGCTATGCAAAGATTCCGATGAGTTATTCTTATTTTCAGCATCTGGATGTCCCACAGCTCATCTTAAGCAGTTAATAATTTGACATGCTATCTTTCCCTCATTCTCCTTTTATACCTCCTACCCATTTTCTTCATTTTTAAATCGTGTATTTTTCTTGCTTTATAGTTATAAAAAAAGGTAAAGGTTCCCCCCGCACATTTGTGCAGTCGTGTCCGACTCTAGGGGCCGGTGCTCATCTCCGTTTGTTAGCCGAAGAGCCAGCGTTGTCCGAAGACGCTTCCGCGGTCATGTGGCCAGCATGACATGCGCGGAACGCTGTTACCTACCCACCGAAGTGGTACCTATTAATCTACTTGCATTTGCATGCTTTCGAATTGCTTGGTTGGCAAGAGCTGGAGCTAGTGCAGGAGCTCACTCCGCACGCAGGGCTAGGGATTCGAACCTCCGAACTTGCAATCTTCCGATCAACAAGCCTGGCGTCTTACCCGCTGAGCCACCACGCTCAGTGGTGGTTATAGTTATACATGGATGCTAATGTTTCATCTCATGACTCAAGCAACTATTTTACAATAATTAATATCAAACCTATTTTTGCAGTTACGAATTCTCATTTTTTGATAGTTCTCCAGTTCTTACTGACTGGAGGAGAGCATCAATAACTTCTTTGACCTTATTTGCAAAATAGGGTTATTTTGAGTTCTTCTTTCCTAGGGTGGCCTTCCATCTTGGCTGTTGGCAGAACCAAATATTATTCTGCGTACATCTGATCCAGGTAAGAGGGAAATCTGAATCAGAGAAAGAAGACAGAATTTCCGCTATCTTCTGCAGAAGTAAAGCACTTATGTGAGCTTAAGACAAAGATCAAAGTGCTGTTCCAGACCTTTCCTCTGTATACAGCACCATCATCGCCAGCTCTTATCTTAGTACTGCATGGGAAATTGAGCAGAGAAGCCTCATTTTTTAGCTGAGCAAGTTGCTTTCTGCAGAGATTTTGCTTCTATCTGTGCTCCTGCCCTCTGAAGATGCTGGCCACAGATGCTGGCGAAACGTTAGGAACCACAACTTCCAGAACACGGCCACACAGCCCGGAAGACCCACAACAGCCATTGCTTTCTGCTCTCAGGTTTTCTGCAAGCTGTCAACAAATGGCTGGATGTCCTGCTACCCAAGATAAAGCCCCGTCTTTACCAGAATGGAGGTAACATCATCAGTATCCAGGTGCGTGAAGCATAAACCATTTCAGGCATTTTTTCCCTCGGTCCTTTATTGAGCCATTAGGAGAAGAATAGGACAATGTATGTCTCCCCCAGGGTTGTTGAGCACAGGCTTTCCAGCAGGGCCGTCTCTAGGCATTTTGGTGCCCTAGGCAAAGTCATATTCTGGCACCCCCAATGGTTTGGCTCATCTTCCAATTTTGATAGGACATTCAAACAGGCACCCTCTTGTTTCTTTTTTCCTCAAGTTTTTGAGCTTTACACTAAGGATTTTCAGACCTGGACAATTTTTTTCTTTTCTCAGACATTTTTGCCCTATTTACACAGTAAGTAATTTTAATGACATCACCCATTGTTGTCATATGGCAACAATTCTGTGAAATAATATTTAACCCTCGAGTGGGTGCGCTGGCTCACAAAGTGCACCCTTACTGCTTTTCCCTTTTTTATTGTGTTTTTTGGAAGTGTTTTCCATGTTGGCATCCCCTAAAATTTGGCGCCCCTAGGCCAGTGCCTACTCAGCCTTAACCTAGAGCCGGCCCTGCTTTCTATTATCCTTAAATATTAGCAGTTCTTGCTGGAGAATATACAACATAAAATCTCCTTCAGGTTTTGGACAACATTTAGTGTCTTCATGGATACAAATACATCCAAAGTACAAAAACTGTATGTGTTATGTCTGTTTTGCAATAGCCATGTGATTGAATATAGCAGGGGGTGCAAGTTTTTTGCTTTCATTAAAAACATGAACCCTAAATAACAGTATTTTTGGAAAAGATGGAGATCAGGCCTAGTGGCTATAAAAATTGAATTCTGGAATCCAGTCACAAATTTCTGCCTAGCAGAATCCAGTTGGATCTTAAAATCATGTTGTCCACTACCCAAAATCTTTGCTGCCGTTCACTGTCAAACAACAAAGACATTTTTACCATCCTTCTAACTTATACAGAGCTTGGGACTTTCAGGGAGAGCAAATTGCTTCCTTCACAACTAGCTCAGCTGCACCTACCTGGGGAACCAATATATGGGACAAATGGGCTGCATAAGCTGCTACACATGCAGCATTTGACAAATGAGGTGCATACAGAGTCTTATTAAAACCTAATCCTTGGATAAACAAAAAAGCCATGGAAGATTATTTCAATATATGATTACTGCGGCGAGATTGTTGCATACACAGAGGTGGAAAGATTCAAGGCTACCCTCTGTGGAGGAATGGTTGGTGAAATTGACAGATCTTGTTGAGATGGATGAACTGACTTCTTTGATTAGGGAGAAGACACTATGTTTGTTGGTGACTGGAAAATTCTTATGGACTTTTTGCATAAAAATGAAAAAAATGTGATGTATGGTTTTGATGATTAGACAGGATAGATTATAGAAAGAAGAGTATTATGATGTAACTTTAGAAAGAGAGGTTAAAATATAATTGTACTTTTAACTGCTGTGAAGAATGTCGGAAGCCACTGCTTTGTATCTTTTCTTTCTATTTTCTTTAACTTTTTCTTTTCTTGCACTTTTTGCTTTCTCTTCGATTTCTTTTTCTCTTTTCTTCTTTACTTTGCGTTAGTTTGTATTAGTTGTTATCTTCTTTTTAAAAAGTTTTAATAACAATTGTATATATAAAAAAATAAAGCCTAATCCTTTGGCAAATGAAGGGCTCTGAGTCACCATCCTTTAATTCCACACTGTTCTCTAGGCAGGTGGAGAATGAATATGGGAGCTATTATGCATGTGACTATGACTATATGCGTCACCTCCTGGCTGTCTTCCGTTTTTATTTGGGCAAAGAAGTTGTGCTCTTCACAACTGATGGCCTCAAAGAATCTGAGCTGCAATGTGGGACCCTGCAGGATTTATATGCCACTGTGGACTTTGGACCAGGTAGTGCAAGGCTAAGTGATCTGTCATAGAATTTATAGGAGCTGGAAAGGAGTGATCCTTTGACTTCTGCTCTGTTTTTTGTCCTTTTACAGAAGTAAATGAGACACAGGCATTCGAACAGCAGCGTCTGGTTGAGCCAAAAGGGCCACTGGTGAGAGCATCTGGCCTTGCCATGTATGAAGGAAGCAACCTGTGGCTTTGTGATGCTTCTTTCTTCTGAGCACCATTTCTCTTTGCCTTATATGTTGACTTTTTTCTGTCTCTCATTTGTCTGCTTGATTATTTTGCCCTTTCCTTAGCAACTTCCAGGGAGTTTCTAAGGAAAGGGAAACAAAAGTATTCATGAGTGTTAAATCCTTATTTCCCTCTGTAGTTAGTTAGTTGGTGCTAAAGCCATAGAAATTATAGTCCAATGTTTGGAAGTCTCTGACAGGCTACGAGCTTGTCTTGCCTGATGCCAGACCTGTAGGTCTCAAATGTTCATCTCTCTTTATAAGAATTTCTGAGAGCTTAATTATAGAATAACTAGTTAGGAGTTTCAGAAGTACTTTACAACATTTTATTTTATTTCACTCATTTTTCCAAGGGAAGCCAGAGTGATGTACAGAAGAACAATAAAATAAATACAATAAAAATAAAATGAACAATAAATAATTCATTTAAAAGGCTTCCAACAGTTGTTTCTCTACAGATAACCAAACAAGTATTATTAAATTACCATTTTAAAGTAGACAGCATAGTGGCCAGAGGTACTCCCCTTGGAGTATGTTCCCTAATTGGAGCACGCCTTACTTTTGGATATAAAAGTGAGATCGTGAGCAGAGCCTCCGTAGATGATCATAACACACAGCTTGGGTAATATTGAAGTACTTGGGTCCCTGGACCATAAGGTGCTGGGCTAGAAACCAGGAGTCAGTCACTCTCTCTCAGCCCTAGGAAGGAGCCAATGGCAAACCAGGAGACTGAGAGTTCTAGTCCCGCCTTAGGCATGAAAGCCGGCTGGGTGACCTTGGGCCAGTCCCTGTCTCTCAGGCCTAGGAAGGAGCCAATGGCAAACCAGGAGACTGAGAGTTCTAGTCCCGCCTTAGGCATGAAAGCCGGCTGGGTGACCTTGGGCCAGTCACTCTCCCTCAGCCCAACTCACCTCACAGGGTGGTGGTTGTGGGGAAAATAGGAGGAGGAAAGAGTATTAGGGATGTTCACTGCCTTGAGTTATTTATAAAAATAATAAAGGTGGGATAAAAATGAAATAAATAAATAAAATCTATTCTTAAGGTCTGATACAGTTATCCTTTACAGTACCCTCAGATTTTAACATTTGGGTTGGAACAAAATTGATATATCCTGCTATAGTGTTTCAGGTGTTGAAAACAGCTTTACTACTATTCCATAAAAGTCTTAATTCTGCTTTTCACCTAGGTGAATTCTGAGTATTACACAGGTTGGCTGGATTATTGGGGTGAGCCACACTCCACAAAAACTACTACAGTTGTGACTCGGGGCCTACAGAAGATGCTAGAATTGGGAGCCAACGTCAACATGTAACCGTGAGACTATATGGGAGAGTGGCAGTGGGACGCCAAGCAATAGAATTGATTATAAAAAGAAATGGAATATGTCTAAGATACAAGTCATGGCTCGCAGCTTTATCTTACTTTGTATGGGTATTTTGTACATCAGATATTGTGTGTGTGTGCAATCTTCCTATCTTTTCTTCAGTGATTTCCACAGCTGATAAAATGTTCCTACAAAATGAAGATGTAATGTGAGACGGGTATATTTGAGACTACCCTGGGCTCTCCATTTATCTTACTTTACGTGACAGGTTGGCTGGATTCACACATCATTCTAAGCAAAAACCAGACAAGCCACATTATGGCTTAGCCAGTGTGCAAATCCACTGGCAAATCCAGTCCAACAGCAAAACTGTTCTCCATTCCTGTGTAGCACCTGTCCGTTTTTCCCTATTCCACTATCTGTCATTGTCTCAATACTTGGACGGAAGGGGAATTCTTACTGTGCTGCCTGATCTTTTTCTAGGTATATGTTCCAGGGTGGCACCAACTTTGGTTACTGGAGTGGTGAGTTTCTGGCTCCTTTGGGTTGCTGCCTCTGTCAGACATCATGAGACCGACTGTAGCTTCTGGCTGGAGAATGGAAGCACCTAGTTCAGGATGGGGCTGTTAGATGTCCAGAAGCCCGTTTTGTTCTCATAGGTTTCTCTGTTCAGGTGCCGATTACAAGGACCGCTACAAACCTATCGTTACTAGCTATGACTATGATGCCCCTCTCTCAGAAGCTGGAGACCCTACAGAAAAACTATATGCCATCCGAACTATCATTGGCAAGGTAACAACTCAGCCCTCTTGGCAGTACGTTGAGAGGCAATGCTGCTTCTTATACTGACTGAAAGGAACTATTTATCCTATTAATAGCCTACTCTTTTGCTGCTGCAGATATGCAGTCACAGCCAGTATAGGGTATCAGCTTAAAGTTTTAAATTTAATCTGAGCACATTACTGACAGTTAAGTTTCACAAGCAAGAGGTAAGTTCTGTTCATGGTTCTTGGAAGCAGAGGGATGGATTGGCCACCAGAGTTTGGTATTACTGTTCCAGACAGTCATAATATAGCCAAATCTGGTTCAGCGATGCAATCAAGAAAAAGGATGGTGAATTATGTTTGGGCTCCCCATATCCCAATCTCCAGTGAATGAACTGTATGCACCAGTCTTTATTTTACCAATTATTTCCTCATTCTCCTCCATTTATAGCCGAGTGTGCATAGTACAACTATTTGTTTGGAACGAGAGTGGTGATGTTTCGGTAGCAGGTGGTAGATAATACTGGGGATTTACAGTAGCTGTAGCAGTACTTCTGTCTGCTATTTGATTACTTCCCCCTGTATGGCCAGTAGGTATGAGTCTAGTGTTAAAGCAAGGAGAAAGCAAATATGAGACAAGCCCAGAGGCTATATTCATACCTACTGTAACACTTGTCAGGATTTTTTCTAAGCATAGTTTGTTAGTGGATTGCTCATTGTACTAAGTCAAAAGGAACCAAACTTAGTGTGATGTGCAAATTTATTTATTTATTATTATTTATTATTTCTAACTTATATCACCGCCCATCTCCCCCCACAAGGGGACTCTGGGCGGTTATCAGGGTAGTATATATAAGTGCATATGAGAGAAAGAGAAGCTTTGCATTTTTATTCAGACATGCTACAGAATTCAATAGGGCTCATTCCCTTAAAGATGCATTCTTTGGGAATCTGCCAGTATACTTTGAGACAGTGTTACTCAATTTCTCAATCTCAGCAACTTTAAGATGTGTGGACTTCAACTCCCAGAATTCCCCAGCCAGCATTGTCCACACATCTTAAAGCTGTTGAGGTTGAGAAACACTGCTTGAAGATAAGCAAAGAAGCAGAAACAAGACATTTAGTCTTTAGTTTTTATCTGTCTGTTCTGAATTGCTTATAAAGTTCTTTTCCCACCTCGTTTTTAAATTTTTCTGACAGAAACTAGGTTGAGGCAAAGTAACTGTTTTATCCTTGCTGTGCTTCAGTTGCTGAATGTGGTGTTATCATCAGCTGAAATTGATGTTAAGTTTGGCCTCCAGTCACTCTATCTCTTTTGACATCCTTTTTTAAATTTGTAGTTTCAGGTAGTGCCTGCAGGACCAATACCACCCGCTACTCCCAAATTTTCATATGGCTATGTATCTTTACCGCAGGTAAGTTAGAGTTGGAAGATGTTCCATCAGATGTTCATGAATTGGCTGGTGGATAAGCTATTTCTGTAGACTTACATGTTCCCTCCTTGGGTGAAACTCAAAAGGCACTGAAATAGAAGATTTTGGAATAGAAGAGAGATGTTGGTATATAAAACACCTCGCATGTCTGGCTATATTGACGGCAGCAAAGTTGAGATGTTTGCCCCATGCCCACACCAGAAATTCAGCAGAACCATTTTTCTCATTTTAAAATGGTGCTATGTTTATATGGTAAAGCATTTTATAAATGAATTGGTTATCTTTCTGCTTGTTTTAATGTTGCTCTATTCTTAATTTGTAGTAATATTTAATATTTTTTAAAGGAAGTGACCTAGGGAAATATACTTTCTTTTTTGCACCTAGCTTTTTAAATAGCATAAATACAATTTTGATTTTTTCCTACAGCGTGTGGCCTTTTTGGATATTCTGAGCCTTCTCTCGCCTTCTCTGCCATTCCATTCTTCCTTCCCCCTCACCTTTGAGGCACTGAACCAGGTAAGAAATGAAACAAGAGTCTGTGGCAGCAAAAAGGGGAAGCTAATAGTAGTTCCACTAGAAAATTCAAGAAAACCCAGAGCAGCTGGAAAAAAATATCATCTTTAGATCTTGCCTGTTTGGTGTTTGGATTGTAGTCCACATTTGCATTAGCTTCCACTTTATATTTCAGACCCATGGCTTTATGCTGTACCGGACTGTTCTTCCAGATGACATCCTGCAGCCTGTTTTGCTCTCTGTCCTTGAAAATGGGATCCATGACCTTGCCTATGTTTTGCTCAATGGAGTAAGCTGGGAAGTGGGCACATTCCTATGATCCAGGCATTTAACTGCCAGGGGCAAAATGTCCGCAGCTCTCATAATGCTTGCTTGAGGCTGCTGAGTGATATACTGTAGGGGTTTTGCTTCAGTTCTACAAGTGCTGTTCAATTACAGTAATTGCTAATCCTTTATTCCTTCTCCCTTGAGGAATATAAAGGGACACTGGAACGAGATATAGTGAATGGTGTCAATATAACTGGCCAGCTAGGAGATTCATTGGACTTGCTGGTGGAGAACATGGGTCATATCAATTTTGGAGCAAATAACAGTGACTTTAAGGTACTGCAGGGGAGCACTGCTGGTGAAATAGTGGGTAAAGAGTAATGCTTTCACTCTTATTTGTAGAGGTACGCTGGATTGGGATGGACTCTAGAGGGCCGAAGTGTCATGCTTCTAAGCTAAGCTAAGTATTTTCCAGGACAGTAAGCAGTTTCCAGGTAATAAGTAGCAACTGAAGTAACTTGAAAGAATTGGGGATCTTTTCTGAGACTTGGAATATTAGGCAATCTTCTGAAAATGGGCTGCAAAGCAACAGCAGAATGAGCTCACTTTTAATCATCTGATGTAACTTTTATCTCCTACTTGAATAACATTATTCCACCTTTAAGAAAAAGAAACCCTTAAAGAACCCTGCTGTGAGAAAAAGACTAGGTCCTTACAGACAATGGCTGATAGTTTAACCAATCAGCAGGACCCAACCCTTTTCTCATCACAGGGTTACAAATTGAAACCTAGGTGTATGCTATTCTTCTCACACTTAGTGCACTTTTCTCTTTTTTGCCCAGGGTCTGACCCACAATGTTACTTTGGGTTCTACCATTCTCAGCGACTGGCTCATCTATCCCCTTGATATTGACTCAGCTGTGGCCCACGAATGGCCTCCGTATGTCCCACCAAGCCATACGACTACAGGACCTACTTTCTATACTGGAGTCTTCAAAACACCTGGTATCAACCAGGACACCTATGTGAAGTTTCCAGGGTGGAGCAAGGTATAGCAATCCTGAAGACTGAACACAATTTTATCCCCCATTAGGCAGCAAGGTGATTTCTTTGCTTCATCTTGTTGCTTTGGGAATGGAGCTTCTGTCATCCAAACTGCCAGCTGCGGCTCTTAACCATTTACCCTTTAAGCACTGTATAATTATAGACAGTTCAAGAATTAGTTTGTAAGTAAAAGGTTTGCCTTTATTCACTATTTTAAGATTATTAAAATTCGATGGCCATTAAGGTCAAGAGGGTGAACAGGAGGGACAAAATATTACAAGATGCCAAAAAAAAATTCGTTTTATGTAATTTAAACTGCTAAATAGTTACTTTATAGAACTACACTGTATTACAGGTTCATAACGTAAAGATTTACTGGTTTTTAGCACTGTGTAAAACATTTATATGTTTGCCAGTTGCCCCTATGAATGTTTTTAAAATGCATTCAGCATTTTAAATTACATAATAATTACATGAACAAAGAAGAAAAACCTCTTTTTACCATCTTAATTTATGTCTTCCTGTTGTTATGCATTCAAGTCATAGTCAGGATTGCAGTCTACACACATATAGAATTAATTTCTAAGCCTTGTACTAGTAAACTTTCTCTTGCCATTGATGATCTTCCTGGCTTTGGGTTAGATAATAAAATATGAAATCAATGCAGTAGTATCTTGGGGTGTCCAAATAAAGATGAAGTATTACCTTGTAAAAATCACTCTTATCTTTTTAACTAGGGCCAGATCTGGATCAATGGTTTTAACCTGGGCCGTTTCTGGCCAGTTCGTGGACCCCAGCAAACCCTCTTTGTGCCTGGCTTGCTCCTCAGTACCTCAGTCCTCAATACTGTTGTAGTGCTGGAACTGCAGAATGCACCACCACATCCAAAGGTACTTTTTCTTGACCGGCCCCTTCTCAATGGTACTTGCAGCACCTCTCACAAAGGCATGAAATAACCGGAAATACTATCCAACTATGACATTGCTGAGACCCATGGCATAAGAAGAAATGTAGCTGAAATCACTGCCTTGTAAGGATCAAATGAATGAATTATCAGGCTACAACTTAAGCTCTAATAAACAGCCCAAGTAAACTGCAGTTATTTGGTGTTCAGGTCTTTCACTGGAGTATTAGTTGCAGCTGATGCTGTATAGGTGCTCAGGATGGATAATACCAGTCACCAAATTAAATATTCCTGTACCTGGCATGGCACTGTAATGCCATTATTTCTTGGCAATGCACTAGTATCAAGATAGAGCTGCAGTTGAAAACTGGCAGAGGATTCAGTGAAAGTAGGATGAACCTGGTAAGTGCTGGACATACGCAGAAGACATACTTGGTGATAAGGCACATAAAAACATCAGTAACAGATGTAAAGTTCTCTGTGCTGTATATTAAATACAACCATGGGTTTATCTTGATTCTTAAGACATCCATTGCTACTTGTGAAACAGTACTAGCTAAGAGATCATCAAATAGCATTAGCTCAAAAAAAAAGCATAATGTGCTCAGGGATTCTTCCATTTTTGTTATCTATGTTCTTTGTTCAGTTACTGCCCAATACAGCCTTCTCCAAGCAGCACAGTTCAGATGTATTAGAATTCTTAACTTGCAGAACTCCCCGTCAGCAGTGAATTCTGGTGGGACAGGCCCAACATATCTGGGGGGAGAGGTTGCTCTAATAACCTTTTTACCCAGTCCTAAACATTCTAGTTTAAAATTGAAAAACATACATTCTCATGAAGGAAGTTCATTTCTCAAATAACAGCTGTCCATATTAGCCTCCCTATGAAGTACATGGAAACAGTTACTTGTGACTTCCCTGCTGTGCTTGATCTCTCACCATTCTAAAGTGACAACAGTCCCGGGGTGGGATTTCTGTTGAAGCACAGTCCCTTGATGCCAAAGCAAAACCCCCAGCTAGGATGGAGCAGCTTTCCCTCTTCGATGGGCTTGCAGACAACTTGTGGAGCAGAAGGAGAAGTCAAGATAATGGAAAGGAATGCAACCCAGCAGGGATTCCCCACAAAACCAGCAGCGTCTGTGGACACAAAAGATGAAGAATCATGTGGTTTTGCATAGAGAACATTTCTCAGGAAGTCACCACCCGCCCAAGGTACCTGGTGTTGGTCAAAGATGCACCAGAGTCTTTTAATTGGGAAGCAAGTCTCCTCTCAGCCATCAGAGCACGCTAGAATGAAAACAAGTGATTAGGAACCACTGCCAAAGGTCACTGTATAGACCAAGAATGGCCCCCATCCTTCTGTATGAAGTTCAGTCCATAAACAATCTCAAAGGGTTGGTTAAAGAATTTGGACAGTTTTATTATCCAAAGGCGGACCAGAGCTCGCTCAAACTATAAAAAGATTTCCTATATCCCTAGTCCATAAGAATCTATTTACTGGATTTATAAGGCCACCCAACTCAGTGTAACTCTGGGCAGCATACAACAGAAAAACAAACAATAAACTAAAAGAACCATATAACACTAAAACATACACAATTTATACATATAAAATGGCAACTAAACACAATAAGAAAAACAACCAAAAGGGATCTCTACTCAACTTTGCCTATGGAAAAAGCCAGGTGTTAGGGCCTGTTGTTTCGTGGGGGGGATTGTTCCAGAGCACAGAGGCAGCCATCAAAAAGGCACACTTACAGTACTAGTTTCCATAAGGTGGCAAAATTTAAAAGAGGGAACCTGGGGCATACCGTACCTATGGCAGCGTGTGGGGTGGGCAGCTGTTCTTGGGAGAAGGCAGTCCCGCAAGTATCCCAGTCCTATGCCATGTAAAGGTAATCAACAGAATCTTGAATTGTACCCAGAAGCCTATTGAAAGCCAAAGGAGCCTGCAGAGTAGCAGTTTTACATGGGTGTAACGAGCTGCACCCATAACTACCCATGCCACTGCATTCTGGATCAACTGAAGTTTCCAGATGATCTTCAAAGACAGCCCCATGCACAGCATGTTGCAGTAGTCCAATCGGGAGGTAACTAAGCCATGAGCAGGGTCTCCAGTCCAAGAATGGATGCAACTGGTGCACAAGATGCAGTTGTGCAAAGGCCCCTGTGGCCCATCTGCCACCTGGTCTTTGAGCAGAAGCTGTGAGTCCAAAAGAACCCCCAGATAGTGCACCAAGTCTGAATGGGGCAGTGCCAACCCATCCAGAACCAAAGATGGAAACAATCCAACTCATACATCCGGGGGACTCAAAACCCATATGCACAATTCTTTGTAGAATACTTTCTATTTACTAAAAAGAGTTACAGGAGACTACTAAAGGACAGCAGCAATACTATGCACTAGAGAATCGGGCCAGGCTTGAACAGAGTGATATGTAAAACGATCAGCTGTTTTGGCCCTAAGTCTCTTGAATTCCACCTCCAATTAACCAAATAGCAACAACCCAATTCCTCTGAAGGCTTGGGATGAACACTTCCGTGGCTTATTCAAAATGACACTAGGTAGTGGTATGTATGCTTTCCTTCTAGACGGGCCCCTAGTTTCACCCTCAGAAATCTAAAAGTGAATAATTCAATTGAAAAATGTAAAGCTCCTGGCAAAGATTTAATGTTACCAGAATTCATGTGTCCATGTTAGTCCCTCTTTTTACCACTGTAAATAATTCTTTATCCCAAAAGATTGGCTTAATTCTATCATTCTCCCAATACATTAAAAGGTCTTCGCCTGCCTCCCCTCCGCTGGGCTCACCATCCTGGAGAGGCACCATGGAAACATCTCACAGGCCAGCGGGTGAGAGCTATGGGCAGGTGGGTGTGTGCCGTGCCATACGCCACTACTGGCCGAGGCCTTCTTTCACACGCCGGCCGGGGCCTCCTTTCGCAAAAGGCCCCAACCGGCGTGTGAAAGGAAGCCCCAGCTGGGGCACACAAAGGGAGGACCTGGCTGCGCCGACGCAAAAGAAGGCAGCGCGAAAGAAGGCTCCAGCCAGTAGTGGCACGCAGTGCGGCAGGTGGTGTGGGCAGGGCTGGGTGGCGAAGGCCGCTGGTGGCGGCGGGTAGGCAGGCAGGCAGGCAAAAGTGCTGAGATGGGGGGGGCAGATTGGTGGATGGGGGATTGAAGTGGAGGCAGTCCTTACCTTCTTCCAAGAATGGCTTGGATCCAGGTGGGTCCTCACCTAACGACCGTGTGGGATTTGCTCAATAGCATCTGGGATTGCCGGAACTGCCATCGCTAAGCAGAGTGGTCATGTAACGTTTTGCTTAATGACCACGTTGCTTAGTGACAGAGTTGCCAGTCCCAATTTGAGTTGTTAAGTGAGGACTACCTGTAGTATGACTCAGCAGTAATTTAAAGCTATCATTCTAGGTTTGATCCTATATGTGCTCAGTTATGCATCTATAAGGATACCTCAAGCTTGGAAGCCATCCAGTCAAAATTCCTAAAAGCTGTAACATATGTCTCTCAATGCTGTCACATGGCTAGTACTACTCGGGTTTCCTTTGGAGCTTGTCTGAGACTTTATTGCCTTAGATTCTGTTCAAGGAAATCCTTTGGTGAACTTCCTTGGTCCATCTTACTTTGTTAGATAGGTTAGTTTATTTCCTACAGAGACAAATTAATCATGATCTGGCATACTGTGGCTTTTCCATTCCATCAGTATCCACCCTTGGCCTTGATAAAGCCTTGTCCAATTTAAGCAGAGGATTTGGGATCAAGACGTTCAAACTGACAGAGCCAGTTTCCCATCTCTACTACAGTGCAGTGACCCCCACTCAGCCCCCGGGCTATCCCTAGACATTTCTACAACATCTTACAAGCCCCACACAGGAAACCTTTCTCCCTGGCCCCAACTTTCTCATCAGGGTGAAAATGGAAAGGCATACCAGCCTCCCTTATGAAAACCACACTTGCATATACAGAGATACAGAGATAGAATCTGTACTGCATGTGCTGCTAAAGTGCCATTGTAGACTCAATGGCAAACAGATCTTAAAACTCCAATTGTCAGAAAATTTAACTGCTCTTATGATCAATAGGTTACCACTTTCCTTTTATGTGACCAATTTCCAGATATCTCCAAAAAGGTTACAACATGTGGAGTCCTTGGTGCTCTCTGAGCCTTGTTGTTTTCTTGCAGACGTTTCATTGCGAGACTAGGCAACATCTTCAGTGCGAAAAGGGAGTGGTGTTTGCTCTCTGTTTATATACCATGGCCTGTCCTCCTTGTGTTGGTGGAGGTGTTGTTCTCTCCTTGGTAGTTCCTTGATTGGGCTGTTGTTTGCTGCTTGGTTGATTGACTGAGTTAATAGTTCCTTGATTAGGGTATATTGGCACTCAGACAAAGCAGCCATCAACAGACACATAGAGGTAAACTACATTTACATACCATTCATAAGAGACAATAGAAAAGCCAGAAGACCAGAACACCTCCTTGCCAGCAATCATCACCCAGATATGCAAAGATTAACACCAGGATTAGCACCAGAGGAACAATCAAACAGCACAATATACCCTAATCAAGGAACTATTAACTCAGTCAATCAACCAAGCAACAAACAACAGCCCAATCAAGGAACTCCTAAGGGGAGAACAACACCTCCACCAACACAAGCAGGACAAGCCATGGTATATAAACAGAGAGCAAGTCCCACTCCCTTTTCACACTGAAGATGTTGCCTAGTCTGGCAATGAAACGTCTGCAAGAAAACAACAAGGCTCAGAGAGCACCAAGGACTCCACAGTTCAACCCTGAGCTACAAATATTCTCTTCGATAGGTTACAACATTTCTATCAATAGCTATTGTTTATTGAAGTCATTTGGTGTCTTCCTTATATTATTAACTGTTTCTGTAACTGTAACTTTTTATTTTTGTTACTTTTTTTTTTGTTATTTTATGTATTTTTATTATTGGTCTTGGACCGTAAATAAAGCTAGCTAACCTATAACCACAAAGCATTAGTTGACCATTGTTTAACCATCTTCCTCTAATTAAGAGAAGCTGCTTGACTTGAAAATAACACAGGCTATATTAACCAGTTTTCACTACATTCCATAAAAAAGAAAGTATTTTAGTAAAAAGCTTAAGAGTTGCCATATGATCTTAAACTAATTAAAACCAAAGTTGAAAGTGTTAATTGTTCTTGAATAGAAGAGACTCGAGGTAATGAACATTCATAAAATAGGACAGACAAGCACATTATTGCCTCTCATTGGAGGTCTCTCTCATTTGAAGGCTGTGTCGTGTCTAAAGTAAAAGTAGACTTGTGCTTCATCAGGATACTTTGAGTGGCTTTTTCAGAAAAAATTATAAGTTTCTAAAACAAAAAAAAGTGGACATTTTTGAATAGATGAACTCTGAAAAGCCAAAATGGATATAAGAAGCTGCTTTTCAGTGAGGATGTCTGGCAGAAGGCAATAAAGAAGTGGATGTTTGCTGAAAAATAGCTGGTCAACTATCTTCTTCAGAAAAAAATACTAACACTAAATTTTTATCAAAGTCATTTGCTAAAATGGTCTAAAACCAGAAGAAACTTCATATCAAAATGTTTGATTGGCAGATACAGTAAGGGTCACAGGAAAAAAACAAAATACATTTTATGTGTGACACCTTGTTTGGCAGTTTGCCCTCACTTCATTGCACTTGCCATCTTTTTTCTTTATTTTTTATGCTTTATCGTAATCTCTTTGATTTTTGTGAACCACCCAGAGTCATTGAGAGTCGGGTGGCGTACAAGTTTAGATGATGCTGATGATGTAAGAGGACTCTAAGCAGCAGATCAAATATATTTATATTGTAGCAGAACATTTCAATAAACACAAGAACTAGAAATGCTACCACTTTTTGAGCCACTTTAAGCCCTTACCTTCTCACGATCACTGAGCAGGGCAAAACGCCTTTTCTCTTCCTGTTCTTGCTCCAGAAGCAATTGCGCTTCTCGTTCTTCTCGTTCCCGCTGCTTCCGTAGGGCTTTCTGCGCTCGTCGGCGTTCTGCCTGTCTGGCTTCCATTTCGGCAGTGAGAGGTCCAGGCACCTGTGGTTACACTGCACATGTGAATCAAGCACAGTAGGGGAGATCCCAGTAGCAAGCAAAAAATGATCCTAAAGAGGACAGTAACCTTCTCCAAATCCTGCACAAGGCTTTTCTCCCCATCGCCGTATGAAGGCTTCCTGGGGAAAATCTGGACTGGACAACTGAAGTGAACATTTAAAGTTCTCCATACCCAAAGATGCCCTTCACTAATGAGTGGGCCATGGGTGGCCCTTTAGCTGATGGACTGGCAACTCCCATCATTCCTCCCTGACTAAGTTTGTTGGGAGGTATATGAACAAAATAAGGGTCATATGTAGCCCAACTTGGTCAATGCTTGCTGAATGACTATTTGATAAGGGAAATGCAGAAGTAAAGTTCCTCCACAAATTACAGGTCATATAAACCAATCAAGACAAAAATGAGAAAAAAATGGGCAGTTGGTTGGAGCAAAGATGGTCAGTAAGCAGCTGCCCTCAAATTCACAAGTACTGGTGTTCAGCCCAACGTCTCACACATATATTCAAGACCTTGTTTCCACTCACCTGAGCCCGGGTGTAGTCATACTTCTCCGGCTGTTCACCCATGAATCTACGGAATTCATTACGGGTTTGCTTGTTGGTAGACACACAGTATGGAGGCTGTTCTTGTCTGTCTCTGGAGTATAAAATAGTGGTGCTTTATGAATCAAAAGTCATAGAACATATACAAGAAGGTGTTCCTTCAATAGTAAGCAATGCTGAGACAAAGAGATGTGAAAACCTTTCCAGCTATGAAATAGGACAACTTGCTTATCGTTTGCTACCCAGAAGACTTAAACGTCCATGTAAATATGTCAAAACAATTTTGACTGCCCTGGCTCTTGTAGATAATTAATCCCTAATATTTATGAAAGGCCTGGAGCCAGACTACACAGTGACTGGGAGGGAAACTGAGACATTGGAGGAGATGCCGCAGAGGAGCTTACTGTTTCTCATCTCAGCTGCTTATTGCTCAGTTTGCAAGTCAGATCCCACACAGAGACTAAATACAGTTTAAGACCATGGCTAACTCAGGCCTCAATATATCCCTCTCCTGATGGACATTACCTGACAGCAGGGTCAGCCCCGCTCTCCAACAGAAGCCGCACAACTGCACTTCTTCCTGCTGCTGCTGCCACATGCAAAACAGTCCAGCCACTCTCATCCAGGGGTGTGTTGAGCAACTGTTTGGTGGCTTTATCACTGCACTCACTGTCATCTGTTGCACTATTAGCCATCCCCAGAAGATGCTGCAGGGCTCCCACATCTCCCATTTTACATGCTGTGAACAAGGCATCCTGCACAGTTGTGCTGGGAGCATCTGGGAGGAGGAGAAAGGTATTCAGGGTGCATTTGAGATTATTTGGAAGGAGGAGATGATTGGGATTTATATAGCCACCCTTCTCACATAAAGCACCTCTGGGTAGCTAACACAATAAAAACATCAGTGCAAAACAAAGTATGAAAATAAAGCACATCCAAAAGCATCTAGTCACAGAACCAACCTGCCAGCACAGGATCCTAGTCTAGAATACAGGCCAAAATGGCCAGCTGGATGACTATATAATGTACATGTTATCCCACACATGCTCCCACACTCACCTGGAGACTCTTGCCATTCCTGGACCTCAGTTGACTCCGGTCCTCTACATAATGAGGTCTTGGATTCAACATTTCCTGAAGTCTCTGTGTTAGACTCTGTTTCAAAAGTGACAGAACACATACTAGAAGATTCCCTGATTTTAATCAGTCCCCCCAAATCCTTACCTAATATTTTAGCACCAGTAGGATTTAAAAACAGGTGAGATTACACCTGGCATAGGAAGTTGCTAACCTGCAAATTCTAGCATTCCTCACCATTGGCCACGCTGATCGGGGAAGCCAAGAATTGCAGTTCAGGAACATCTGAAGGCCACAGATTCTCTCCTACTCTAGATGACTCAGATGAAGCTTCAAGACACCACCAACTTCTTAACAGACTACCCCTTTGCCCTATTTTGCCCAGAACCTAGAGTTCATTGGCCCCTTGTCTCAGTGTGCAAGACTGTGAAAAGAAGTAGCTGCCAAAAAGTCTATCTAGTTCTATAGTTTCGGTTGCTATCCTTGAAGATCATTCCAGGAAGCGATAAACCTAATAGTTATGCCAAAAAACGGTCATTATTTCAACCACTTACTTGGCAGTGCTTTGGGTTTCCGCCTCCTCTTTTTGCGATTCTGTTTTGGGGTCACTTCAAATTCACGTAGATCGAGTAAATTTAGTGTCTCCTCCACCAGTTCCAGATTTCCTTCCTCCACTTCTACTTCTTCCTCCTCCTCTGTCCTTGCTACAGGGACTGTAAAAAAATAAACATAGCTCAGTCTTCTGATTTTCAGATGAGAATGGGGAGAGGGGAAGAGAAAGAACAACTGGTTACACTGGTTGTTTTAACTATCCTCATGTACCCCATTATTAAAGTCTGCTATGATCACACCCTATGCATTAGCAGACTCTATGCTGTCTGAAACACTTTCCTCCAGGAACTTTTCATTAAAGCTACTCACCACTCTTGGCAGAATCCCCTGTCCTTTGTTACCTTCAACACCTGTAATAGTCTTTTCATTCTGTAAGCTAGGAGTCAGAATGAAAGGATGCCGAAGATATCTATACTGACCAGAAAGGGTGGTAGAATAGGAATAGCAGTGTATTCCTTCAGCTTCAGAAATGGCTCTCCTACTCACTAGTGCCTTGAGACTGTGTAGATGTTTCATCACGTGCTACTTTTTTCCAGGTCTTCCGAGGAGAACTAATCAGATCTGCCACTGTTGTATTATTTCCTATGAAAGAATCAGAATGTAATTTTGATTCTAATTTTCTTCTGTTTTTTCCACTTAAAATGCTCAACCTGAGATTACATTTCCAACAGTATCCCAATGGCATAGTTTTTGGCCAAATTTCTATAATAGAGTAGAAAACTTACAAGTGCAGGACAGAAAACCGATGTGCTAGGATAAGGCTAAGAAAACTACTTGCAAAGCTTTTAGAGCATGGTTACAAGTATTTGGGTGGTGCTGAAGGGAATAAAGAAATCATTCCAGAGAAAGTTTAATCATTTGCCTGGCAGTGCATTATGTACTAAAGAAGTGTCCTTAACTGCTAAAAGCCAAGCCAACAACAGAGAAAAATTAAATAACGGCTCACCGTATACTTGCAGACTGCTTAAAGTCCCATGCACCCGTTCCACCTCACTGAAGGTGGCTCTTCGGGTGCTGAAAGGAATGCCCCGGATACGTGGGTCACCTTGCTGAAGAGGGCCATGCTTGCTGCTAAAGAAGAGAGCTCGATTATTGTGAGGAGCACGAAGGAAGATACACTCTGCTTCCTTTAAATAACTTGTCCAGCTCATCAGCAGCTCCTGAATATCCTGTAGAAAAGTACAATATTCAATGTTGGTGTGAGCCAGTTTAGCAGTGATTGGTGGTGTAGTGGTGTAGCAGTTTAGCTACAACGAGCACTGATTTGCAGCTTAAATGCAAAATATGATCCACTATTCAAGAGATTCCTGGTACTTGCTTCTCCACAGAACTTTTTTTTAATATGAGAGGGAATTGTAATGGTATGTGGGAATGACCTTGGGAGACAGGAGGAAGAGCCGCAGCCTAGACAACTGCGATGCAAGAGGTATCTCAGCCGACAGAAGGAAAAGGGGTGTGGGAAGTGTCTCAGAAGGGACCCTTCCTAGTTTTCTGGAAAGTAAAAGTAGAGGAGGAGAGAAATACTTTCAGACTTGCAAGATTCTGTTACTGTAACCTTACAATAAAGTTAGTGTTAGTATTCATGGTCTGTGCTTCTTGTCTGGACTACCTCGCAGGGCTGACAGGAATGCAGACACAGTTCAAATGTTCTGGCAGAACGCATGCTCTGATATGCAAGAATCCATGTAACTAGGCTACAGTGATCCATCTTTTTATATATTCCATTACTCTGATACGTGTGTGTGTGTGTGTGTCTAACAAGAATCTACAGAGGCCCACTAAATTAATTGTATTTTCTCCATGAAGGCCTGGGGATTGTCACTCTGAAACGATAGGGCCACAGGAAGGATCCAAGACCTCTTCAAACCTCTCCCTTTGCAGGTTTACTCTCGGTTGCAGACTCACTTTAAGCAGAGCAGCCTCATTGTAGCGCCGTAATGAGGCACCAGCAGATTTCGGCATTGTTCCTTGAGCATCCCTCACTCCTTGGGCTGTACCTCGTCGAGCTCGCACAGTGTACCGATGGAAAGTCTTGTGTGCCAACACCTCATTCCTGGGAACAAAGGGAACGTATAAGCCTTCAGCTAAAGTGAGCACCTAGGACCATTCAGAAAAATACATGGCCAAATGAGGGTTTAGCCCACAGATGGGTGATGGGGAACCTTCCTTGCTACATAAATGTGTAAAATATCCACATGCTCACCATTCCCTGTCCCACCAGTTCTCTCCCTTATGTGAATTGCCATGACATCAACATCAATGCTAGCCTGGAAACTTACGCTGTTTCCCTACATTTTACCAAAGACTGCCTGCAATGAAAGGAAAGGCTCCATTGCTTCTTGGCAGAGGCTCAGCAGCAGTTCCCCCATTACTGAAACTTGGTAGATTCTACTGTCTTCTTTAATACTTTCACCTCTCTGTTAACACTTACAAACACTGTAATGTTTGCCTGAAGGCAAATATATACCAAGTAGTATCTTACATTCTCCAGCAAAGGAGATCGTTACCTTGTCGTGGTGCTGGAGCTTGAGCACCTCAATGAAACCATGAGCTAAACCGTGAAGGGACACCCAAGACGGGAAGGTCGTGGCAGAGAGGTCAGACTAAATACGATCCCTGGGGAAGGTAATGGCAACCCACCCCAGTATTCTTGCCATGAAAACTAAATGGATCAGTACAACCAAAGATATGTCGGTATACCATCGGAAGATGGGACTCCCAGGTCGGAAGATGGTCAAAATGCTACTGGGGAGGAACAGAGGATACGTTCAACTAGCCCCAGATGTGATGACGCAGCTAGCTCAAAGCCGAAAGGACGGCTAGCGGCCGACGGTGCTGGTGGTGAACGACGAATCCGATGTTCTAAAGATCAACACACCATAGGAACCTGGAATGTAAGATCTATGAGCCAGGGCAAATTGGATGTGGTTATTGGTGAGATGTCAAGATTAAATATAGACATTTTAGGTGTCAGTGAACTGAAATGGACTGGGATGGGCCACTTCACATCAGATGACCACCAGATCTACTACTGTGGACAAGAGGACCACAGAAGAAATGGAGTAGCCTTCATCATTAATAATAAAGTGGCTAAAGCAGTGCTTGGATACAATCCAAAAAACGATAGAATGATCTCAGTTCGAATTCAGGGGAAGCCATTTAACATCACAGTGATCCAAATATACGCCCCAACCACAGATGCTGAAGAAGCAGAAGTAGATCAGTTCTATGAGGATCTGCAGCACCTACTAGATAATACACCAAAAAGAGATGTTATTTTCATTACAGGAGACTGGAATGCTAAGGTGGGTAGTCAGACGACACCTGGAATTACAGGCAAGCATGGTCTGGGAGAACAAAATGAAGCAGGACATAGGCTGATAGAATTTTGCCAAGACAACTCACTGTGCATAACAAACACTCTATTCCAACAACCTAAAAGACGACTTTATACATGGACTTCACCAGATGGTCGACACCGAAATCAGATTGACTACATCCTTTGCAGCCAAAGGTGGCGGACATCTATACAGTCGGTAAAAACAAGACCTGGAGCTGACTGTAGTTCAGATCACGAACTTCTTATTGCAAAATTTAGAATCAGACTAAAGAGAATAGGGAAGACCCACAGATCAGTTAGATATGAGCTCACTAATATTCCTAAGGAATATGCAGTGGAGGTGAAGAATAGATTTAAGGGACTAGATTTAGTAGATAGGGTCCCAGAAGAACTATGGACAGAAGTTCGCAACATTGTTCAGGAGGCGGCAACAAAAAACGTCCCAAAGAAAAAGAAAACCAAGAAGGCAAGATGGCTGTCTGCTGAAACACTGGAAGTAGCCCAAGAAAGAAGGAAAGCAAAAGGCAACAGTGATAGGGGGAGATATGCCCAATTAAATGCAAAATTCCAGAGGTTAGCCAGAAGAGATAAGGAATTATTTTTAAACAAGCAATGTGCGGAAGTGGAAGAAGACAATAGAATAGGAAGGACAAGAGACCTCTTCCAGAAAATTAGAAACATCGGAGGTAAATTCCAGGCAAAAATGGGTATGATCAAAAACAAAGATGGTAAGGACCTAACAGAAGCAGAAGAGATCAAGAAAAGGTGGCAAGAATATACGGAAGATCTGTATAGGAAGGATAATAATATTGGAGATAGCTTTGACGGTGTGGTCAGTGAGTTAGAGCCAGACATCCTGAAGAGTGAGGTTGAATGGGCCTTAAGAAGCATTGCTAATAACAAGGCAGCAGGAGACGACGGTATCCCAGCTGAACTGTTTAAAATCTTGCAAGATGATGCTGTCAAGGTGATGCATGCCATATGCCAGCAAATTTGGAAAACACAAGAATGGCCATCAGATTGGAAAAAATCAACTTATATCCCCATACCAAAAAAGGGAAGCACTAAAGAATGTTCAAATTATCGAACAGTGGCACTTATTTCACATGCCAGTAAGGTAATGCTCAAGATCTTGCAAGGTAGACTCCAGCAATTCATAGAGCGAGAATTGCCAGATGTACAAGCTGGGTTTAGAAAAGGCAGAGGAACTAGAGACCAAATTGCCAATATCCGCTGGATAATGGAGAAAGCCAGGGAATTTCAGAAAAACATCTATTTCTGTTTTATTGACTATTCTAAAGCCTTTGACTGTGTGGATCATAACAAATTGTGGCAAGTTCTTGGTGGTATGGGGATACCAAGTCATCTTGTCTGCCTCCTGAGGAATCTGTATAATGACCAAGTAGCAACGGTAAGAACAGAGCACGGAACAACAGACTGGTTTAAAATTGGGAAAGGAGTACGGCAGGGTTGTATACTCTCACCCTACCTATTCAACCTGTACGCAGAACACATCATGCGACATGCTGGGCTTGAGGAATCCAAGGCTGGAGTTAAAATCGCTGGAAGAAACATTAACAATCTCAGATACGCAGATGATACCACTTTGATGGCTGAAAGCGAGGAGGAGTTGAGGAGCCTTATGACGAAGGTGAAAGAAGAAAGTGCAAAAGCTGGGTTGCAGCTAAACCTCAAAAAAACCAAGATTATGGCAACGAGCTTGATTGTTGACTGGCAAATAGAGGGAGAAAAAGTGGAGGCAGTGACAGACTTTGTATTTCTAGGCGCAAAGATTACTGCAGACGCTGACTGCAGCCAGGAAATCAGAAGACGTCTACTTCTTGGGAGGAGAGCAATGGCAAATCTTGATAAAATAGTTAAGAGCAGAGACATCACACTGACAACAAAGGTCCGCATAGTTAAAGCAATGGTATTCCCCGTAGTAACCTATGGCTGCGAGAGCTGGACCATAAGGAAGGCTGAGCGAAGGAAGATAGATGCTTTTGAACTGTGGTGTTGGAGGAAAATTCTGAGAGTGCCTTGGACTGCAAGAAGATCAAACCAGTCCATACTCCAGGAAATCAAGCCAGACTGCTCACTTGAGGGAATGATATTAAAGGCAAAACTGAAGTACTTTGGCCACATAATGAGAAGACAGGATACCCTGGAGAAGAAGCTGATGCTAGGGAAAGTGGAAGGCAAAAGGAAGAGGGGCCGACCAAGGACAAGATGGATGGATGGTATTCTGGAGGTGACGGACTCAACCATTGGGGAGCTGGGGATGGTGACGGCCGACAGAAAGCTCTGGCGTGGAGTGGTCCATGAAGTCACGAAGAGTCGGAAACGACTGAACGAATAAACAACAAATCTTACATTAATTTCAGTCATTGGGTCTAAACAAAAAACAAAAATAAATTGCAAGTCAGTGTTACTATATATGTTTATATGTATGTACGTATATATGCAGAAACAACTTTTATACTTTTTTTACTGCAAAATGTTCCATTTAGAACAAAAAGACTATCATTCTAAAATTCAGGCTAATAGCATTCTGCTGATAATCAGAGAATCGGGTTGCCTCAGTGAAACTGTTTAAGATGATCTCTGAGAGATCATAGATTAAAACCAAGTAAGTTATATCACAATAGCATGCTAAAAAATCTCACCTCAGGCCTTCTCCTTATTTTCTGACCAAAATTTTTAAATGACTTCTGAAATCCTGGGCCACAGAAAGTGAGACTGGGTTTCATTTTATTCTAATTGATTTAATCCTCAAGATAAGTGATAAAAGGGTGGTAACTAATTCAAGTATTTGGGGGGGAAGGAAGATTCTTCCATCCAGGGAGAATTCTCGTATTGCTCCTCACCTGAGGAATCACCTTTCTTTCTATCTCCCTTCTTGCTTCAGAAAAGGTTAAGCCAGTGTCCATGATGTGCATGCATAGATATACAGATATGGAGATGTAGATACAACTGAATAAACTTTGTACCACATGATTTATAGAACAAGCCAAACAGCCTGGTTGAAATTATGCTGAGTGAAAAATAAACCAAAATTGGTTTAGTGTTACGTATGAGCCAGGCCATAGTGTCCTTCAGCCTTCTAACAAACCTCATTTACAGGGCAGAGAAGACCCACCATGACAGCTAGACCCTCCATTTCTTACCCCCGAAAAACAGCTCCAGCAAAGTGACCCCCACCAGCCATCAGGATAACCCAGGAGGTTCTGGGGTTCTGCCTCTGAAGGGATGTCACTAGCTCTGCAGGCGCTTCCAAACTGCCCTGGAAATATACCAACCCCTTCAGTTAGTGAAAGGTCATAAACTGAGCAAAAAAACATATTCTCAAACTGGCCATTTGATCTTTAGGGATCTTTAGGGTATGCTTGGCCTGCAGAGGAATGCTAAAATTTTTATGTAAGATAGGGAAATTCGACAGTTCCAAGCCAGTATAAAACTACAAAAAGTCAAAAGTAGTGATTCCAAAAGGTTTTTCTTTTCCACAGAAGTTTGGGAAGCTGGAAAACTACAACCATTCATCCCACAGAAAAGAACAATTCTTTCCTAGGAAACAGTAACTATGAGCAGGGAGAAATCATTTCTGGGAGGGAAAATAGCAAAGTGGGACAACATGGGACATTCAACCCATTCAAATATTGCTTTGTTTAAACACAGCCAACTTAGAATGGTTTTGAGTGGGGCTATTTGGTTCAAAGCTTGAAACAAATGTGTTTTTATTTTATAAACAGCCCTATTAGAAATGTGCTGGCAGAGAAAAGTCACAACCAGAAGACTAGGGCAACTGACAGAGAGAGATACAGGTAGTCTTTGTTTAGTGACAGCCTCGTTTAGCAACCGTTCACAATTATGACAGTGATGAAAAAGTAATTCTGCGACCAGTCCTTGCATTTACGACCTCTGCAGGTCTGTAAAGCAAAGGAAAGCTGAAGTAAGATCATAAGCACAGTCACGGTTTCACTTAGCGACTTCTTCGCTTAACAACCCAGTTGCCAGTCCCAGTTGTGGTTGCTAAACGAGGATTACCTGTATTCTAATGAATTAACCACAAGAATCGAAGTTTAAGAGCAGCCTCAGCTGGATGAGATAACAATATTACTCAGAGACTTGAAATGCTTGGAAGGGAGGTGGTAGCCCATGAAAGCAGAAAACTAGGTGGAAAAAACAACAGCAGTTATTGATATCGCAGCACACATTGGACTACTTAAAACCTGGATTGGATGTCACATGTGTGTTCTTTTATGATAGGCAGCTGAAAAACCAAGTACATCATTTGCTGATGGGCAACTAGTGACTAAAAGGAGGCAAACGCTAGAAGAAGAACAAGACCAAATAGGCTGTTAGCCGTAGTGTTTTCTGACATGCCTTTGTGGTGTTTAGCAGCACGCAGCGAAAGACTGAGATGAGCTGGGCTTCGGAGTTTCTGAACAGTATCCGCTGAGAGCGTGGATTGCAATAGCCAGTTCCTTTTCTTTCACTGTTCAGACAGGTTTGTGATTCAGATTCAGTATCTGACTCACAGTCACTGGAATCGGAACCAGAGATACTGGAGACATCATCTGTGTACAAGGCAATGAAAAAAATATAACCAAGCTAGAAATCTCATCATCAGAAGTCTTTTTGCTCTTTCCAAGAGCCAAAGAGCTTCTGCTAAAGAATTAGTCCATACCATTAATGCTAGAAGTTTTCCTCCTTAAGACCTCAGTGGGGTAAAAATGATCAAAATGCCTTTTGATCTAAAGCATTAAACCCCCCTATGTATTATCTCAGCAAAGTTTCACTAAAGTCAAATAGAAAGGATTCAAACACTACAGTGATAATACAACATTAGATAATCAAAGAATGAATATGAGTAAGTGCTGGGATAGGACTGCAAAAAAGATAAATGCTATTTTAAGGCTGCATCTATTGAAATATAATTTCCAATCATGAAAATTAATGGGTGATACCAGGGATTCACTTTTACTAATCTGTTAATGATTCCACAGCTGAATTATTGGAATCTTTCTGCTAGGCCAGAATGATAGTTGATTGAAATCATAAGAATTAAGAGAATCCTCAAGCAATAATGGCCCTATCTGTGTATTTCTCCTCACCTGCTTGAGTCTTCGCCTCAAATTCTTCAGCTGTGAGCATCTGACGTCCCAGCAATCGCTGTTTTAGGTTGAAGCGATGCCAATCTAGCCGATAATGCTCCTTCTGAATAGAAATAGTAAGTAGTTCAAAGGATTGGCACATGTACCAGATTTCCTGTGGTGTACAACGGATAGGCAAAGGCTGTCTTAATGAAGCTGGAATGCTTTTATGACTTTTCACCTAGAAACTACGGTTCCCATCAATACATGGCCTATTTTTGCAGTGATCTGAAGAACTTAATGTCAGGGTATACCCAGACATTGTATTAAGAATTTTACTGCAGTGAAGAAGGCAGCACAGCTGAGAGCACTGAACAATTAGCTCTGAGGAAACTGAAGAGCTAATTGCATACACCTGAATCAATCACCACTGGATGACTTAGCAAAGTTACATGGATATAAGGCAGTTGGGAGGAATCCTTGTTGCTGGGTGTTGTAGGAGTTGCTGGATTGTGTATTGCTGTGTATAGTTGGTTAAAAGGTATTTTGCCTGTGTATATATTTTTGTATTTAGTAAAGTCTGTATATATTGGAAGTCACAGACTCGAAGCAAATTTGTTCTGAACCACTCTTGGGTTGCACCAACCACGTTACTCTGACACCTAAAATCCCCAGGTTTCACGTGAGGCAAAAGACATTGTCCTGTTCAGAGAGAAGATACTTTTTACAGAGCACAGTTCAGTAATGCCCACCTGATCATCTCGATTCTCAAAAGCCTTTGAGCAAACAGAGCAATACATCCGGTCTGATACCTCTAAGACCAATTTAGCTTGCTGGAGTTCCTTGGTCTCTGCAATGAACAGTAGAACAATGGGCATCGATACAATGGGCATTAATACAAAATCATGCAATGAATGTATGCCTTTATCAAAACCCATTCAAAGAGCCATTCAACAACTTTTTATCAGTCACAGAAAGGAACGCAGTAACTGTGATAGAAATTGATTATACCAAACTTAAAACTGAAATGAAAACAGAAATTTAAAAAATACACCAATTCTGTCATATGGCTCACTAAGAAGAATTCAATTCAAGAATTCATATGACTTATATATCTGAATTGCAATATTCCCAGGTAGAAAACATAAAGTTTGTCAATCTTTGACAAATTAGAGAGGATTCAGAGAAGGGCAGCGAGGATGATACAAAGACACAGCCAGTGAGAATGAGCTGAAGGAACTTGGGATGTTCAGTCAGGAGAAAAGAAGATTAAGAGGAAACATGACAGTCATGTTCAGGTACATAAAGGGAAACTATATAAACGATGGACACAGAAACTAGGACCAAAAATAATATTTGAACTACCTAGATCAGTGCTTTCAAAACTGCCACCGTTGGTGGCACACCGGTGGGGGCACGCGCGGTGGCGGGGGCGTGCACAGCAGGGGGGTGCGAGGCGGCGGCCTCCGCTAAAACTCGGAAGCGCTGATGGCGTGCCGTCACTGCCGTGCACACTGCTGCTGCTTCCGGGTTGTGTTGCGACACACTAAAGTGTCGCGACACACAGTTTGGAAAGCTATGACCTAGATTGTTTAAATACAAGCACTGATTGTATGGTGAGATATTACAACAATAGAACAGTCTACCTATGAAGGTTATCAGATCTTCATCTCTGGAGGTTTTTAAGAAGACACTACTAGACAGTCACCTCTCATGAATGGTTTAATTGGCTTTCCTGCACATTACAGAGGGTTGAACTAAATAATCCTTGTGGTTCCATCCCAGTCTACAATTCAATTATTCTATCAGCCCTGGGGTGCAAATATCTGAATAACCAATAGATGGCAGAAAAGAGGCATAAAACATTCAACTTCTTTGCTGCCATCTAGTGGTCATCCAGACTGTTGAGTCCAAACATGGCAAGTAGAAAATAGGTCAACATTTCAAAGAATGTCAAGCATATCTCAATGTTCCAAAGTCTGAAGTTTCTGTTAGGACAATCTACTATATGAACAGCAGTCAGTTATTCATTTGTAGTACTTACCTGTGGCCCAATAAAATTAGGTTACCTAACTCAAGCATTAATTTTCCAGGTTCTAGAGAACCTATTCAGGTGTTCTAAGCAAGCTAAAATGGAAAAAACAACCAACCAACTTGAAAATTAAGACTCAATAACTTTACAAATCTGGTAAACAAGTGACCATTGGCCAAATCTCCCCACCCACATCTACAACATTTGCTGCCCTTAAATTCAGCACCTGGAACTGCCACCAAAGTGATATCTCCTGTTGATTCAGTGACAAGGCAAAGTCCATTCATTAAAGCTGTATTCTGAGCAGCCTCAAACACAGACAAAGTTTCAACAGGTTGCATGATCTGAAAAGATGGAGGAAAATCAGCAAATTTCAAGAACAAAGACAAACATAATTGTTACATCTTTAAATTCAACAAGGGCTTCTGAAAATGATGCAAATTACCTCTCTCCGCCTCCAATAGGCAGTACTAAAGGACAGGAGAGAGCCAGTTTGGTGTAGTGGTTAAGGCACTGGGCTAGAAACTGGGAGGCGGTGAGTTTTAGTCCTGCCTTAGGCACAAAGCCAGCTGGGTGACCTTGGGCCAGTCCCTCTCTTTCAGCCCTAGGAAGAAGGCAATGGCAAACCAGAGTCTACCATGGTAGAGATGGGCGGGGATAAATCCAAATAATAAACAAACAAACAAACAAACCACTTCCGAAAAACCTTGCCAAGAAAACTGCAGGGACTTGTCCAGGCAGTCTCTGAGAATCAGACACATTTGAATGGATTTTTTTAAAAAAGGACAGGAAGTTGCATGCCCAGAGCTACCAATTTCATTCTTACCTAGGTAGATTAATATATTATTATAATTACAAGAACTACACCTGTTTCTAATAGTAAGACACAGCAATAAAAAAAGCTTTATTTCCTACCTAGGTTCCCTGTTTTACAGTGAGAAATACCCTGAGAAAAGGATATGGAAAGGATTATCAAGAACCCTTCAGCTACACGGCATAAACAAGGACGCCTATAAGGGATAGCAATTCTAGTGCTATAAGAGCTTCTCCCTGAGGCACTTTGTTCCCCCATATATAGCATTTCTATGGGCCCTGAACAAAATCCAATAACCAAGCTGCTATTCCTTACTACCTTGACACGGTGGGATGTTTCAGTGACCCTGAGATTAATGCCAGAACAACCACTGGTTTCTGTTAGAGTATCCTTGGAATTTAGATCTACAGAATGATAGGGCTAAAATCACCCACCCTTTTTATGTTCTAATTGCTGGTTCTCCCCAGATGGCTCCTAGTTATCTCTGTAACATCTTACATGTTCTACATAGATTTTTTACCTTGACTTGAATTGGCGCACTACTTACTATGGAGCAATAGGAAAATACACTAGTCTCCCATACAATAACCATTAAGATACAGAGACTGACACAGTAACCTTTCTGACGAAAGGGGAGAGGTCACGTAGACGCGATCCGATCCAAAGCCTCGGCGGCCCTCTTTTTCCAAGTGGCAACCAAGGCCTCAGATGGAGTGTGCAGCAGACCAGCAGGAACAACCCGCTCTGAAACCCATCAAGGCAGACCAATCTAATAGGTCCAGCCTCCCTGCGGTGGATAGAGGTGCTGGAGAACCTCATGGTAATCGGGGCTTGGTCTGACCGTGACAACAGGGACACCAGAAGTTCCCCCAATTCCAGATCACATTGCCACTGCTCTGACAGGAAAACCAGATCAGGTGTGCGACCACTGTCTCGTGTTGGGCTCTGGATGACCTGGGACAGGCCCATGGCTGTCTTGGTAGCCATGAACTCCTGAGCTGCCTCTGACCCCACTTCCAGAGAAGGCAGATTGACGTCTCCATGAAACATAAGTCTGGGCAGCTCCACCGCCAGCCCGGCAATGGAGTCAAGCAGCTCAGGCAGGGAGGTTGCTACGCAGCAGGGAGGCTCGTACAGCAGCAACAGTCCCGACTGATCCCTAGAGCCCAACTTAATGAACAGGGTCTCACATCCGGCAACCTGTGGAGCAGCGCCCCTGAAAGCCTGAAGAGACGCCCGGATGATAATCGCCACACCTCCACCCCTGCCCTGGAGTCTTCGCTGATGCCACACCTGAAACCCTGCTGGGCACATTTCCAAAAGGGCCACCACCCCCTCTGGACCAGCCGGGTCTTGGTAATACTTGCCAGGTCGGCCCTCTCATCTGTGATTATATCACAAATGAGGGAGGCCTTATTACAGGCCGGCCTGGCATTTAGTAGCAGCAGCCGAAAGTCAGGGCCTCTGAAGATCTGCTGACCAGGCACAGGGGTTGAGTTCGGGGAGCTGGAACAAGGACTCATACAGTTGGTATGTGGAATATGAGAAGCATGAATCAAGAAAACTTTGAAATTATCAAAGTAGAAATGAAGCATTCTCAATTGGATGTTCTAGGAATAAGTGAACAGGTGGAATAGAATGGGCCATTTTAAACCAAATGATTACATGATGCTGTGTTCAAAGAATGAGGCCTTATAATGTACTGGAGTGGGAGTGATACTCAGAAAGAACACTACTGACTATGTGCTTGGCCATAACCTAATAAATAACAGAATCGTATCTTCTACAATTAGTGGATATTCAGTGAACAATAATATTACAGGAGGCTAGGCCTCTACCAAAGGCACAATAATAAAAGACACTGAGGAAATCTATGTCTAATTGCATTGGATACTAAATATAATACCAAGAAGGATGTAGTACTCCAACACAGAAGTTGGAAAAATAGAAGAACTTGGAATTACAGCAAGATTTGGAGTGGATAAATGCAACTTTTTGATGATAATTGCTTTAAGCAACAAGAATGCAGACTTTACACACAAACATCAGAAGATGCACTAAATTGGATTAAAATAATTGCATTATAGGAAAGAGAAGATGGAGATGTGCAATTTAGTTAGCTAGAGCACCTGCAGGTGCAGATTATGGAACATACCATAATTTATTGTTGTCAGAATATTAAAAAGAGGAGATGTGCTGGAAAGATTTGATCCAAAAAATATACAATCATAAAATAAGTTCAAGGTAAGGAACATTTTCAATATCTTAACATGTGGAAGAGAACCCGAGAAGAGAGACATTGTTGAAACTGATAGAAAAAAAATCCCAAGATTTCAAAAAGGAAAAGATCCAAGTGGCTTTAGAACAAGCTATAATAATAGCCAAAGACAGATGGAGGATTAAAGCTTTAAACAACAAGAAAGATGTAGAGTGATTGAACACATTCTTCCAATATATTGCAACAAAAAACAAGGAAAGACACCTCAAGAATACCAACAAATTGAGAAAAAATAGCAAGAAAAGGTAAATGAACAATATTTTAAGGTAACAGAAATAAAGAAAATGTAAAAGTAATGTAGGAATACCTACAAGTAATCACTGGAGAGCTGTAATAGACAAAAAGAGTTAAAAGAAGATGGAAATACTATACTGAAACTCTTTATATACAGGATTCTAGAATGACACACATTTACAGAGAGAGAATATACATTCAGGAGCCAACTCAGTTAGAAAATTATGTGGCCTAGAGACTGGAAAACATCAGTATATATATCTCTCATTCTGCTTAAATTTTTAAAAGAAGAATAGTGGGAGAAATGTCAAATGAACAGGCAGGTTTCAAAAAAGGCAAGACATGGAACCATATAACTATGACAAGATGAATAATGAAGAGAGCAAGAAAATTTGAGGAGGCTGTTGCTTTTATTCAGTACAGCAAGGCCACTGATTGCTTAGGTCATACCAGAATATGCAATATATTCAGACTACTGGGAGTGCCAGAACATCTTTGAGAAATGCTGATAACACACCTTTTGTTATGAAAATAAAAATGGAAAGTAAAACATTTGGGTTAATGTTAAATAACGTCAAGCAGTATGCTCATGAACTTACAGCTGATGGTGAGGAAGTGAAGGTGAGATGTTTTCTTTGGCTCAAGATGGACAGTGTGCTGGAGAAGTAAAGAGGGGATTAATCCTAGAGAGGAAGACAAACATATACATCATGAAAAGGTATTTCTATAACAACAAACAGCAGAATGGTTAAAGCTATAGTCTTTCAGTGATAATGTATAGCTGTGAAAGGTAGATAGTGAGAAAGTGAAAGAAAAAAGATATACCTTTGAATAATGGAGCTGGAAATGGTTTCTAAGAGTACTGTGGACTGCAAGAAGAGCCAATCAATCAATCCTGGATCAAATAAAAGCTGTTTCCAGGTGGCGATGATCTACAAGTAGAAATACACATACAGTAGTTTCATAATGTGATGCGGGTAGGTGATGGACTAGATAAAACTATTCGGCAAAGTTGAGATAAGTCAAAAAAGGGGGAGACAACAGATAAGGTGGATAGACAAAATCAAAAAGACTGCTGGAATGTCCTTGGAAGAACTACACTTGTTACTAGGCAGGTCGAAATTGTGAGCGTTTGCCCATGCTGTTTGTCTCAACGGTACCTAGTATTCCCTATAATCAAGACACAGAATAAGTGTGAGGGCAACATTAAAAACACTTGTATAATCACTTTTCACTTGTGGACTGCAACCACTGTCATCCTCACAACATTTTTGAGAGCCCCCCCCCCCCCCCGCTTGCTCAGCTACCCCCGCTGCTACCCTGCGCTACAACTGTTCAGGGGAGAAAGGCGATGGCCACCCTACAGCCTAAGCAATCCCTGATACCTCCGCTACAGCGCGGGACGCTTATCCCACCCAGAGCAGGAAAGCAGCCTCGCTCCACGAGACCTTCAACTCTGTCACCGGGTGAGAAACGTAACTTCCGCCCGTCACCGTGGATTTCCCCTAGAAGACAATCCTCTCTGTCTCACTTCCTCCTCCCCGCGGCTTTTTCATTGGTCCGCCCTGATTCTACCTCCTCGGCCCGTCTTGACCTCTGATTGGTAGCGGAAGACGCCAGACGGAGGGAAAGGCGCCGGGGGAGAAAGAGTAAGTGACAAGCCCCCAGTTTGCGGCGGCGCCCTGGGGCCGGTTACCAGAGGCGGCTGGAGAGGTGAGCCTCCCAAGCTCCGGGGGAGAGGCCGGCGAGGAGAAGGAGGAGAGCGCCCCGCGCTTTCTGCACCCCGGGCTTCCCTTCTCCCGTGTAAACAACCTCGGAGGAAGGCTCCTCCCTGCCCGAGCTCGCGCAGCCAAAACAAAACAACCTCGCGGGACTGCCTGAATACTCCGGAGCCAGACGTGCCCTGTCTGTAGAGGGGAAGAAGGGTCCCGCGGTAGGAGAGACTTCCGCCACCGAACCCAGCCACACGCAGCCCATCCGAGAGGCCAGGTCGTCCGAGGATGCACCACCTTTTGTTCACCTTGCTAGAGCCCGGGGTGAAAGGCCTCTGCCGGCGTCTGCACTCTGCGGCTCTGGAGCAATTCCTGAAAAGAAGGAGGCTCTAGTTCTCCCTCTCCTGATACTTAAATAACGGTCTCCCTGTGAAAGTCGCCACTGTAGATGTGCTTTGGTTTTTTTCCAGACATCAGCCTAGAAGGTGGGAAGAATCAGTGGAGATTCAAGGCTTAGAGACACCACCATGCCACTCAGTCTTACCAACCACAAAGCAAACAGAGTATTTCTTCAGCATTAAGGCAAGATGGAACAGGTGAGTTCTTGCCCCATTTTTTTCTTGTGTATTGGGAAGGGCTTATTTTGTCACATCACAGACTGAGGCGGTTTGTCAGAATAATGGTAACAGCACCAAGTTAGCTGCTGTTTCTTGTAGGAGTGGGTGCTGCCTCTCTGCAGGACAAAGTACAGATTTTATCCTAACCTGGAGAAAAGTCTGAAGTTTGGTGTGATTGTTTCTATTTGCAGAACTGGCAACAATGCAAACACGTACTCAGAAGGCAAGAACATCATTTGCCATGCTACTGTATTCCTGGGACCTTTTAATGCAACAGCATCAGAAAATTGGTAATGGACCACTAGATGATTTTCAGTTGGCCACCTAGCATGGCCCTTTGGTACAATTCTTGTAAAGAATGCTTGACTAGACAGATTGTGGTCTCACCCAACAAGACATGTTGTGTGAATGCATGCATATTTAATAACTGGTGGCATAGATCAGTTCCAAGCATGCACTCTTGCTTTGTACATTTAAAATGCATTTTTGAACTAGAGTAATTCTGTTTAAAAAGTTGTGAGAGATAATATCACAAGACTGAAGCAGGATTGTGTTCAGTTGTGGTGGTTATAAGATTTCTAAATATCTTGAATTTAAGGTAAAATATAAATATTACTGGAAATAGTGACCATAATGCTGTTAGATTCGGCATATATACATAAATGAACCATAGCCAAGGAAGCTTGATTTTAGTAGAGGAATCTTTTAAAAAATGAAATCAGTAAAAAGAAAGTTGAAAGAAGTTCAAGAAAGTTAAGGACACTTGGAAGTTATGGGACCTCAGAATATATTCTGTTGTTTAGAAAACATGATGTCAGTTTTAATAGCATGGTCTTAGAGAACGTTAATATACTTGCGCGTGAGGTGATCTGAAATACATTTGCATAATTTTTGCCAACGCTGTTAACACTGTCTCTTACCAAAGGTTTCCAAGTAAACAGTGATGGGATAAAATTACGTATTATTTTATGGTAACAAGATTAACATAAATAGTACATTTCACATTGTATAGACCAGCCTTTCTTGCCCTTTTTACCCAGGAGGAACTCTTGAAATAATTTCCAGATCTCAGGGAACCCCTGCATAAAAACCATAAAGAAATTTGAAAACTATACCATTCAGTTCTACCAACTGAAGAGAATATTTGTAGCTCAGGGTTGAACATCTTCAGTGCAAAAAGGGAGTGGGACTTGCTCTCTGTTTATATACATACCATGGCTTGTCCTGCTTGTGTTGGTGGAGGTGTTGTTCTCTCCTTAGTAGTTCCTCACAGTTTCCCAGTTGAAAGTATGGTTAAGTCTGTCCATGTGTTGTGAGATTAAGGAGTTTTCATCGTGTCTTCTGACTGCTAGTTGGTGTTCGTGGATGCGTTCTGCTAATCATCTGCTAGTCTGTCCTACAAAATGTCTGCAAAATGGATACCCACGCAACTTTATCAAAAAGTGCCTGACCACTCAACCCACTACAGCAAAACCAACAGAAGCTATGAAAAGGATTACACTGCCATACATCAGAAACATCTCAGAAACTACTAATAGACTGTTACAACCACACGGCATCACCGTAGCACACAAACCAACTAAAACCCTTCAGAACATCATAAGTAACCCAAAAGACCCAGTAACCCAAGAAGAAAAAACGAGTTATCTATAACATACAGTGTAAGGACTGTAACAGCCACTATGTAGGACAGACTGGCAGAAGACTAGCAGAACGCATCCACGAACACCAACTAGCAGTCAGAAGACATGATGAAAATTCCTTAATCTCACAACACATGGACAGACTTAACCATACTTTCAACTGGGAAACTGAGCATCTGAAACCAAGCCAAATCCAAAAACGCTAGAGAATTCCTGAAAGCTTGGCACTCAGACAAAGCAGCCATCAACAGACACATAGAGGTAAACAACATTTACATACCATTCATAAGAGACAATAGAAAAGCCAGAAGACCAGAACACCTCCTTGCCAGCAATCATCACCCAGATATGCAAAGATGAACACCAGGATTAGCACCAGAGGAACAATCAAACAGCACAATATACCCTAATCAAGGAACTATTAACTCAGTCAGTCAACCAAGCAGCAGACAACAGCCCAATCAAGGAACTACCAAGGAGAGAACAACACCCGCACCAACACAAGCAGGACAAGCCAGGCTATATAAACAGAGAGCAAGTCCCACTCCCTTTTCGCACTGAAGATGTTGCCTAGCCTGGCAATGAAACGTCTGCAAGAAAACAACAAGGCTCAGAGAGCACCACGGACTCCACATTCAGTTCTAACCTACACAAACCACGTTTTACTATGTTTACAGCAAGAGCAAAACTGCAAGCTGGCAACTGAGTCATAGTATGTAAAAATTCCCTTCACTGCGAGTACTAGCATTGCTCGGTGCATTTTTAAATTTTTTTAAAAAATATTTTTTTAAAAATCACAATCTGTCAGAAAGCCCATAGTAACCTCTCGCAGAACCCTATGATTCCACAAAACCTCAGTTGAGAGAGGCTGGTATAGACTGGTATAGAGTGATTGAAAGAAAAGGGAAATATGAAGTACTTTAAAAGGATCTTTTTGAAAGAATGTGTAGGAATTAAAATGGCAAATATAATTTAATGTACGTAAGACTAAAAGCAAAAAGAAAGGAAGAAATGTGTATACATTGATGGGGTCTTCGTGGGCAGTCACTGAATGGGATTTGTGCGTAGTCCAGTGAAAAAAGTTGACTCAATTTTTGGCAGTTGTGAAAAAGAAAAATTCCATGCTTGACTGAAAATAAAATTGCCAATAGAATAATGGGTTGATATATTTATTTATTTATTTTAGATTTTTTTTTATCCCGCCTTTATTATTTTTATAAATAACTCAAGGTGGCGAACATACCTAATACTCCTTCCTCCTCCTATTTTCCTCACAACAACAACCTGTGAGGTGGGTTGGGCTGAGAGAGAGTGACTGGCCCAAGGTCACCCAGCCGGCTTTCATGCCTAAGGCGGGACTAGAACTCTCAGTCTCCTGGTTTGCCATTGGCTCCTTCCTAGGGCTGAGAGATAGGGACTGGCCCAAGGTCACCCAGCCGGCTTTCATGCCTAAGGCGGGACTAGAACTCACAGACTCCTGGTTTCTAGCCTGGAGCCTTAACCACTAGACCAAACAGTGTTGTGCTGACGCTTGAAATCCAGTGTATGGATTCTCAAAGGACTCTGCAAGAAAGCAACAGTAACACTGATTTAGGGGGCAGAGCAACTGCTCTACAAGAAAGGATGGATAAACAAGAAATTATGGAGTTTAGGTGTATAAAATTATGCATGGTATGGCAACTGTAACACTTAAAATTCTTTACCATGGAATGTAATTATCCAAATTAAACAGCATTAAAATTTCATGAAGTCTACCAATGGCCACAGGTCATATAATATCAGAAGCCCTATGGCTCTGAATCCTAGTTTCTGAGGACAATGGTGGGAGATGGTTGTTGCAATCATGTCCTGCTTGTGGTCTCCCTAGAACAGAGCTTTCCAAACACTGTGTTGCGACACAAAAGTGTGTCACCACACACAGTCTGGTGTGTCGCCACACAACCCGGAAGCGCTGATCATCATCAGCGCTTCCGGGTTTTTCCGCGGCGACACACCAACGGTGGCGCAGCAGCGCTTCCGGGTTTTTGCGCGCTGCCACAACGGCAGCACTTCCGGGTTTTCCCGCGGCGACACACCAACAGCGGTTGGTGTGTCGCCGCGGGAAAACTTTGGAAAGCCCTGCCCCAGAGGGTCTATCTGAGCATTGTGGGTGTCTGTTGAGCCCACAGTGCTGGGTTCAAGAAGTTTTCATCTGATCCAGCACGGAGCTTCAATTCTCTATTAGTCTACCCATGATGAACAGATCAATTTTTAATAACATAGTTTTTCAGCCGTGCTAACTTTAGATTAATCTCCTTGTGCACTCAGTGTATTTGAGTTGATACCACAGCCCAGAATTTGGCATTTGTGGCAGAATTAGCTTCCTGAGATGGTCAGTTTTCTATTTTTTTTTCCTACTTCTTAATTTAATCTTTTGCTTTGTTTTTAAATAAAATGGTTGCTTGTCAGCATTTTATGCCATATATTTGTTACATTGCTCAAGTTTTATTTTCTATTTTAATTAGCATGTACTATTTATCACTTATGTGTATTTTAAATGCTTTAATAAGAAACAAAACTGAAAATAAAACTAGAAAAAAATTCTTATGAAGGCCAGAAGAGTGGTGTATTTATTTGACCTGAAAATGTAGTTTCCTTTGTGTTTAGAGAGAGCTTGATACAGTATAACTATTTGTGTCAAATCTGTCCTTGTGTAATACATTGTTATTCTGGTTTAGGAGTATATCTTGTAACAGACTGCAGCTTGTAAACATGCAGGCAATGCAAGTTGAAGGGCTGGACGGTGAACAGGACTTTTAATGAAATGAAGTGTTTTTCCCGTGTTGCTTTCTCCTCAAGTAGTGATCAGAGAGGTGAGCTGCTCAGACTTCAGGGAAAAAAAGGGGAGGGGCAAAAAGAAAAATTAATAACACCCATAACTTCCTGCCCTTTCATTTTTACTACCCACTTATTGCTCATAGTTTCCTCTTCTTTTACTCTCTTTGTCATTCCGTACGTAAGTATAGCTTAAAAGAAAGAGTTATGACTTGCCCACTTGACTGATGGCTTGTAATAACATCAAATTGCTGATCCCTCCTTCCCTGCCCTTTTTCTCAGAGCTTCTAAGAATTTAGAAGACAACATGGCTCACTTTGATACTGAGTATCAGCGACTGGAGGCCTCATACAACGACTCTCCCCCTGGAGAGGAGAATCTGATGGTTCATGTCCCTGAGGGCAGCAAATGTAAGTACAGATGGACTGTTAACCTCAGTGTCAAATACTCCAGTGATATGCATGGTGAGAGGAAAAAATGTGGGGGTCTGCCCTACATTTGTGGAGAAACTGCATTTCTTGTACAATGTGATCCTAAGTTTCATTACATTTAGTGGAGGTGGGTTTCCAGTCATTGTTTTAGGTGTTTCCAATGCTATTCTTCCAGTCAGTTTGACCTGGAAATGGAATGCTTCATCTCGTAATCCAAGAGGTTGGAGGGAACACAGATGCCTCTTAATTCCCTTTGGATGAGTTTGTTTTAAGTGAAACGGGTATCTGCAGCTCTTTGAGTGATGAGACTCTCTTTTTGGCAGACATTCTTCCCGTCCTGTAAAATCTTCTGTGCTGCATGTTAGAATGAATATTTTTGACATTTTGTCTCTGTCTTGTAGCTCCCTGGCATCACATTGAAAATCTGGACCTTTTTTTCTCTCGTATATCCTTACCTGATTGCAGGGACAAAATGATTGAGCCTCGGGTAAAAGTGATCAGTTGTACCAAACTGGAAATTCCTTACAAGGATCCTTTTAGCATCAGGATTGGGCGGTCATACAAGTGAAATAAATAAAAATAAATTATTGCAATAACAATCCATAGTGACATACATTTTGGAATTACTTGATAGATTAATTTTATTCAACAGGATATAATTGTAAATAAATGAAAAAACTAGAGTGTATTTCAGTTTAAATTACACATATATAAATTATATACTGTATGTATAAATACACATCTATATATCATTTAGAAATGGTCCCTGCAACTGATATATTCCTCACAGATAAGATAACAAAAGATAAAGGGATGTTAACTGTATGCTCTTCCAAAGGAAATTATTTATGGCAAAAAGTTACCGACCCCTTCCTTCAGCTGATAGCTACTCAATACTTACAGCAAGGCAGTTTAAACTGGGAGAGAAAATGCCACATGCAAGTCATGGATGAAACTAGGGGTAGATTCTGCAGCTGAAAGTTTGGCAATTCTCCTTGACTGTGATCTTCACGTCTATAACCTGCACCAGAAGAATGGCTTCACTTGCATGCTTATCAGTGAGATCTTTGAGCTAATGTGAGTATAAGCTTCAGTTCCTTGCTTCTGAGATTTGCTTGCTTGCTTTTTATGTTCCTATGGGCCCTTTGTCAGCCCGAAGGTGAAAAAATAATAATATTGCATCTGGGTTGATGATACTTCTCAATGCTCAATTCCAACTATTTCAGTTGAAAGGAATCCTGTCTTGATTTCCTGACTCATCTCCACAATTGGACACAGGAAACCTGATGCCTGATGCTAGCCCAGGTTGTTTGAAGGGGAAGGACGTAAAATACACCCAATTCCTCCTGATTTCTCCTCTCTGTTCTTATAGGCAGTTCATCTTTGTTGTGGCCTTTACCACATTCCTTGTCAGCTGTGTTGACTATGACATTCTCTTTGCCAACAAACTGGTGAATCACAGTCAGCATTCCAGTGACCCAGTCAAGGTGACTCTGCCAGATGCTTTCCTGCCTCCCAATGAGTGCAGTGCCAGGTAAAGATAGCAGTAGTTATCCCTGACTGAATAAAGCTATACCCCTTGCTCATCTTGGTGAGACTTAACAAGAGATAGGCAAGTTCCCCAGGTTCATAGTAGGTAATGCTCCATCAGCACTGTATGCTGAGAAATGTAACTTCTAGTAAGAAATGTTTTCAGTTGTTTGAGTTGGGAAATGGAATGTTACATGTCACAGATAGTGCCAGCTTGTATCCTGGCAAATTTGGGATCTCCAATAGTAGTTAGAATGGATCTTAACCAGTCATTTATGATTTACTTACAGCAGTTGTAATAAGGTTTGCTAGCCAATTTTTGGTCTTCTGTTCCCAGTAAATGGATTAACCACCCTTAGAGAAAAAAATCTGTTTTAAAATGACCACTTTGATATTTTTAAGCTTGAATGTATGTAATGTTGTTTATCTGGAAGTACATTTAATTAATTAATTTTATATTTTATTTGTGGTTTTATTGTATTTTTATAATTATAATTTTATTTATGATAGTTTGATATATGTTTTGAACCATCAAGGACTGGTTTGACTGGGAGTGAGTAGATAATGTTATATGGTTGATAGAGCTTTGTATTTGTTGATATGTCTTTGATACTTCCCATTAGTCTTACCAGCCCAGTTGTTTTGGTGATTGGTATCTTAGTACTACACGTTCTCCAGTCTTTGCTAGAGTTGCCTGAATTCTGGTAGTGGGAGAGGGAAGAGTTGATTCATATTTCTAAAGCACTATACTAGCATAAAGGCAGTAGTTCTTATTTCCCATCTGTTACTCAGTCTCTCTCTTTCTTTCATAGGATCCAAGCCAATGGCTTTCTTCTCTCCATCTTAGTGATTGCAGGGGTCTTTTGGATTCATCGGCTGATTAAGTTCATTTACAACATTTGCTGCTACTGGGAAATACACTCTTTTTACATTAATGCTCTCAAGATTCCCATGGTAAGCTACTGAGGTTTGAGGATTACATTTTGTTACATTTTGTTCAACTGAAAGGGAAGGCTGGCACCTAAGTGAAACTTTATGGTTAGAGGCCATATGATTACCAGAGAGTGCAGTGTCTTTCTGCATGTATCCCAGGGGCATCTGGGTAATCAGTGGGAAGAGAATGCTGGGCTAACAAATCTTTTTGTTCTCCAGCAAGGTAGTAGATATATTCTTGTCGAAGCAATAAAGGCAAGATGAGTACTTGCTTTCTTGCTCCATTTTTTAAAACTCTTCTTCTCCCAGAATACCTTGTTAGTCTCTTTGAATTTACTTGTTTATATGCTGCTCCTTACTGAACTTTCTTTGCACCTGTGCAGTGCTGCTGATTTTTCCAGTCTGGTGATAATCCCATGGATGCTTAGTTTTGCCCATTGATCCAACTTGTTCTTCTGATTTGCTTAGTTGAGTGGCAGGGCTGTTATACTCTGCAGCTGCCATTCTGGGTTTGCCAGTACCTATTTCTAGACTCTTGCCCAGCACTGTTAGAAGCTGAATCTCTGTATTACGAATTTGCTTCTCTTCCTACTAGGAACTAGGAAGGTTTGGCCTAATTGTATGGTGTCAGAATTATAGGCTCAAACAAGCAAACGAATTAGCAGAGCAGAAAAGCTCTCTGTATGAATTTTTCTTTGCTGCTATACATGGTGTCACCTTTCCGGGTTTAAAATTAGATGCCTTCATTTTATATACTTGTGACTGGGAATCTGCACCACTTTTTGACACACTTGAATCTAACAGTTCAAGAGAAAGTTAAATTAGTTTCCACAGGAGACATACAAGAAGTTTTGGAATTACATGCTTGTGAAGTGGTTGGCATTTTAGGAGAGATCTCTGTAGGCAGTGAAGAGGTGTTATCTTTACATTGGGGATATAGGAAGAGGACAGAAGAACTGATTAGATGCAGGACCAAAAATACTTGTTCTATATATAATTCTCAGGCTGGAGGATTCAGTGAAGCTTGATTCCTAACACCTACATGAATAAGTCCATATTGGGTTTTTTGGCATCTAGTATGGAAGTGGTAGATTATTGCCTTCTTCCAGTCAATAAAGGGGAAGTTGTTATGCCATTGCCCTTATCACACAGCTGATTATTGTATTTTTATAAAATTTGTGATCAGAGTTATGGAAAAACCAAGAGATAAGTTTGTAGTAAAAACGTTGCTTTATTTAAAACAAAAACATAAGAACAAACCTTGAATCTTCTTCTTTAGCCAAAGCATGGCATGGTTGATTAACATAGCCATTTAGATAGCAGAGACCAGAATGCAGAGAACAAAAGGACAAAAGGCATTTACATTTTTAAACCTTTACCTGACCAGCATCTCAGTGGACAGAATCCACCATGTGACCAAAACACCTAGGCAACAGATTCCCAATATGGGCAAAGCTCAAACAGCTAATTCCGATTGGTCAGAAACTCTCAGACTGGCCGGCACCTGGGGGCAATTAGCATTCCTGAGTGGGGGGTGAACATGTGCTCTCTGAGCCCAAACAGGAAAAAAGTTTTTGAGGCCTGGCTTTTTAAAAACTCAGCCACATATTCTACAGACATAAAAAATATATACAACACTCCCCTTTTTTTTATGACTAGAAAGAATATGGAAACAAACCCAGCTTGGTAATTAACTCACAGTGCCTACTGGCAACTAAAGGCTTGGTTAAGATATCAGCCAACATTAATTTAGTATCACAGTATTTCAAAACAACCTTTTTCTTGGCTAGAAAATCTTTAACAAGATGAAAACGCACATCAATGTGCTTTGTGCGGTTTCTGGAACTTTCAGATAAAACCAAATGGATACAGGCTTGATTGTCTTCATGAATTGTGACAGGCTGGCTTAAAATGATTCCAATGTCTTGCAACAATTGAGTAAACCAAATTACTTCATTGCACAGTTGTGCTAAAGCATAGAATTCAGCTTCAGCTGTGCTGATGGCTACTACAGTCTGCTTTCTGGAAAACCAAGCAATAGTGGACTTTGCAAACTGAATTACACTTCCAGAAGTAGACTTCCTATCACTGAGATCTCCAGCCCAATCTGAATCACACCAGCATTCTAACTTTTCTTCTGTGTCTGTAGCAGACAACCTTAAGCAAAAATCTTTGGTGCCTTGCAAATAACGAAACAGCCTTTTTAACCCAGACTTTGCAGCAGATGTGGGATTTTCCACAAACCTGCTCAAAATGGACACACTGTTAGAAATGTCCGGACGGCTGTTATTTGCAATGTAAAGAAGACTGCCAATGGCTGATCTGAAACTATCTCCTTCAGATGACTCACCATCCCCCTTCTCCCCCTCCTCTTTTAGAAACTCGGGAAGCATGGGGGAGGAGACAGACTTGCAGTCCTGCATTTTAAAATCCTCCAGCAGCTTCTTAATTTTGCTGCTCTGGCTTATGAGAAAACTACCATCTTTTTCCCTCTGAATTTCTAATCCTAGGTAATTGTTGACTGCTCCAAGACATTTCAATGAGAAATTGTTTTTCATACAAACCTCAAAGGAATGCTTCTGTTCATCAGATGAAGTGAGCAGCAACAAATCATCCACATACAAGCACAAGTACATTACACCTTGCTCATCATTTTTTACATACACACAAGGATCAGCAATTCCCTTTTGAAACCCAAATTTTTGCAAAATATTATCCATTTTAATATTCCAACAACGCGCGGCTTGCTTCAATCCATAGATGGATTTCTGCAATTCACACACAAGATGATTTTCTTTTTCATAACCAGGAGGTTGTTGCATAAACAATTTTTCCTCCAAGTCACCATACAGAAAAACAGTTTGAATATCATAGTGATAAACAGACAGTTTCTTCATGGCAGCAACCTTTAAAAGCAACCTGATAGATTCAGCTTTTGTCACTGGAGCAAAAGTTTTGTCATAATCCACATTTTTTCTTTGAGCAAAACCTTTTGCTACCAACCTTGCTTTGTACTTCTGAATTTTGCCATCAGAATCTTTTTTCAGTTTGAACACCCACCTACAACCTAAAACCTTCTGATTGGGAGGCAAACTTACTAGTTTCTAAGTTTTATTTTCCTTTAAGGAATCCAACTCTTGCTGCATGGCTTCATGCCAACACTTAGCTATTTCAGCTGGCATTTCTTTAATTTCTTCCAGAGACTCAGGCTCTGTGTGAATGTGAAAAGCCTTCACAACATCTACTTGATAACGATCAGGAGGAACTCCCTTATTAATCCTTTCAGACCTGCGAGGTAGGACAGGACTTACACTCTGTTTCCCACCATTGCCCTCAGAAACCTCTGACTTTCCAGACAAGTCAGCTTCCTGATCATTGACTTCACTGGGTGATTCCTGCAAATCACCATCAGCAAGACTTTGCTGCTCCCCCATGGATAAATCAACTGAAGAACTAGAGTTTATTTTATCCCAATTCTGCTCAGCAAAAGAAGCACTTTTACTAATTATCAGTTGATTATCCAGTATGAACCTGTAGCTTCTCTGACTCTGTTCATACCCTACAAAGATTGCTTTCTTTGTTCTGGAAGCCCCCTTGCGCCTCAGCTGTTTGGGAATGTGGACCCAAGCTGTGCTTCCAAACACCCTGAGGTGGCTTACTTTAGGCTTCACACCATAGAACAAATGAAAAGGGACATCCTGAATTGCACTGCTAAACAGCCTGTTCTGCACATAACACGCTGTAGTAACAGCTTCTCCCCAATACCTAAAAGGCAAACTAGCATCCTTCAGCAAACACATCATTGCTTCCTGCAGTGTTCTGCCTTTTCTCTCTGCAACAGAATTCTGTTCAGGAGTGTAAGGGTTAGCCAAAATGTGTTCTATCCCTTTTTCTAACAAAAAGCTTTTAAACTTTGAGGATAGATACTCTCCACCTCGATCTGATTGCAAAGCAGACACTGGCCTTGGGAATTTTCCATTCGCCCAAGCCACAAAAGCCTTAAATTTATCAAAGACCTCATCTTTGTGTTTCAGCAAATAAATGAATGTGTACCTGGAAAAATCATCTATGAAGGTCAAAATGTACCTTGCTCCCCCAAGACTAGGAGAAAATGGGCCTATTACATCAGAGTGAATGATCTCTAGAGGCCTAGAGGTGGACCTATCAGAAAACTTTTTCACAGGAGCCCTTGTGGTTTTATTCTCCTTGCAAACTGCACAGTCTAGATATTTATCACAAGACTTCAATTTTAAATCAGCAGAATAACTAGGCATTTGAGAAATGTACTTAAAATTAGCATGAGCAAATCTCCTATGCATTAAATGGATGCACTGGTCGTGTATGGGCTTATTTTCAAAAACAGCCTTAGCTTTAGCAATTTGCTGCTTTTCAGCATTTTGTACAATGTACAGAGAATCTTTCTGCAAACACTTTGCAACAATTTTGCCATTCTTTCTAATATCACAACCCTCTTTCTTAAAAGTTATAACATAACCTGAGGCTACTAGCTGCCCCACAGACAAGAGATTGCTTTGAAAATTAGGCACAAACAAAACATTTTTAACAGTTTCCCCCAAACATGGAAGATTGATCTCACCTTCACCCACGATCTTGGATACAGATCCATCTGCTAAGGAAACTTTTTGTTTGTTAGTTTTAGACAAAGACAGAAAGGAATCTTTATTGTGACATATATGAGAATTGGCCCCACTGTCAAGAACCCACAAATCTTTATTATCAGAGTTCTCAACAACTGTTGCATGAAGAATCTTCTTTCCAGAAGTCTCTTCTTTCTTGCGAGAAGTCTTCTTCTTTTGAACACAGTCCTTTTGCAGATGAGCAGAGGATCCACAGGTAAAGCATCGCCTGCTGGATAATGCAGAAACTTGGAATTCAGAGCTCTTCCGCTCCCTCTGCTGGCCACGAGAAGACTTTATTGTAGAAATGGAGGCAGCTTTTTCTTGTCGCTTCTCCCACTCAGCAAGCAGCCGGGTAGACACAAACGATGGATTTAAATCAGCTTCTGGGATTCCCTCCATGGAGCAAATTAAAGTGTCCCAGGACTCATTCAACGAAGAAAGCATAATGTAGGCTTTCATCAGGGGGGTAAATTCCATCCCACGTTCCTGAAGTTCCACAAAATAATTCTGAAGCTTGTGGAGATGATCTGGCAAATTTCCATTCTCAGGCAAGTGAGCCTTGTACAGTTTTTTTGTTAAAATAACCTTGCTGCCTGGACTAGTTTTCACATATAAATCACGCAAATAGTCCCATAAGTCTTTGGAAGTTTCTCTGCCTCTCACGTGAATAAGCTGATCATCCTGAACAGCCAAAATAATGGAGGCTTTGCATTTCTCATCTTTCCTCAACCAGGCTTGATCTGGATTCTGAGGAATTTGTTCAGAAATTGCAGACCATAAATTTTCTCTCCTCAAGAAACTTTCCATTTTCAAAGACCAGTTCAAATAATTAGAATTAGAGAGCCTTTCCAGGAGCATACCTTGAAAATTTGAAGCTGTAGCAGCAGCAGCCATGGCTCCTTCTCTCCCCTGTTGTAGTAATCCAAAAAACACCACGAGGCTTGCTAACACGAGGCAAAACTCCGCCTCCAATGGAAACTTTCTGTAACTGCCGGCAAGTTTCAAAAAACAAAAGCCTCTTCTCTAAATGCAGACTAAAACAGGTCAGCTTTCTTCTCTCTTTATTTCCATAAGTTTTGTCTCTGATCCAGAAGCAATTGCTGGGCACAGAACCTATTGTATTTTTATAAAATTTGTGATCAGAGTTATGGAAAAACCAAGAGATAAGTTTGTAGTAAAAACGTTGCTTTATTTAAAACAAAAACATAAGAACAAACCTTGAATCTTCTTCTTTAGCCAAAGCATGGCATGGTTGATTAACATAGCCATTTAGATAGCAGAGACCAGAATGCAGAGAACAAAAGGACAAAAGGCATTTACATTTTTAAACCTTTACCTGACCAGCATCTCAGTGGACAGAATCCACCATGTGACCAAAACACCTAGGCAACAGATTCCCAATATGGGCAAAGCTCAAACAGCTAATTCCGATTGGTCAGAAACTCTCAGACTGGCCGGCACCTGGGGGCAATTAGCATTCCTGAGTGGGGGGTGAACATGTGCTCTCTGAGCCCAAACAGGAAAAAAGTTTTTGAGGCCTGGCTTTTTAAAAACTCAGCCACATATTCTACAGACATAAAAAATATATACAACACTGATTGCATCCTCTGTCTTCCTGCTTGCAGTCCAATTTGCCCTACTATACCTGGCAGGAGGTACAAGCACGGATTATACAAATCCAGAAGGAACACCAGATCTGCATTCATAAGAAGGAGCTGACAGAACTGGACATTTACCACCGCATCTTGCGGTTCAAGAACTACATGGTAGCCATAGTGAACAAGTCACTCCTGCCTGTGCGCTTCCATCTCCCCCTGCTGGGCGATACTGTCTTCTATACCCGTGGTCTCAAGTACAACTTTGAACTCATTTTCTTTTGGGGCCCTGGCTCGCTGTTTGAGAACGAATGGAGCCTGAAGGCTGAGTACAAGCGTGGTAGCAATCGCATGGAGCTGGCTGACAAATTGGGCACCCGTATCTTATGGATTGGCATTGCTAATTTTCTCCTTTGTCCGCTTATACTTATATGGCAGATCCTTTATGCTTTCTTCAGCTATACTGAAATTCTCAAGAGAGAACCAGGCAGCTTGGGTGCTCGTTGCTGGTCCCTCTATGGCCGCTGCTACCTGCGACATTTCAATGAGCTGGACCATGAGTTGCATTCAAGACTCAGCAAAGGCTACAAGCCAGCTTCCAAGTACATGAACTGTTTCATTTCTCCCCTGTTTACTGTTGTGGCAAAGAATGTGGCCTTCTTTGCGGGCTCTATCCTTGCGGTCCTCATTGCCCTCACAATTTATGATGAAGATGTACTAGCTGTGGAACATGTCCTCACTACTGTCACCATCCTGGGAGTGGCTGTCACTGTCTGCAGGTGAGTGGGAAGGGCTGGATTGAAGCTTTCACAGACTAGGAGGCTTTCTTTACGTTTGGAGAATAATAACTGTGACTATGAAAACACCCAACAGGTAGCAGCTAAAAGCATTCTGTTAATAAAAAAAAATCCTTTAAACAGCAAGGGCTATTATGCTTGGTCCTTCTGTGATTTTACCGATAGAAGACAAATCACCAGTGGTACTCTTTCCTATTTTAGCAGTTGTATCTAGGGAATTTTAGAGCACTATGAGTTTGAGACTTAATTGAGCTTCACAATCCATGTCTTTCAATTCAGTCAAGCAAAGATCTTTCCTGATTCATTAATCATGCTGGCAGGATGCTTTGGAGTTGAATTCATTCTAACACTTGCGTCATAAAACTTTGAGATGTCAGAAGGCATAATCTGGTTTTTCAGGAATGGTGCAATCTTAGACTTATTTGTCAGGTGGTGGTGGTTTTTTTTGCTGCATCTAGCATGGGCAGAGTTGTTAGCTATCTATAAAGTGGACAGATGCTGCAACTTTATAGCAGAGAGAAAAAAGTACTGTAGGTCAACTCATCAGCTTACTTAAGGGGACTGAAATGGAGAAAGACAGTGGAAGAGTTAGCAAATAAAGAGATGGAATAGGAAGAAACAAACAGTACATGAATAATTGCAAGTTGAAGATTTCTCTTTTACATTGTTGTACATAGATCAGCATTTAAATCAATCTGACATTTTATGAGTTACAATATCAAGTTGTTCAGTGGTTGAAATGGCTTTAGGTCAGGGCTTTCCAAACTTTTGCCGTTGGCGACACACCAATGGCTGGCCCACAAAAACCCGGAAGTGCCGCCGCCGGTGCAGCGCGCAAAAACCCGGAAGCGCCAGCGGCGGTGCTTCCGGGTTGCCACGGCGGCAGCTGCCACTTCGAAAGGGCAGGCTCCGGGGACCCCGAAAATGCCCTTGGTTCCGGCAGGGAGGCGAAAATCGCATGCGCACGCTGCCGGGCTTCCCGGCACACAGCTTATTGGCGCGGAGAATTTCCACCCCGGGTGGCTTGGCAGCGTACGCATGTGATTTTCGCCTCCCTGCTGGAACTGAGGGTTTTTTCATCAGCGCTTCCGGGTTGTCACGCGACACACTTGGGGTCCTCAGTATTGTGTTGTGACACACAGTTTGGAAAGCCCTGCTTTAGGTGGATGTAATCTGCAGCCAATGTCATGTCAATTAAACCTAACATTTAGGCAATTGGATGGTTACTGGGCTTTGGAGGAATTATTACAAGATTGCCCTAGTAGTAAACTAACATTGCACTTTATACAACCTTTTGATAGAAAAGTAATACAATCTGAAATTCTTCACACTAGGATATAACATGGTACAAAGGTTTGTAAGATAAATTGGCTTCCTCCACAATAAATAAGTGGATTAAAGCTGCCCATGCTGTATCTGAAGCACTAAGAATTCCTACAGTATCCTTATCTGTAGTCTATCCTTTGTAAATTTAAAAAAGAAGAAGTCTAGACAGTAGGGATATGCACCTTTTGCCAACAAGCTACTTTCTACCTGCTGCTGCTTCCCAAGGGATGTGGAGCTCCTTGGCTCAGGTTTATGTGGCCTATGCACCCTGTCTGTTCCTGCAGGTCCTTCATCCCAGACCAACACCTGGTTTTCTGCCCAGAGCAGCTGCTTCGAGTGATTCTGGCACATATCCATTACATGCCTGATCACTGGCAAGGCAATGCCCATCGTTATGAAACCAGAGATGAGTTTGCTCAGCTCTTCCAGTACAAGGCGGTAAGATGGGGTGGGTCGGAGGGTGTTGTCAGTGGAGAGAGATCCTGAGTAGATACTAGTATAAACAAGATGTAGTATAGCTTCTCCAGAAATTCGGGAACTTCCTCTAAGTATAGAACATGTTGAACAACAGTAGTGCCTGGAGTCGTATTCTGAGCTATGTTGGTGATATTCACTCTGGCGTTATCGAAGACCTAATGGTTTTGTTTTCTATATTCACAGGTGTTCATTCTGGAAGAACTGCTTAGCCCCATTGTGACTCCCTTGATTCTCATTTTCTGCCTGAGGCCCAAAGCTTTGGAGATCATTGATTTCTTCCGCAACTTTACAGTGGAGGTTGTGGGTGTGGGAGACACTTGCTCCTTTGCCCAAATGGATGTACGCCAGCATGGGCATCCTGCAGTAAGTCCCAGAAAAAATTGGGAATTAGTCGGGATCTCAGAAAAGGCCATTTAGTTTCCATTCTTCAGTAGGATGTAAATTGAATGAAAGCATATCTGAAAGTGATTTATTAAGTCATAGAGCACAGAATTGAAGAGATCCAATAGTAAAATGCAGTTTCTATGTGGTGGTACATTGCTTTCACACTGTCAGCTAAGTTTTCAAGGGAGGAAATAGTATTTTCTCTAAAGGGGCGTGGTGGCTCAGCGTGTAAGACGCCAGGCTTGTTGATCGGAAGATCGCAAGTTCGGCGGTTCGAATCCCTAGTCCCGTGTGACGGAATGAGCTCCCACACTAGCCCCAGCTCTTGCCAACCTAGCAATTCGAAAGCATGCAAATGCAAGTAGATGAATAGGTACCACTTCGGTGGGTAGGTAACAGCGTTCCGCGCACGTCATGCGGCCACATGACCGTGGAAGCGTCTTCGGACAACGCTGGCTCTTCGGCTAACAAACGGAGATGAGCACCGGCCCCTAGAGTCGGACACGACTGCACAAATGTGCGGGGGGAACCTTTACCTTTTACTTTTGCCATATTCTCTGAGTGATGCAAGTGTGATGCAACATCCATATATTGGTCTGCACTGCATAGCTGTAACCTTGCCCTTAATTTCTTTACTTAAAACCCATGACGGGGCAATTCTAAAAGAGATGTGAATTCCATATTATTGGAAAGATTTGGCATTGGGTAAAATACATGACAGACGTCATGTAAAATACGTGACGGAGTGAGCTCCCGCACTTGCTCCAGCTCTTGCCAACCTAGCAATTCGAAAGCATGCAAATGCAAGTAGATTAATAGGTACCACTTCGGTGGGATGGTAACAGCATTCCGCGCGTTTTACAGTAAATTACTGTAAAAGCAGAATCAGTTATTTTAGGCCTGTACTACACTTGGGAATTTCATTTTCACAGTATGAATTCTCTGATTTACACTTTTTGTGGCTTTATAACATGAATAGCTATATATTGGAAATAATACTGATTCAAAGGAGAAGCCATTGTATTATTTTTTGCTTGTACAAAGTCAAGTAAGTAAGGATAGGGGTAGTTAGCTCTGATACTTTCCTGAGCTTTGCTCTGAATGTTTTGCAGTGGATGTCAGCTGGGAAGACAGAAGCCTCCATTTATCAGCAGGCTGAGGATGGCAAGACAGAGCTGTCCCTCATGCATTTTGCCATCACCAATCCACACTGGCAACCACCTCGGGAGAGCACAGCTTTCATTGGTTTGCTTAAGGAGCGGGTGCACCGTGATAGCAGCCTGGCATTGGCCCAGCAGGCTGTCCTGCCCGACAATGCACTTTTCACCTCTATCCAGTCACTACAGTCCGAATCTGAGGTACCCATGCAGAAGTTGATGAGAACTAGCAGATGGCAAAGCTAGTTTTGTGGGGTGTATCTATTGCCGTGTGTGCCCTGCCCTGGAAAAGGAGAAGATTGGTGTCTCTTTGTAGGGCTTCGAGACAGTGGAATTGTTTGGGAACCTAAGTCAAGAATACTGTGCCTGCTATCTTGCTTATTATATTTCCCTTAAGACAGGAAAGGCAACCTGCATCCTTCCAGGTGCTGCAGAATAAACTCACATCCTCATCATTAACTGTGTTGGCTGCAAGAGCTGGAAAATTCACTGAGGATTGTAAAGAGAGTTTTTATGACACCTCCAGGGCTGCTTTTTATTATTTTTATGGGGAGACTGAGAACACATAGAAACAAATGCAGGCTTACACCTTCTATTACTCACTTTCTGACTAAGAGCTCCAGTCAACACACATTCACAAATTCTGGCTGGTCAGGCTGAGAAGAACCGAGGCAAGATGCCAACCAGTCATTTGCTCTGTGCAGTGTCTCCAATGGACTGCAGTTCCCATACACTTCTATACATTCTAAGAAGGCTTGACCAGTCCTGCATAAGGACTTTCCTTATACAGTACCTCCTGGTATTTTTTTTACTGGAGTAGCATTAACTCAGTCAATTCGCAGGAAACCATCTTTTGTGGGATGGGAAGGGATCCTCTTTGTTATGAGAACTGTATCTTCTTGTGTCTTCTTTGAACTCATCATTTCCACAGGCTGTGCAGGCTGAAATCTTCCATGCCCTGCTTTGAGTAGGTTTCCTGTATTCCATCTTTCATACATACTTCTTAAAACAGAAATGGGCAATCTAGAGGCTGCAGGCAACATCTTCCAGCAGTCCAAGATAATGCAGCCTCAATTCAAGATCAATATTCCCAAATTCCAACACTGTCATTTTGCCCAATTTTTTGAGGAGTTCAAGGATAGGAACAGTAGCAATTTGCTTTCGTTTCCAGATGATTCTCACTCATTTACAAAAACATGAAAAAAATAAGTCAAAGATTTTTGGCTATGTATCTTCTAGTGACATCAATGAGTGGCCTCCTGTGGCTCTCAAAAAATCACAAAGTTGAGTTCTTGCCCCAAACCCCTTAGAAGTAGCCCACCCCAATCCTCACAATATCTCTGTTATTGACACACTCGTACAAATTCCAGGCCTTCTGTAGAATCTCTTAGGATTCCCAGTGAATCTCACTGAATCTCTTGCTTTCCTTTTCTCTTTGTAAAGAGTCAACTGTCCAGTTGTAACATCTTCCAGGAAATCCCAAGTGCCTTCCAGGGTTGGGATTTAAGGGAATGGATTAACTTCCAAAATGGGGGAATGGGGGTTCCAGCTCGGCCCACCACGGGTTCAGAGCTAAAGCTGGAGAGTGGTGGGGGGTTCTGCTTTTAGAGATGGGGAGGGAATCCTGTCCCTGCAGAATTAAAATCTCTTCTCTTCTGTCTGCAGCCACACAGTCTGATTGCCAACGTGATTGCTGGCTCCTCGGCACTTGGCTACCAGGCAATCCGTGATGCGCAGGCTTCACGGCATCTGTCTGCGGTCTCTGAGGTGGCATCTGCTTTGCGTTCCTTCTCCCCCCTTCAGTCTACCCAGACAACACATGGGAGTTCCCATGCTGATGGTGCCCAGCTTCGGGGCCCTGGTGCAATGACAGGCTCAGGGTAAGAAGTTGTATACTGGAAAAACACTCAGAGATCAAACATCTCACCAATATTTTATCTGGGATGCTTTGAGGGAGTTGTCTGAGGAGTAATTTTTATGTGATGCTTTTCCTGGTAAAGGTAGAGGGGAGGGAGGACAATGTCATTTTTGCTCTGTAAAAAAAGATGTGAGCATTTTTAGGCCTTTAATTCTCCCTTCCTCCTACAGTGTCTAGATTTTTCTTATGACTGAAGCAGCATAAAGTTGGTCACTTCTCCAAGGCTTCACAAAAGTCTGCTTTGCCTTCTGAACATGTGTTTTGCAGTCCCATTCTGGATGGTGTGTAATCATGAGCCCATGATTGTGTACCCAGCTAGAATAGAGCTGCAAAGCACACATACGATTGATAAAAAGTTGATTGATTTAAGACACGAGTGCTGGAAGCGGGGACGTGCCTTCTGAACATAAGGGTTTTTTTTCTAACACTACATCTTGATTCTTTTCTTCACATTGGCTGCAGGGTGGATGCCAGGACAGCAAGCTCTGGCAGCAGTGCTTGGGAAGGTCAGCTCCAGAGCCTAATTCTTTCAGAATATGCCTCTACCGAGATGAGTCTGCATGCTCTCTACATGCATGAGGTAAGCTGACCATAATGAACTCTGCCAGGTGGGTGCTTGGGTGGGGGAAGGGAGGAAGGCAAGGGAAATGACAGTGGTGTGAAGATGTCATCATAGAGATGCCGCCACTTGTGAGCTTGCATAAGGCATTGGGGCACAAATATGTAATATTAATATGTAAATGTGTTGTGTAAGTCTGCAGTATGTTAACATGTAGTGGTATTTGCGTGTTTTATTTATTCATTTGTAAGTCACAATATCCTGCTGCAGTCATAAATAGACTTGGTGGCTCACAACATGTAACAAAACAATGCATAATAATAAAAATAAAAAATACACTTTGCACTTTGACACTTTGGCATCTAGTTTGCTGGAGATGCCACTGACTATGTAAGTCTTGGCTTGAAGCCATAAAGGTCTTTGTATACTAGTGCTGTGTTTTTTAGGCCAAGTGCCTTATTTGGTCTTTGGGTGGTATGCTGGGAGCTGCATTGCAAAAAGGAAATGGAGGCAGAACAAGGAAAGATGTTTGGTGAGGACATAAACTATATGGGATTTACTTTACATTTAATTTTAAAAATTAGCTTCAGCACAATCTATATTGTTACTAGGGCTGTGCAGTACTTTGGATTCATCTGGGAAGTGTGCTTCAGAATGCATGGGAGCATGAATGCAACATCTGGATTCCAACTCATTTATAACAGCCACATCTGTTTCCAGGATTCCGAACTGCTTCAGGAAAGCTTCTGCTGCAGCTATCTGATCCTGCACCCAAGTGTGGCTGCTTCAGTGAGTCACAGATGGGCGTTCAATCATGCTCTCAAATGTTCCAAAGCACCTCTTCTCAGTTATAGCCAAATCATTGCACAGCTCTGATGGCTACTACTCATGTATTTAAATAACTTTTCTCATTTCACTTCTGCAACTTTTGGAACTATATCCAAGTTTTTGGTAGGCTGCTTATGTAGCCCTGGGCATACATTGTGGGTTCTGCTGTAGACTTACATAGCCTGACAGATCCTGGCATAGGGGATTACATTTGCATTGTCCTGAAGTATCAAACTGAACTCAGAACAGTGATCTGAGAAATAGAATACACATCATAAGAGGAAGGATCATATTTGAAAAACTTCAGGCAAAACTGCATCATACAGTGATGCTAGGTGCATTTCCATTTGCATTTTAGAAAACGGGATATAACTCAGCCTTCCGTACGTACAGGTGGGAACTCAACACATCTATGTAGGGCTGCGGGGCGTGAACAACTAACTTCAGGTCTGGAACTAGATTCACTTGGGACACCTCAATGGGTCTCTGCTTGGCTGAACATAGCCCTCTGTTGTCTATTAACTCGTTTTCCCAGCTGCACAAGCAACATGCCCAGTTGGACCTTGAGCGACACTTGTGGCACCGGCGGGAGAGTGATGAGAGTGGCGAGAGTGCCCAGGAAGAGCCAGAGGCCCAGAGGAGCACCCCTAGCAGCACTATGCCTCGCTCAGCCAGCTATCCTTTTGCCTCACCACGCCAAGTGGGTGATGAGGCATCTGCTCTGCAGGCAGGCTTCCAGCGCCGTTACGGGGGTGTCTCAGGTATGTATGAAGGGCAGTAAATCCATGGTTATTCTGCATTCTTCAGTCAAGAGGGCTGAAACCGCTTCTGAATAAGTCACAGCTGAAAATGATCACACAGTGCAATGAACCATGATTTGCAGACCACAGTGAGTAGGACTTGCATAAACACAGTTGTTTATCAATTACGTTATGGCCTTACTCTTTCTTTGCTCCCAGATTTCTAAAGGTAGGAATTTTAAATGCTAAATCCTATAGAGGATTTCTTTATACCTAATGATATGGCCAGTACATCAAATAGAAGATGCAGACCTTGCCATGAGCTGAGGCTGCCCTAAGACTCCTTGTCAGCTGCTCAGCTTTTGTTCCTTGTTAACAATTGTGAACTATAGGTGGATATGATCAGGTACAGAATACTAGCCCAAGAGCATCAAGAGTACCATCATAAGCTTGAAAAGTTCCCCAAACCATTTCACCTCTATTGCTTCTGTTGCTGAAAGCACATTTTTTTCCTGTAATTTTTACTCTTATTTTCTCTTCTCAATGCAATGCTTTCTTCAAGCAAGTGGTGTGTTCCATTCTGTTTCCTTCTGTCCTTCTATAGACCCTGGCCCAGTGAATAGGGCTCCATCACATTTTGCTCGGCTGCCACTTGGGGGCTGGGCAGAAGATGGCCAAGCTGCTCGACACCCAGAGCCTGTCCCAGAAGAGAGCTCAGAAGATGAGTTGCCACCTCAGTTACACAAGGTGCAGCCTGTTTTATGCCTTGGCATTAGCAGTGGGTGGGGTGTGTGAGCTGCCAAACAGAAGGAATCTCCCATATCTTAAATGAGGAGTAATTGGGGGCATTAACAGGAGAGTCAAGGATGGCAAAATGGCTGGCATGGCCATATGTCAAAGCCCAGCCCCCTGTTGACATGCATCCTACACATCCCCATGTTCTTGAAAAGGAGTGATGCTTCAGTTGCCTGGTTGCACCTGGCAATTTCACATAACTGAAGACACACACATCCCCCTGTGGTAGTGCTGCATGTTGCTACCAAGAACTGTCTGGTCAAGGAATAAATTAACTGATTTTGAGGTAGATACTAAATTGGGTGTGCCATCAAACAAGGGCATGTATACTAGGTTTTGTTTCTGACTAAATGGGTGTCTTTCCTGTCAAGATAACTGCCTTTGTCTTAAACAATTCTCTCCCCCCTCCAGGTGTAACTATGAAGGCTGAAGATCCAAGGGGGTTCCAGATTTTGGGCCTGTCTCAGCTGGTGGAGCAGTGGGTTACCCTGCCCTAGAAAATATGGGTTAGCTCAAGTATCCGTGGCCTTGACATCAGAATCCAAGGGTAAACGATGTGATGATGTCAGTGGTGCCTTTGGGGTGGGCAGAACTCTATCGAGACATGCATCATGGCGGTGACACATTAGCTGTGCATAGGCTGGATGTGTGTGTGTTTACATATATTGTCTGTATCTACATATGTGTTGTCCGTGTTGGAGAACCATCCAAGACCTGCACAGAATGCCACAGCACACAAGAGACTGGAGAGACAAGCAATGCTCACCCTGCCTGAAATGTTCATCAGTTGGGAAGAGGACCTGCTTGTGGATCCTGTTCAGCAGCCAGAAGAGCTGCTCCATTGTCTAGACTGCAACATGATTAAAGATGCAATCAGGATGTAGATTTGGACTCAGGAAAAGAAGGGCTATGAGAGATTATTTTTGTAACAAGAATTGAGGGCCAGGCTTCCTCCACTGACAGAGCCTGACTCAGCTGAAAGGGTCACATACAACAAGGGAGGGTATCATCTTCTGCTTTTCCATTCCAGTTTGAACATTGATGCCAGACCGGAAGAAAGAAGTACCCTTGCGGTGCCATCACTTGTATCACAGGATTTGCCTTCCTATGGGCACAATTGATTTCACATTACTTGGGGGCCATATTCATTTCGTTTCCTGGCCCCATATCAGATCACAGGTTTATCATGGTAATGCTTACCAGAGTTTGCCTGAGCCAAGATCTGAAGTGAACGAAGTCAGCTTTACTAAATAATGCCCAGCCTAAAAGCCTTGAAAGAAACTGCTCCAAAAGCCCTTGGTTCTCCTGCTGAGACTCAGAATCAAGAGTGAGACTTTGTACCATGCTCTGTGTAAGTGCGTGCGTGTGTGCGCGTGCGTGTGTGTGCGCAGGTGTGTGTGAGAGAGAGAGATGGGTGGAGGATACCAATGCTTATCAGAGGCACGACAGGCATATCATATTTAAGTAATTTCATAATTCCGATACCCTGCTTGGCTTTTCCAAATTGGTGCTGCCCCATTTGTGATTTTCTTTCTTTCTTTTTTTTTTCCTTTGGGTGCCTTGATGGTAATTATCCAGCTCTCATGGAAATGCCGGGTTTTGTATGCCAAAAAAAAAAGCTATCTTAAAAACTCAAGAAGGGATAAGTTTTATGTTTTTACGAAAAGAGTCCATTAGACCCACCATTCACTTGATAAAGCCCTATTTCAAACTCTCTACAGAAACACCAGTTTTCCATTCTTGCCCTTGGTCTTCTGTCCTTTTTGTATTATTTGTAGGCTAACGGGGCCTAGTTAAGTAGCAGGAACTATTGTGGTTTCTTTAAAAAAACCACTAAAAATTATTTCTGGATTTGTTTCTGGAGAGCCCATAGTCACATATTTTAAACACTTGTTAGCATCTAAGGCAGGGCTTTCCAAAGGTTTTGCGTGGCGACACACCAACCGCCATTGGTGTCTCGCTGCGGGAAAACCCGGAAGTGCCGCCATTGCGGCAGCGCGCAAAAACCCGGAAGCACTGCTGCCGCTTTCGGTTTTTGCACGACGCCGTTGGTGTGTCGCCATGGGAAAACCCGGAAGCGCTGATGATGATCAGCGCTTCTGGGTTGTGTGGCGACACACCAGACTGTGTGTGGCGACACACAGTTTGGGAAGCTCTGATCTAAGGTAATCATCACTCACAGTGGCTACCTTGTGTGAGAAAAGTAAGTTATCACAGACAATATACTCTGTTTTTGTTGTCACAGGCTAGGTTGTGCATGATTTTGGTACTTAAGGCTGGCTTTTCCGGGGATGTTTCGTGTTTGGGAAAGCAAGACCTATGTTCTTCCCTGTTTTTTTTTAAAGGAAAACAAAACCAGATTATGTATCCTCCATATCTACAGGCTTGATTTCAGTTCATGGCTCAGTGTTTTCCTGTAGTCATCATGATTTCTCTCCCAGTAACTTTATCAAGGTGGGGAAAAGTTGGTGAGCTACAACCGCAGGGTGTTGTCTGCCAAGAATTAAAACATTTAATAGCTACCCTCCAGATGCTGTTTTCTGGGGTGATGGAAGTTGTAGTCCAAGATGTCTGGAGCAGGACCGCCAATGACCTGTAAGGTGCCTTTGTGCAAAAAGTTTTTTGCTGCCAGAGCATCCAGTCATGTCACATGGCAGCTGTAGTTTCCCAGCACTTCATTCTCCATTTTCTTCTACAGCCCAGACGCGGAGAGTAATAACCGGACAGACTTCTTCCCCCAACCTGATGGCCTGCAATGTGGCACTGGGATGCTACCATTCCCATCATCCCCCCCTCCCGTGTCATGGTGCCTTTGTGCAATGCACAGCTTGCACACCTGCTTGCGGCGGCCCTGGTCTGTGGTGCTCCACGTTGGGGCAGGATGGTTTAAAACTACAGATAGAGCTAGGTACGCCTACTCCTTACTAGTATATGGAGGAATTCATCAATACTGACATATCTCCAGGACTGTTGAAAGCAGAATCACTTGCAGATTGCTGCTTTGAACTGTGCTGGTCAAGTACGGGCTCCTCCTCAGCATCCGTCTTGACGTAGCTTAGCCAGAAGGATAGATGTGGGAGGCAGTCCTAGCAGTCAGGCATTCTTCTTACCTTTGCCCCATCTGCATCTGCATGGAATGGCCACCTTCTACCTCCACTTTTATTTGTGGCATTAGGGAGGCCAGGCTGTATGTGAACAATGCAAGTGGTTTGTAAAGCAGAGCTGATTGTCCAGCATCCTGTACAGTGCCGTATCTACTGAATAAAGGAGGTGTGGTGTTCTCTTCTTTGACGGCTCTGGCCATTTGTGTGGGATTATCCATTACGGCCAAGTTTACATTAGAAATTGAAGGAAAAGAGGGTTATTTTTAGCCACCTGCAAGGGCTAAATTTTACCCAGGATTTCAGGCTCACCGTATCATGCCAATTTAAATGCTATCTTAAATCACTTTAACCATATATTTGAAATAGCGGCATTCATTTTGTGTTCACTGGACACAGCAAGTGGGAGTGCCTAGGTCAAGTACATTAGGTATCCTGCTCCATGCACTTTTTCTCAAAGGTGTGCCTCTCAGCATAAAGCCACTGCCTCTTAATGCTGGCTACTTGCAGAATGAACCAAGCTGAATCCCAGATTGTACGTCATCAATTTTGAGACATTATTAAGACGTGATTCTTCATTTAATTGTTCCGTGTTGAGATACAACACTTGCACAAGTTAGAAGGTCAAAAAGCACATCAATTTTATTAAAGCTTATTAAGTTGGAACGCCATTTCTGGAAACCAAGAGTGATTTTGGTGCTAATTGACTACATAGGCTACATGTACTATCTGTGAGGTGCTCCGCTCCGAAGTCCTAGAAACGCTTTATCTTAAGCAAACTCACAGGCACGAGGTTGCTAAGAACTAAAGGTTTATTCCGGTACATGAAGGTTAGCACGAAAGAAAGACTTGAATGAGTTGCTATACTAAAGGTTGGCAGTTTTAAGCATTTCCCCCCCCCCCCGAGTCCTGGCCCCTCCCCAAGGTTCGTATTCATGTTGCAGTCAGGTAGCTGGGGTCTCAGACAGTCAGCTCTGTGGATGTGTACTTCGATCTCACAGGTTGCTGCCAATGGGGTTCTTCCTGGCTGGTTGTCTCTTGCGCGGTGGCGTCTTCACTCCCCCCAATCCACATAGCTGCCTGCTTTGATGACAGGACTCTGCCGGAGTCCTGACACTATCGCAGAACTAGTATTGTACAAAGAATATAGCACAGTCTGGATTGTAATTGTAAATGTTACATTCAGAGCTGTGTGTTACCAGAATGCTGGGGCTATTCTTTATATAGGCAGATGTACAATTGTTTGTTTAGTTACTAAACTTTAGTATATGTTGAATTTTAGTTTTTTATGTAATCACATGAAGGGGAAAGATGGTGAAATACATCCATGTTGAATGGATTGGCACAATAGCTGCACACTGTGGGGATATTTTAGAATTGAATATTAGCCCTAATTTCCAGCTCTGTATCTACTCTGAATATTTAGAACAACTTCGGGAGCAAGTCCAAATAGGGCCGGGTTGTAAAAACAAAGGAATGTAATTATTTTTGGGTGGGGGGATGTATAGAGGTACTTACACCTTTCAATTTTTTGCTCTGCCTTTTTTCCCCCTGGAATTAGGGGTATGATATGTGGCTCAGCGGGTAAGACACCAGGCTTGTCGATCGGAATTTGCTTTTTGGGGTGCCTTTTTGTTTGTTTCTGTACCTCTTTAGAGCAAATCATAGCAGAAAGAGAGTACAAACTATGGATACCATGGATGCCACAAAATAGGAACTGGGAGCTGTATGCAATACAGCAATACGTTTATGAGGCATGCCCTGCAAATTAAGCCAAGGATCTTGAAGTTCATCAAATCAACATAACTATTTTAGTTACTATGTTGAAATACAAGATGAGCCCATTTTCATATATAATGAAACCAAGACTTCACCTCATTTGTAAGGGGGGGGGAACCCTATAAACACTGAGCCCCCTGAGACTGAAGCCCATGTTACATGTGTGTGCCCTGGATCCAACAGAATTTTCAGAAGTGCCAGCACATACCCAAAGTTTACCATCTTTGGAAGAAAGTCACTGAAGAGGGTTTTGTGGTACAAGTTTCATTGCCACGTATCTACAAGCTGTTAGTATTGAGAGATTCATATCGTTGGGGGAATTGAAATTGAAATTGAAATAATAAATAAATAAATTCCATAGTAAATAGCACCATAGGATTTCTTGTAGAAGGCAAGGATCCTTTTGCTGTTTTTTCAGACATTTCCAGCTATGCAGGTGACTGAAAATGACAACCTAGGCTAGCGCTCTCTTGGTGTATATAGCAGGACAAATTAAGTCATCTTCCTTTTATTTCTTCTTCCTTAAAAGTCCAAATGTATGGAATTACATATGATCCTTTGGCATGGTTAGACCCATAATGCCAGCACATTCGGCCTCTTAAAACGTGCTTCTCCTAAGCATGCTTAACTAGGTTTCAAAAATCTGGTTGATTAGCAGATGGAAGCAAGGGGAGGAAGTTTCGGTGTCTCTTTGCTGCTCTCTAGTGGTGGTTTGGATTTTTTGCAGCCAGGGTTGTTCGAAGGGCATGGTCAAAAAAGTCAAGATGGCAGCTGTGACGATGTAATAGAAGCTTTGCCTGCTTTTTACCATGTGTGCAACACACACAAAAAACTGGCAAAGGTTCAATCATGCCATTAGGGCTGCCATCCCGACTTTACCAGTCAGGATGGCAGGGTATTTACCATACCCTGCGAATGTCCCTGTTTGCAGCCCATATATGGTATCCCTACTCTCTGTATGTTCAAACGTAAATGTTCTTTCATCAGTATTTTAGAGCTGAAATTGGGCCCTTGGCTCAGTTAAGTAAGGAACAGTATATAGCAGCTGGGCATGAATCACATAAATATTTTCATCTTCCACCAATGATCTCAGCCTGGGCACGCAGGACGTACCGTAATCTCATTTTATCTTCACAACCACCTTGAACTTAAGCTCACACGGTTTCCGTAGTTTAAACTTGTGCTGCTATGAACGTTTACTTTATGGAATAAGTCTGAGTTCAATGCAACTCATGCCTGAATACGCAAATTTCTCTAGATCGTGCTAACTCTGGTCATTAAACCGTGCTACTTCTTAAAATTTGACGTGCTTGTTTTTTATTAAACGGGAGCAACGGGAAGGGGGCAGGCGGGAGCCGGAATTGGTCCATTATTAAAACGGCGGGTAGGATCTGCATTCATGTCTTTCACTGACCACTCATTTTCAGTCGAAAAGCGACAGAAATGAAACAGCACGCGGGAGCCTCGATCATTTGTTTGAGAAGGGAAAGGGCGGCAGCTAAGACCCAGGGGGAGACTGCTAGCAAGTAGTGTACGTGGGCGGTGTTTAGGCCCGGGAGAAGCCAGCACGGCCTGCCGCGGCTTCTGCTGCGCTGTGGAGACGCGCTGCGCCGGACGGGACTCGTGCAAGCAAGTGGACGTTACCCGGTAGGCATTTGAAAATCACTGGGGCTGGGTGGGCTAAAGCAGAAGCGCCTGAGTCCCTTTGCCGGCTAGCAGGACTGGGGCGAGGTGAGTGGTCGAATCGCCTCTCCGCTTAGCTCTCCCCAACTTCTCACTGCGCCTGGACGACGCGCAACCCATCTGCGGCATAGAGCCGGGGGGCAGCCTTTCCATCTGCTCAGCTGACCGGAGATCCTCGCCTCCGATTCCCCGCACTGCACTCCCTGGGTTGATTCCTTGCTTTCTCAGTAGATTCCACGCCAGCCCTTTCTCCCGATTGCGGGACCCGCACGAGGTATCGGATAGAGTACTTTCAGATCAGCCAGAGTGCAGTTGGCCGGGATGGCTGCGGATGATGGGAGGTGGAGTCCAGCACTTCTCGAGCACAGCGAAGCATCGCTGCGATAAGGATGCAGAGCGTGCCATTTCCCTCTGCTCCACCTAGTACCAAGGGTTTTTATTTTCCTAATCCGGTGGAACAGCACCAGACTGGACTGAAAACGCTGGTCAAACAGCTATTGCAGCACTAGCGGAAGACTGGAAGGCGGCGTGCGGGGAGCAGGCTTGTTTGGAGTCCTGCGCCTGTCACCATAACCCACGTGGCCTGGGCTGTTGCTCCGGCTGTTAGGCTCAGCCTTGGGCTCCCGGGAGCGTCCTTGGTCGAGTCACCATTTTCTCTGTGAAAGTTCACAGGCCTTGGAGAAACAGCTGATGGCTGTTGTGGGGATGGCCTTGAGGAAGACTGCGGGGCACTGGTCTGCGCGTTGCCTGTAAACCCCGTGCAAAGTGTAGTCATGACAACATAATATTCAAGTACTATTTAAATGTTGTCTGAAAGGACACAGTGAAACAACGGGGAGGAGCAATACCTAGATAGGCACTCAGGAAGGCATAAGAATATCAGTCTTGTAAGCAGAAGCAAGATCATGTTTCTAACCCTGAAAAGAGGATATTGAGGCAAAACAGCAGAATCCTAATTGGGCAAGAAATTCAGGCAATGGGAAACCTAGCCTCATGAAGTCAGTGAGAAGTCAAAAGAGATGCAAAGGACTCGGAGTCAGGGACAAGCTTCCTGAGCCCTGGTGGCACAATATACTTCACGTCTACTCCAAAGCAACACCCACACAAGTTTATTAAGAAAATTCCTTTCCTGTCCAATAACAGAAGCACTTTCTGCAGTTCCCAGAAGTTCTTCCCATCAGGTGCTCACCAAATGTCTTCACTGCATCTCTCAAAATTCCTCAGAAGCTTGGCCTCTATTGCAGGTTGGGGATCATACACATAACATTGATCGATTATGTGCCATCAAGTCTGTGTCGACTCTTAGCGATCACATGGATAGATCTTCTCCATGACGATCTGTCCCTAACCTGGCCCTTCAGGTCTTCCAACGTGCACCCATTGCCACTGTAACTGAGTCTATCCACCTTGCTGCTGGTTGTCCTCTTTCCTTCCGCCTTACCCAGCATTAGAGTCTTCTCCAGAGAGCTGGGTCTTCACATAATATGAGCCAGTTTGGTCCAGTGGTGAAGGTGCTGGGCTAGAAACCAGGAGACTGAAAGTTCTAGTCCCGCCTTAGGCAGGAAAGCCGGCTGGGTGACCTTCGGCCAGTCTCTCTCTCTCTCTCTCAGCCCTAGGAAGGAGCCAATGGCAAACCAGGAGACTGAGAGTTCTAGTCCCGCCTTAGGCAGGAAAGCTGGCTGGGTGACCTGGGGCCAGTCACTCTCTCTCAGCCCAACTCACCTCACAAGGTGGTTGTTGTGGGGAAAATAGGAGGTATTAGATATGTTCACTGCCTTGAGTTATTTATAAAAAATAATAAAGGGATAAAAATTAAATAAATAAAAATAAATGTGTCTGAAGTAGGATAATTTGAGCCTGGTCAATACATATACAATACCTAAAGATGATGATGATGATGATGATGATATAATAAAAAAAATAAGATAGCATCTAAAACAAATGTAGATAACCACCGAGTGAAACCCATGGCTGTGTAGATTTATATGCCAGTATAGCTGTGCTCGTGATGTGATTTTGGGGTGACTGGGCTGCTGCCTTATTTTTGTTAGCTGTTGCTGAGGGATGTGTTTTTTTAATTATAGTTTGATTATTTATGTTTTTAATCCTATTATTGTAAACTACCTGGAGTCTTGGGAGATAGGTGGTATATATGTAATGAATAAATGAAATAAATATTCACATCTGCATTTCTGTTACAAGTCGGAGAGAACTTGGCATGCCAGTGGGGTTGAAGTTCTATGTAATGAGTCTGAATTTGTTTCCTAATTTCTCCCTCTGCTTCTTTTATTGGTGTCTCTGCAGCTTCTCACCCAGCAGGATGGTGGTGTTACAGGGCTATTGTGGGGGAAATGAGTCCCTGGCACAGGCGTGGACTCAAGAGGGGCTCTCCCCTTGCTTCTACTTCACGCTGGTGCCTGCAGTGCTACTCAGTGTCTGTCTCCTGTTGGGTGCCCTACAGTACACCTGTTATGCTCAGTTCAGCCGCACCATGGAACCAAAGTATATCCCCCGCTCCCGTCTGTACTATACCCAAATCCTGGTCTCTCTGCTCCTCACCCTGATGCCCTTCTGCACTTTTCTGTGGCAAGTGCTGGGCGTGCAAGAACTTCATGGATATATGGTGCTGAATGCCTGCTTGTCAGCCATGAGCTGGGCTACCTCAATTGGGCTGCTGCACTTGGAACGCACCAGGGTGATGGTGCAGGATCGGATCAGGGGCCACGGAGCGATCCTTCTCCTCTACTGGGCTCTAGCTTTTGCTTCTGAGAATATGGCCTTCATCTCTTGGAACAGCCCACTCTGGTGGTGGGAATTAAAAGACACCAACCAAAAGGTAGGATAAGTCAGTGATAAGGTCATGGGGATCTTGTGGTATGGGAAGATGGTACGGTTTCTCTGGCAGTAAGTGAACCTAACTTTTGTGCCTTGCACAGCATGATTTACAGCAGGGGCCAGTGGCAAAGAGCGTTGGAAGCTGTTCATCTTGGAAAACATATGTTCTCTACTATTAATTTATAACTCAGCCTTATGTGTGAACTAAGCCTTCAGGCCTTTTCAACAAACCATGGTTCAAGCTGTGACTCAGTAAATGTATGAACCCAACCCATCTGAATCATAGTTCATGTTAGTAATCAGAAAACTGATTTCATGTGCAGCACTAAGTTATAAGAATGAATTATATTGAACAAATGGCAGTAACCTATTCTGAAAGTAGAATAAATATTTTTTTAGTCAATAATGAGTTGCTTACTTGATCCTTCCTGGATGTAGGTAGAACTGAGTTGCCATAGGCAAGGCTTTGTAACTTTAAAGTTCAAATGAAGAGAGAAAAATCAGAAATGATTTGGTATGAAGACATGTTGATTGAGACATGTTGATACGATGTCCCACAGGCTGCCTTAAATATACGGAGCCATTGTCACTGATATAAATGTCAATTTTGGTGTAAGGTGCATTTTAGTTGTATTATAATTAATATGGGGTAGGGGGAATAGGTTTTTTTTCCAGCTAGTGGAGACTTTTGATCTGCCAGGCAATTGAAGACATCCTGTACCAGAGACAGATGCTCTCTTTTTTTAAGTTTGAGACTTATGAGAGATTATTTATAGGCTGAAATTTTATAGAAAAGAAATTATAGAGGGAGAGGGGCTAGCTTTGAGTGAATCTGCAAGAACTTGCCGCTGGTGCAAGCCATTGCTTGTCCTTTTTTCCCTTTCAACTTGCTCATGGCAGCACGTTTTTGCTGAATCATCGTTGCTTAACAGTTTCACAGGAGGGCAAGGAGGGCAGGCCACTTTCTCATTTACATGCTGATAGAAGGGGAAGAGTCTTTTTGCCAATTCCCTATCCTAGCAGGTCTAGCCACAAGTTGAGTTCCCATTTCTTTGTCCTAGCAAGAATAAACAAGAGATGAGGGCCTGCCTCCGCCTCTCCTCCCCTCTAGAAATACCGAGAGACAAAAGGGCATCTCTCCGAAGATCAGGTTGCCTGGCCCTAAAACTTGAAAAACCAGACAGGATGTGATTCCATCTGTAGTGCACATTCTTTGCTTAAAAGCATATCTCTGGTTTATTAATGAGTTGCCCATCGCTTCCTTCCCATGTTTGTGACCCCTGCTCTTGACTGCACATCACAGATTAAACACTTCATGTCGGGTTCACAATCTGGTTGTCTACACATTATAGCATTTCCGTTATCAGAGATGGTAGGAAGTTGGAGTCCAAGAATGTTCTCCTAACTTGCATCTGTTACTAAACCTCAGGCCAACCTCAGGCTTGTTTCCCTGAGTAGGCAGCTATGCCACTCCATACAGCCACTTAAAAGTGTGGGAACTTGGGCCTAACTAGTTCTGATGGGTCCCCACATTAATTGGTAAGGGTTGGTAGAGCTGGAGTAGTGGCTGTTGGCTTCTTGTCCCATTGCATATTGTGTGAGGTTAAGGCACAATGACCATATTTTCTTGGAAAAAATAAAGGAAAAACCTGAAAAAGGGGCAAATCTGAAAGAGGTTCATAAGGATAAAAAAAAATATTGTTTGTGTTTATAACTTTGCTTTACAAAGGAAAATTCAAGAGCAAAACCAAAAAAATCCCTCAAGACCTGGCTATGTCATCTGGCCTGGGGGTCTCAGGGAACCGGTAAAATCTTGAGGTGGCTCCCTTGCTGATCTAATCTCTTGTGTGTTTTATGCTTTTTTAAACTTTTTAATCTGATTGTTTTTGACATGTTTATTGTTTTTTATATTTTTTTGCTATACGCCGCCCAGAGTCACTTCTTGTGAGATGGGTGGCCGTATAAATTTGGTAAATAAATAAAATAATTAAATTAAATAATTGAATTAAATAAATCTAAAGGACAGGTTTCTGAAATAAAGGGCGTCTGATCACTGTAGGTTGAGGATACCCTAGTACAAGGGTCGGAAATGGCGGCTCGCGAGCCAGATGCGGCTCTTTGGCCCCTTGAGTGTGGCTCTTCCGCAGCTGAACTCACCCCCGCCCCTCCCACGCGATTGGCCCCCGCCCGCAAACCCCGCCCCCTGGCTCTCGCACTGAGCGAGGCCCGGCGCGGCAGGGAGGCGCTGCTGGCCCGGGACGCGGCGCTGTCGGAGGCGGCGCAGGAGCGGCTACAGGGGCTGCTGCGGCTGGAGATGGCGCTGCTCCGCGGCATCCAGGTGCTGGGCGCGGGCCCGGGACGCGAGCGGCAAGGCGGCGCAGGGGGCCTGGCTGGGGCGGTGGCCAGGTTTTGAGCCGGGCAGAGCGGAGAAGTTGCCCGCGGCAGCCGCTCTAGGAGCCGGCCAACCTCCACCGCTGGTTCCCAGTGCTTCCCCTTGGACAGGGAGTTCCCTCCCGCCGCCCCCCTCGGAGAGACAGGCCTGAAGGGGCGCAGAGGCCGGAGAGGGAGCCCCTCCGTCTCCCCTTCTCTCCCTGCCTCGCCCGCCCGCAGGGAAGGAGACGCGGTCCCGCCCGGTGAAGAGGGCGCAGCCTTCCGCTCTCCCGCGCCCCAGGTTTTGAGCCGGACAGAGCAGAGAAGTTGCCCGCGGCAGCCGCTCTAGGAGCCGGCCAACCTCCGCCGCTGGTTCCCAGCGCTTCCCCTTGGCGCGGGTCCCGCCCGGTGAAGAGGGCGCAGCCTTCCGCTCTCCCGCGCCCCAGGTTTTGAGCCGGGCAGAGCGGAGAAGTTGCCCGCGGCAGCCGCTCTAGGAGCCGGCCAACCTCCGCCGCTGGTTCCCAGCGCTTCCCTTGGACAGGGAGTTCCCTCCCGCCGCCCCCCTCGGAGAGACGGGCCTGAAAGGGCGCAATACTGTGTTGCCTGGGGGCCCCAAGTGTGTTGCGCAAGAATGCAGAAGCACTGATGCCGCACCAGTACACTGGCGGCGGCGGGCCATCAGCGCTTCCGGTTTCCAGAAGCGCCGCCGCCAGCTCGCAAAAAAGCCTCGGATCACTGCAAAAAGTGACGGGGGGGGGGGCGCCCAGGGGTGGAAAATATCCGCGCCGATGAGCTGTGCGGCCGGGAGGTGGAGGCGCACCTCCTCCCCGCCGCACAGTTGATCGGCATGGATATTTTCCACCCCAGGGCACCCTCCCCACCGTCACTTTTTGCAGTGATCCTACAGCGGCTGCCGCGGGCAACTTCTCTGCTCTGGCTCAAAATCTGGGGCGCGGGAGAACGGAAGGCTGCGCCCTCTTCACCGGGCGGGACCTTCCCTGCGGGCGGGCGAGGCAGGGAGAGAAGGGGAGTCGGAGGGGCTCCCTCTCCGGCCTCTGCGCCCCTTCAGGCCCGTCTCTCCGAGGGGGGCGGCGGGAGGGAACTCCCTGTCCAAGGGGAAGCGCTGGGAACCAGCGGCGGAGGTTGGCCGGCTCCTAGAGCGGCTGCCGCGGGCAACTTCTCTGCTCTGCCCGGCTCAAAACCTGGGGCGCGGGAGAGCGGAAGGCTGCGCCCTCTTCACCGGGCGGGACCCGCGCCAAGGGGAAGTGCTGGGAACCAGCGGCGGAGGTTGGCCGGCTCCTAGAGCGGCTGCCGCGGGCAACTTCTCTACTCTGTCCAGCTCAAAATCTGGGGCGCGGGAGAGCGGAAGGCTGCGCCCTCTTCACCGGGCGGGACCTTCCCTGCAGGCGGGCGAGGCAGGGAGAGAAGGGGAGACGGAGGGGCTTCCTCTCCGGCCTCTGCGTCCCTTCAGGCCAGTCTCTCCGAGGGGGGCGGCGGGAGGGAACTCCCTGTCCAAGGGGAAGCGCTGGGAACCAGCGGCGGAGGTTGGCCGGCTCCTAGAGCGGCTGCCGCGGGCAACTTCTCTGCTCTGCCCGGCTCAAAACCTGGGGCGCGGGAGAGCGGAAGGCTGCGCCCTCTTCACCGGGCGGGACCCGCGCCAAGGGGAAGTGCTGGGAACCAGCGGCGGAGGTTGGCCGGCTCCTAGAGCGGCTGCCGCGGGCAACTTCTCTACTCTGTCCAGCTCAAAATCTGGGGCGCGGGAGAGCGGAAGGCTGCGCCCTCTTCACCGGGCGGGACCTTCCCTGCAGGCGGGCAAGGCAGGGAGAGAAGGGGAGACGGAGGGGCTCCCTCTCCGGCCTCTGCGTCCCTTCAGGCCAGTCTCTCCGAGGGGGGCGGCGGGAGGGAACTCCCTGTCCAAGGGGAAGCGCTGGGAACCAGCGGCGGAGGTTGGCCGGCTCCTAGAGCGGCTGCCGCGGGCAACTTCTCCGCTCTGCCCGGCTCAAAACCTGGGGCGCGGGAGAGCGGAAGGCTGCGCCCTCTTCACCGGGCGGGACCCGTGCCTCTAGGAGCCGGCCAACCTCCGCTGCTGGTTCCCAGCGCTTCCCCTTGGCGCGGGTCCCGCCCGGTGGAGAGGGCGCAGCCTTCCGCTCTCCCGCACCCGTCCTGCCGGCCGGAGGGTGGCAGCTCTTTCTCCGCCACTCCCGGTGGGGCGGCCGGGCTGGGTTCGCGGTGCCGCTGGCTGCGCTCCCTCCCTCCGTGAGCCCTCCGTGAGCCCCCCGCCCCCTTCCACGTGATTGGCTCCCGCCCGCAAACCCCGCCCCCTTCCACGCGATTGGTCACGCCCGCAAACCCCGCCCCCTTCAATGCGATTGGCCCCCGCCCGCAAACCCCGCCCCCTGGCTCTCGAGCATTTCAAAATGTGCACGAGCATGCCAAAATGGCTCCCGGGGTAAAAAGTTTGCCGACCCCTGCCCTAGTACAAGTGGCAGCCAAGGAGAAGTAGCAGCAGTCGTAATATTTGGCTTGCACAGGTTGTTGCTGGAGAGCAAATTGCCAGTGAGAGGGTCCCTGGGGTCTCATCCCCCCATCTGTGTCACAGCCCCCACTTAAAAGCTTGCCTCTCCTGCCCCTGATCCCTTCTCTTGCCCTGCCAGCTCGGTCACATGACTGAGCTCTCCTAGAGTCCCCATGCTGCAGTTGCAGGCCTTATGGGACAGGAAGTGGCGTCAAGGAGCAACAGGAAGCACCTTCCACCAGGTAGTGGAATTGAGTGTCTCGGGGTCAGGATTCCCACCAAAGGCTCCCTAAAGCTACTGGGAGGGACTACCTCTGGGATTTGCTACAGAAAATGTGGGGGCTTTTTGTAACTGGTGCAATTCTCTCTATTCCTGGCTACTGTATTAATAAACTAGTGTTTTCAGTGCTTTGACCACTGTTTCGTTGGACCAGTCTTTGGTTGAGTGCTTTAGAGTTTATGTTTGGCCAGTGAAATGCCAGCTTCTCCTCCATTTTACTATGGAATTGGGTGTTAGAGAAGAAGCACTGCCTGGTTTGTAGCCATTGGGGGGGGGGCGGTGGGCGGGAAGAAGGGAAGCTGCTGCTGAAGAGTACCACTGACCTGAGATCCGCTCCCCCAGGTCCAATTCAGCCTGTGGTTCCTGCGTTACATCGGCACCTTCACCCTCTTCGCTTTGGGGATCAAGGCCCCAGGGCTTCCCCGAAAACCCTACATGCTTCTAATTAATGAAGATGAGCGTGACGTGGAAAACCGCCAGGTGAGTCTCTTTTCTCCTATCCAGGATAAATCCTGTTCTGTGTTTGTTTGCTAGGGCTGTGCAGAACTTCAGGTTTGAAGGGAAGAAGTGCTTCAGAGCATGTGGGGGCCCAAATGTAGCTCCCCTTGAGTTCAGTTTAATGTTTAATGAAAGTTTAGTTTAATGCATCTGGAGGGTGCCTACTCCTGTTTACCAGGCTGCTGATCTGGATTGGAGATGGGATTGGGATTAGAAAGACCATGTTGTTACAGAATAAGAACCTTTGCTGGCAACTGAGAGCTGATAGCCTGGTAACTGAGTAGATGCTTGTATGCTGAAGGCCCCAGATTCAATCCCTGCCCCCTTCAGGTAAAACTGACTCAAGCAGAAGAGCCAATGAGGACTTCTGACTGAAACTCTGAAAAGCAAAAGGAAGCTTGGGGAAACTGTGTGGATTCTTCAGCCTTGTCCCACTGTGGAAAGCTCGGGGGCTTTAAATCATGGTTTGTTACAATAAAAATCAAATCATCCCTTACCGCAAGCCATACCAAACAGGGTACCCCATGATGGAGCAGCACCTGCTGAATTTCTCAGAATCATTCAGCTCTACAGGAGCCTCGACTATGGTATTGTATCAGAAATGCCAGGACTTTAAAGAGGAATAAGAATTTATGACATGTAACAGGCTGAGGAAGAAGTGTAAGGCTGTTGTGACATGAACATGCTATGAAGCTAATCCGGTGGCTCTGAGCCAAAATGGTAGCTAATCTACCAGCAGCTCTTTTGTATCTGCTATTCAGAAACTGGCCAGGCTTAATGAGAGAAGGTTGGGGTAATGCCTGCAGGTACTCAAGACTCTTCGTAGGAAGTATGAGTGCTGAGTTTGTAATACATATGTCTAATAAATGCCCATTTATCTACAGAGTTGGAGTAGTGTAATATCTAAGTTTCATATCAAATGAATGCACCCTGGAAAGAAGCAAAATCAGGTTTCGGTCCCTATCTCTTGATGCATTCAGATATTTCGAAACTATTTACTCCAACCCAGTTTACTTCTAGTATTTGTGCTAGACTGGGAAAAAGTGGTTTAAATGTGCTAAGTTTTGTATTTTTATAAAATTTGTGATCAGAGTTATGGAAAAACCAAGAGATAAGTTTGTAGCAAAACGTTGTTTTATTTAAAGCAGAAAACATAGGAACAAACCTTGAATCTTTTTCTTTAGCCAAAGCATGGCATGGATGATTAACATAGCCATTTACATTTTGATAGCAGAGAGCAGAGTGCAGAGGCAGAGAACAAAAGGACAAAAGGCATTTACATTTTTTAAACCTTTACCTGACCATCCAGCATGTGACCAAAACACCTAGGCAACAGATTCCCAATATGGGCAAAGCTCTAACAGCTAATTCTGATTGGTCAGAACTCTCAGACTGGCCGGCACCTGAAGCAAATTAACAATCCTGAGTGGGGGTGAACATGTGCTCCTGAGCCCAAACAGGAAAAAAGTTTTGAGGCCTGGCTTTTTAAAAACTCAGCCACATATTCTACAGACATAAAAAATATATACAACACTAAGGTATGATTGGGAAGGAGAGGGTTTGTTCCTCTCTTCCACATATTCATGCTATTTTAAAAGTAGGGTCCTTCTATACTTTATAGGTAAACATGTTTTTAATAAGTATGTTTTAATATGATAACATGATATTAAACATGATAAACATGCTTTAAAAATAGATACTGTACATGTCTAGTTTGGTCCTGTGATAAAATTTGTAGAACACATTGAAATGTATTATGGGATTCCCTCTGGAAAGAAGAGTGCTACAGTATATAATAATGTTATTTTTTTGATAAGGAGTTTTAGACCTGGTAAAATCTTATTACAGTATAGACCAGTGCTCTTAGAGATTATGTGAGTTGAAATCCAGTAGCAGCTAGAATTTCCCCTCCATTCTGTTGATAAAGCCGATTCTATAGACAAATTTAGTAGATTGTTTCCTTTCATAGTGATATCTAAAACAGAATACTACAAACGTTCCCAGTTCTGCTATATTTTTAATATTTAAGTATTTATTTCTGAGGATAAAAAATAAAATAACCTAGAAGAATGATCTTCAGCAGAGTGTTGTATGGGTATTTCCTTGAGTTGTACTTTGCTGCACTTACATTTAGTGCAATCAACATTTTTTATATCGAAGCTGAGTTATGACATCAGTATAATTTATACAAATCAAACAGACTTCCTTATTTGCATAATTTTACAAGTAAAAGTAATGTTCATCTTTTAAAAATAAAATTGCATTGTCTTCCCATGGAAGACAATGCAATTTTATTTTTAAAAGATGAACATTACTTTTACTTGTAAAATTATGCAAATAACAAAACTGTAGTTTTACATAAAAATAAGCCAAGTTTATCCTGGATGATTATGAACAATGTACTAGTACATGAAGCCTATTCACTCCTCCCATCTCATAGGTTGGTAAGAAAATCCAAGAAAGGGAAAACTTACTATGTTGTACCAGCAGTTCTCTACATTATCCTCAATGCAGACTACTACATGGTTCTCAAAACCATGGTGGTGCTCAAAAAAACAGTACACATGACCTCCTCCCCCAGATGGTACCTGCGGGATTCCAAAATTAAATTTTATTAAATAAAATGTTCAAAATCTCACAAGATCACCTAATCTTACATAACTGCAATCTCATGAGGTCTTGGGCAAGAACATGAAAATCCCACGAGAATCAAGGACTCTGAAATCTTGCAAAATTTGATGAATTTCTAAGATTTTTGGGAAAAAATACTTTTATTGTTATTTTGCAACTGAACCTAGGGTTGGTTGATTGATTGATTGATTTAAAATATTTGTAAGGTTGCCCATCTTAAAACCAGAATTCTGGTCAGCTCACAACCATAATATAAAAACAGTTTCATACAAAAAAAAAAAAAAAACAAACAAACCTGGTACCACACCCAAACTCCCTTGATGCAATGCACATCACTTTCTTCCAACTGCGGCTTCACTCCGTATTGGTTTCAGTATCAGGTCACAAGCAGTCCCTGGGAAGTGTTGTGCTATCCAAAAATAGGACAATAAGTTAGCAATAAACATTGGCCTGATTCAGGTATCACACCAAGTCTATGTTTAACTGTTACTAAATAAATTACAATTTGCTGATTTCACATAGCATGTTGAAAACAAACATAAATTATGTGAAACCATTGTTTGCTAGCTTGTTTGGACCCAACAAAGCAGCTCCTAGGATTGGATGTCACAGCAAACTTTAATCTGATTTGTTTTATCTATATGTATAAACGGGAAGAGTGAAGAAAAGTTAATGTTCTGCATACATCTCTGTGGTATAAGCCAAGAATCCTGGGTTACTCCTATGTATAAATATGGCCACAGTGTTAAATTAGACCTCATGTCTACTCCAGTTGATATTGTACTTTCATTGTTTTAATAATAAGAATACCTGAGACCTAAATACCTAAAAACTTCAGTGGGATAGGTATATTTGTCTGTTGCAACAAAAATTTGAAGATTAACATGTGTTATGGCATTATAAATCTAGTAACTTTTGAAATACTTCCATTGGATTTTTTTAAAATCTATTACTTGTAACTAATCTTTATATATTTAAAAATATAGCAGATGATGTGTGGCTGTTTAGTATCAAATATGTATAAATCTGGATCGGATATTCCCATCTTTCAATTGAGGGATGATTTGAGAATGGCAAGTTTTACAGAAATTACTAGAGACCCAGTACAGTAGAAACATAGAAAGCTGCTACACCAAAATAGATCACTGGTCAATCTAGTTCAGATACTCTAGACTAACTGGCAACAGTTCTCCAGGATTTCAGACCAGAGTCTGTTCCAGCTCTACCTGGAGATGCTGGGATTTAACATGGGACCTTCTGCATACAAGTGACCTTTTCCACTGAGCTACAGCCTTTCCCAGGATTAAGAAGGATTCCACACCATACAGTCAGTTCTGGAAATAGTCAAAGTCAAAAGCTATGTTTGGATATGATACCAGAGGAAGAACAGGCAGTCTGTGGCCACAGGGCCACATGTGGTGGAAAACCTGTAGCATAAGCTCTGTAATAATAGGCTTAACATAGTTTTAAAATAAGAACCCCATTACAAGAAAAAAAAATCCCCTCCAGAAACAAGGAAAAAGCTAATCCCACTTATTTGTATTATATACCTCTCCACTGCAGCCCTTGGACTCCCAAAAATTGCTTTGTGACCCCTGACACACACAGTGAAGAAGAAGATTTAATGAACTTCAAGCTCACATGTTCCCCCCTGGCTAGGAGTAGATGCTTGGAAGCCTCTGCTTTTAGATAATCATGGTTTGTTGTGTCTTTTGTCATAGCAAATTATGTATTAAAGATTAAGCTGTGCTTAGTTTCAAATAAGCTACTTTCAAACCTTCATTTTAAGTTGAACTATTCAAACTAACCAGGGATTATTGCAGCCACAATTATGTGCCTGGGCAATTGTGGCTTGTGGTCTCCTTGGCTGCATAGGAGGAAGAAACAAAAGGGAGGAGCCTCTGAACCCATGGTTCATTGTAACTCATTCCTGCTTATATGTGTGTTAATTTATTAGTTGGCAGGGTTCGTGAACATTGCTCTGGGTAAAGCCTTTGCACTCTGGACTCTTTCTAACTATGTTTTCCTAAATTGCTTTCTGCCCCTGAAGTGAGGTAACTGAAAAACCATGGGATTTTTTGACCATTCCTTATTTCATCTTTCCCTAGCTGATGGTCTCATATAAGTTGGTATCACAGTTCCCAGAATTCCTTTCCAAATGACCAGGATTGCTGCCTAGGATTTTGAAAGTGTAGCCCCAACATTCTGGAAAGTGTACCAGGATGGGAAAGGCTATTCTATGCCTTTTAACAAGAAAAGTCTGTTTTTCTTATCTTACCAAGTCCCTTCCTTTTTCTTACCTGCCAGCTCTTGTCTCTGCCATACTGAACAGGTGCCAACTTTCTCAAGTATTTCCAGGGAACTTGCCCCAAATCTCCTCCCTTCCCATTTACTTACTTCTCTTCTCTTCCTTATCTCAGCCCCTGCTTCCAAATGCCAGACAGAACACCTCCACATGGAAGGATATGGGCCAGAAGATATTCCTCCTCATACAGTACATATGGCCAAAGAGGAACTACCCACTGCAGGGCGTGGTGATATTCTGTCTGATGCTTATGGGGCTGGAGCGTGCCATCAATGTCTTTGTGCCCATCTACTACAAGCATATTGGTAAGAAGAGTGGGCGACTTGCAAGGAGGCATGGTGATGCCTCTAGGGCAGGGCTGGTCAAACGTTTGGCTAGCAGGAGTTGCACTTAATGAAGTGTGGGAAGATTTAAGGCAGTGTTTCTCAATCTCAGCAACTTTAAGATGTGTGGGCTTCAGCTCCCAGAATTCCCCAGCCAGCACTGGCTAGGGAATTCTGGGAGCTGAAGTCCACACATCTTAAAGTTGCCAAGTCTGAGAAACACTGGTTTAAGGGATATAGTGGGTGGGTTGATTATGCGAAATGAGAGGAGCCATGTCATGCACAAGGGCAAACTGGGATTTTTTTCCTGTGAGGGTATGTAGAGTTTTCTTCATTGCTTTTTATAACTGTGCCTATAGCCTATTTTAGGTTCACCCTTCTGATCTGGTCAGAGGGTCAGGGGAGGGAATTCAGGTTGCCCGTTCCTGCGTTGTGGCATAGAATAATCTGTGTCTGGGAGAGTTTTGTAACTAGAGCAAGGAGGATAACAATTTAAGACAGGATTTCTCAACCAGGGTTCCATGAGAAGTCACTAGGGCAGGGCTTTCCAAAGTGCCGCCGCTGGCGACACACCCGGCGGCGGCGGCGGCGACACGCGCGCGCACGGCGGCGGCGCGGGGGGGGCGTGTGGTGGGGCGCGTGCACGGGGGCGGCGCGGGGGCGTGCGGCGGTGTGCGCGCACGGCAACGGCGCGGGGGGGCGTGCGACGGCGTGGGGTGCGGCGGCGCGGGGTGCGTGCGGCGGCACGCGCGTGCATGGCGGCCGCCGTGCACGCACGCGCCGCCGCTTCCGGGTGGTGTGGCGACACACCACGCTGTGTGTGGCGACACTTTTGTGTCGCGACACACAGTTTGGAAAGCTCTGCACTAGGGGTTCCCTGAGAGATCACAATTTATTTTTAAAATTATTTCAAATTTAGGCAACTTCACACTAAAGAGGTAAGTTTTTAAGCATGTAGACAGGCCTACACATGAAACGAATATAATAATTTTGTAACTTCTGAGCCTGAATGTGCAGGGGTTCCCCGAGGCCTGAAAAATATGTCAAGGGTTCCTCCGGGGTCAAAAGGTTGAGAAAGGCTGCTCTAAGAACTGTCCTCTGTTTTGCTTAATGCTCCAAACTAACCAGCAGAGGGTGCCCTTACACAGCTGTTTACTGGGTGCAGAATAATTTTATAGAAAGTGGCCAATTTCAACCAACCTAGCTTAGTTGCTTGGTTTTAGCTATTAATTTTCTGATAGTTACAAATACTTGTCTCAGTGAACCCTAGCCATCTGGAAGCTCTCCAGGGTGCAAGTCCTTACCAAGCACTTGTTTTAAGAATTACATGCAATGTAATGTTTGAAGAGGCTGTTAACCAATCTCAGTCCCCAGGGTGAGTGATTGTTGACAAAATGCTTGACACATATAGGAGGATTCCAATCCACGTGGTGGGAAAGAGCTTTGTATGTGTCAAGACATGTTCCTCTCGTCCCTTTGAAGCACCTCCATACATCTGCAAAGAGTGATGCAATGGATTGGGATAACAAAGCTCTCAGCCGTACTACTTGAGGCTGCAGATTTGAGGGGGAAGATCAGATCTGAGTGCTCCTTTATGTGATAAAAAGTACTGAAAGAAATATGATGCATGCACCATTTCTACCTGCAAATGTACTGTCTATAGTTCTGCCACTTCATTTTTATGTCCCATAGAAAACAGCTCTCTTTTTCATCAACCTATTCTGTGTTCTATCTTTGTTCCTCATCAAGACTCACAACTTCAGTGAAGCCTTTCTTGGTAAACTGCGGCTTCACCTTGCACTTCCCCAACCACCCTTGTCTTATCCCCACTTTCTCTGCCCTCTTCCCTGCCCTTCTTCCACCTCCAACTTCTCCATCTCGTGTACACTCTGATCTCTAGGTGGAAAATTGCATCTTTATCTGCAAAATTATGGTACATCATTTGGGTAATTATGGGATCGGGTTTTATAGGGCTGGGGACCAAGCTAGTCCTTTTGGCTGGGAAGACGTGGATTCAGTAGCCTTTTGAGTTCCCCCGAATACCTCTCCCTGTTCTCTCACCAGATCGTCAGTCCTGAGCCCCACTGTGACCTCCTATCCTGCAGGCTTCTAGACTAACTCTCTGCTGAATTCCTGAGAGGAGTGCTGGCTCTTTGTTATCAGAAGCTGCTGGTGTGTGCCAGGTTCCCATGCCCTGGTGGGCACTGTGAGTGCCAATTCAGGGCAGCTATTGAGAGGTATCTGAATAGGGGGGACGGACTGTAGACCTGCCTTTCAGCCCTGACTTTTAGACTTTACAAAAGAATCCCTGCGGGCGGGAGGCATGGAACTGCAAACAGCATACCAAATGGCTTGTTGGGAAGGAACCTGGGAGCTGGGAAGGCTCTGCCCTACATGTTAAGTAGCTCCAGGGCAGGGATACCGTCTTCTTCAGGCCCACCTGGAAGAGACTGTGCTCTGCAGATTTTAACCTGATCCTCTACCCAATCTTAGTCTGAGTCAGTGCAGCTGTCTGGTATTCTAAAGCTCCTACTTGTCCAGGAATAGGCTTAAGAACGTGGTTATCTCTGCTGAGTCAAGCCAGTGGTCCATTTTGCTCAGCCTCCTGTCTGTGCCAGCGGGGAACGATGGGCATGCTTTAGTTGTGAGGCTATTAGGCTGCACATGGCCATGCCTCCAATAGTTTAATCACTCACACACACAGAAAGAGGGGAAAGGTGGATAGTGCTCTCCAGCAAGTCACTTCAGCCTTGTCCCCCCTCCCTAGCAGTCTTGCTCTTGCTCAAGGTGTTCTGCCTGGGGCTGTGGCAGAGTGGAGGGAGCAGTGTTCCATAAAGCACACTGCCAGTGACATTGTTATCCATAATGGATGACACAATTCTGGTGTGATGCACACCACGACAGTATCCAGCAGGGTGTCGGGGATTACAGTACTTTTCAAAGTTCCCTGTAGACCTTCCCGCCCAAATGGGTGGAATGTGACTCCCAAATCTCTTCACTGTGGTGAAAAGGCTGCCTGTTCTAGCGGCAGATGCAGATCAGCTGTACAATTATGAGCTACGGATAGAGTGACCAAGGACCATGGGTAGCCTATGTGTGTTAATCCACAGTTTCTGGTAGAAATTGTGCTGTCATTTCTCAAGGCTAACAACCACCAGTATTCTTTACATATTCACCTACATATTTCCATGTACTTACCTGTTTCTTTTGACTCACTTGTACTGCTATTATGGATTGAAGTGGGGGGGGGGGCAGAATTCAGCTGCCTGTCAGTTTCCAGGGAGGGAATTAAGGATCTGAGTTCTTAAAAACTCACAAGCCAGAGGAATGAGTTTTGTAAATGTTTTGTTCATAGATTAATTCAACATCAGTCTATGATTATTAATCTATAATTCATGTGGAGTTAGTTTTAGTTAGTCAGTGGAAGTCAGGCACCATATAAATTTTTATTATTATTATTATTATTATTATTATTATTATTATTATTATTATTATTATTTTAGTTTCTTCATTTTTATACTGCCAGACTCAACATATTCCACATGGACTTCTGGTGGTGTACAATAAAACTAAAACAAAAAAACAGTAATCCTAAATAATACAAATATATTGTAGTACATTAAAATCATAACATGACTCATTCAGATAAAATGATGTACCAATCACAGACCTTAATTAATTATCATTCTGAATAGCTCCATTTTATACAGGTTTCCTAAAGGACCGGAGTGATGTTGACATTTGGATTTCTGGTGGGAGGCTGTTCCTAGGGTTATAAATGTTTAGTACATTGATTAAATCCTGGGCACTTACAAATGCTTAATTCTACATTTAACCTTTCTTTCCTTGTAGGTCTCCTGTAAATCCTGTTGGTCCCACTGTTTAAATGTTTTCCCTGCCTTGTTATTTCATGAATATATTCAATGTAATGTGCTGTGCAGTATATCCCTGGATTTATGTGTGCCAAGAGAGACACACGTGATGAAGAAGTTAGAGCACTTCCAGTTTCCCATTCAGTATCTTGGTGGGAAAACACAGGAGGGTTACATGTTGTGCAGGGCAATTGCGCAATAGAAACCTCTGCCTGGGTGGTGGGTCTGTCAAACATTTCTATCTAGCTTCTCTGTCTCTGTGTTTCAAACTTGGCATGTGTCTTTTGTGCCACTTCATGAGGTGGGCAGAAGGTGTATCACAGTGGATGGAGAGTTGAAGTACGAGTCTGACATTTAGTCTGGGAGATCTGGCTTGAACTCTCTTGGCCTTGGGACACTCACCGTTGCCCAGCCTTAGTTCTTCATGCTAAAGAAAATGAGAATGACCATCTTAGTTTTGAAAAATCAGTGACACATATTCCTTCAAGGTCACCTGCCCCCATCTCCCCCACCATCCCTCCCTGTATATGCCATTTCCTCCCTGCAAAATAGTATAGATTATGCCTTTGTTTGGGAACAGGATGGTTTTAACACCATCTACCATGTGCAAAATAAAGTAGAATGGAAGGGGGGAGGAGGTCTCTTTCTGATCCCCTCTTCCCACCATGTAGAAAGATTGAAAGGCAAAAGAGGGGCACTGCCAGATGGGGTCACCCACCCTGCCAGTTAGGATTACCCAGCAAAGTGCCGCTGGCGGCAAACAAACAAGGGGCCTTTGTGTCTCCCAGCAGCCTAGCAGGGGGTTGGGAGTGGGACCTTTGTTGCTGTGCGGTTCCTTGAAAGAGGGAACAAAGGAAGCAAGGAGATTACACTGGAGGCGCTCCGGCTGGATGAGCAGGAGGAGACACTCAGGAAACAGTACGCGGGACTGTCAAAGGAAAATCCATATGGGGAGAGCAGGATCTGACCCAGAATATGACACTGTAGTTCTGGACTGCCTGTTCAGGCTTGGAAAATGAACACAAGACGGAAAACTGTTCCGTACTCCCAGGGGATCTCAAGGCAGTCTACCTAAAATTACATAAACATTCCTCAGCAGTCGGATAGAGATACAAAGCTTTAAAAAGGACAGTGTTTTGATAGGGGGACAAAAAGAGAGAGAGAGGATGCTGCTCGTTATATTTCACTCAAGAAAAGCTTCAAAATTGGGCACCACCACAGAGAAGCCCCTCCCGCCTTTTTCTTTTTGTCAGAACATAATATAGTTCTTTCAGTCACGACACTGGAAGAAAGGCCTCTTTGAAGACCTTTACACACGGGTAGGAGGATGAAAAAAGTAGGCTGCTTTGAATTCAAAGCAATTTGGGAATAGGATGCTGGGATGAAGGTGAAGAGCTCCCAGTAGGAGGCCACTGGATACTCATCAAGCTGTTTCCTGCCTATTAACCATCCATGACTGATGATGAATGTCTTTCCCCAACTCAGGTTGCATCTAGGTGGCTTCTCTTAGATCCTAGCTTGACAGAACACCTCCTAAGCTGCCCGAATTGTAGTTACCCTTTCTTTCCACAAGAGAAATTTGTCCTACCAGGAGAGATTCATTAGGTAGTGCTATTTTTTCCTGGCTCTCAAAAGCACTGCTGTAATTCTCAGACAGCTGCCTAATTTTAATCTTAGGTGTTCTTCTTCTAGATCTAGTGAGGTCACTCTATTCTATCACTGTTCAGACCAGCATAAAATGGTGGTCTGGACAGCGTTAGCATCCCAGTTTTGAGATTTATTGTCTGAGGCTGGCCCCACTGTGATTCTGCCTAGCTTGAGATCAGAACTTGCTTGAGGATAGGATAGAGGGAAAAGGTAAAGGTAAAGGTTTTCCCCTGCACAGTCGTGTCCGACTCTAGGGACCGGTGCTCATCTCTGTTTGTTAGCCGAAGAGCCAGCATTGTCCGAAGACGCTTCCGCGGTCATGTGGCCGGCATGACGCACGCGGAACGCTGTTACCTACCCACCAAAGTGGTACCTATTAATCTACTTGCATTTGCATGCTTTCGAATTGCTAGGTTGGCAAGAGCTGGGGCGAGTGCGGGAGCTCACTCCGTCACGCGGGGCTAGGGATTCGAACCTCCGAACTTGCGATCTTCTGATCAGAGTGAAAATATCCAGGCATTAGTTGAGTGTATAGCACAGAACTCCTCTCTTCCTGCCCCTGCTCTCACCTTCCCCACCCCCATGGGCAGTGCTGGGGATTCCAAGGCGTGTTGGTTGGGAACATCATGCTGAAAGCAGGGCAGAAGTCCTGGCTCTCAAACTATTAGCAACCCAGCACCCTACAAATGTGTTGAACTATTACTCCCATCATTCCCAGACAGCCTTTCTAAGTGTGACTTTATGCATGCGAAAGGAAGCAATTAGGAGCAATCAGGAATTGATCTGTGAATGATGGGCAAAGGGTAAATTAATGTGATTGGCAGTGGACGGGCAAATAAATCAGGTTAAAGGATTGTGGCTTTCAGATTAATTTTTCTCCTCCTACCCTCTAGTGGATGAGCTCACAGAGAGAGTGACTTGGCACATAGTGCTTCAGACCATTTGTATCTACGCGATCCTCAAGTTCCTCCAGGGAGGAGGAGCTGGTAAGTTATTGTGTGAAAGTTATAAGATGCATATGACTAGCTGAAAGTTGCTATGGACTCCTGTCCTCCACCTTAACATCTGTATGAGATTTCATTTCTAACCTTTTTGCCCTCCGAGAAATACCAGCTCAGCTTTATAGCATAACTGAACTTTTGAAATGGAAGTGGTTGTCCCGCTTGAAGCTGAGGCATACAATTTTGGAACAAAAGCATTTCTTCTACTTCCCTTTCCTATGTAATATGGCAGACTGCAGGATCTGTGGTCATGAGACAGGGGCCTCCTGGCCATATTTAATCCTGCGTGGTTGGAAGCTTTAAATGCTTTCGTGCTCAGCCCTTGTGTAGCTGAAAAAAAGTCATGGGGTAATATAAATTGATCGTGATGGCTGGGGAATTATGGCTGGTGCAAGTCTTGGCCAGATGGGTTGGGGATTTTGAGAATGAAAATCTACTTCTGGCAGGCACCAGATTAGGGAAGACTCCTTGTTCAAAGTATTGGGGGTGCAGTCAGGTTTTCATCTGAAACAAAAACACATGTGCCTGCTGTAGGAACAACTGGCTTCATTAGCAATGTGCGCACCTTTCTGTGGATCCGCGTGCAACAGTTCACCGGCCGTGAAGTCCAGGTAGAGCTCCTCCGGCATCTCCACAACCTGTGTCTTCGCTGGCACCTGGAGCGCAAGACAGGAGAGGTGTTGCGCAGTGTTGACCGAGGCACTAGCAGCATCAACAACTTGCTCAGGTATGTGGACAGGTCTGGCTGGTGGGAATCCATCAGTGTTCAACAGCTGGCAGAGATTCCTGCAGCCGGTTCTTCTCCTTCTGGCCCCAGTGGGGGCAGAGGAGTTTTGGAGGGGGCGTTACAGGTACACTGTGTGATCTTAGTTTCCCACCCTCTCATCCTACAGTTACATCATATTCAGCATCTTCCCCACGGTGGCTGATATTATAATTGCTATTGTGTATTTTGCCTTAACCTTCGGCGGCTGGTTCGGCCTCATCATCTTCCTCTGCATGAGCCTTTACCTCAGTGAGTGTTTTGATGCCGGGGCAGCAGTGTGGGGGGCAGAGAGAGGTTTCCATTGTCTTCAGAGTTAAGTCTATGATACTGACATAAGGGAACAATGTAATAAGAGCCTTCCCCCACTTCATTCTTTTTCCCCCCCCTGATTAATGAAATCACAGCCCAGAATTTCCAGCCATGAAGGCCAACGGTCAGAGCAGTTGGGCCTTCTGGAGTTACAGTCCCAACATATTTGGAGGGGATGCCAGATTGGGGAGGCTGTTTTAGAAAAAAAGCAGATGATCCAGTCCTGATCCAGCTCCCAACCTAGATATTAAGAGGACTTTAAAGCTTTGCCCCTACCGGGGCGCTGATCCAAATGGGTCTCTGCATATGCATAACATTGCTGAACAATAATCGGTTGAAGCAAGCAGGGTCTCTTTTAAGCAAGGTAAATAACACACAGGAAGAAGTACTTTGACCCTCAGCTGCCCCGGGAGGGAATTCTGTATCTCTTCTACTCCTCTCAGTTCCCGTGAAGCAAAGGAGGTGAAGCTAACCAGGTACTACGACATACCTACATCCTTTTTATCCTGATCTGAAATAAAGTACATTATGCAAATCTAAGACAATAAGATAACTTTGTATTGACGTAGATTCAGACTCTTGCCTATTTGAGTCTCATTTAACTCAGTAGGACTTAAATTAGGCATGACTAATTTGTCTTACTGGTTCTGATGCGATTAAAATAGGGGTGAGTAATCCATGAGCTGCATGTGGCCCGTAAAGCCCCTAAAGTCACCAACTAAACTGCTGAAAAATGGAGGCAAGATTTTTTTGGTCATTTTTCCATAGAAAACCAAATTAAATATAATCCACAAGTTTAAAAGTCCCCACAAAACCTAACCTCCATGAAACACCCTAACTTCCTTCTATAAGTAATGTCATGAAGTTGTTGTCCCACCTGTTAGGTGTTCAGTTGTTCCCTCCCCCACCCCAATTAATTTTCAAAGCTTAATCCTCCAGCCACCAACAGATTGCTGTCCTTGGACTAAGCATGAGAAAATTTATCTTGATCCAACCCATATTTAATCACATCTCTGTAAATTATGCATGTTAAGCATATTTGGTAAGTTTGCATGAAGTCCTCTTTCAGTAGTCATAGTAGAAGACCCTGCTCAGCTACCCATTCCCAATTGGGAAATGGAAACAAAAATGGGGGGGAGGGGGGAATGCAGAAAATGGGGAAAAAAGTTTTGTTCTTACCTTGAAATCAATCGAAGAGAATATTTGTAGCTCAGGGTTGAACAGTGGAGTCCTTGGTGCTCTCTGAGCCTTGTTGTTTTCTTGCAGATGTTTCATTGCCAGACTAGGCAACATCTTCAGTGCGAAAAGGGAGTGGGACTTCCTCTCTGTTTATATAGCCTGGCTTGTCCTGCCTGTGTTGGTGGAGGTGTTGTTCTCTCCTTGGTAGTTCCTTGATTGGGCTGTTGTTTGCTGCTTGGTTGATTGACTGAGTTAATAGTTCCTTGATTAGGGTATATTGTGCTGTTTGATTGTTCCTCTGGTGCTAATCCTGGTGTTAATCTTTGCATATCTGGGTGTTGATTGCTGGCAAGGAGGTGTTCTGGTCTTTTGGCTTTTCTATTGTCTCTTATGAATGGTATGTAAATGTTGTTTACCTCTATGTGTCTGCTGATGGCTGCTTTGTCTGAGTGCCAAGCTTCCAGGAATTCTCTAGCATTTTTGGATTTGGCTTGGTTTAAGATGCTCACAGTTTCCCAGTTGAAAGTATGGTTAAGTCTGTCCATGTGTTGTGAGATTAAGGAGTTTTCATTGTGTCTTCTGACTGCTAGTTGGTGTTCGTGGATGCGCTTTGCTAGTCTTCTTCCCATCTGTCCTACATAGTGGCTACTACAGTCCTTACACTGCATGTTGTAGATAACTCCTCTTCTTGGGCTACTGGGTCAAGCAGGACAAGCCAGGGTATATAAACAGAGAGCAAGTCCCACTCCCTTTTCACACTGAAGATGTTGCCTAGCCTGGCAATGAAACGTCTGCAAGAAAACAACAAGGCTCAGAGAGCACCAAGGACTCCACAGTTACCTTGAAATAAATGTGTCCCATTCAGAATGTTTGTTTAAAATGTTTTAATGGGTTGTTTTCCTACAGAACAAAAGTTTGAAAACTTTTGAATGTGCAGACATAGGGAGCAATGGGAACTTGAAATGTGCCCATAACCCTCTGTGTTGCATCCTACAGCCACAAAAATTGGTGCAGGAGTAGTTCGTGCTGAGTGCTACCGATCAGCAAACCGAAAGAAAAATTGGCTCAAATGAAATCCCCACTCCGTACAATGGAAGCCCCAACAGTTTGGCATGTTTTTGCAGTTTAGTGCGCCTGCACAAACAGCCACAGAACTTGAGCGCAGGAAACCAGCAGCAGCTACAATGGATTTGGTTCTGAATAGATCATAAAAGTGGAGCAACACCAAAAACAGACTTTTGGCTGACAGTTTATTTCTAATGCATATGCACAGTACACTTTTGCATTACTGCTAAGCAAGTAACATAATTTTTGGAAATCTGCCCAAAAAGTAAAGTTCAAAAATTCAGGGACAATGTTATATTGTAACTGATGAACTTTTACTTTCCCGTAGCAAATACTTTTTTTAAAAAAAAACAGTAAATCAAGTATCAAATAGGGAGCAATCTTTTTCTTGGTTGTTGTGGGTTTTCCGGGCTGTGTGGCCGTGTTCTGGCAGTTTTGGTTCCTAACGTTTCGCCAGTCGCTGTGGCTGGCATCTTCAGAGGACAGGAGCACAGCTAGAAGATTCTCTCTGTGCCCAAGTGGAGGGTGTGTCTTCCTGCTGGTGTTTATATCTGCTGAGAGGGTGTGTGTCTCACAGGTCATTTACAAGAGATTAGGAGAGGGTACCTGTCTCCTGAGGTATTATTCAAATCAAAAATTAGAAATACGAACGTTTGCTGGAAATGTAAAAACAAAATTGGGTCTTTTTACCACATTTGGAGGTCATGCGCGAAAGCAAAAAAATATTGGAGTAAAATACATAAATATACAGTATATGTGAAATATTAGGTAATAATATAAAGATGAAACCAGAACTCTACTTGATAGGCAAAATGGAGGATAATATGAATAAAAGACAAAAGATTTTATTTCTGTATCTAAGTACTGCTGCAAGAATAAAATATGCCCAATATTGGAAAAAAGAAAATATACCAACTAAAGAAGAATGGATTATAAAAATAATGGAATTGATGCAAGCTGACAAATTGACTAATTTAATAAAAGGGAAAGAAATAGGGAAGTATAAGGAAATATGGGACCCCTTTACAGAATATATTAAAAAAGAATATGATATAAAATAGAGACTAAAAAAAAATACAAACAGATTAATAGATATAGTAAGGGGGGGAAATAATAACAATCTAGAAGAAGTAAGAGAGAAAATGTATACTAAACAGTTACATTTAAGTTCTAAGTTAAGAAAGCCGGAAGTAATTTTAAAGATGTATATATATGTTTGTATTGTGCGGTTAAGTTGTATAAATCAAGAGGGAAAAATACTTAATAAAAATATAAGAAGGAAGGAAAATAAATAACGAAGCAGAAATAGACAAAAAGAGATTAGGAAGAGAATTAGTGGGTTAGGAGGAAAGTAGGAGATGGTAAGTAGAGAGGGAGGAAAGAAAGAGGGAAAAGGAAAGAAGGATGAGATAAAAATGGAAAAATAGATATTAGGTATGGATTAGAATTTATTGATTGAATTATTGATTGAATTGAATTATTGACTGAATTATGGATATATGCAACTTGATGGAATGTGGGTATGTGATATATGTTATGTAAATGTCTGTGTTGAATGTAAATAAAATTTATTTTACAAAAAAAAAGAGATTAGGAGAGGTCGATGAAGGTTCTCAGTCATCCAGGTGGAATTGTCTGTAGCTTGAATCATGTCAACTGGATTTCTATTTTCTCAGTGGAAACGTTTCGCTCCTTATCCAAGGAGCTTCTTCAGTCTGAGCAAAGTTTGTAAGGGAATCCTTAAAAAAAATCCTTTTTAAGGATTCCCTTACAAACTTTGCTCAGACTGAAGAAGCTTCTTGGATAAGGAGTGAAACGTTTCCACTGAGAAAATAGAAATCCAGTTGACATGATTCAAGCTACAGAGATTAGGAGAGGGTTTATTGTGGTGATTAGGGGGTGTGGTGCTGTCTGTGTGTGGGATTAGCACATTCACCCTCCACTTGGGCACAGAGAGAATCTTCTAGCTGTGCTCCTGTCCTCTGAAGATGCCAGCCACAGCGACTGGCGAAACGTTAGGAACCAAAACTGCCAGAACACGGCCACACAGCCCGGAAAACCCACAACAACCATCGGATTCCGGCCGTGAAAGCCTTTGACTATACATTAAATCTTTTTCTTGTCTAAAATAGGACTTGCCCTCAGACCCACCTTTACTGAACTATCTCATACTATTGGCTGCAGAAGTAGAACACGTCTTTCCTGTTTTATTAGTTAATGCACTCTAAGTCTCCATAGTTATGAGGATTTTCTTTATTAATTAAATGTTTATTGGAACATTTGAACACTCAAACGAAATGTCTCATTTTCTCAAGACAAAGCTCAAGACACAGGGGTGCCTATTTCAAAGTCAAAACAATTTGCACATCCCTATATCAGCGATATCGCTGCCTACCTGTTGTTCAGCTGTCTTTATTAGGATGAAAAAATAATGTGTATGTGTATACATACAGACACCGAAATAATCATGATTAAAAAAATTGGATTTCTTGGTGCCATTTTTTTTGACAGTCTTGATTATGAGTTGAAATGAAAGAATCAAAGAAATGTCTGATATGCCTTGTGAATATGCCTGTGGTGATAGTTGGCATCTCTTTTTCCACATAGCACTGACTATAATAATGACTGAGTGGCGAACAAAGTACCGCCGTGATATGAATCTTCGTGACAATGAGGCCAAGTCTCGAGCAGTTGATTCACTTCTCAACTTTGAGACGGTACTGAGGACCTCCGCTTACCAAAGCTGGCGGGTTGGAATAGGGAGTGCAAGAAGTGGCAGCAAGCCAGCATTCTGGCTGCCTTTTCCCCCTGCACTGCTTGAAATTGCTTCAGTGTCAGATTTTGGTTTAGAGGAGGAAGAGATTTCCATTTCGGTCTAAGACTAACCCCTCAGGTTCAGTGAATATCTTGTTTGTCAAGAGTTCACTTAGAATGAAAGCTGGGTGACTTAGAATAGGGAATGCCAGTTTTGTACTGACCAATTCCTGGTTTGGTTTGTTGCAGGTGAAGTATTACAATGCAGAGGACTATGAGGCTAGACGCTTCAATGATGCCATTGTCAAGTATCAGGTATAAAAGGACCCAGAAGCAATTTTGGACTTGTTTCTTCCATGTCTGTTAGAATGCACTGTTGTTGTTGTTTTTGGTCAGACCTTCCTTTTCTTTTTCACTTCAATACCAGCACACAGGGATATGTATGTCCATGCTCCTATGTTTGCATGTATGGACACATGCATGCAGTAATTTGGAAGGGAATGAATAGTTCCATTTCCTTGGGGAGGGAAGTGGGAAGTGTTGCACATAAGTGTCTAGGAAGGGAATCAGTAAGAACATCATAACAAGGGAGGATTAAGACATGGAGAACCAGAGACTTTTCCTGGGATTTTGTAACATTGGCATGTTTGTTAAAGATTATTCTCTCAGCCTGCTAGTAAATAGTGTAGCTGCTCAGATGCTGCCCACACTGTGCAGTCATAGCCAAGCAAGGCCATGGCAGGATTTTCTGTTGTGAGAGTTTGGATAGACTCAGCATGGCCCTTTACAAGTTCAGTTAGTTCTGTCCTGGAAATAGGAGCAGCATATATCCAGATGGGAGGAGTGTTCTTGAAAAACATGTGTGGCTGACGTAAATTGTCTTGTAGTGGGATGGAGAAGACAAAACTTGTTCATTCCTGGATGCATCATTGGTCTGCTGGGTGGATGCTAGAGGGTATAAGATCTGTTGAACAATCTCTGAGGGCTGCAGAGCTTTTTAGGATTGCACTGTGCAATTCTTGATTTTTCTTTTCTTTTGGTAGGTTTCAGAATGGAAAGTTAATGCATCCCTGGGCCTGTTGAACCAGACACAGAATTTGGTGATTGGTTTGGGGCTGCTGGTTGGATCCCTCCTATGTGCTTCTTATGTGACTGAGAAGAAGCTCTTTGTAAGTTCTTGTTCAGTGCATAAGTGGTTTGGGTTTTTCTGAGTATGAAGGATCTGAAACAAGAACAAGAATCCTTACTGTGGAGGCCCCTCCATGTGAAGCATCTGGCTTTGTGGATAATTTCCCATGAGTTAGAAAGTTTTTAGACCATTGCAATGCACCTCTATAAAACCTAGCAAAGTTTTGGAAATTTCTGTAGTAAAACACTGAGCTGTTCTCCATATTTCTGCTTGCAAACGAACAGGCACTGAACTTGTTTAAAATGCATTCATGAAATTGCCACTGGAAATACAGCAGCACTAGGTTTCTCTGCATAATACTTACTGGTAGTCTTACAATGATCTACAGAATCCCATGAAAAGCAGGAAAGGGAATTCAGAGAGCTCTGGTAATAACTGAAGAACTTGGCACACAAAACTATGAAAGAAACTGCCGAATGTGTTTAAATTTAGTTGTGAGAAGTGATGGCTGATGTCAAGAGCTTTGGAAAAAAGTCTTCGTAGTGTTCTACAAACTAGTGTTTTCTGAATGTAAGACAGTGAGTTCCGAAGGTAACTCTCGGGTCATGCTGAGAAAAATGGGTAGCCAAGGGTGGAGAAGATTAAAACCAAACCAACTGGAGAATTGGACCTCTCTTTGAGAACAAAAGCTATTGCAAACAAGAGGCCAAGCCTGGAAAAGATTTGTCACCAATTAAGAGATCTAAGCAGGAGAGGGGGGTGGACCTCACCAAATGGGAGCTGGTTTCCACAAACATCAGAAGAAAGAGATTGGGATGTTTTGGGTTTGTACTCCAGATGTGAAAACACATTCCCCACATGAAGTGCAATCTGAGGGACAGGAGGCAAGAAGGCACTTTTTAAAACCAGAGGAGGTAGTGGAGAAGTACAACTATAAAAATGTAGTCTAGCTGGCACTTTCACATCTAAATTGAGGAAAAAGTGTTGAGTATTTTTATTTATATATCACATTTATATCACCGCCCATCTCCCCCACAACAAGAGGAACAATTGCTATTGCAAAAATGAATTTATTGTTCCTATTTCCTCCAGGTAGGCGATTATGTTCTCTTTGGCTCATACATTATTCAGCTGTATACTCCGCTGAACTGGTTTGGCACATATTACAGGTAATTTTGTTAGGCTACTTTTTTGTTAATTTATTAGCCATTTTGGGTGATGCAAAGAGAAGTAGGTTGATGAACTTGAGATAAACTGGGTTTATATTGTTATTTGATTTACAGTCTGCTCCAAGCAGAGCACCCATATCCCATTTCTCAGATTTAAATTTGCCTGTAACAAGAAAGGGACTATGTATTTGAATCTGAGAATAATATCTAAAGCAGGAATAAGCAGATCTGTCAACAGGGACCAGGTCAGATGAGCACCTCAGGTGAATGGTCATGCCCTAACACAGAGCTTTCCAAACTGTGTGTGGCGACACAAAAGTGTGTCGCCACACACTGTGGTGTGTCGCCACACCACCCGGAAGCGGGGGCGCGCGCGTGCACGGCGGCCGCCATGCGCGCGCGCACCGCCGCACGCCCCCTGCGCCGCCGCACGCCCCTCCCGCGCCGCCACCGTGCACGCGCGCACCGCCGCACGCCCCCCCGCGCCGCCGCACGCCCCTCCCGCGCCGCCACCGTGCACGCGCGCACCGCCGCACGCCCCCCCGCGCCGCCGCCGTACGCTCCCGCGCCGTTGCCGTGCGCGCGCATGTTGCCGCCGCCGCTGCCGCTGGGTGTGTCGCCAGCAGCAGCACTTTGGAAAGCCCTGCTCTAACACATAGCTTTCCAAACTGTGTGTCGCAACACCTTAGTGTGTCGCAACACACAGCTTAGTGTGTCACGAAGCGGCGGCGGTGTGGGGATGTGTGTGGCGGCAGCGACGACGGCAGCGGCACACCATCAGCGCTTCTGCGTTTTAGCGAGGCCGCCGCCGTGCACACCGCCACCGCACACCCCCCCACGCCGCTGCCGTGCACGCCCCCGCACGCGCCCCTGCGCCGCTGCCGCCGTTGGTGTGTCGCCAATGGCAGCAGTTTGGAAAGCACTGCCCTAACAATTAAGGAACAATGCATTCTAGCATATTCACCCCAGCAAAAAAAAAAAATCCAGTCAAGGGTTTCCCCATAATTACTCTAAAGAGAAAAGCTGAATCAGATATATTGCCAATCTACTGCAATAGGCACCAATAGATACCAATCTATTTTGTGTTAGTTGTGTTTGTCTATCATTTTTATACAGACACTGACAGCAAGTAGAAATATATCCATTTCTGAGATGCCTGAAATAAAAAAAGAATTAAGACTAATTGCAGGAATATAGACTTATTTTAAAATTTCAGATTACAATAATAAAGTCTGTTTATCTTGTAAGAATTGGTCTAGTGATTAAGGCAATGGGCTAGAAACCAGGAGACTGTGAGTTCTAGTCCCGCTTTAGGCTTAAAAGCCGGCTGGGTGACCTTGGGCCAGTCCCTGTCTCTCAGCCCTAGGAAGGAGCCAATGGCAAACCAGGAGACAGAGAGTTCTAGTCCCACCTTAGGCATGAAAGCCGGCTGGGTGACTTTGGGCCAGTCACTCTCTCTCAGCCCAACTCACCTCACAGGGTGGTGGTTGTGGGGAAAATAGGAGGAGGAAGGAGTATTAGGTATGTTCGCTGCCTTGAGTTATTTATAAAAATAATAAAGGCAGGATAAAAATTAAATTAGTAAATAAGAAAGAATATATTGTATTCACCAGAATACAATATATCACAGGCAAGGTCGAATCCTTGCCTTGAGTTAAAAGACGACTAAGTACAAGTGAATGTTTCCCTTTAATATTATTGGTTCTAAAGTAAAAGGTAGATCCTTACCATGGAAGGAGCAAGAAGCCCAAATTATTTGTAAAACTGGTCTAGTACAGGTTAGAATAAGAATTAAACATTAGAAAAGACAAGCTGTATATAGTAAAATGCATACTGGATATTCCATACGTATTAATCATATTAAAATTTGATATCTGATGTAAGTGCAAATATGTGGACAGTGCAAAGGTATAGTAATGCTGCCATAGTTATATACAATTTCAGCTCTTCTTTATAGTGGGCTATTGTTTAATCAATATGGGGGGAAATCTTAATAATTAACAAAACACTAAGTTTAATAACTAGTTGGTTAGTGAAAAGTAATCATAAGACATGGAAAGGTGTTAAATAGTATATTCTGTTCTATTTAAGCTAATAAAAATATTTTCCTATTATATTCCTTTTGTATAAATAATTCTACAATTCCAGCAATGAAAGGAATTATGGCTGTTGTGGGTCTTCCGGGCTGTGTGGCCGTGTTCTGGAAGTTGTGGTTCCTAACGTTTCACCAGCATCTGTGGCCGGCATCTTCAGAGGGCAGGAGCACAGACAGAAGTGAAATCTCTGTGCCCAGCTGGGCACAGAGATTTCGCTTCTGTCTGTGCTCCTGCCCTCTGAAGATGCCGGCCATAGATGCTGGCGAAACGTTAGGAACCACAACTTCCAGAACACGGCCACACAGCCCGGAAGACCCACAACAGCCATCGAACTCCGGCCGTGAAAGCCTTCGACAATACTGTACATTGAAAGGAATTATCATAAAAATTGTCTGTAGCTTGAATCATGTCAACTGGATTTCTATTTTCTCAGTGGAAACGTTTCGCTCCTTATCCAAGGAGCTTCTTCAGTCTGAGCAAAGTTAGTAAGGGAATCCTTAAATATGTTTCTAGGTGGCTGTGTGACCTTGCACCTGGGGCTAGGTCATGGTTATATTGAGATGTTATTTTAAGTCCCTTTATCATCTAAAGGAGGATCGTTAAGATTACCATGCTGCTGTTGAGCTTGCGAAATGGTCTTAATCTTCCTAGGCACAGAAGACAAAGCAGGAAGGAAAATAGGGGAAAGATTGTGCCTGAGGCCCCTACCTCTATTCAAGGAAGGATTTTCCAAGTTGGCATAAATGGATTCCTTGACCCCTCTCTCAAACCACCTATCTTCTCTATCTAAAATGTGAACATTAATGTCCTCAAATGAGTGTCCTTTTCCCTTTAGATGAAGATAAACTGCTGACTCTGGTCCTGTGTTGTTACTTCTCCTGTATGGCCCAACACAGGAGAAGTAACAACACAGGACCAGAGTCAGCAGTTTATCTTCATCTAAAGGAAAAAAGGACACTCATTTGAGGACATTAATGTTCACATTTTAGATAGAGAAGATAGGTGGTTTGAGAGAGGGGTCAAGGAATCCATTTATGCCAACTTGGAAAATCCTTCCTTGAATAGAGGTAGGGGCCTCAGGCACAATCTTTCCCCTATTTTCCTTCCTGCTTTGTCTTCTGTGCCTAGGAAGATTAAGACCATTTCGCAAGCTCAACAGCAGCATGGTAATCTTAACAATCCTCCTTTAGATGATAAAGGGACTTAGAAGTAACATCTCAAAATAACCATGACCTAGCCCCAGGTGCAAGGTCACACAGCCACCTAGAAACATATTTAAGGATTCCCTTACTAACTTTGCTCAGACTGAAGAAGCTCCTTGGATAAGGAGCGAAACGTTTCCACTGAGAAAATAGAAATCCAGTTGACATGATTCAAGCTACAGACAATTCCACCTGGATGACTGAGAACCTTCATAGACATATCATAAAAATTCCTCATGCCTAGAAAGTTGAGTTCAGGCTTGGAAAATAAAATGCATCCCCAGGAATTATATATTTATTTCATTAAAACGTTTGTTGTTTGTAATTATTTAAGATGCCCTCTCCTTTACTCTTCCCCTATCAAAGATGGTTAAAAAGAGGGGTGAGATAATTTACCATGTGAACATGTGTTAAAGATCTGGGAACATTAACTGGGAGGGTGTGACTGATGGGGCTTGCTTTCATGCTTAGGGTGTAAAAGATTGCTGTGTTTGGATGTACGTACTTGTCTGCTTCATTTCCTTTTCTTTCTTGAAACCGCTATGGCAGTGTTTCTCAACCTTGCAACTTTAAGATGTGTGGACTTCAACTCCCAGAATTCCCCAGCCAGCATGGCTGGCTGGGGAATTCTGGGAGTTGAAGTCCACACATCTTAAAGTTGCCAAGTTGAGAAACACTGCTCTATAACTTGGTTTCTTTGGTGCAATGGAGATTCTGCTTTTCCTTTTCAGAATGATCCAGTCCTCATTTGTTGACATGGAGAATATGTTTGAGCTCTTCAGAGAGGAACAGGAGGTAAGGCAGATCATATCAGTGTACAATCTGTGTATCGGATCATAGAGGATCAGCTTATTTTCCCTTCCTTATGTTTTACACCCCATAGACTATAAACTATAGGTAGTCCTCGCTTAACAACCCTAATTGGGACTGGAATTGCCGTTATTAAGCAAAGTGGTCTTAGGCAAAACATCACGTGACCGCACCGCTTAGCGAGGGCAGTTCCGGTGGTCCCAGTTGTGGTCATTATGCAAGGACCACACTGTTGTTAGGCGAGGACCTCATGCTTCTTCTGCCCTGCGCGAACTTCCGGCTTTGTCCCGCTGCCTCCTCCCCAGCTGGGCCCGGCGAGCTCCCTTTGGCAGACTAGGCTTCGTCGCCCTGCCACGCTCGCCTCCACTTCAACTTCCCCCACCCGCCTATCTCCCCCCCACCTCTGCCCTTTTGGCCGCCCTGCACTCCTTTGCCGCCGCCCCCCACTGCCCCCAGCTGACCTTTCCGTCTTCTTCTTCCTGCTGCTGACGAGGCACGCCCAGCCAAGGCAGCTGCTGGCCCTTCGTGACAGCCTCTGTGAGGCCTCCGTGACACCTCCATGACGTGTCACAGGGGCGTTGCAAAGGCCCCACAGAGGTGTCACAGAAGTCCAACAGCTGCCTCCGCCGGGCGCGCCTCATCAGCATCAGGAGGAAGAAGATGGCGAAGGTCAGCAGGGGGTGGCAGGGTGTCAAAAGGGCAGAGATGGTCAAAAGGGCAGAGATGGGGGACAGATAGGCGCGTGGGGGAGAAGAAGTGCACACTGCGGGCGTAAATGTAGGCGGGCTGCCAAGTGCCCGAATTTTGATCACATGACCCCAGGGGCACTGCAACGGCCATAACTTTGAGGACCGGTCGTAACTACTATTTGTTCAGCGCTGTTGTAACTTCAAACGGTCACTGAACGAATGGCCATTAAGCGACGACTATCTGCAAACTTTAGTTCCCAGGAACTGGAGTTTCCAGGAATCATCTCATTGCTTGTTTATTTCCTGTTACATTGAATCCTTCACATGGGCTGTTTGCCCACGTTGAACTAAGTGATAATGTAGTTTGTTTCATTTTAGCCATGCTGGTCTGTAAGTCCCAATTATGGCTTCATATCTGGACAGACCAAGCCAGCTGTAGTTTATTCAGTAAACTGTGGTAGAGCCAGTTATGGGTTATCCTGGTGTGTGAACCCAGCCATTCCGTTGCTGTGCTTCAGAGTTAATCACTAACGCTGATCAGTTTATTGAGAAAACAGCAAAGTCCCCTTTCAGAAAGGACATCCTTGATTTAATTTAGCCTTTCCCAATCTGGCGCCATCCAGCTGCTTTGGAACTACTCTCCAACAGTGCCCTGAACTTCCTAGCTGGCCGTTCTAGGAGTTGGAAGTCTCCACATCTGCGAAGGTCACAAGTTGGAGAGGATCAAATTAATCTTTGGGATGTACCTTATTTTGGCCACTATCATAACTGTCTTTTTTTTAAAAAAAAAACCAAGCAGCCAGACTTGGGTTAGCCAGGAGCCAAATGGCATCTTCCATTTTCAGATTGGTAATTTTTTATCATAATACTGGCGGTTAGGGATGTTGCCACTAGAACCTGTATCTGAACCTCTCCAAGGTGTACCTCTGGAACATAGGAAGCTGTGATGTTCCAGATCAGACCTTTTGTTCATCAATACCGTTCTTTCTACTACGGTGGCAACTCTCCAGGGTTTCCAAAAGAAGCCTTTCTTGTCATCTGCTATCTAGCTTTTATTGCTGGAACTGCTAGAAACTGAACCTTGAATTTTGTGCCTGAAAAACAAGTGCCCTAGCTCTGGAATGGCGCTTCTGTACCGTGAATGGCTTCCAAGAGCAACTTCTTGGCCACTGGGGTGAACCTTCCTGCCTCCACCAACTTAGCTAGCCAGGATCCTACAGTAAGTACAGGTGACATCACAGGTGTGTTAACCCATAGGTGAAGGATGAACCAGGTGCTGGAGATCTTCGATATCTCTCAGGACGTGTGGAATTTGAAAATGTCCATTTTGGCTATGTGGAAGGGTGAGTAGAGAAGGTAAAAGTATGGTTGGTGGCAAATGTGCATGTTAAATCTGAAAAGGAAGGGTTGGGCAACATTTTTCCAATGGTAGGCAGGTCACATGGAGAGTAGGTACTCAGAGGACTTAGTGAGGAAAGGGAAAGGATAGTGATGGTGACAGTGTGAATGTGAGCCATACGCTATCTCATTAAAGCCTTCCAGGGGGACTTACTCTGGATGAGATAAAAGCTCAGAAAGAAACGTGTTTTGCATCTCCTTTCTGAACTATGACCAGTGAGAAGGGTAGGAACTAAGCCTATAATTCTTGAAAGATGTTTGGGGAATTAGTAAAAAAAAAAGAGTTCAGAAACCTGCTTTTATCTGTATCTTAACCCTCTTAACTTAGGTTGCTTCTGTGGAGCCACCACAGTCATCGTTATTCAGACTATTCCGCCCCCACCCACCCCCAGCAAACTGGAGGCAGTCTGTGTCTGGAGCCGAGGAGGGCATCCTGTGTGGGAGGTGTTGCCAGGGAGCTTCAGGAGAGCAAAGACAGGTTGAGAGATGGGTGACTGCTCTCTTTTGTTATTCTCCACACAGGAAGGAAATTTTACATGATGTTTCCTTTACCGCAATGCCTGGGCAAACTCTAGCACTGGTAAGGAGATAGGAATGGCTCTGCTGTAAATAATGGTGTTCTGTAATAGCACAGTACATTGTTTTGCCTCCCGTGTGATAGGAATAGTGACAGGCCCCAAAGAAGGGGCCAACCACAGAGGTTGAAACTTGGTAAGTCTCCCCACTTTCCAATTCTTCCCACAGGCTTAATTCATGGGGACACTTTGCTTTCTCCCCCTTTCTCTCCAGGTGGGACCCTCTGGGTCAGGAAAGAGTACCATTGTCCGCCTGCTGTTCCGCTTTTATGACGTGTGGGGAGGCTGCATACGAATAGATGGGCAGGACATCTCTAAGGTAACAAACCCATTGGGATGTGTTGAAGGTAGAAGGGTCATCCGTCGTGGATCAAGGCATGGAGAAGGTTCGTTTCAAAGGGAGTGGGGTGGGAGGAGGATGGGAAGTGTACCCCCCAGATATGGTCTAGATAAGTTGCTGAAACCTTGAGTTTCAGCCTCATCTGTACATACAATGGCTTGCATGCCTTTCTTTGCATTACTGTGTAGTCAGCAGAGGACTATAACCAGATATGTCCTCCCAGGATCTCTATTGAGACTGGTGTTTTTAAAGTTGTCTAACAATGATCAGGACTCTTAGCAGCACCAAATCATTTGAGATGGTTAAAGCAGTTGGAGATTTTGAAGAACTTTACTTCGAAATACTATTTGAGCAACTAGGACAGAGCTTTCCAAACTGTGTGTCGCAACACAAAAGTGTGTCGCCACACACAGTCTGGTGTGTCGCCACACAACCCGGAAGTGCTGATCATCATCAGCGCTTCCGGGTTTTCCCGTGGCGACACACCAACGGCGGGATGCAAAAAGTGACAGCAGCGGCAGCGCTTCCAGGTTTTTGCACGCTGCCGCAATGGTGGCACTTCCGGTTTTTCCCGCGGCGACACACCAACGGCGGTTGGTGTGTCGCCGCGGGAAAACTTTGGAAAGCCCTGAACTAGGAAGTACCATGAAATGTTAGGATAAATGGACTTTGGGGGAAAAATCTGTTCTGACAGCACAAATCTGAAGAAATACAATCTATCAGAAGAAAGAAGAAGATTCCAACTCCCTAGGAAAACAAGTCTAGGTACTGAAGAGTTTTTGATCATACAAAGGGGATAGAATAGGAAGCAGCCATTTAAAGTCAGGCATCTGAGAAACCGTTATTTGACAAGGAGAATCGGTTTGCAGGCCCCAGGGTTATACATGTAGGTTAACCTCACACACATACTGTATATGTGAGGTCAAAATAAAAATAAATAGAGGAGTATCTTGGCTACCTTTATGGTTCAGAGGATGAATGGTTGTACAAGTGAAAAATTGGCCCTCCAAAACAACCACAACTGTAACTCCCAGCAGCCCTATCCAGAGTGGCAGAGGATGCTAGGAGTTGTCTATCAGCAATACCTGGAGGTCCGTAGGTGCCACACCCCAACTGTATGGAGTGATCCCATTGATATAGTCAAGTTGGCATATGCCCTTTAGGTGTGTTTACACCCACTTACATACGCTTTTCCTCTCGGAGCTCCTCAAGACTTTTGATGATGCAGTCCAGCTGCTTAATTGCTTGTTCATGTTTGTTGCTGCAGCAAAGCAGACATACGATTCCACTTAAAGGTGGATTAAAGGTTTGTGCTCAGCATGCCTCCACCTCTCCTGTGGCCACCCAAGCTCACTAGGAAGGACCACAGGGTATCTGAGGGGGTTCTTAGATGCCCCATCTGGGTGCCAATATTTCATAGGGTCTTTGGGAGGTCAACGTTGGGAGAGGATCGAAGGGGAGCTGGTTCTTTCATGTCTGCTACAGCTGTTTGCTGTCTGTCCTTATTCTACCGTAGTTCCACAGATCCACCCTCTTAGTTTTCTCTGAATTGTTCCCTATGGTTACTTTCTTAAAGAGTGGAAACCATTGACGGACTATTTGCGAAATGCAGGAGGGGCAAAGCTTATATGGGGATTTGAAGATTAAAATATATATAAACTGATATATTAGGCAAGAAATGTTTTTCAATGTTATATATAGACCTAGCATGTAAGATAATCTTTTTAAATTACCTTGACCAGAGATAAATCGGAAGTTGACTAATTTCTATGTTTCATCTTTTTCTTTTTTTTCTTTACTTTACTACACCTTTTTTCTTCTCCCTCTCTGATTTGTATTTGTATTTCTTTTTCTGTTTCCAACTTTTAATTATGTACATTTAAAACTTAATAAAATATATTAAAAAAAAATATTCCCTATGGTTATGCCTTTCCTGCAGGATCTGTCTCATTTAACAGATCTGTCCTGGTTACTGGAATAAATGTCTAAGAGGCAGTGGGAGGAGATATGGATAAAATGGCATCTAGGGATAGATGACAAACAGTTGGGGTGGGTTGAAAGATACATAATTTCCTACAATGTGTGCATGTTCACAATACAGTGTCCCACGGGCATTTTTTATCCTGCCAGTCAAGCCATTTTCCCTATAATTTGTCATATAATAACAAAACTCCCCAGAGATGATAGCTGATTGAGCCTGTTCATTATTTGGAATGGTTTTTCGTTCAGAGTGCCTGCACTCTCTAGATAAAAAACAGCAACACTGCAGTCATTTGTGTTCCCTTGTTCTCTGCCTCCCCTTTCATATCATCAAAGTGACTAAAAATCTTGAGCTAGTGCTCTGAAGGCTATAAATGATGCTGAGCTGAGTCGTTAATCACATAATGCATTCTGCAAGCTGAGAACATTAAGGCTTGAGCTATTCTGAGAACATTCAGATCGTCTTAAGCCAGGCTTACTTCAAACAGGTACCTTCCAGAAAGATTGGGCCTCCACTCTCAGCACATGAGAAGAGTACCTGGTTGGGGAAGGCTACTTTGAACTGCTGCTTTGAAATGCCAACTCTCTGAGTTGTACCCTGGGCTTTCTGAGGTGGTGTCAGCTGGGGTTTCCCCACCTCAGTGCAGAATGTGAAGCCCTGATAATTCATAGTGACTTTATCCTTCAAGGTACTGCCTGAAGCTAACTATCCATCAGACTGGTGGGGTGTAAAGATGGCATCTATATTCCAAACCATAATCTGGGTGAATTGTATTGTTTCTCACTTCATCCTCCATCTGCCCACATCCACAGGCAAAGCAGGTCTCTGTGCGTTCCCATATTGGTGTAGTGCCTCAGGACACCGTCCTCTTCAATGATACCATTTGCGACAACATCCGATATGGCCGTATTGATGCTACCAATGAAGAAGTTATGGAGGCAGCCATGACTGCTGATATCCATGACCGTATCCTCACATTCCCTGATGGTAAGGGCTACCGGCCACCTCTGCTTTATCTACCCCTTTGGAGTCCTTGGTGCTCTCTGAGCCTTGTTGTTTTCTTGCAGACGTTTCATTGCCAGACTAGGCAACATCTTCAGTGCGAAAAGGGAGTGGTGTTTGCTCTCAGTTTATATACAGTGGTTTGCCCTGCTTATGTTGGTGGAGGTGTTGTTCTCTCCTTGGTAGTTCCTTGATTGGGCTGTTGTTTGCTGCTTGGTTGATTGAGTTAATAGTTCCTTGATTAGGGTATATTATGCTGTTTGATTGTTCCTCTGGTGCTAATCCTGGTGTTAATCTTTGCATATCTCGGTATTGATTGCTGGCAAGGAGGTGTTCTGGTCTTTTGGCTTTTCTATTGTCTCTTATGAATGGTATGTAAATGTTGTTTACCTCTATGTTTCTGTTGATGGCTGCTTTGTCTGAGTGCCAAGCTTCCAGGAATTCTCTAGCATTTTTGGATTTGACTTGGTTTAAGATGCTCACAGTTTCCCAGTTGAAAATATGGTTGAGTCTGTCTATGTGTTGTGAGATTAAGGAGTTTTCATCGTGTCTTCTGACTGCTAGTTGGTGTTCGTGAATGTGCTCTGCTAGTCTTCTGCCCGTCTGTCCTACATAGTGGCTGCTACAGTCCTTACACCAGAGCTTTCCAAACTCTGTCGCGCGACACAAAAGTGTGTCGCCACACAGTCTGGTGTGTCGCCACACAACCCGGAAACGCTGATCATCAGCGCTTCCGGGTTTTCCCGTGGCGAGACACCAATGGCGGTGTGCAAAAACTGAAAGCGGCAGCAGCGCTTCCGGGTTTTTGCGCGCTGCCGCAATGGCGGCACTTCCGGGTTTTCCCGCGGCGACACACCAACGGCGGTTGGTGTGTCGCCGTGGGAAAACTTTGGAAAGCCCTGCCTTACACTGTATGTTGTAGATGACTCCTGTTTTTTCTTCTTGGGCTACTGGGTCTTTTGGGTTACCTAGGATGTTCTGAAGGGTTTTGGTTGGTTTACAGTATGTGCTACGGTGATGCCATGTGGTTGTAACAGTCTATTGGTCGTTTCTGAGATGTTGGCATTCAACATTCATTTCAGGTCCCGTTAGTGGCACTGCTTGATTGAAGGAACCCAGAGCATGCCAGCCCTGTTGGATCGAACCAGCTGGGCTGAACAGGAGAGATAGGTGGTCCTTCAAGTAACCAGGCTCTATGCGTTGAACAATAATTCCTGTAATTCTCATCAAGCCCATTTTCTGCGGGTATGGACATTGTAGGCTGGCATATCTGGGAAGTCATATGGGGAAGGTTGACCAACAGTTACCAAATCAATTCAGCCCCACCCTATCCCACCAGTCCAATTGATTAATGAGATCTTGACTAGTGAAAGAAATGGGATTTGCCTCTATGGCTCAGTTTGCAAAACCACCCTATTTCCTTTTTTCATATTTTTAAGTGACCTGCTTAGGAAATTTTGTACCAATCAAAGAGAATAGGAAATTTTGGAATTGTTAGAAGTGTCTGAGATGACACCAAATTTCCTTTGTTAGTAAATCTGGGAGGTGTTGCTGCTACTAGAAATAGCCATAAAGGTTTAAAATGCTCTGCCCGAATGGCAGAAAGCAGCAATTTGTACCTCAATGGCCTTCCTTTTTTACACAGTGTTTTACTTTCCTCTATGCTTATGCCTGAAAGGTTATGATACACAGGTTGGTGAGCGAGGTCTGAAGCTGAGCGGTGGGGAAAAGCAGCGAGTTGCTATTGCCCGCACCATCTTGAAGAACCCTGACATCATCTTGTTTGATGAGGTAACAGAGGAGAAGCATTGTCTTAATACCTGTCTCTGTTCTCTGAGTCCCAGAGAAGGCCCGCCCATTCATTAGAGAGAGCAAGCTAATTGGGTATGGGATATTTGCTGATGGAAGGGAGGAGAACAGAATGATCAAGTTTAATTAATGTCCAATGGAGTAGCCTAGAAAAGGAGATGATTGGCTGGAACCTTGAATAGAAGCACTCCACATTGCAACCATGTGTTGCAGGTATACTTTTATCTATTTATCTATTTATTTATTTTCTATCTATCCCGCCTTTATTATTTTTACAAATAACTCAAGGCGGCGAACATACCTAATACTCCTTCCTCCTATTTTCCCACTTCCCTGAGATTAACTTACATTTGCATTTTGCTCTTCCATGCCTCTTTTTTTTTTTCAAAGCCTGAATTCTGGGACTATTTGGGAGGAGGGCAATCACAAATTCTGTTATTCTTCACAACTGTGTTTCTCTGGCCCTGCATTTGTAACCTGTCCTGGGCAGTTCTCCCTGCAATAACAATACTGCAGAACTACAAAGAACAGCTCTCAGCTCTTATCCATGGCACCAAAGCGACGTAGGTGGCTTATAGGTACTGATATGCCAGTGACTTGACACCAATAATTGGCTCAGGATCCATTACCTTCCTCCATCTCCCCCTTTGCTCTGCTACAATGTGCAGATACTGTATACCTGATTCTTACAGGCAACATCAGCACTGGACACCAAAACGGAGAGAAAAATCCAGGCATCGCTGGCTAAAGTATGTGCCAACCGCACCACTATTATGGTGGCTCATAGGTAAGATGAAATGTCATTTCATAGGAGCTTTATATACTAGGTTTTAGCATAATCCTAGCTAAAGGAAGTCTGTTCCCTTTCTACAAAGAGGGCCAAATGCATGTCTTGACTTGCTCCGTTCTCCTGCAATCATATTTGTTAAATATTGAGAAAAAACTTGAGGTGGGTCCTTAAAGCAATTCTGCCTTCAACTTGTGTACAAAGAAAAATATGGAAGTCACACTCTGGGTGAGTTCAGAGGTTCATGTAATTCAGAAGTTGTGGGTTGGGCACAGAGGCAATATCCCTCTCCTCCTTCTCTTTCATACCACCGGCATCTGGTATTTGGTAATGCCTTGTCTGTGAACGTGGATGCTGTTTACTCTGTCGTGCATTATAGTAGTATTCAGGCTCCCTGGTTGGTATCTTCCTGATGTACTGTGGCTTCAACCTCTGAGGCTGGCTGGGAATTCTGCAGGCTGCATTCTCAAAATATCTCAAACATGCCAGATTGTAGGGAAAAGACGTAGCTGCTTTAAAGATCAACATAGAAGTGCTCCATTTGTGCTCCCACACACCCAAAGCACTTTTTCTGAATTATTCCTGAAGTGTTGTATAGCCCTGCTACTTTGGGGAAGACCTTTGTTACGTTCGTCAAATTTAGAGCCCATTATAAAATTAGGAACTGTCACATCTTTTGACTGAAGCTGCTCCGGTAATGAACCTTTGGTGTCTTTTCGTACCATGGACCACATTTGAAGTTTTAATAGAATGTCCTAACAGTAATGGCCGTTTCGTGAGGGGGCCATCACAAAACATAATCGGGTCAGATGGTGGAGGGATAACAATGCTTTTGGTCATCCCCTGCAATTGCTCGCCCTAGGATATTTTGTGCCATTTCTCTAGTTTTCTCTTTTTTCTGAACCTGACCATTTTTTAAGCAGTATTCTAGTTACCCACTCCTTTTATGCTTCTGTAATCCATAAGGAAGACAGAGGCATTTATAGGAATAAAGATGAGAGTGGCACTTTGCTTTGCAGCATGCTAGCATCCCAGTTAAAATTAAAAGGATCTTTTAAAAGTGAAAAGTCAGTGAGTAGGTTGATCTGGCAGATAGCAAGGGAAACATTGTGGGTCTGTTGAGGTGGAGAATAGTGTCTGGACTTAGAAGCTGGAGCATCTACTGACATTAGACTATCATTTAGAAAGCAGCAGCATCTTTTCCAGATTTTAGAGGGCAGGGGGAGGGGTAATGATCCTAGAGCTGAGTCTTTTGTAGGGCTGGGCAGATACATTTTTTATTTGTTTCTACCAATTCTCGTTCAGTTTGATGAATAAGAATTTCCTTTAGAATTTTTGTCAAAGGAGAAGAGAATTTGAGAGAATTTCTCACAAATGGAATGTGACATTATTGGACAGATTTAATTATCAGGGGACCAAGAGATATATGCAGGTGCCCTGTCTTCTGTTTTACCTCCTTCCTATATTACAACTAGATCTCAAGATAAGACATCACAAGGGAATTCCTCTCAGGGAGGAGTCCTACTCTTAAGAAATCATCCATCCAAGTTATCTACCCACAGATTTAGCAGAGAATTGCCAAAGGCCCTTTATGTTGAGTTGTATTCTTTTGCTTTGTCTTTGTTGCATCCTGCATCAGGGGAAGTCACCTCTGGAGATTCTCTTGGCTTCTCTAGTCACTGGTCTCTCAACAATTTGCTGCTAGTCTACCCTTTTCCCAAGATACTAGTCATGAAGATTGTGAAGACAAGGATTGATACATTATGGATAGTCAGCACTCATACCTGAATGCCATTTCATGTGGCTGAATTAGCACTGTAAGATCTGGAATGGCTAGAATTCCAATAGAGTTCAGGACATCTTATGATAGCTTTGCTGAATATTGAATCTTCTACTCATTACACACATGTTGTACACCTACCACTCTTAAGACTGTTTGGCTGCTTTGTGACAGCATCATCTTCATTCTTTCCCCAGGGACGGGTTATATCTGAGATGACAAACTGTGCACATGTCATGTGTTGTATGTTATTGAAGAGCTGTTGAGCTTTACAGTCTGGCTTCTGAGTAATAGTAATGATCTTTCCTTTACAGGTTATCAACCATAGTTAAGGCTGATCAAATCCTAGTTATCCGGGACGGCCGAGTGGTGGAGAGAGGAAGGTAAACAATTGTCCGCAGGACTTTATGAACTCCACACAAAATAAATGAATGAATGAATGAATGAATGAATGAATGAATGAATGATTGATTGATTGATTGATTGATTGATTCTGTGTCCAGGCAACCAACCAAGAAAAGTTGAACTATGTGATCTGCATAAATTAAGCAAATTGAGAAATTTAGACTACAATTCGTATTTTGCATAGGTTATTCCACTTTTGGTAATCCTGGAAAGTGGCAAAGAACTATGCAGGATGCTGAAAACTTGCATCCCACAACTAAAGATCCTGTATAGCCACCTCTCTGGCTTCTGAAATTTTAGCCCACGCATATCTTTGGATCCTAAACAAGCTACAGTACAGAATCTTATTTCCAAGAAAGAAAGAATAGGGAGATGGGGATACGTTTGTTTCATAAAGATTCAGGACTGAATGAGCTATTATATTCTTTGCTTTTTCTGCACTGCTATGGACTGCTAGTATTTATGTAACTCTGTTTCTTTCCTCTCCCAGCTGCAACTGAAAACTATTTTCAGAGGAGAAACAGCTAATAATGTTACAGGCTCTTCAGCATGTCTTTAGCCACTTTATACATGAGAAAGAAACCAAAAATACGGTATTGGATTTTTCAGATAGGAGCATTTCCTTCTGTTCCCACTTGAAAATTCCAGCCACCATCACTTTTTCATAAGTTACTAACCACAGAGAGGAGCTGCTGACATACATGAATTCTGATAGTTCTTGTGGGCCAAGTCAAGGATATCAGATTACTCAGATAAGCAAAGTAAACTTTGGATCATTCACACACCCTTCCTGCCCCTGTTCTGAGAAGGCCTCCTTACAGGTTGTTGAGGTTATACCCTTATATTGGAACCTTCATCCAAGGGCCAGTTGCAGCTGGATCAAAGAGATCTGGCAGGAAACTAGTGTTTTCCCCTGAAAAACGGAACACGTCCTCCTGTATGTGGATGTTCTGATTCACCTGGAGGAGGAGCCAGAGGGAGATTGATGACCTGCAGGCTCCAACTGCCCTATTGCAAGAATGCCCCCTCTCATCTGGCCGTGAGGTTCGGTATCCCAATGGACTTTTCTCCTTTGTCTGCCAGAGGAAACACAGCCTTGTCCTGCAGTTTAGATCACCTTAGTTTAGCTTCTTTTTCCTTTTCCTCTTTCTTCTTTTCTTCTCTTGCTAGCAAGAATATTGTGTCTTTGTGCCCCCCCCAAAAAAAAACACACCCAGGTGTCCAGAGCCTGTGTATTGTCGAAGGCTTTCACGGCCGGAGTTCGATGGCTGTTGTGGGTCTTCCGGGCTGTGTGGCCGTGTTCTGGAAGTTGTGGTTCCTAACGTTTCGCCAGCATCTGTGGCCAGCATCTTCAGAGGGCAGGAGCACAGATAGACCTGCCCTCTGAAGATGCTGGCCACAGATGCTGGCGAAACGTTAGGAACCACAACTTCCAGAACATGGCCACACAGCCCGGATGACCCACAACAGCCATTGTCCAGAGCCTCTTAGGCCAGGAAAGAAGGTGGATTGGAATCCCAACAGAGCTTTGGAACACAGGGGAGGTAGTGAGACCCCCAAGGAAGACACGCCGTCACAGAACAGATGCTTGAGTTCAGGGGAGAGGGGGAAGAACGAAAAAGAGATTCAGTGACTCCACCTTAATTACACTAGATGTAAGTTGTGCAGGAGAATTTGGGAGGTTCTCAAGATTCTGTCGTCATCCTAGCAATAGAGATCTTTCCAGAGATCCAAGTAGTTCTTGTTTCCTGAGCTTGCCAGCCCCGCGGAACTTGGCAGAGGGCAACCAAGCAAGGAGGCTGGCTTGTCCTGGCCACAGCAGTGGCAGGTGCTCAGTGCCAAGTGAGCTGTCATCACCCCATTCCATTGCCTGCCTGCCTGCCGGCTTTCCTTCCGTCCTTCCTATTAACCACTGCCACCTTATGACTCTGGGCGCCTTGTGGCAACTGCAAGGTCCCTGCCAGTCCCTGATCATCAAGCACTGCCAGGAAGGAGGCGGCGGCGGCTTTCTGCCTTCTCCTCTTCATAAGTATTTCCCCTCCTTTACTGCGGAAGAAACTCTCTTGCTTGTGCAGGAACTGAAAAGCAGTAGTGAAATGGGAGAGGGGGGCTGACCACAAGTGTTAAAAACTCACCGAGATTTAAAGAGAAGGGGGGTACCACTTTTTTCACGTTTACAAAGCCAGTCCTAGGAAAGGCGGAGATAGACCCCGTGTCCTCCCCACTTTGCTTCCCACCAAGCAAGTATTAATAGAAATGTGGATTTCCCCATTTTCAAGTCCTGCTCAGATTATACAGTGGAACTCGTGGCAACAGGACAATTACTACTGTTGCTTCTAGTACTAACATAGGTTACTTGAGGTTAGTGCAAGAGAGTTAAATCAGAAGTGTAGAAGTATTAGCCCCAAATGCAAATTATTGATCGACCTGGCTCAACACAAGCCTTATTTATCCCCCATCCCCACCACAGCACTATTTTCTGGGCATTGATCACTCACACATTTCTCCTCCTCCTCCTCACATGCACTCTACCCAGACAGTGTAATGCAAAGTAGCAATAGAGGCAGCAAGTGAAACCCATTTGGCGGGGTTTTCCAACATGAAAACTCTCACTCTGAAGCCCCAATATGTGTTTGGATCAGTTTCAGTGTATCAGGGACCCTCACTGCCTCTCTTTGTATGTTACAGCAACGGGGAAGGTGAAAGATCTACACTGGGCTGGGTGGGAGGAGGGGAGGGGAGAGGAGAGGCAGGCTGCAGAGAAGGCGGCTCTCCTTTCCTCTCCCTGCCCTTTGCTCTCCAGAGAGCGGCAAGTGCAGGTAACTGCTGTCCCCGCGTGAGGGCAGTGACTTTATGCGCTTCATTCCTGAGGCATGGTAAGAGGGCTGCTCTGGGGCCAGCGGCTTTGATTCTGACACACCTTCCTCCCATTCCAAGGATGGAGGAGAGTACTGTACAGGCTTGGGGGCTGAGAGGTTGAGTCCTTTGCGTAACTTCCTAGATTTCCTCCTCAGCCCCTCCATCACCAAACTTGCTGACCAATTTCCAGATTGGCAAAGCTGTCATGGCCTGTGACAAAAGGTCGTGCAATGTTTGGAAAGTTCTACTGTGGAAGTCCAAAGCAACATAGGTGAGGGATGTGCTTTCTGTGGAGCCTTTTGAATGAGCTTTTGCTGTATCTTACAGGCATGAGCAGCTACTAAAGAAAGGTGGTCTCTACTCTGACATGTGGTTTCAACAAGGAAGTGAGATGCCTGGTGGCTCAGACGCAGACAGCAAGGCCAGCGTCCTATCAAAAGCTGGCGCTGGGGAATCAGAAGCAGGCAGTGCTGAGGGTGAGCCTGCGGATGAACCTGAACCTGAAGCTCAGGATGAACCTGAAGCTCAGGATGAACCTGAAGCTCAGGATGAATCTGAAGCTCAGGATGAACCTGAAGCTCAGGATGAACCTGAAGAGGAGGATGAACCTGAAGCTCAGGATGAACCTGAAGCTCAGGATGAACCTGAAGAGGAGGATGAACCTGAAGAGGAGGATGAACCTGAAGAGGAGGATGAGGATGAATCATAGCCAAGCAACTGGAAGAACTACTGAATGTCTCCTGCACGATGGAGCTGGAAGCCAAAGAGGGGGCTGCTACCTTGCCCTTGACATTTGTGATGACTTATCGCACAGTGGGAAAGCTCTGGTCCCTAGAACATTTAGCAGATCCACCAAGTTTGGTTATGGAAATCAGATTAGAGGAGGCATAGACTCGATTATTCTTAGCCTGCTCATAGTTTAACAGAACAACACGGAGTACCCTACAAGCTCCTTTCAGGGTGCGAAATACGTTGCTTGGTGATCCAGGCATGTTACCAGTGAAGGGGAGAGGCTGGGACCAGGGCCAGCTTGCTGTGCTACTGTTGTCACTGGCAAATGTCTTCTTCCGCAAGATGAACTGGGTGGGTGAGCAAGGAGAGGAAAATGACACGTGTGAGTACTCTGTATGGAACCAGAAGCAGCCTCGGGGAAAGGAGGCGCATTTTCACAAGTTCTGATTTTGAAATGTCTGTTTGATTTTCATAAACTCTGTTTTCAGACCAATTTGCAGATTCCATTTTTTTCAGTCTCGCTCGTTAAAGGAAAGGACTAAGTGGTAACTGACTGAAAATCCTTTTCAACTATTGTGCTGGTGAGAGGACCAAGATTCACAACGTGCAGGTCTTATTATGAGTCTGAATCTGGCTTTTATTTATATCTGGCAGTCATAAAATAAAATTAAGAAGGGAAGGGCAGTAATTCATCGTGGCTGGAAATGGTAGGATAGAGAAAGATGAAACATGCCTTTTCACCTTTCTCCTAGCTTACTAGCTGTTCCTTCATGGTGGCTCTATGGAATTGACAACTATTATTTACTTGTGGCCCTATCGCAAGGTGCAGGTAATCTTGGGCTGGGTGAACAAGAAGCTAGAGAGCCTACCAGGACTCACCGAATGCTGCTTTAGCACTGCCAGACCTGTGCTGCAAAACTCAGGATGGCCACTAGATGGCAGCAAAAGGTATGGAACAATTTATAACTTTTCTGCCATCTACTGGTCATCCCAATTTCTGCAGCCCAGATCTGGTAGCCCTATTTATGTTGAACCATAAAAGTGCACAGCAATCATCTGAGGAAACAAATACAAAGGGAGATCTCAGGAGGGTCCAGTGGAGACAGGTTGGCAGTTCTGCTTAGGAGCTGTTAGGCTTCTCTGCTTACAGTAGACAGATTCTGGAAACCAGAGGAACTTTGGCTGAGCGAAGAAAAAAGCATTTGGGTTCACACATGATGCTAGGCCAAGGTTTCCTTAGTTATACCTTAAATCGTATTCTTGGTAGAATTCATATGAAACACTGAGAACCAAATAAACCACATGATGGCTTAGCATGATGGGTAAACCAGGCCACTGATTTGTTTGGGGAGCTGCGATCAATTGTCCTATGGAAAATTTGGTAATAAGGAAGAGCAGCCTTCTAGTAGCCTTTTCTCCTAAAGTAGTACAGGTAGTCCTCACTTAACGACCACAATTGGGACCAGCAACTCTGTCGCTGTGACACCGTTATTAAGCAAGACATCACGTGACCACGACAGACTTATGACCTCATTCCTGCCGTGATCATTAAGCAAGTCATCACATGACTGCGACTTGCGATTTTACTGCCGGCTTCACCATTGACTGCTTGTTGGAAGCCGGCTGTGAAGCACAAAAATGGCAATCATGTGACTACAGGTCACTGCAACAGTCGTAAACACCCGCCAGTTGCAAAGTGCCTGAATCTCGATCACGTGACTGCAGGGATGCTGCAACGGTTGTAAATGCGAGGACCAGTTGTAAAGTTACTTTTTCAGCACGATTGTAACTTCAAATGGTCGCTAAACAGGGCAGTCGTTAAGCGAGGACTGCCTGTATATCAGTGTCCTTCCCCTCCAAGGTTTGATTATTCACACGTGCCTTGTGTGTGCCTTTGAGTCGGTCTTAATTCCTGGCAACTGCATTTTTCTTGGCAGCATTTTCAGAAGCGGTTTATCATTGCTTTCTTCCTAGGGCTGAGAGAGAGGGACTGGCCGAAAGTCGGGTGACTTCATGCCTAGGGTAGAACTCACAGTGTCCTGGTTTCTAGCCTGGTATCTTTAATCGCTACCCCAAAGTGGCGCTTGTATGCATATTGGTTTCAGTTAATACCTATAATACTGTTAATATGAAAAGATGGAAATCTATTCACCTCCTGCTAGTATTTTGCAGGCTTACCTGGACAATCTCTCCTCCAGCATGTAGCACTAGCCAGATGTTGGTGAGTCAGGAGTTAAAAATAAGATGGTTCGGTAAACTACTGATGGTTGGGTGTTTCTGGTATTTAATGTTTCTCCCACCTGTCTGTCCAAACTACCAAGAAGCACCATGAATAATGTGAAGCAAAAAGGATGCTTCACATTCACATCCAGCTCCTAATGACTTCTGGATTAGAACAGTCTTGTCCATCTCTTCTGTTGGATTGGGTTTCCAATCTCTACCCATTGCCATAAGAAGCTGAAGAAAGGCTGACAAGGTAGTTAGTGTCTTCCATTCAATGGCAATATTCCTGTACCTACAGTATGCCAGTCCAACAAATCAGTCCACCAGCAGTTGTGCTAAACCGAGAGAGAATATTGTGGCTGCTGTGATTCAGTTACGGATGTACATAAAATACATGTTAGTTGTGCTCAGTTGCCATTTACTTGATTTGATACATTGGCGAGTGCAAAGAGGGCATGAAAGTGTTGTATTTTTCTATATCCCCTTAATTTTTTTATGGGAGATGAGAGGAAATGACTTGCCAAAAGGCCATGTTATGACCTTTTATGGCTGAGCAGCAATTAGTTCTAATGCACTTGCAGCTAGGAATTTCACAGAAGTCTATGGATATGTGTCACCTGCTATTGCTTCTTTGATCATTTTTCTTAGCAGAAGGAATCCATTAAGGAGGGGAACACAGACTAGTTGTGCAGTGTATTTGAATGGTGGCACTAGCAGCTGTCCATCTGGACACATTCTAGAATAGAACAGAAAGATGACTGAAGGCTATGGATTAAATGTCGCAGGCTTCTTTGTTTTCCATACTTCTTCTATAGAATCCACTCATTTGTTTATTCCATTACCTGGATCCATCAAGAGGGTAGAGTCTTGCACAGCCTAAGTGTTCCTTATAAAGTAAAAGATGTCACTAGCTGTGATTCCCTTCAGTTGCAGCTTGGGTTCAATAATCTCAGCCTTAGCATCTTCTAGAATGAAGAAAACTCAGGTGATGACATGGCTGAAAATTCTGCAGCTGCAATTATTGAAACAACAGAGAAATAATGGTTTAAAGGTGAGCACTTCAGCAATAGAAATTAATGAGCAGAGAACTTGTTCCATTTTAGCCTACTTTATGTTAGGACTACATTGGGCCACAATTGCAGTCAGGATAATCCCAACTTCCAGCCCAAGTTCTTCAACCTTTCCAAAGCAGGAACAGGAAGCTGTGTTTCCTGAGGTTCTTTGCTAGATTACCTTTGCAGCAGCAAGTGAGCATTCACACCTGTATTGCTTCCTATTGAAATAGGTGTCCATGTCAACAAAACAGCCACAGTTAGAAATCGAGAACAGCGGTTCTTTATTCAAGAGCTTGATTGTTTCAAAACTTGTTCTTCCCACCCACTTCTGTCTCACCAGGATGCTTTGAGGATTATATGGAGAGAAATAAGAGGGGGAAATTGCTATACACATGTGTGTGTGTGGGGGGGGAATACAAGGGAGCAGCACAGTCTGTACAGAAGGGTAGATGCTTTGCCCATTTGCACTTGTACCTCCTCTACTGTGCACTGCCCACTCCTCTGGCATTAGTTGCTACCCTAGAGGTCTCCTGCCGCCCCTCCCCCCAGTATTCTGACTTATGGCCAGGGCTGGAATCTTCCAGTCCCACCGCCCCATCTGTGGTCTAGCATTTTCTCATCTCTCTGTGTATATGCTTAACAATATACAAGATCCAGCAGTGGTACATCTGGCTTCTCTCTTTTGCCTTGGAAAGTGGAATAGCTTTGTAGAGTCCAATGCAGACAGATTACTAGGAGTGTTTCTCCCTACTATGGCAATGTTCAGTAACAGTCTCACATCCACCCATTGGATGGCTATTGGTGTTAATTCCATCTGGGTCCCTCAAAGCCAAAAAGCTCCTTGGAGGAAAGGGCCTCTGTATACAGAACAAGGCTCTGGGTTTTGTAGACAACCCCAAGACAGTGCCCACCATGATCAGTCATCCTTCTGTAGTTCCTGTTGGTGCCTGCTCTGATACCACAACATGGTGGGAAGATTCTGGCAGCCTTGGTAGCGACGCTGGCGTTCCTCCTCTCCTAGGGGTGGCACAGAATGGCAGGGGGCTCCTGCTAATGTGACATTGAGCAGCTGGGCTGGAGTACCAGAGGCCAAGACTGCAGACCATGAACCCACCTGCAAAAAAAGGAGAAATTGGCTTCACTATGAAGTGCCCTACGGCGCCGTATCCTTCAGAATCAACATCATTAGGATGCTTCAGATTCATGATTTCAGTGTTGCATATCATCACCCTGTAAGGCTAATCAGTAAAGGAAGTTTGGTCTAGCGGTTAAGGCTCCGGGCTAGAAACCAGGAGACCGTGAGTTCTAGTCCCGCCTTAGGCGTGAAAGCTGGCTGGGTGACCTTGGGCCAGTCCCTGTCTCTCAGCCCTAGGAAGGAGCCAATAGCAAACCAGGAGACTGAGAGTTCTAATCCCATGTTAGGCATGAAAGCCAGCTGGGTGACCTTGGGCCAGTCACTCACTCTCAGCCCAACTCACCTCACAGGGTTGTTGTTGTGGGGAAAATAGGAGGAGGAAGGAGTATTAGGTATGTTTGCCGCCTTGAGTTATTTATAAAAAAAAATAAAGGGATTAAAAAATTAAATAAATAAAATAAATATTAATATAGTAATCCCTTGCCTTATATTACATGGGGATGCTACATTGGGGTTAGCACTATCTCTAACAGGGTTATTTTGGTCAAGTGGGATACAACACACACACACACACATATATACACACAATGTTCCAGAAAGGGATATGCTGGGCTAGAAACCAGGAGACTGAGAGTTCTAGTCCCGCCTTAGGCCTGAAAGCCGGCTGGGTGACCTTGGGCCAGTCAGTCTCTCTCTCAGCCCTGGGAAGGAGCCAATGGGAAACCAGGAGACTGAGAGTTCTAGTCCCGCCTTAGGCCTGAAAGCCAGCTGGGTGACCTTGGGCCAGTCACTCTCTCTCAGCCCAACTCACCTCACAGGGTTGTTGTTGTGGGGAAAATAGGAGGAAGGAGTATTAGGGATGTTCGCCGCCTTGAGTTATTTATAAAAATAATAAAAAAGGCGGGATAGAAAATAAATAAAAATAATACAAAAAGTCAGAACATCATCAGCTCTCATCTGCTTTCAATTGTGCAGACATCAAGGGAAATTTACTTGTTTGGGAGCTGAACATTAATTGCACAAATTCCACTTGAATCTATGGGAAAAATTAGTTGTGACTTAAGCCATCACTGATTTCAGTGGAAGGTACAGCAACTAACTCTGTCTAAATGTAACTCACTGAATTTAAATAGTATTGGTTCAAATACTCACATACTGCTTCACAAGAGAAAACCAACCTGATTGCAAGATGATCAGAATTGGCTTGTCTCTATAAAAAAGTACTGTATAATGTGCACTGAATCTGCTGTATGATGACAACTGCTCTTCATTGTGCAACCTAGCCAAAAATTTTTGCCCCTGAAGACAGAGCTCCTGATCCCATCTTCCCCCACTGTGGGATTGGAAGGAAAACTGAGGTCAGCCATCCTGTTAAAGATTCTGTCCCAGTTGCTGAAAGCTATCCCTGGTGAAGTCCCTATGGTAAAATCTTCTGAAAATCCAACATTAATATAAGATTTCAGTATTATTTTTGACAACTTTATATTTTGTTTAGAATTGACAGAGAATCTTTTAAGAGACTCAACTTGTCAGAGCAGATGCTTTGCATATTAGAGAGCTCCCGTTTAAATCTTTGATACCCCCATGTAAAAGACACAGCAGACGGGTGCAAAAGACTTCAGATGGAGCCTCTTCTATTCCTATGCCCTATTAATGTCCTTAAACACTTACCGGCAAGGTGTGCTGAAGCAGACACTGGTCAGGCTGCAGTCCTGCCCAGAATTCAGCAAAAGCTGATCCACTTCGGACGGCAGTGGTGCTACGAACCAGCACTACATTGGGATGGCGCTCTGATGCCTGAAGCTTCTTTACCAATGGCCCTGGATAGCTCTGGTCAAGGAAGAGCAGGACCCGGTGGGCATTGCAACTTTCCAAGTCTGTTAAGAGCTCTGAGATGGCATACCGCTCTTTAGGATCAGCCTGTTGTGGGGGAAAGGGCAGCTTACTAGCACCTGATCCTTTGTCCCAGCTCCCCCACCTGAACTCTCCGGTCCAGAGATCAAGGGAATTTCCCCACCCTGGAGTTAAGAGAAGTTGGATTAAGTTGGAAAGAGCAAGCCAGGGCCAGCACCCCCTGCAAAAGCTGCTGCTGCTGCCTTTCTCCCTGCAGGCAAGGATGAAAGAGCTGGACGGGCCTTTGAAGGGGACAGATGAGAAGAGTGGGCTGGGGTCTACCTGCAAGTCTGTCAGCTTCTCTCCCTCCAGCTGGGCTGCCCAGAACAAGTTGGGGCAGGTGAAGATGATCCCCTCCTCCTTCCACAAGTCTGACTCACTTCACTGTCCATTTCCAGTCAATGAAGCCCTCCTCACTTGCAAATGGCCAAGTAAGAAGCCTATATACAAGGACTTACTTTTATAAGCCATTCTGACAGCCACCCCACATTTTACTCTGCTTCTGTAGCAGCAGTTGAGTTTACTGATGCCCACTGATTGACTGGAGATGTGAATTTCACCAAAGAAAAGGTCTGTTATCACTTTCCTATAATTCTTTCAGTCTAGTTTTATTTGTGCCTTATCATCAATTGGGTATTGGTTCAGACACTGAATAGCTTATTTATGCTTACCAGGGTAGGAATGGGAAATGCACCCATCTTTCTGATTTCCCTCTCCAATAACACCATGCCTGGATCCATCACCCTGAAGCCTACCACAGCCCCCTTTTTGAGAAAAGCATTTTGGCTGCTCATGTCAAATTTCAGCTGAGAAGGGCTGGCAGCTGTATGGGCACAGAGGACAGAATCAAATATTCTTTCCTCGTTCCTAGACAATTGGATCCAGCCTGGACTTAAAAGACTGCTCTTGTCATACTTCGCTAGTGATGACAGAGGAGCTTGGCTCAGTGGTAAAAACTATCCCTCAAAAGAACTGGGTGGTAGGCTAAATCACTTTCTGCCACTCTGTGGCCTTAGGCAGCCATTCCTTATTTTCAACCTGGATCCACCCCACCACTCACTCCCCACCAGACTCTACTCACAATGCCATTATGGTTAGCATCCCACAAGAGCATGGTGCCATCACTGGAAGCTGGACTATTGAGGTAGAGTACCAGTGTGTCAGCACAGTGCAGGCTACGGCAGATAAGGGCCAAGTGAGACCGGATCGCCAACTTCTCTGTGGCTGGTTGCACGTTTCCCATCTCCACTGCAGAAAGAAGATGGGGAAGGGCCAACTGATGTTACTCTTCTTGAATTGGTTTCTTTCCATCCAATCCCTCCCATTATTCTATTTATGACCCTCATTTTCCAGGGTCACTCAAGCCTCCTTTATGGAAAAGACCTATTGATCCAAGATGTTGTCTTCTCAAGTTCATGCCATCTGGTTGGAGCTGATTGCGGGTTGATTGTGGTACAATAGCGTAGCTTTCAGTGGCCATGGTGAAGTGGCATTTGGAAATACAAGAACTGATTTGGAATCCTGATAGTAATGAATGGGAAGGGGTGTGTGTGTGTGTGTGTGTGTGTGTGTGTGTTCATAGTGGGAAGTAGAGTAGGAGGAGAAAGGAGGAGAAAGGAGATACAACTGCTGTTGAGATACAGGGGATCCCCATATCCAGAATACACACAAACACTATTAACACTGAGAAGCTCTCCTTTCTCACTGTCCCCCTTCCCTCCACAGAAGATCAAGGGACCTTCTCATCCCTTCAGTTGACATCTAGCTTGCTTGTCTTAGTACCTGAAGCCTGTCCCTCATTGGCAAAGAAAGCTTTGATATGCTCTTGGCGGAAACCATTTCGTCGAAGCATCTGGTAGAAGAGCAACAGGTTCTGGGCATGGTGGGGATAGGTGACCTGCTCTTGCCAGCCACCTGGAAGAGAATGACTGTCAACAGTACGCACCTTAAGCTCACATGCAGCAAAGCAAAACAAAACAAGAGATCCTACAGCCCCTGCCTGTATTCATCCTCCTCCGAAACACCTGTTGCGGTGGTCAACAGGTTCAAACTCATCCATCCACACCCCTTTCACTACCAGTTCCAGAAGGGAATGAGCACCTCTTAGTAGCCCCCGGGCACCACTCCACACCTGCAATCAGTACTGCATGATCGCATGTCTGATACATGCGGCACAACTTGTACATCGAAGCCTGCTGGCGATGGCACCGCCGTGTATTCTTGTTGAGCTCACAGTAGGCAGCTGTGGAACTAGAACTAACAAGAGGCAGCGGCTGTGGGCACGGGCTGTACCCGCGGAGATCTGTGAGAGGAAAGAAATGGCAGAAATAGCGAGATCTTTGAAACCAATCTAAGGAAACTTTACGTGAGGTGAGGACACAGGCAGCATGTCAAGGTCTGGTTAGGAAAATGAGAAGGAGCTTCCCCGAAGTCTTGACTCATCCTGTGAGTCTCTCCCTGAATTTATCAGCATTGTGTCTATTACATTTTGCCTTCCAAAATTTCAAACTGTTTTTCTAGCTTTACAATCTAGGCTTAGTCAGATGTTCCTTCCTGCAGCCATCTTTTATGATGGCACTTTGGAGGAAAGCTGCAGCAGGATGTGGTTTAGATTAACAGAGACAATAATTTATTGTAAAAGGAAGGACAAAGTCTTTCCAGTCTCCTTGCCCTGTAACTCTCTCCAAACCCAGTGCAAACACCCACCTATACAGTGCAATTTTTGCAGGTGTTTCAGGTCCTGGGCCACCACCACCAGGGGCAGAAAATGTATCTCACAGAACCCTACTGGTGGTTCTTCGTGGTGAATGTGTCCTGCTGACCGCTGGCTCCGCCCCTTGCCACGTCCTGGTCTGCGCTTCAGCTGGTTCTCACAGTGATTTCTCTGTACAGGAGTCAAGCATTCATAGCTCCCTGCGCCGAAAAAAACAAGCCCCTTTGATATAAAACACTCAGGGAAACCACCGGTCTTTTTCGGCAAAGGTCTGTCTACTTTAGTGATATAAATGCATTGGTTGTCAATCAGTTTCCAGGTTCAATTCAAAGTGTTGGCTTTAACCTATAAAGCCCAGCGTGGCTTGGCCTCCATGTACCTTCCGCACTGCCTCTTCCAGCCAGATGTGCCCCATCCTATGTATTCTTCCTGAGAGATGGATGCTGAGGGTCCCCACATTAAGTATGGTGAAGGGAGGAGCAGAGGTGCTTCTTCTCAGGGGCAGCTCTGGAACCGCTTTCCTTTGAGGTTCACACTGTTTCGGCCTTGCACAAAGCACTCTGAAGACCACTTTCTTCTATAGGGGTTTTGGTGCTCGTGGTCTTGATTAGATTCTGTAGGACTGATCTTTGATTTTTAACTTTGTAGTGTTAGTGTGTTGGGGTTAGTCTTATTTGTTGGGTTTTAGTGTTACTGTAAATTGCCTAGAGTCTCTGGAGTGGGGTGGTGTACAAGTAGTGTATAAATATAAAATAAATACCACAACTCCTTTGGCTATTGGCACAACATTTTGTGGTCGATGTCAACTTAGCCAAGCTGCCTCTGCTCTTTTCTCTAGAAACATTAAATGAGCAAAAGTGAAATCACAATTAAATTCTGTGCTATTGTTCCTCAGCTGCTTCGGTTCAAAATTAAGAGGGCAATCCCAGGCACATTTATTTGGGAGTATGTCTCACTGGATTCAGTGGGACTTATTTCTGGGTATATCTGTATAGTAGTATATTTTGAATTGCTCAGAATACTAGGTCAACCACTGCTAGTATGTAACTGAAATACAGAAATCAAACACATAACAGTAAGCAGCTCTGTTTAAACAACAAAAAATTAACTTTTTTTAACCATTATCCCCATCAAATTATAAATGTAGGCAGTTATTATTGGAACAATTAATGAGATGAACAGCTTAGATTTTCTAACTGGGTTGTCTATTTCATAATGTCTTGCATCTTATTATTAGTGAAGTTAATCTCCTGGGTCTGAAAGGAGATTCCCCTGAGTTCTAGCTAGGTCAGGACTTTCTTGCCAGTTAGGAAGATCAACACATTATAATCACCTTTTTTGTTACAATGCTGTCTTAACATCTGGCATTCTTGGAAAGAAAACAATTTGGCCTTACCTATCTTTTCTCCCTTTCCCATTTATGTATGTATGTATGTATGTATTTTTGTGCCTTTGGGTCAGTGTTGACTCGGGGCGACTGCCTGGACTGGTCCCTGCAGTGTTCTTTGGTATGATTTTCGGAAGTGGTTTGCCATTGCCTCCTTCCTAGCGCTGAGAGGGAGCGACTGGCCCAAGGTCACCCAGCTGGCTTTGTGCCTAAGGCGGGACTAGAACTCACGGTCTCCCAATTTCTAGCCTGGTGTCTTAATCACTACACCAAACTGGCTCTCCTTTTTTATATTATCCCCATTTTTCTCCCTCAGTGAGAAACAATATGATTTTAAATACAGAATGGTTTTTTTTAGGATTTGTAACCTTATTCATAACAAATGGCTCCAGGGGCATCTGCAGCGGAGTAAGTTAAGATAGTGTCTGTAACCGTGTGATCAAAGCCTCGCTCCTTTTTTACATTTGTTGCGATGCACTTTAAAAAAGGTTGGGCTTCAATTGCATGGTTGGTCGCGGATGACAACTTGACTTTTATTACATTCCCTGTGGATGCCCCAGATTACTTTTTAAAAAAGAAATGTAGAATCTGGGTCTTCATTTTAACTCTTTGAAAGCACTAGATCCATTGCTTTTTACTGCACAATAACAAACTGCTAATTCAATTTGAAGATTTTTTTACATTGCTTGAAAGCTCCATTTTAAGGGCTTTATTTCAACCATCTATACCTGACTGCCTCTTATTTTAAGGGATGTCTAATTTGATAATCTTTCTGGAAAAAAGGGAAAGGGAAAGGAAAACTGTATTTTCCCTTTCAATATCAGGCTCACATTGGAATTTCCTTTAAACATACCTTTAAAACAACTTCAACAAAGTAAGTTTTCAGTCAAACTGTAGTATTTAACACGTTAAATATTTAACACGTTAAATATTAAATACTATATATGAATGAGTGGCATTTAAATACTGAGCCCAGGATACCAGCACCCACTAACCCCAAATTATTTGCCAATCTAGTGAAGGAAATTCCTTTATAAACCCAATTAGCACTTATGTCTATGCCAGATCCACCCACAAAGATATCAGTAAGGATCATTATTTATAAAATGTAGAAAATCGTTAGAAAAACAAACACTTGGAATACTGTGTACAGTGTTTGCACCAGAAAAAAGAATATTTTACCACAATTTTGGCTTCAAGAATGGGCATAAAAAATTATGAGGGGACTAGATCGGTTCTGCTATGAGGAAAAGCTGCAGTCCACGGGGCTTTTTTTCTTTCTTTCTTTCAAAAAAGCAGTCTGAGGAAGGACATGCCAGAGATGTACATAATTATACACAGAGTGATTTTGCCACTGCTTCCTAATTTATTGCTGAGAGATTCAGATGACAAAAGGACTTACTTCTTGCACTATTCAACTGTAGAGCACACTGCCACTAGACATAAGGATATATGACAGCATTAGCTTAGTCAAATTCATGAAGCATAAATGTTACTGGTGGCTACAAGTCATGACGACTATATTTTCTCCAGTCTAGGAACATTATGTCTATAAATACCAATTGTTTGTGAACACAAGTGAAAGTTGCTGTTGCATTCATGTTCTGTCAGTTGGTTTTCCAGAGGCATCTGAATGAACAGGATGCTAAGCTAGGTGGATCCATGGTCACATTCAGATCCACTGTACACAACCTTCTCTTTCTTGTATTTTTCTAATGCCACCTAGGAAAGCACAATAAAGTATCAAGCAAAACCATCTGGAAGCAGGTAAGAGTTAAAGCTGAGCCGTGTATCAACCAGCCAGGAAAAGATGATCTGGGGATAGGTCAAAGAGCATGACCTAGGGGAAAGAAAGGCTTGGCACAGACCCTAAGAAGCTCTACTGTCCTCAAACAGGGCTGATCCTGATACATAATAATGGCTGTAGCGTATCACTTTCTAAATTGCTATGTTCTAATTGTTATAAATGGACCCAGTTTGGTGTAGTGGTTAAGGCATCAAGCTAGAGCAGAGCTTTCCAAACTGTGTGTCGTGACACAAAAGTGTGTCGCCACACACAGTCTGGTGTGTCGCCACACAACCCGGAAGCGCTGATCATCATCAGCGCTTCCGGGTTTTCCCGCGGTGACACACCAACGGCGGCGTGCAAAAACCCGAAAGCGGAAGCAGCGCTTCCGGGTTTTTGCGCGCTGCCGCAACGGCGGCACTTCCGGGTTTTCCCGTGGCGACACGCCAATGGTGGTTGGTGTGTTGCCGCAGGAAAACTTTGGAAAGCCCTGAGCTAGAGACTGTGAGTTCAAGTCTTGCCTTAGGCACCAAGCCAACTGGGTGACCTTGGGCCAGTCCCTCTCTCTCAGCCCTAGGAAGGAGGCAATGGCAAACCTCTTCTGAAGTCTTGCCAAGAAAACTGCAGGGACTATTCCAAGCAGTTGCCAGGAGTCAACACTGACTGGAAGGCACACACGTTTGCGCACACGCACACACACTTGTTATAACAGTTATGCCAACAATGACAGGTAGGTTCCCTATACAGCTCAAAATGGCAAAGGGCAGAAAACAACTATTTCATGTGTGGCCTGAACCCAGACCTTCCAGGTCTAATCTGGACTCCGTGGTGGATGCCCAGCCTTTTGGAGAAGAGGGGACAGCTCGGTCTGCCGCCTCCTTTGGATTCATTTCACTCACCCAGGTAGAGGCGGTCGCGGCTGCGGCATCGACGCGGGCTGACGTTGAAGTCGACGTAGAAGAGCAGGAGCGGGTGGCCGAAGTTGGTGCCGGGGCTGGGGTCCAGAACGAGGATGGCGTCTTGCCCAGCAGGTGCGAGGGCCGCCCGCTGTGGGCCGCCGCTCTGGTTCCGGCTGGGGACGAGGGGCGCGCTAGGCTTGTCTCCCCAGCCGTCGGGCAGGAGCGCACGCACTTTGTGGCCCGGCCGGGCAGGCTCGGAGATGTAGACGGCAGGGCCCGGCCCTTGCGAGAGCCGCGCCAAGCGCTGGCACTGCGGCCGCGACAAGAGCCCGCCGCGTTCAGGGCACTGAGTCGCCGCCACGTGCCGGAGCGCCGCCGCCGCCCAGCGCGCCACCCGCGCCTCGGCGAAGCGGCTCTCCGACGGCGCGGCCGGGCAGGGCCAGGCCAGGGCGGCAGCAGCCAGCGTCAACAGCAGCGGGGCCATGGGGGGACTGGAGCCCCGTCGCAGCCCGGCGCTCTGTGCCTGGCCAGTCGGACTCCTAGTCCCCGCCCTGCCCTAGAGAAGGAGAATCTGCGGACGGGGACGCCGGGGGCGAGGCTCTTCCAGTTAGTGGCTCCTAGGCTGCCCTCTTCGCGAGGAGTTACCCGCCCCGTCCCCTTGGGCCGTCTCTCTGACTGAGCGGGAGGCTTCTTGCTTGCTGGAATTTGAGGCGCGCGCAGGTCTGCTCCCCACGGGGCGAGTGAGAGGATCCAGGGCAGACTAATCCCCCCCCCCCCCCGAGAGGGTAGCGCCGCGGGTCAAGGGGGAAAAAAAGCGAAGGGAGCCGCAGCTCGGCGGAAGGATGAACTCCTGCTCGGGAGAGCCAAAGTGGAAACCTACCCAGATCAAACACTAAGACGGCTTCCAATCATGCGCAGACTGCTTTTCATCACCACGCTGCCCCCCTGTAGGATACAGACACCGATCGACAAACACAATGTTCGCCGGAAAGCCTTCTCGGCAGCCAAGTGTCCATCTCAGGGCTCGAGTTTATGCATTTGCCAGGAAGTCAGTCCTATTGAATTCGACGAGCTTGCTTCTGAGTAGGCTGGCAGAGGAGAGTTGCGACCCTGTGTTCCTGTCAGTTGACAACTTAACCACTATTTATGTTTCAGCGTGGTTTTAAAGTTTCCTTGTAAGCAACCCATTCCAGATGGTTGAAATCGTTCTAGGGACCCAAAACTTTCGAGGACGGTAAAGTCTCCTTCTTCCCTTGCAACCCGCATCAACATCAAAACGCCTTGGCAACCGCTAAGTTTTTCTTGGTCATAAGATTTATTTTATTTATCAAATTTACCCTGGGCGGTTTACATAAGATGCTGGCCTTATCTTTCTCCCAGCCCATTTTAAACAAGTTTACCTTCGAATTCCAGAAAACGTTTTTTTCCTGTTGGATGAGCCATGAGTGCACCCCCCTCTGCCCGCAATGGACTTTATTAGCCAGACAGATCAGCAAGAAGACAGGAGCGTGTCTCGCTGTCCTGGTTGGTGGTAAGATGTTACATCAACATAGCAACTGCTCAGGACACAATTATTTCTTGCTTTGCTTTGCTTTATTTTGTATCTTGGAGGTTTTAGCATCATTTGGCGAGACTGTAACACGTCAAGAATCCTTGATTGCTGTGGGAAGAAATAAAACAAATAAATACATAAACAAATAAATAAGCAGACATGGTGGGAAATCCACTTGGGAAATGATCTGAGCTTAGCATAAGATCACATCAGCGCAGTTAGCGGAGGCCCGAGCTGGTGCGCCGGAAGGATGGGTTTGTTTCCCGAGGAAACGTGGAGCCCCATCTAATCATGTTTTCAGTTACGGTAAGCTAAAGAACTCGAGTGAGGAATTGTTCTGAGAACTGCAGCCAGGACAGGTTAAAAGCCAGTTTCTTGGGGACTGCAATTGCGTGAGTAAGTGTCCTTCCTGGGAAGAAGAGGAATGGGTGTGAGTTCCTACTGAAGTCCCACACTAATGTTCGTGCCCACCGCAGATACAACTGATTAGTGTGATTGTTATGATTATAGCATGGGGACATAGATTTACAGAGGTAACTGTTAACTATCCATCAACATTCATAACCTTAATCCGTTTTTTTTTGGGGGGGGGGGTGTAAAACAGCCGAAATGAGTGGACGTAATCAATTGGTGCACAAAACTCACTGGTGGGCAAAAACTTTTGGTGGGCAAAAAAGGAACAAGAGCGCCGGCTAGATGCAGCCACTGTTCCTACTGAAATCTTAAATTGTGGTAGATCGAGTGAAGAAGAAAAGAAAAAGAAGGCCCTTAGGGCGGGCTTGTCCACACGGTTCCTTTCAGGTGACAGCTCCAGCACGCAAAATCCCATGGGTGGCCGCTGCGCTGCATCGCCTACCCTGGCAGCCCCCGTTGGCCTGATGATGTGCTCGTTCCTTGTTGCTGCCAGGGAGGTAGCGCATCACCCCAGCCAGTTGGCAAGGCAGCAGGGTGGGACGCCGCCTGCAGAGGGCCCCTTGGAAACGGGGGCTGTCGGGTTTCAGCCTGACTGAGTGCAGCGGCTCCAGCATGTGCATTAGATGGGTGGGGGCATTTCTTCAAAGGGCAATCAAGAGGCTGGCTTGCATTTGCTTACCAGGTCCCAGATTGAGTGTGATGGAAATGGGAGCCCCACTGTGCCTCTGAGGCTGGTTTCAAAGTGTCTTAAACCATTACAGTTACAGTAGGCTCTCAAAAATGCTTTTGTCTTTTCCCAGCTAAGGATTGCTATGGCTTTCCTACCTCCCCTTTAATGATTAATATCCTGGGTGCTCCAAGAGAGATTAAGGAGTGGCTCACCAAAAATGGTCTTCGAGTTTTGTGATGGAAGTGTACTCCGTGTCAGTAACCAGGGTTTATTAGTATTCTGATTATCTTTCATTGCCACCTTGGCAGAGAATGGTTCCAGGCTTGCTCTGGTCTTGGCCTGAGAAGGGTTGCCTTAAATCAGCCTAGGCTGGAAAAAAAGTGGGAGTTTTCCAGAATGGAGTTCAGCTACAAAGCTCTGAGAACTGCTTCAGTCCATCAACAATGTTCATAAGGGGATGACGGTTTGACCCAGTCCGAGAGAGGCTGAATCCCAGTATATCCCTTCTGAATTCAGCAAGAATTTAAACTACTTTAAAAGATAAGTAACTTTCATTTTACTTTCCTGATTTAGGCTCACTTTTACCAGCTCCCTTAGTAGACTGGTCAGTTATCTTTAGCTTTTCTCTTATCACACGGCAAAATATTTTCCGTTTTGAAAAGCTAGCACTTTAATCATGTCAACTGGATTTCTATTTTCTCAGTGAGAAAATAGAAATCCAGTTGACATGATTCAAGCTACAGACAATTCCACCTGGATGACTGAGAACCTTCATAGACATACTAGCACTTTAACATAACACAAAAATACTAAATTTCACGCTCCAGAGAATACAGCAGTACTATTACATGCCACACCAGAAGGCACCAATTGGTGGGAAACCACCCAGCCGTCATGAATTTAACCACCTCTCAAAGCTTACTCCCTCAGCAATTGCCTGTGCTCTGCGAACCTGGCCAACTTTTAAAAAACGTTGCAACTTCCCCCACCTCCTGACTCCCAGATGCAGAACCCCTGCTCCCAATTTTTTCCATGCATTGCTTTTCTGTGGAACTTCTGAGTGCATTTTCTCAAACATTTACTCAAGAAAAATTCACCTTTCAAGGTTTCCTCTCAAGAAAAATGGCCAATTAGTACATTTCAAATTTCTGGTTATTTATGATTAACTTACCCTTCCCTCAAATAGATTAATCTACAATAGATCCATCCATATGCAGCATTTGGAGTAAAACCGGGCTCTTATTCCTTTTTTACCCACCAATGAGTTTTGCACACCAATCAATTACCTCTGCTTATTTTGGCTGTCTCACGCTCCCCCCCCCCCACCAAATGGGTTAGAGTTAGGAGTTGATGGTTGACAATTACCTCTGAAAATGTATGCACTCATGCTGTAATCACAAGGATATTGCACCAACTGATTATCTCCATGGCGGGCACAAACGTTTTGGACATAAGATTTTCACACTAATGAAACAAGAGCCAAAACTGGTAATATAATCAAACTGTGTAACACACTAACAGATAAACGCAGGATTAGTTCCTGTTGCATATCTGAAACATCCAATTCAGTAACAGCCTGAAATGCAAAATGTAGATTTTCACATTACTAATAAAAATATGAACAAAAAGCTTAAAACGGGGCAGCAGAACTATATAACAGCTTGTTTTATTCAAAACAGTGACTAAAGAGCAGTGATGGGGAGTCTGTGGTTTTTCGGATGTTGAACACAACTGCTAGCAGCCTACGCTGGCATGGCAAATGCTGAAGAATGCTAGAGGCTGCAGTTCAGCAGAATTTGGAAACCCACATGGTCCCATCCTTGAAAGGCACTGCTAGAAAGGAAGTAAGGTGTACATCTTAAGGGTACATCAACCAAGGGTACATGGTTTTTTTCGCCCTGCACAGAATGGTATCGGGGAATGCTGCAACGTTAAGAATGAAATCCCAAATTATTTCTCCTTTAGGCATTTGCCATACACATCAACTAACCCAACATGACCCAGTTCATTAAAGATAAATATGCATTACTACTTTTAATTACTAACTATAATGGCTGCATAATGTTTTCAAGTACCAGGGCAGGTACACATGGCTAGGGTTTAAATTTGGGACCCAGAAGCTAAACACACCCCACAAGCTGTCCAGCCTGCCTCCAAAGGAAGCCAGAAACACGAATTGGAACCCTTTTTATTTACCCTCCATGGCTGCTGGGCTGTATTCAGTTGGGATAGTGCATGTCAGTAGCCCTGCTTTAGCTCAAGGCCCTTCTCTGTTTTTGACCCAAGTATCCTCAGCCATTTTGCAATCAACAGCTGGTCTGCTCACGTTCGTAACTAACAAGGGAAGCAGAGGTCGGAATACCTTGTCCAGTGGACCTTGAAACATTCTTATTAAGTCTAGATTGTAAGTAAGTAAGCCATTTTAAAATATTTTAAGTAGAGCTTCATTTGACTGGATTTTTAAAAGTACAAGTGAAAACTCTGTTTAAAGTGGCCCAATATATTGAATATAAATAAGATCTTGTCTAACATCCACACCCATGCATATTTATTGAAAAGTAAATTCCACGTTGCACAATACACGTTGCTTTCTAAATCAGTATGTACAAAGCTGAAGCTTTCTTCTTTCAGTAAGAAATCTTGCTTAGCATCTCTCTCGTTCTGTTCGCATGTATACACACATCCACACATAGAGAAATTTGACTCTTGCTCAATTTTGCAATTGCAAAAGGTGAGCTGACTCCATGACTAAAAGTCTTTATAGGCTTTTAAGTTGCACAAAGGCCTCTTTTACTTGCAAACCAAAATACTGTATTTATTCTAGCGCCTAATTTGTATGCATGCTTATAAAGGAGCTATATGAATTTCAAATCAGGAAACCCGATCAGATAATTTCTTGGTAACTTAAATTAGCCTTGCATTAAATAATTCTGAAATTATGCTGCATTTAAGAAACCATTCTACCCCAATACCTGGGCTACAATGGTTTCTTAAATGCAGCATAATGCCCTCAATTCCATGTGATAAGGAATTGGCCCATCAGACGTTGCAGTTCATCAACTCCCAGTACAGGCAGCATCAGAAATAAATCAAAATAATTATTCCCCTGACATTCCTAAAGATACATACCCCAAAAGAACATTTGTTGTATCCACTGGTATAGAACGAATACTACCAGTGGATTTAATCAATTTCCTCTAGTCCCTCCAATACTTCCAAATTGCTGCAGAGAGCTGAGGGACATTCAGAGCAGAACCCGGGGCACATAGAAGGAAAAAGAAAGAAGTCAAACTCCCACTGCAAAAGTGGAAGTCAGTCGCAAGGCAGTGAATTTAACCCAATGAGAGCAAAGGACGAGCTATTTCCGTCTGTCAATTTATTGGTTCCTGCCAGTTTCCAATAATCTTCCCTGCAGGTGACCCAGCAAAGGCACAGAATGCTGGACAATGCCTGGGACCTGCAGAGGGAGGGAGGGAGGGAGGGACAGTCCCAGGCAGAAGGTGGTCCCAACCAAACACACATCAGATGGAAAACAAATACCCACAGGTTCACTGAAGCATGGGAGTCACCTGGGGCCAGGTAGCTCGGCATCATGCAATCTAAAGCAGCTGGCTATCTACTGGAAGTGGGAAGTTGGTTACTCATTTCTTCAAGGCTGATCTTTGGCTGGTTTTCTCAGAGGGTGCCAAGTGTCAGAGTTCTGGCAAGGGGCTGGCAGTAACAGTCTTATTCAAAACACTCAAAATGAGAAGATTCAGCTGTCAGTTCCCAGCAAGGAAAGGATTACATAGATCAGACCCCAGAGGTAGTTCCTTTCCTTGCTATGGTAATCTCAGGAATCCCAACTCTACATTGCATTCTTCAAATGTTGTTGCTACTCCTGCAGCACTAGCAGTTAAGACATTTATTTGATATACAAACTTTGAAAGAGTAGCTATAGGGAGACATCTCCCCCTTATTTTGCTAGAAGCAGCCCAGCAGGAGGCGGTAGGGAAAGTCCCTCTGAAAGCATTTAGCACCACCCACTGTCCAAATCTGGGACTGCTACAGGCCAAAATAGACAGGAGGAAGGCAGTAAGTCCTTCATCCTCAGCCTTGAAACATCCCAGCGCAGCCATGGGATGGAAGCTGATTACCAAATGATGGGGATGGGGGAGCATTATCCCATAATTACTGCTGCCCTGTCCAGTGGGAGAAATGCTGCCAGGTGTCTCAGAAGGTATAGATCCAGTCCTAGTGCAAGTGACAGCAGTTGCGTGCCAAAGAGACTCTGCAAGGTCTGGGTAGGGATTCAGTCTTTGGTTCATTGCTAGTACTTCTGAGAGTGCCCCAGAGGTAAACCAGCAGGAATAAAGGAAGCACCAGAATGGCCAGAGATGGTTTCCAGGTTGAATGATTCTTGTGATGCTCAGGATAGGCAGCAATTGGATGGCTTTGTGCTTCGAGCCTAGGACACAAATATACAGATGGATAAGAGCAGCAGAAATGGATATACATTCTTCCCTCCCCTCCCCTCCCCTCGTAAAAACTTGTTTATTGCACAGACTGGCGCAGGACAATTAGTTCTACTGAATCTACTAAGGAAAAGCATTTAACAAGAACTAGTAGAATCTCTAACCTCCAAGGTTCTGTTCAGAAAGAGCTACAGGGTGGCCAAAAGACCAGTTGTTCCAGTTTGAGTTCCAGCAACTGGATTAGCACTTTCCTTGCTGGGATATAACACAATATGAAATTCACAAGATGAATTATGCCTAGCTACGAAGACAATGAACTGGCAAAGATTCCCCATCTCCTTTACTTGTTGCCGTAGCTGCTGCTGCTGATATTCCTCCTCACTAGCCGAAAGCGCTCGAGCCAGTGCCAGATCCTCCTCCTCCTGGGTGCTGTCAGAAACAGAGTCAGAATGAATTGAACAGCCTGCATAATGAATCCCTTCCCCCTTCCTGATCCCACTATTAGTAGATTGGCGCGTGCAAGGTGATTTCATAGAACCCTTGTTGCCATTTATTGTTCAGAAGGCCTGATTAGCACAGAGTGTTTTGAATGTTCACCCCGCAACCCCATGGGCTAGTAGCCTGGCATGGTAGGGCAACCCTGCTGATTTCTGCTGGCTATCACTACTGCTTGGCACCTGCGGCATTGTGGTTCGACGGGCGCCGTCTCTGCCAAAGACATCTCCAAGGCTCGCTGTAACGCTTCTTCTTCGCTCTGAAACAAAGCACAAAAGCAGAGTCAGCCTACCTGAGGGAACCCAAAAACCTCAGCACCTTTTCATGACCAGGCACATTTCAAGGATTTGGGACTGGAATTGTGCCACTAATCTATTTTGTCTTAATGTACAAGAGATTTTGTAGATACGATGAGAATAAAACAGATCAAAGTATCAGAAAACATCTCCAAACTACCAGATCGAGGAGTTCCTACAGAATCCATACAGTACAAGCAACTGCTGCCAGACTCCGAGAGACGTGACAAAAAATCATGCGGGACCTCCCTGCTCTCTCCCGAGTCTCAGCTCTATAGCCCTCATTTCCCCACCCCTTGAAACAGTAGTTTTAAACAGTTTTAACCGTTTTAAAGAGCCAGTTTGGTGTAGTGCTTAAGGGAAGGTGTTGGAAAAAGAGTCTCCTACATGAAGCAGATTATTTACTTACCTGATTTCTATCCTGCATTTCATTCAGGAGATCTCCATCCCATAGCACTCCCTCCTCCCATCTTCACCAACCATAATTCTGTGAGGTAGGCTAGGCTGAGGGAGAGGAACTGACCCAAACTCACCAACTGAACTTTCATGGCTGAAGGAAGCCATCAACCTGAGTCTCCCTGGTCCTAGTCTAACACCTAACCACTACACCAGAGCTTTCCAAACTGTGTGTTGCGACATGTTAGTGTGTCGGCTGCAGTGTGTAGGTGTGTCGCGCAAACGTAAGGAGAAACCTCTGAGTCTGCCGCTCAGAGTCTCAAGCGCCTGGCTGGCGGCTGCTGCCTCCGAGCCCTGCCAGGATTCCGCGCAGGTCCTAGTGCCTGCCTTGTGCCCTGCTGTAAGAGGGGAGCTCTGTCCAAGCCTTGCCCTGCTGTAAAGGGGAACTCTGTTTTCATGAGATATGTTGTGTCCCCATACATTTCGCTAATACAATTTATGTATGTGTCCATATCTCTTATACTGTAAGTTAGTTTAACCTCCAGTTTGTAGTAAAACTGAATTACTGTGTTGTGAAATGATGCATGTCTAAAAAGTGTGTCACCAACATGAAAAGTTTGGAAAGCTCTGCACTACACCATGCTGGTTCTGGATTTCTTCTGGTCTGGATTCAGAGGTAGGCATGGGACAAAAACAGTATTAACTGCTCAGTAACATGAACTTTGAGGGTGCCCTTCTTGGTCTTATTAGACCTCTCAATGGTCGTACGACTGATTGTGGTATTTTACTGCACTGCCTGCAAAGACTGGGAGCTGGTGGCACTATTTTACAGTAGTTCTGTTCCTACCTTAAGAAGTGGCTTCAACCAGTAAAAAGGGGGGACAAGCAGTTGAGCTTGTAGTTACTCCAATACAGAGTGCTGCGGTGCTTGACTCTCTCCCCATTGGATTTAAACATCTCTATAAAATCAGTAGGAGAGGTCCTCATACCTTACACCTGGGGCGGTGATAATTATTTGTCACCATCCAGGCCAAATCAGAGATGCTGCAGAGTCCCTGACCTGGTGTCCGGAAGCTATAAAGATCTGGATGGGCCAAAAGTAGCCTAGTTGGGTCCAGGCAAGGTGAGGTTAGACTAAGACCCAGCTTCAAGTCAACCCCTCGCCATGGGAGGTCATTTCCTACTAGTAATGTACTCCCAGCCCAACCTGACTGTGGGAAAAATAAAAGGAGGGAATGTTATATGTGCCCTTAACTCTTCTGTAGGAAAGGCAGGATATAATTTTAATTTAAAAAATTAAAAATGGAAGTGTTCAATCATTTTTAGTAAAAACAAGGGACAGCCTTGGACAGGACTTATAGTGGGCAAGAGGCAAGACTTCCAAGCTCAATCTATTAGCAAAATTCTGCAATAATTTCATTCCAAGATGCTCCGTTCATCTCCATTCTTTTCTGTTAACCCAACCTTGAACATCAAACGTTTTTTTAAAGAAATCAGACTACATTATTTATTTATTTATTTGTTTGTTTGTTTGTTTGTTATTTAATTTATATGACCGCCCATCTCCCCCCATGGGGAACTCTGGGCGGTTATATAAATTATATTGACAGTAGTGTGTTTTGTATGTATGTATGTATGTATGTATGTATGTATGTATGTATGTATGTAGTATTTATAGAGGGTTGGATGCAAATCTTATTTGATCCCTAGCTCAACAACTACTTTTGACAATTCGTCCTAGTACATCAGTGTAACTTATGGAAGAAAGTTAAACAAAGACTTTTGTTCATTTGTAAATCTGGACAAAGACTTTTTCAGGACATTACTCGTCTTTATTTACTAGGTTCTAATTTATTATATACTCACTAAAGAATACATTAAAGAACTTTAAAAGTAAGAACAAGTTTGCCTCTCTTTCTTATCTTTGATTTTCCTTTAGCTTCTGTTTTAGACAACTTGTTAGATCCCATGTTTTTTGTCCTTTATTTTTCCTCTCATATGTTAATATTTTAATGTTCTTCCTGTAAATATTCATAATTCTTTAGTTGCTTCTTCATGTTCCTTTTTTTTCCTAATGAGTCATTTAAAACTTAACTTGGTTGTTTTATGCTTCTAAATTTGGCAAACTCAGCTTTGCAATTGAAGCCCAGTATAATAGAGGTTTGTCCTTCCTTCCTTCCTTCCTTCCTTCCTTCCTTCCTTCCTTCCTTCCTTCCTTCCCTCCCTCCCTCCCTCCCTCCCTCCCTCCCTCCCTCCCCTGTTTATTTAAAGATCATAAAGCAGTTTGTTTTATCTTTCATTTGTACTCTAAAGCCCAGGAGACTCTCATACTGGATTTCAGTTCAATAGAAATAAGACGACCCATGCTTACAAATTAAAAAGACATGACACAAAAGGGGAAAATGGGGTGGGGAGTGGGGGAAAAAAAGGCATTGATTCTTAATGTTATAAGATTCTTATAAATAAGTAGTTATAAAGCATCAAGACATTAATGGCTTGTACTACTGCCAAATTATAATATGGCTGGACCTGACGTCTGAATCTGGACCACGGATAAATGGTAATTAACAGAGAGAATGTCACAATTTTTCCAGCCTCCCAACAGAGGCATAAGGCTGGAACAATCATAAAACGAGCCATAGTATGTGGAGGTGAAATGGGGATACAGAGGGGAGAAAGGAAGGCACAGTCCCCCACCCCACCCCACCCCACCTCAGGGAACGATTTCAAAGCTAATTGAGGCACTACTGGATTTTTTAAGGGAAAAAACCCCCATGAAATATCAACCAGCTAACCACTACCAGAGCTGGGATGCTGGCCAATTAATGGGATGGCTGATGGAAGATCTGGAGAGAAGCAAAGACCATGTAAGTTGGTTTCTGATAGTGGCCTACTTTTCTTCTATGTCTCCACTGCAACTATAAGACCACATTATTTAAGATGTGATAACAATCACCTTCTTTTGCAGCCATTCAACAGATGAGAATACATCCACAGATAACATACTGTCAACAACCTATATATTACACATATGGGCTAGACTTACCAAACCGTTCTGCAGAGCAACAGCAGGTACAGCTGTGCTTTGTGGCTGAGGTGCTCTTACTGTCTCACTTGCTCTGTATGCGAGAAAAAAGTCAGCTGCCAAATGCATGAGGTTGGCAGGCCCTAAAATTACCAACATAAATGTTCCCAGGAGGTTCTTGTGCCTCCAGAGGAGAAATGTGGGCTGTTGAACTGGGATCTAGTTTTATAACATCTTTAGCACCAGCAGGGTTATTAGGTCGAAGATACAATTAAATGAACAACAATATCATACTGAGGGCTGGAAAACACTTCCAGTGCTACCTGGTTCTTTTTCTTCAGAGACTCACAACCCAGACAAAAAATTCAAGTTTTTTTCCCCTTCCCTTTGTCATCTACAGGCTTCACTTATTCACACAGTCATGCACCCACATGTACCGTCCCCAACTCAAAGTCTATCTGGCCAGACCAGAGTTGAGTTCCAGAAGAATCGAGTTGGGATGCTCACACAGAATGCTCACTCGATGTGATGACTCCCAAGGATTACAGTTCCCATACATTTTATACCTTCCAACAAAGCTTGGCCAGTCCCTCATTTTTCCTTACACTTCTTGGTACTTTTTCACCAGAATGCTATTGCCTAATCCAGCTGACACTGGGAACCATAACTTGTTTTGTCTTTTTCAAAGTCTTCATCCTGGTATTTTCCCATATGTTACATAAGCTGAAATCTTCATAAGCAAGCCTTTCTTTCTGGCCTACTTTGAGTAAGTCTCACATATTCCATCTTTTGTACATGTCCAAACAGACCAATGCATGATATAAAGCTATTGATGATCACTACACCACCACAGCACACACTGTAGGCATTATATGCTACTGACAATATACTAACATCAACGTTCTGATACATGGTTATACCTGGTTAACATATTTTAATAGTAAATTTTCAGAGGATAATATTCTCTTGAACTACATACCTAGTACATGGAATTTGACAACCGGACAACATAAATGGATTCTCTGTCCTCTTACTTTGGCCAAAAAGCTAATATTGCAGCATTGGAAAGATAAATGTATGGCCCCATTTACTCAATGGATTGAAGACCTGATTGCACTTGCCACCTATGAGCGGACTGCCTACAGACGTAGACTTTGTATGGACAAGTATAAAAAAATATGGGGCTCATTTATACAAAATACAGTAGGTTAAAAAAATGATAGCTATATAAGTGTATTAGAAATATATATGTCCTTGAATAGTATTTGCATTAGATAAGTATATATAGAATTGTAACTGTTTACTGTTATATCATACTGTTTTTTTCTTTTTTCTTTGTTGTATTTTTTTCACTTTTTTGTTAAAGCACTATGTGTTTTTTCCCTTTAACAATGCATGTATTTCTATCACAATTATCTTTGTGTTTTGTTTTTTTTATTTTAAAAGCAATAAAATTAATAAAAAATAAAAATAAAAATAGTTTAAAAAATTTAATAGTAGTACAGGAGTAAATGGAATAGTGTCATCCATATGTTCTAAAGCATCTGGCAGATAGCATGTTGTCTACTCCTCCCATAGACAGAGAAGTGTCAGGTATCATAAATCATAACAGTACTCATGGAAAGCAGTTACTACAAACTGAAAAACACAGGAAATCACACCGATTCAGGTAATGGCTGTACCTGCTGGAGGTTGGTCGGCTGACAAGAGATCTTGTGGCTGCATTGCTAGATGTCGTGCCTGTGGGTTCTTTGGCAGACTTTTGAGCCCTGGCTACGGCAGCATTCCTGGAACCAGAAACAAGGATCTTGTTATCAGCACCAGCCCCTCACTGCCTCATATCATCCCTCTCCTCCCTTTCCCTGAAATGAACCAAAACCCACTTTAGAACTCTTTTCAGCAGCCATGTTAACTCCCACTCTTGTGGGATTAACTCGACTTTCAAGTTAATCTCATACTATAGGGATAACCAGTCTAGTAAAGAATGTGACTGAGATTTTAGGGGGATGCGAGGAAGACCCCAGGGCATTATCTTGCAATCTCAGATTACTTTTACAGAGATACCAGAAAATGGAGGAAAGTAACACAGATGGGTTGGCACCAGCATTATACAATTTTAACTCTCAGCCCCGCCTTTACCCTGCTTTGGAGAGCGAATGCCCAGTCCCACTGCAGTCATGGTCCAGGGGGTGCCGGTGTTTGAGGCAGAAGTTGCCATGACATTGGTCACAGAGGACCTTCATCATTTCCCGTTGTTTGCAGCCAGGACGCTGACACTTGTTGGTGAAAATCTAGGAAAATGGACACAGTTGAGCTTGATCAGAGTTGAATGACCTGTTTGCAAGCAGGGAACCAACAAAAGTGGCCTACTTTGTTATCTATGAGGCCTCCAGCCTGTAAACAGTGAAGAAATAATCCCTGAATTGGGATTTTCCCCGTGAAGGTCTGGTTCGTTTGTCTATTTTAATTCCAATTTATTCAAAAGCACTTTCACCAAAAAAATAATCTTTTTTTAAAAAAAAAACCCTGTCCCCTTTATCCATTTTAAACTTTCTTACATCCACTCGTTAAGCTTTTTGCCAAAAGTTTTTAAATCTTTAAACCCCTTTTTTTCCCCTTTTCAGTCCAGAAAGAATCTTGACTCACCAAGTGGAATTCTCTTATCCTGCCGCTCAGAAACTCTCTCTTTAGCTCTAAATTAATTGCATCCAAAAGTGTTTAAGAAAATGAGGCTTGTGCGAGCCTTGTGTCCATATAGGCTGCATTACGGCTGTGAGCTTGGTTGAAATCCCTTGACTCCTAGCCGCTCAACTCACAAGTCAACTGCAAAAACCTCAGTTCCTGCAGTGTACTCACGAGGAGCAGCTGTCCGGAGTGCAAGTGGGCAATCTCACAATCTCTCTTTTATCTGGAAAGACCAGAATTCACTGCCGACCTCCCCCACAATGATGTCCCCGCTCCTTTAGGGACGTCTAGTCCGCCGTAGATCCTCACCTGGAAGCCACCTGCTCATAATTATCTTGACTGTGCTGCCTGGAACATGGGAAACTTTACAGAGAGCTTGGCTGATCTTAGCACTATCTACATTAATGGAAGTGGCTCTCCCATGTTCAGATGGGAGTTTTATACAGGCAAAGTATGTACTCTTATCACCCAATTATGGCTCCCATCCAGCTTGGGAGAAACATATTAAAGCCTCCAGGAATTTGGTTACCAAACTGTGCTGATTCAACACTAGGATGCTCCTACTAGCCTGTGATTCAGTTTTTGATGTATATCAGATTCTGGTAGCTCCCTGCCAGATGCAGCAGAAACTGCTTTAGTCCGTACCTTTCTCTTACGCTGAGCTGGGTCTGATTTGCAGTCCTGATCAATGTGGGCTCCTACCACAATATCAGGCATTTCTCCTCGCTTCACAGGGATGGGTGTGCTGCACAGTGGACACACAGGAACCTGCACATCCTAGGGAGAGGATAGGGATCAGGTGATATGTAGGCACTTTCTTCGATTCATGCATCATACAGCAGAGATAGACAATGGTGGCTTGCAGATACAGTGCATTTGGAAAGTATTCAGACCCCCTTCACTTTTTTCAATTTTGTTATGCTGCAGCCTGATACTACAATCATTCAAATTCATGTTTTGTCACATTAATCTACACTCAGTACCCCATAATGACAAAGTCAAAACAGAATTTCAGAAGTGTCTGTAAATTTATCAAAAAGGAGAAACTGAAATACATGTACGTAAGTATTCAGACCCTTTGCAACAACACTTGAAAGTTAGCTCAGGTGCCTCCCATTTTTCTTGATAGTTGCTGAGCTGTTCCTACACCTTGATTGGAGTCCACCTGTAGTAAATTAAATTGATTGGACATGATTTGGAAAGGCACACACCTCTCTATGGAAGGCCTCACAGTGGACAATGCATACTGTATCAGAGCAAAAGCCATGAGGTCAGAGGAACTGCCTGCAGAGCTCAGAGACAGGATTATTGCAAGGCACAGATCTGGAGATGGCTACAAAAAAATTCTGCTGCACTGAAGGTTCCCAAGAGCACAGTGGCCTCCATAATTCTCAAATGGAAGGAGTTTGGCACAACCAGGACCCTTCCAAGAGCTGGTCGCCCGGCCAAACTGAGCAATCGGGGAAGAAGAGTCTTAGTAAGAGAGGTGACCAAGAACCCGATGGTCACTCTGACTGAGCTCCAGAGAGCCTGTGTGGAGATGGGACAAAGTTCCAGAAGGACAGCCATCACTGCAGCCCTCCACCGATCTGGGCTTTATGGCAGAGTGGCTAGACGGAAGCCTCTCCTCAGTGCAAAACACATGAAAGCCCGCTTGGAGTTTGCAAAAAAGCACCTGAAGGACTCTCAGACTGTGAGGAACAAGATTCTCTGTTCTGATGAAACCAAGCTTGAACTGTTTGGCCTCAATTCTAAACGTTATGTCTGGAGGAAACCAGGCACCGCTCATCACCTGCTCAATACCATCCCAACAGTGAAGCATGGTGGTGGCAGCATCATGCTGTGGGGGTGTTTTTCAGCAGCAGGGACTGGGAGACTGGTTAGGGTTGGGGGAAAGCTGAATGGAGCAAAGTACAGAGATATCCTCAATGAAAACCTGTCCCACAGCGCTCAGGACCTCAGACTGGGCCGAAGGTTCACCTTCCAACATGACAACGATCCTAAGCACACAGCCAAGACAACACAGGAATGGCTTAGGGACAACTCTGTGAATGTCCTAGAGTGGCCCAGCCAGAGCCCTGACTTGAACTCTATTGAACATCTCTGGAGAGACCTGAAAATGGCTGTCCACCGACGGTCCCCATCCAACCTGATTGAGCTTGAGAGGATTTGCAAAGAAGAATGGCAGAAAATCCCCCAATCCAGGTGTGCAAAGCTTGTCGCGTCATACCAAAAAAGACTCGAGGCTGTAATTGCTGCCAAAGGTGCTTCAACAAAGTACTGAGTAAATACTTATGTATACTGAATACTTATGTACATGTGGTATTTCAGTTTCTCCTTTTTGATAAATTTACAGACACTTCTGAAATTCTGTTTTCACTTTGTCATTATGGGGTACTGAGTGTAGATTACTATGACAAAACATGAATTTGAACGATTGTAGTATCAGGCTGCAACGTAACAAAATTGAAAAAAGTGAAGGGGGTCTGAATACTTTCCGAATACACTGTATTTCAGAGTACTACTCCCATGATCCTCAAGATAGCATAGCTCCTCTTTGTCTGATTATGAGAGCTGTAATAATAAAAAAGTTATTAGGTCACCTATTCAGAAACAGAGCAGATGTATTTATTTTATTTTGTATACTGCTCCAATTATAGTAGATTCTGAGTGATGCCCAGCAAAAAATCAGCATCATAACAAGTCATCAACATCACTTGGGTCAAAATGTTGCATCATATAACCATCATCTAACAAAGGATTCTATATCTTACAATCTGGGACCACAAAAGACAGGACAACTTTCTTCTGTATGAGATGCTTTCAGGTATTTGAAAAGTGCTCTTATATCCCTCCTCCATCTTCCCTTCTCAAGGCGAAATACTCTCACTCCCTTCATAACACTTACTTTCAAGTCCCTGAGCATCCATGTTGCCCTTCACTGCATTACTCTTAAAATGTGGTGCCTAGAACTGGAAAACGTATTTGTGGAGTATGTCTGATGAATGCAGAATTTTGCAGAATTTTTTACTTCCTTGTTTTGGAAACTATATTACTGTTGACCCAGCCTAAAATTGTATTTGCCTTTTTAGCATTTACACTAGTGTGTTGGCTTTATTCACTTTTTAGTCAGCTATTATTCCAAGGTCTTTTTCGTAAAGTCTATTGTTATCCAAGGTACCCCTGTCCTACCCCTGTGCATTTGACTTCTATAAGCATCCTGTCTCATCTCTTCATTCAAGTTATTAATAAAAACATTCAGAGTGCAGGATTCAGGATTCAACCTTGTGACACCCCATTCAATAACCTCACATCAGTTAAATGAGGAAATGTTCATGAGCATACTTTTCAACTCAATATGTATTCACTTCACTGTCATGCCATCCAATCCACCCTTAACTAGCTTGTTAATCACAATGCCATGGGGTACTTGCCAAATGCTTTGCTCAAATCAAGATATATTAGCTGTTCAGTATTCTCACATTCTACTACTGTAGTGAAGTTACCAGTCAAAAAATCAGTTAACCTGGCTAAATTTGTTCTTGACAAATCAATGCTGATTTCTGGTAATAACCACAAGCCATGTTTCAAATAGCACAGCCTTCCTTTTTGCTGCTTCATCTGAGGCTGCAGAAAGAGTAGCTTCCTTTGAGCAGATGGTTTTTGCTCTTTTGTGCCTTGTACAGGATAGAGTCAATATATTATATGAAAGTTAGGAATATACTGCATCTGATGCACATTTGGTCCCCTCCAGTTTTACTTACCTTCTTGTAAGCCGAAGTGCAGTTATGATGGGCATAGGCAATATGGTCAGTGCAGAATAGCTGTTCACAAGCATCACATTTCAAGGGGAGGAAGTCTGAGGGCAGGAAACAATGAGCAATGAAAAGCTGTAAAAGTTTTCCCTGCAACTTTTCAAATGACAATCTAGGCATTTTATTGGATGCCACAGTAGTAGAATTGTCAGACTTTAAAGGTACATGCCTTTTCAGCAGAGGAAAAGATTTGAACACAATGAAGGTATCATGGTAACTAATTTTGCAAACAGATGAGAGATGGAACATATCTTGGGGGAAAATATCAGAAAAACTGAAAAAAAAACACCCTTGATATTTTTCTTCCTAACCTTCACATCTGAAAAATAGTCTCATCGGAGATGTGCAGTGGAACAGCAGGTCTAGACTGACCATCTTTCTGCTATCTGCAACTGTTGAGCCTTAATATAAAGCAAAAAAACCCCCTAATGACTCATTCAAATTTGTTCATACCCCCGTATCTCAACACAGAACTGGATTAAACAAAATAGAATGGCAAGAAAAGTACTTTAACCTTTGTCTGTTAGGAAACATAGCAAGAGACAGATTATGTAACAATCCCTAAATCTACAGTGCAAAATAGTGACAGTCAAGTATAATGTCAGGTACAAATATCCCTTGAATTCTATAAATTGGGAGGAACTTCTCCTTCAGATATTGGGGGGGGGGGAGAAGAGTTCCCCCCCATTCATGTTTAATCACACAACCACGGGACTTATTTCCTAGTATATAAAACAAGATTTCACTCCAGGGAGTTTACATTTCATATCAAGCAGCATCCTAAGGATCCAGATCTCTGGACACAACCTCTTACTAGCAGTTGACTGAACATTCTAACATTCTATGTTAGGGTTAGGCATAAGATGTATGCCAGCACACTATATGGAATCCCTCCAATTTGGAGTATGCAACAATTCCCAAACTCTAATTAAGGTCCCATGTTACATTCTTAATGTGGAGTGCTCTTCTAAGATGGCCAGGCTTATTTCATTGTTGGGAATGAAATGAATATAACAGTTTAGTTCACAAGAGAGAATATATAACTAATTAAAATAGAAAACAAAGACTGCTTGCCTGATTTCTTCTGGGAAAAAAGCTTTTATCTTCACATTAAACACCAAAGCATCTGGGGACTCAACACTTTTAGCTAGGAAATTGCCAAGGGTGCATCTCCATAGAGAAGTCCCTGCTTATCTCTTTGTTTCTGAAATAATTCCAAGTGTCATCACTCAGACATCATTAATGTGGCAGCTGCTGTAGTATGCTGTACTCTCATGCAGAGTAATTAGAAGGCATATAACCAAAGCTACAACATACTTAGAGCAATTGTATGACATGTTTTTCAAACTGCAAAGTATTACCAAAACAATGAGTTCAGCAGCACCCCCCCCCAAAAAAAACCTCAATCCACTCTTCTGAAGCTCTCTCAGGAAGTACACTGCAATGTCACCACTTTTCATACAGTTGTAAAAAAATGCAGTCTGTACAAATTCCCCTAGTTGCTAGAGCTCTAGAGAACCCAGCTTTCCACGCTGCGTGCTATAAACTCGATTACAAGCCACGCTGTCCCCACTGCTGGGGAAGGAGAAGGAGTAGAAGAACCCTGATTGCCAGCTTCCCCGTCCTACCACGCACGGCTGGAAAGTCCTGATTCTCACCCGACCCTGTGCCTCTTTCTGCCCTTCCCAAACCTCAGCCAAGAGAACGAGCAGGGGGAGCGCCTTGCCCCTACAGCAGAAGGCAAATCCTCACCCAGGCGCTTGCAGGAGGGTTCCGTGCAGTGCGCTCCTAGATCTGGAAACTCCATGAAGCTGCCAACGGGGCTGATTCCGGGAGTGGCCGACGAGGAAGAACGGTACCTGGTGGGAAGAAGAGACTTACAACCCAGGGGCTCCGAGAGCAGGAGAAATCCACAGGAAGGATGGATGATTATGACCCAGTGGGGGTCGGGTGAGATGCAGCTGTGAAACAGCGAGAAGGGAGAGAGCTGCAACACTCAGAGGAGGTAGAGTAAGAAGGAAGAACGGTGCTCACTTAAAATAATCTATACAAGCAGCAGAAAGAAAAAAAATCGGGGGAAAGAGAAAAAAACTGCCCCCAATACTCTAGCAAACCATCCTCACCCTCCTCTCTACAAAACAAGGAAACCTTTGCGCCTCTTGCCTCACCCACTTCCGCTCCTGGCTGCCATGACGTCATGACCCTTCCGTTTCAAGAAACTTAGAGCCTGCCCGGTGAAATTTGGGATACCTTATTCCAGCGGCCTGCTGGGAAATGTAGTACGGATGTAAGAGGGGCGCGCTCAGCCACCGAAGTCTTCGCTTGGCCTCTAGGGCGCGCTGTATCCAGATAAATGTAGAAACGGAACGGCGCGGTGCATGATGGTACTTGTAGTCATGAGTAGTATTTTTGTTGTTGTTCAGTCGTTTAGTCGTGTCCGACTCTTCGTGACCTCATGGACCATAGCACGAGGAATTAACCGAGAATTCTGTCCGAGTGATTGCCTTTAGGCAGATAGGCGGAATGCTAGGAACAGCCACCGGCGGCATTCTAGTCCCGCCTTAGCCGGAAATGTCTCTATGGTAACGGCGGGCGGATTGGGTTGGGCCGGAGGGGGCCGAGCCACCGCCCGCCCCGGAGCCGGTAAGTAAGCGGGCCCTGTAACCGCAGTTCTGGGTAATGGTCTCTCTCTTTTTTTTCCCCGCGGGATATTGAATTTCCGGAGCGGCCTTGGCCTGGAGTAGGGTTAAACGCCCGGCTTTTAATTTCCAGTGGAACTGAGATGATCTGAATTAACTAGTTTGAGCTCCCTTTTCGGCAGATGCTGGGCTTATTTTCCTATAGATCAGGTCTTCGGTTTCTTCCCAATCATTCCTTCCCTCGTGGTGTCTTGAGGGAAGTTACATTTCTGCATTTTAGGGTTACGGCGTGGTAGGTTGAGTGGGATTCGTGTGAAGAAATATCTGTCCAAGATTAAATTGAGCGGGCCTCTGTTAGGTTCAGGATGGGGGAATCGGGGAGAGCTTGGGATCTTCGGTTACTTGCCCTTGGAAGTGTGTCAGAGTCCTCAAAACTCATTTTCCCCCCTTCGGATAACTCTGTCTTGCCTCCTTTTGCATCAACTCTGTGGTATGTGGTTACAGTTCACAAAAGAGGAGTCCTTTTGTTGGAAGGCAAACTCTATATGTGGTTAGGCAGGCTACTTCATACAATAGGTGTGACAAAGATGTGCGTGGAATGATTCTACAAGCAAGCATTGTATCCATGGCCTTACTTATAATCTACATTGGGCTGTATTACTCAATTTTATGGGCATCTTCCTATCAATAGGGAGGAATCTTCTTGTAATTATTTCAAGTCTTGGCCACTTGTCATAGCTGGCATTACTACTGATGTTCTCTTTTACGCATGGTGAAATAAAGCTGAAGAAATGAATGACTTGCCTAAATACTTCCGTAAGTCCAGGGCTGAACTTGAGCTTCTTGTCCTTATTTTCTTTGTCCTTATTTTGTTCTTTATGATGTATTTGTCATTGATGCGGACATTGTTTTCATTTGTTAGTAGCTTCAGTGTTTTATTTGGAGACATAGCTCAAAATATTAGGCCCCTGTAGAAAGGACCTATATTAGGCCCCTGTAGAAAGGACACCTAGGTGTGCATTAAGAAAGCTAATGCAATTTTAAGTTATGTTAACAGAAACATAGTATCAAGATCACATGGAGTAATAATCCCCTCTACTTTGTAGTAATCAGGCTATGTGTGGCATAATTAGTCCAATTATGGACACCATATTTAAAGAACATTGTCAAAATAGAGCATATTCATAGGAAGATGACCAGCATGGTTAGGATCTGGAAACTAAGCTTTATGAAGAAGAGTTGAAGGAGCAGAATCATCTTAGCCTGGAATAAAGAGCATTAACATCCTCATATTACCTCCTATATTCTGAGAGATGCTTCACAATCTGGAGCAGATGAACAGTAAGTGTAGAATTAAAGATGATTTGGCAAAACCCACTTTCCCCTCTTCTGTTAATGGAAGTCTCCACTTAATCAAAAGTCTTTCCACAAACAAAGTGGATTCAATATATAGCACTGATTTTCAGGAGGAAAATAAGAAAACCTGTTTGATTAGGTCTCAAGTCCAAATTTTATTTCTTACTAGACAACCCTGTGACCCGTTGGGTCATTCTTTGAGAGAAAGGTAGTGCAGTCTGATGTGATCAGAATGAATGTTAAATTTTCCTGAATGACCATGGGCGGGCAGAAAGCAATGGGAGTAGGACCGACTTCCAAATTCCTGCCAGCTTCCCCGTTGACTTTGCTTGTGGGAAGCTGGCAGGGAGCATCAGAAATCATGATCATGTGACTATGGGGACGCTGCAATGGGCACAACTTTGCAAATAAAACTGGTCTGAACATCCTGGAAATTTCAGTTCCGCTGGAGTAATGGGTCCCAGAATTTTTACGAATTCTTTGAGTTAGCGGATTTTAGGTACCTTGATTCAAAAATTGTTGCAGTATAATGCACTGTTTGGGCTAACTTGAGGGTACAAACAGAACAGATAAACATAATGAGAATTTTAGTAATAGATACTGGTCAGATTATCTGAGGAGTCTCTAGACAGGGTATTAAGGCAACACTGCTCTTCAGATTTAGTTCTGTGCAGTTGGTCTTTGGTGGCATGTTCCTGAGCTTAGAAATTTCAATCAGGGGAAAATGCAATGTGCATTTTCAGTATTAAGATAACTCTTTCCTGCCATATAGCAACAGATCTTAAAGCAGCACATTAAGGTAAGAGCTAAAAGCAATAGACATCAGATGGCCTTTCTGAGAAAAGTATTCCATAGCGGGGGGTGGGTGGGTGTCTACTGAAAAGATATGCTCCCAAGTATTCAGTTGTTACATCTCCATATTAGACAACAGTTACAGTAACTGTTGTTACTGTTTAAGGACACCAGTGTGGCTCATGTTATGAAAAATGTAGCACCCAATCAGAAGGTTTACAGCAATCAAAGAAAGAGATGAATCTTAGTGTTAACAGATGCCCTTCATTTTGCTTGAGCCTTGGGGAAAATTAACTTATCTGTTAATTCACAGTGTTAACTCTTTTTAACTCACTCTTTTGAGTTACAGATGTCAAGGCAAGTTAGAACATGCTAAATGTTTACAACTCTCTATTTATTTTACAGTAGTACCAGGAAGCAATTTGTTTTTCACATATGTGATTTGTACATGAATGGAAACCACAGCAAGAAATCGAAATGCTGATTTTTGATAGACTTTAGGAAGGTCAGTAACTGCTACTTTAACCAGTATTTCCACATTAAGTTTCTCTCATCTTATTAGTATCATTATCTACTCCCTAGGAATATTCAAACTATATTCTTTATTGTTTTCTCTGTTTTTTGTAGTGGAGTCTCAGCCTTATCAAGCAATTGAAGATTAATTCTTAATACATGATTTGGCTTTGGCATTATTGTTTATAGTGAGAGTTTAGAGCCAGTTTGGTGGTGTGGTTAAAGCACTAGGCTAAAAACTGGGAGACTGTAAGTTCTAGTCCTGCCTTAGGCATGAAGTCAGATGGGTGATCTTGGGTCAGTCACTCTCTCTCAGCCCTAGGAAGGAGGCAAGGGCAAACACCTTCTGAAAACCTTGTCAGGAAAACTGCAGGAACTAGTCCAGGCAGTTGCTAAGAGTCAAAACTGACTTGAAGGTACAAAAAAAAAAGTTTGCTTTTAGTTCCTACCAAAAAGCATTCCACCATTTAAAATTAGTAACAAAATATCAGTTTGTTTTCTTGCAGCATTTCTAAAAATCGAGTTCACCTATTGTCCAAAGTCATAATTTGGCTTGCTTGATATTGGTTTAATTGTATTATGGACTCAACCATTTTAGTTTATTTAATAGACCATGGTTAAATCAATTCATAGCATAGTCCAATGTGTAAAGACAAACAGTATCTGTTAGTGTATAAATGGAGGATGGGAACACAAGTAATCAATGTATTCTTCTTTTATACTTTTTAAATATTAGAAAAAAATAAGTTTTATTATATGTGTTCAAATTATAAAGAGCTACTAGTTCCATATTACATAACTTGTTTCATTAAATATAAAGTATATTCAGTCCAATAAGCATTTCTGAGAATTATAATTTCCTTGGTGGCACTCTCACTGGATAGCTTTGACTGAGAATAATAGATGACAAATGGAGTTTTATTTCCATAATAAATTAGTCCAAATCTACTTTGTGGACATGGAGGAGCATGTCCATAAGGGCATGGTCTCCTAGACTTGAAATTACTGGGGTTTTTTTGTCAAGAAAGGAGAACAGTTGTTTTCCACCAAACAGCAGATGTTATTCAAAGTTGTTTGTAAGGTAACTTCTTCAGAGGTTGCTATATCATATTACATGGTCTTTGTTGGGAGAAGGCTGTCAATGCTATGGTTAATCTATTTTCAAAGCTCAGATAAAATGTACAGTATGTAGGGAATAGTGCTGTTGCCTTTAAAAATTGTTTTGTGCCAGTTATTAGTGTGTTAGTGTTCTTTATGAAATAACAAAAAGATATTGATAGGATTTTATACTTTAAATGTGCAAAAACTATTTAGTTTTTTAAAATGGATATCTTTCCAAAATGCTAAATAGATAAAAGGTAGACTGAGGAAATGATATATTTGGTGCAGGAGCTTGGCATTTGAAATTGTATTTAATCCTTTGTGTATTTATTGGGAATAAGCTCTATTGAACATTGTTGGACTTTTAAAGAAATATTAATAGACTTGTTAAGTTCATTCTCTACTAAATCCTTGGCAGTATTGCATTACTATTATTGTGTTAATTTTGAGATGCAGTTCAGTCATCCATAAAGTTTGCTTTTGAGATGCTTCTTGCTGCACATACTTATTAAAAAGTTGTAATTGTCACCCCACTAACATGCACTTACAGAAAGTAATGTTAAAAACTTTCTAAATCAGTGCTGTTTGAAATTTTTCCTGAAACTATCAGAAACTATCTGATTTATGTTAACCTCAATGTAATATATTCTTTATAAATGATCCTTGAGCATATCCTTTTCCTTTTACATACACACAGGTAGACATGCCAAAATGATAGATGGATTTGTATGCTAAGAGGCAACACAGTGATGGCAGGGGCCAACATCTTGTATTGTAATAGTTGGGGTTTTGGTAGGGGTGGAGGTGGTTGTGACAAGAGTTATACCTATCATTTTAGTCTCGGAGCCCTGCCAGGATTCCGCGCAGGTCCTAGTGCCTGCCTTGTGCCCTGCTGTAAGAGTGTGTCGCGAAATGATGCATGTCTAAAAAGTGTGTCACCAACATGAAAAGTTTGGAAAGCTCTGTTCTAGAATGTTAGTGTTGACAGTTGTTTTGGCCTAAGAAGCAGTTTGCTTGAGATAGCATTAAAACCTGTTGTGAGAGCAAAGGTTGCTCTTTTCTTTTCAGCAAGAGCTTAGAAGTTGAATTTTGATGGCAATAATATTCCCGAAATGGGACATCTGAGTGAAAAAGATTTGACCCCAATAACCTTACGTGTTTTTTTGTCGCTGCCTTTCTGGTATAACAGCTTTTTGAAGGTTGCATGCTTGTGAGAGTATTTTGAAAGACCTTGAATGGCAGCAGTTTTACAAGGAAATGGATATGAAGGCACTTCTTTAGATATTTATCTTTCAGTGCTTAGCATGCATATGCTGTGGTGAATTCCTGCAACAAACTTAACTTTTAGCATCTAAAATATTACCAGGTAAAATGGTGCAGTGAAAAGGGAAATACAGAGGCTAATATCCATTAGCTGTATAATGTTGATGGTTGCAGTTGTGAGAATGGAACTAAGCTTTGTTTCTGCCTCCCTTCTTCTGCCTTTCTTGGCACATGGTACAAGAGGCTGCTTGCCTCTGCATCAGGAGACATCCACAGAGAAAGAACATCCAGGCTGTCATTGGTAATATTAGGGTCAGTTTTTCTTTATCTGCATGCAAATGGAAAAGCAAGAGAAGATTAATCAATTTAAAGAAGATGCATTAGCCAACAGTACAGTTTTCTGAACAATTAGCACCATTTTGGTACTGCCTTGACTATCAAAATGTCAGCTATAATTATCAGCACTCAGAGCCTTTTCATGCAACACAGACATGCTTTTTGGGGTATGCCTGATTTTTCAAATCTCTCTGTTATTACATATTTGTTAGGGATAATTAGAGTGGATTGGAGGATTAAAATTGCTTAAATATATACACTATACCTTTTTACAAATGAACCAACTCTGTGAGCTAGTATGTGCTATATCAAAGCTGTGTCATAACAACTCCATGGAGGAAATATTGTCTGGCTGGGTAGCCGAAGGTAGGACCTTTAGGCTTGACCAAAAGGTTAAGCCATAATGTGATTTGGCTTAGCGTGATGTGTAAAGTTGAATTTATGTACTGTGGTTTAATAAATAAAAATTAATATTAATAAAAAATTAATATTAATTAATTAATTAAATTTATCACCGCCCATCTCCACCCAAGGAGATGCAAGTCAGGTCCTTGTGGAATGTTCAATTGACCATGGTTTTTTAAAAATCCCATCTTTGTTATGTGTGAATGCAGTCATAGTTAGAATCTAAATGCTGGGGCTGATGTGTTCAACAGGGAAATGCTGTCATATTACTGAGTACCCTTTTTTCAAATGTCATAAAAAGAATAAGTTGTAGATAAACCACAACTGGCAGAATATGGACTCTTGAATGAAAGTGAGAATCAAAAACGTTGATAGAACCGGGAAAGCCACTTGCTTTTTTACATCATAAACAGATACGGAAGATGTTATATCACATTCCATTGTGGAAACAAACACACTTTGACTCTTATTCCAAAAGCTTCCTGAAGCTTCTATTTATTTCAGCAGGTTCTGTCAATAATAACCTGCATTGCAGAAAATTGCCTGTTCATGGTCTGTCATTCCTTAATCACCGTAGCAATGAGAGTGAGGCCAACATTGATATTTTCCTCTTGATCATCTCACTGTTTTCATATATATATGTGCGTCTTTTTTTTTTTAGGTTGGCCATAGTAAAAATGCCGCTCTGACCACCTCCAACAGCTGCGATCATAGAAGGAGTGGGATGGCTCTACATGGCCTCAGCAGGGCCAGAAGCCTATAGCCTAAGCCTCAAAAAAGGAAACCAGTTCCAGGTGGGCATTTCACCGGGGCGGTCAGTGCCACCACTCACAGCAAAGCTCCACAAGAGCAAGTCTTGGTACCTTGCTAAGCAGCAAGTGAAGCCTATTTGGCAGCTGGAACGAAATCATGTGACCACTTTGCAAGACAAGTGCCCGGTCCACTCAGGGATCTCTTCCCAGCGTCCCCACCTCTTGTATCCAGAGTCGTTATGTAGTGAGGCAGTGCTCCTGAGCCCGCCTCCGCCTCAGGCCCATTCTCTCCCAAACTTTCTTGGGAGCACCTTGCTCTATCGACGGTCCTACTTTAGACACAAGCCCTATCGGAGGCTTGAGTCCATCTGCTTGCAGCCTAGCACCTTGGAGAAGAAACCTCTTCGTGTCCCACCTCCTGTCTATCGTTCTGTCCTCAGTAATACCATGTCGTCTTCAACTGTGGATCCGTTTCTTATGCCAAGCACAGCTGGGGAGCGTTCCAATCCAGTGTCAAAGGGTTTTCTCCTCAGCTCAGGGAAACCAAGCTCCAGTGCGTATAGACCGGTCCTAAACAATAACTCTTTTCTGAGGCCAGCTAGTGCAAAAGTGCCTTTGCAGCAGCAGCAGCCACTACCACCAGAAAATAAGAAGCTGAAAGGATTGTCAAGACCTCCAGGATTTTCCTGGACCCATTCTGGGGGAAACGGGGATGGCTCCCCTGTGAATCTTGAAAAGAAACTTGGAAAAAACAGCAGCTCAACCTTTGAGCAAACCTGTGCCAAATCTCCTCGCTCACCTATACACAATGGCATGGTTCTTAAATCGGAACGGCCATTGTGGCACCTTGAGGATGGTGAGACTAGATCACAGAATCTGAAAGAACAAGATGCACGGTTGACAGAAGCCATGAGGAAACTAACAGCAAACGGTATCCGGAAAGTTAGTACTTACAACGAGTTTGGTCACCGCATTGATAGCTCTTGCCTTATGAATGCCAGCTTCCATACCAATCTGTTCAATCGGTGGAAACCACACATTGTAGCTCAGATCACCCCAAAGGAAGTGCCAGCTCCCAGCTCCCTGAATTTAGAACCTGGTAGCCGCCATCAGAGCCTTATAAGCACAGAAGTTGCTGATGTCTGCACTAAGCGTATCGATGCTCGTTTCCTTGCCCCTAATTCTGAAATGCCCAACCACAGTACCTTGAATCAATTGGTCAATCCCCCAACTGTGAATATTGGAGAACAGGTGGTAACAACAGAGGTGTCCCCACGAATGACAGTCTCGGAGGTAGAGACCAAAATTTCCACCCTTCAGTTATGCATGGAAGCAAAATGGGGGCAGTCTACTACTGTGAAAGATTCTGAGTAAGTACCATAGCCACAGTCTCTTTGTTATACAGGAATAGGGTTCTTTTTCAGTATTGTTACAGGCTGTCAGTTATCTGGTATGGGATATTTCTCTTTACTGCATGATGCTGAGTGGAAATAGGGTTTATATTACCACATTTCTGTTATTGTTATGTCCCACAACCCAGCCTAGTGCTCCCCCATTAGGTTAGGGCTATAGATCCCATAATTCTGGGAATGTTAGTGCCAAATCATCTAGAGGGCACTAGATTGCAGAACGGTGCCCTAATTTAAGCCTTAGGCCTTAAGCCTTAAGCCCTATGTCACTCTACTGTATCTTCTGGTGTATGTTTTGTTTTGAGGAACTTATATCAGTATTAGAAAATGGTCAAATAGGTGAAGCTGCATCTAATCCTGAGAATACAATGACATGTAATGTACTTAGCCCTTAATTCCACCATGTAAATAACATAGAAGAGAGCAGCCATAGGAGGAGGCGGCTTCTTTATGGGGGGAATGCCCTAGCTTCATTTGTTCTTGTCTGGGAACTCTTCAGACCACTGAGATGTAATTGTTTGGCTGTTTCCTTCAATAGCAGGATTATAGGAATAAGTATAAAGGTTTCACTTTGCCACTATACACCTTTGTATTGTAGAGCTGTAGTCAATCTACCCCTGCTAGACCAAGCAGAAGTAGAAGATGTGGAAGAAGAACTTCCGGATGGCTTGGAAGACGCTTGCAGTCAGGATGAGGAGGGAGAAGAAGAAGATGGGGAAGGTCATTAATGTTTGTTTATGTTCCCTCCTTAAAGTGCAAAAGTTCAAGAATGTAATAAGAAATAAGAATTTTGGTGTACTGATTATCTCCAAGGACTACAGATTCTAATTACTAAGGTTTCAAAAGATAACTCAGATCTAATAAAAAATTAAAATTATTATCACCATAGTAGTAATCTTTACAATTGGACATCACATATTCATCCATAATATATCACATCACATATTAATCCATAATATGATTCCAAGAGAAGCAGAAATTAATAAAAGAACTAAGATCTATTATGGCCGTAATTACTGCTAGCTTGAGTTTATCTTTAAAGTGTAGATAATTTTATCTACTTGTGAATATTTCTTTCTTGCAGTATCTAATTAGTTGTGCTCTAAAGAAAATAATGTGCTGGCTTGATTTGCATTTTAATGATATATTCTGTTGCAGTACTGAGTAAATTATTTTCTTTTATTCAGAGCCTAAGTTGTCTTTAATCTACTGTATCAAACCTGTCCAGTGTGAGTTAATGTTCTTTGTCTTTCATTTCAGGTGAATCAGATGGTTCCTCATCATCCGGCTTATCCCCCAACGGTTCTGTTGCTGTCATATCTAGGTTAGTGTCAGAAAGGAACGGTGCTGCTTTCCGTCCATAATACACTAAGTAAAGGTAGAGTGTCTGAGTTAAACTCGACTTCATGAACATGTCAGTGCACCCAGACTGGGCTTAGATAAACCCAAATAATGGAATTAATTAATTTATTTGTTTATTTATTTATTTATTTATTGTCCCGCCTTTATTATTTTTATAAATAACTCAAGGCGGCCAACATCGCTAATTCTCCTTCCTCCTCCTATTTTCCCCACAACAACCACCCTGTGAGGTGAGTTGGGCTGAGAGAGAGTGACTGGCCCAAGGTCACCCACCCAGCCAGCTTTCATTCCTAAGGCGGGACTAGAACTCACAGACTCCTGGTTTGCTATTGGCTCCTTCCTAGGGCTGAGAGACAGGGACTGGCCCAAGGTCACCCAGCCGGCTTTAATGCCTAAGGCGGGACTAGAACTCTCAGTCTCCTGGTTTGCTATTGGCTCCTTCCTAGGGCTGAGAGACAGGGACTGGCCCAAGGTCACCCAGCCGGCTTTCATGCCTAAGGCGGGACTAGAGCTCTCAGTCTCCTGGTTTGCTATTGGCTCCTTCCTAAGGCTGAGAGACAGGGACTGGCCCAAGGTCACCCAGCCGGCTTTCATGCCTAAGGCGGGACTAGAACTCACGGCCTCCTGGTTTCTAGCCTGTTGCCTTAACCACTAGACCAAACTGATATATATACAATTCTGGGCATGTTCTGTTTGCCTTGCTGAATCTGAACTTAGACTGGTTGTGTCCTCACAAAAAGAAATAGAGCTACTAAGTACAGTGGGGCAAAAAAGTATTTAGTCAGCCACCAATTGTGCAAGTTCTCGCACTTAAAAAGATGAGAGAGGCCTGTAATTGACATCATAGGTAGACCTCAACTATGAGAGACAAAGTGAGAAAACAAATCCAGACAATCACATTGTCTGATTCGGAAAGAATTTATTTGCAAATTATGGTGGAAAATAAGTATTTGGTCAATATCAAAAGTTCATCTCAATACTTTGTTATATATCCTTTGTTGGCAATGACAGAGGTCAAACGTTTTCTGTAAGTCTTCACAAGGTTGGCACACACTGTTGCTGGTATGTTGGCCCATTCCTCCATGCAGATCTCCTCTAGAGCAGTGATGTTTTGGGGCTGTCGCTGGGCAACACGGACTTCCAACTCCCTCCAAAGGTTTTCTATGGGGTTGAGATCTGGAGACTGGCTAGGCCACTCCAGGACCTTGAAATGCTTCTTACGAAGCCACTCCTTCGTTGCCCGGGCGGTGTGTTTGGGATCATTGTCATGCTGAAAGACCCAGCCACGTTTCATCTTCAATGCCCTTGCTGATGGAAGGAGGTTTGCACTCAAAATCTCACGATACATGGCCCCATTCATTCCTTCCTGTACACGGAACAGTCGTCCTGGTCCCTTTGCAGAGAAACAGCCCCAAAGCATGATGTTGCCACCCCCATGCTTCACAGTAGGTATGGTGTTCTTTGGATGCAACTCAGCATTCTCTCTCCTCCAAACACGACGAGTTGTGTTTCTACCAAACAGTTCTACTTTGGTTTCATCTGACCATATGACATTCTCCCAATCCTCTTCTGGATCATCCAAATGCTCTCTAGCAAACTTCAGACGGGCCCGGACATGTACTGGCTTAAGCAGGGGGACACGTCTGGCACTGCAGGATCTGAGTCCCTGGCAGCATAGTGTGTTACTGATGGTAGCCTTTGTTACGTTGGTCCCAGCTCTCTGCAGGTCATTCACTAAGTCCCCCCGTGTGGTTCTGGGATTTTTGCTGACCGTTCTTGTGATCATTTTGACCCCACGGGGTGAGATCTTGCGTGGAGCCCCAGATCGAGGGAGATTATCAGTGGTCTTGTATGTCTTCCATTTTCTAATTATTGCTCCCACAGTTGATTTCTTCACACCAAGCTGCTTGCCTATTGCAGATTCAGTCTTCCCAGCCTGGTGCAGGTCTACAATTTTGTTTCTGGTGTCCTTCGACAGCTCTTTGGTCTTCACCATAGTGGAGTTTGGAGTGTGACTGTTTGAGGTTGTGGACAGGTGTCTTTTATACTGATAACAAGTTCAAACAGGTGCCATTACTACAGGTAATGAGTGGAGGACAGAGGAGCCTCTTAAAGAAGAAGTTACAGGTCTGTGAGAGCCAGACATCTTGCTTGTTTGTAGGTGACCAAATACTTATTTTCCACCATAATTTGCAAATAAATTCTTTCCGAATCAGACAATGTGATTGTCTGGATTTGTTTTCTCATTTTGTCTCTCATAGTTGAGGTCTACCTATGATGTCAATTACAGGCCTCTCTCATCTTTTTAAGTGGGAGAACTTGCACAATTGGTGGCTGACAAAATACTTTTTTGCCCCACTGTAGATGGGCTGAAAAATAGCTTAGATTCTTTTGTTTTCTAAGCCAGTGCTTCTTAGCCAAAGCAAAACTCACACTTTCGATCAGTGTTTGTTAGAGGCCATAGCAATTAAATAGAACTGTGTATAATAGCAACAGAAATGCAAGAAAGATATTGTGTTGCTGGCTTTCCCAAGGCGGCTTAGTATTTATTTTGGCTTCTTTCTTCTTGTGGCCATATAGTTAGGCAAATCTGTTTCTTTTCGTAGGAATTGTGTTGAGGGATTAGTGCCTCCACTTGAGGGCCAAGAGCGAATTAGCAAGCCAGCTCTTACATGTAGCCTCTTCCCCAATGTGTCTCCTACCATATATTTTGGAACCCGGGATGAGAGAGGTAAGGCGGATTTGAATTCATTGCAAGAACCATTCAAGAACCATTCGGGGCAAAAGAAATTGATGGTGGGGTAGAGATTGGAGCTTAAAACAGAGTATAAAGTGGAGGGTTGACAAGGGGATGGATACTGTAGCTTGGAGTTTCTGGTCTTTCCTGTTAAGTAACAAAGATGTTTGATGAAGACGAGAGGTGTATTTAAATCTATGTATGCTTATATTGGTGGAGCTATAGAATCCTGAGATCACTGAAATCAATGCTGCTAGGAATGCTAATACATTCACCTGGACTTCATACTTAATGCTCCAGCAGGTGGTGTCATTTGCTCTCGGTGACCTGTCCTAGGTAGCCTGAATGAGTCACAGATTCCTTTGCAGCAGTGATGGGCATGCTTGTGTTTTGTTCGGCTAAGCCTGAGTGTTTTCATATTCATAGTCATCACAGCAGCCCATCCTAATTGCTGTTTTGTGCATAAAAAAAGCCCAAGAAACCCAACATTTTGCAGATGCTCATGATGCACGGGGCTTTTTTAATGCCATAAAGGCCATCTATGGACCAACAAACCATGGTACAAATCCCTTACGCTCAGTAGATGGTGTTAAACTTCTAAAGGACAAAGAGTCTATTGCACTGCGCTGGAAAGAGCATTACTACAATCTCCTTAATCATCACTCTACTGTGGCTGATGAAGTCTTCTTGCAAATCCCGCAAAAACAAATAAGAGATGAGCTTGCAGTACCCCCTAGTTTGGAGGAAGTCAGTAAAGCCACTAAACAAATGAAAAATAACAAAGCTAGTGGACCTGATGGGATTCCTGCTGAAGTCTTTAAAGAAGGCGGGCCTGAACTTACACAACAACTTCATAAGCTCATCGAAAAAATCTGGATGAGGGAGGAGATTCCAGCAGACTTTAGGGATGCCATAATTATCACTCTCTTTAAAAAGGGTGATAGAACAGACTGTGGAAACTATCGAGGCATCTTTTTAGCCACAGCAGGCAAAATCCTGGCAAAGATCATCGCAAACCGTCTCCTATCTATATCAGAAGACATCCTCCCTGAAACGCAAAATGGCTTCCGCCCTTCCAGGGGAACAGTGGATATGATCTTCACTGCACGACAGCTTCAAGAAAAATGCAAGGAGCAAAACCGCCCTCTGTACATGGCGTTTATTGATCTGACTAAAGCTTTTGATACTGTAAATCGTACTGCTCTCTGGACCATCCTTCTGAAAATCGGATGCCCTGATAAATTTGTGAACATCTTGCGGCTACTCCATGACGACATGATGGCAACAATCCTGAATAACAATGGCTCTCAAAGCGATCCATTTAAAGTGGAATCCGGCGTTAAACAGGGATGTGTTATTGCTCCAACCTTATTTGCTATCTTCATCGCTATGATTATACACCTTGTTGAAGAGAAACTTCCTACTGGTGTAGAAATTATATATCGAACAGATGGAAAGCTTTTTAATCTTAGTAGGCTGAAAGCAAAAAATAAGGTAACTACAACTTCTGTTATAGAACTTCAATATGCTGATGATAACGTAGTCTGTGCACACTCCGAAGAAGATCTTCAAACTATCCTAAACATCTTTGCAGAAGCATATGAAAAGCTCGGCCTCTCGATTAACATTAAAAAAACCAAAGTGCTTTACCAGCAAGTTCGAACCAATCCCTCCGCAGCACCATCAATCCAGCTTAAAGGTGCGTCACTAGAAAATGTCGACCACTTTTCTTATCTCGGCAGCCATCTATCTACAAAAGCCAACATCGACGCTGAAATTCAGCATCGCCTGAGCTCTGCAAGTGTAGCTTTCTCCCAAATGAAGCGTAGAGTGTTTGAGGATCGGGACATTCGCAGGGAGACCAAAATGCTTCTTTACAAAGCCATTGTACTACCAACCCTTCTGTACGCCTGTGAAACATGGACCCTCTACAAACGCCACCTCCAACTTCTTGAAAGATTCCATCAACGCTGCCTCCGAAAAATTCTGCAAATTACTTGGGAAGATAGGCGGACTAATGTTAGCGTATTAGAAGAAGCGAAAACCACCAGCATTGAAACAATGATCATCCAACATCAACTTCGCTGGACCGGTCATGTTGTTCGAATGCCTGACCATCGTCTTCCAAAGCAGCTACTTTACTCCCAACTTAAGAATGGAAAACGGAATATTGGTGGACAGCAAAAGAGATTCAAAGATACTCTCAAAGCTAATTTAAAAAAAATGTAATATCAGCATTGAGAACTGGGAAGCCCTAACTCATGAGCGTTTCAATTGGAGGTCAGCCTTTATTAATGGCGCTATGGACTTTGAAGAAGCACGAGTACAGGGCGAAAGGGAGAAAACAGCTAAAAGGAAGGCACGTCAGGCAAACCCTCATCATGTCCATCTCCCACCCGGAAACCTATGCCCTCATTGTGGGAGGTTGTGCGGATCCAGAATTGGCCTTTATAGCCACTTACGGATCCACCATTAAAATTTTACCTTTGGAAGACAATCTTACTCGGCTACGAGTGATCGCCAATGATTTGTGCATACTGATAGAATATGGATGCTTCTTGTTACGGCAACACAATTTTGTGGTGTGGTCTACTTTCTTTTTGTTAAAAGAATTTTATTAAGTTTCAAGACAAACAAAAGCTACGAAAAAAGAAAAAAAGAAAAAAAACCTAAAAAGGTGTGAAAACTCAAGAGAATTTTTTCCCCAAAATGACAGAAAGTCGTGACTTCCGACTTTTAACAGCAAGGATATACAAAACTTTTCCATAATCAATCTCTTACTCTATATTAAACCAAAACCACATTATTTCTATAAGTCATTCCACTTTAGCACATTATAAAAATCACTAAGTACAGTTACTCCCTCCCCTTATATTAAAATAACAAAAAAATTCATATAAAACTCCTAAACAACTTCCCCCCAAAAAAGATAACATTTAATTATTCCCTTCCTACTACTATTCTATATTTTTCTGTCTACTCTAATAAAAATCTAACTAAAAAGCACATAAATTGTCTGCCATTATACTTAATAGTACAACAGTTTTAATAATCTTAATAAACCCCAAAAACAAAATTCAAAACAGTAGCCTTAAATCAAATCCTTAAAACCATCCAAATAAACATTTTTATACCCTAATCACCTTAATCCAAATCCTTAAAAACAAATAACATTAGTCAAACTCTAAAAGCAATCCAGATAAACATTATTTAACCCTTATCCCACTTCAAAATAAACCAGAGCATTTACATATCCCCACAATGTGCACAGAGCTTTTCTCTTGAAAAAATCAAAGAGCCCAACTGCCCCCCTCAAAAATTCCAGCTTCTCTTCAGAAAACCTCCCATACATAATGACCCTTTCTTTTTCATGGCATTTCACCAGAAAGTCAATTTCACTTGTTGCTTGCAGATCTCTCTCTCCCTTAAATTTCTCCAACTCTATTATCCGATCTTCATCCAGCATCTCAATAGAAATCCCAAACTCACTCTTAGAAGAAACATTTCTATCACTGTTGAATTCCTCAGTTTCATCCACTACATCAGATGGCACATTTTAGACCTCATATTTTCCACGATGTCCTGAATGTCTTGCATAAAATCTTGGTGGAAGTCAGAAAAATTCTGTTTAAAATCCTCCATTTCTCACACAGTAGATTATGGCACCCCCTAGGATCTTAACCAGAGAAAGTCAAAGATATGGAAAAGTTATGGAATATATGTACACAAGCGAGAGTGAGATAAGCAGACAGTTCCCAAGGGAAAGTAGAAACACAAAGCTCAAATCAGCTGATTCAACGTGTAGGAAAATGCTAATATTTTCAAATTGTTTACTTTCAATCCTCCTTTATATTTGGAAGGAAAACAAATTCCAAAACTTAAAAAAGAATTTTTTAAAAAAGTAATCCCCAAAATAACAATAAGCACCAAGAGAGCCAGTTTCTCCTTGCTGTAGAAAGCCTCTCTTAGGGTACGCATACTTAAAAGAATATATAAATTTGGTGATTTAGAAATGGGGTGGCCAGTCTTAGTGTCCCTTTAAGGCTACAGCACGGCTTGGAAAATGATGACGGCCCCGCCTCCCAGCTAGCTCTTACAGTCGACGCGAAACGCTGTTTGCGATCTTCTGGCTGCAAGCAGCTGTCCGGAGGACAGATGGGATGATTCTAGGTATTCTCCTTTATCCGGAAAATGTTCATGGGCTTCAGGAAAACCTGCCTGAGCCCGAAAAAAATTGCCGCGTTGTCAGCTTCGCCCGCTATGCCCGCAGGCACAGCTGCTCAGTCCATCGTGTCCCCACCGGAAGTCCGGTGTGGTCTACTTTCTAATCTTACGGTCTTCTGTCCCAGTAATCTGATCCACAACAGAGAATATAGAGGCTTTTTTATTTTTCATGTATTAGGCGCAGTACACAATAATAAAATGAAGCATCAGAAAATGAATACAACAACGCATTATAATCCAATTTAAGATGATTACTAAAATGCAGAGCCTCAGTAACCTGAGTAGCTGCTAAGATCATTTGGCTCCCGAGGACTGGTGCTAGATAGGAAAGCTCTCAATTGTGACATGGCTATTTTAGTATCAGGATATACCAGTGCACTCTGGTCTGAAGTTTGGGTTGACTGCCCAGGCACATGACCTACAAGCAGATTTTCCAAATTACTTAATGTGTCTATACACAAGGCCCAATGAGTTAACGCCAGCAGTGTAAACTGGTACCTTTTACAAATACCCAGCTAATGTAGGAATTGGCAAGAGAAAGAGAGGTGGTTGTTTGTGGAAGGTTCAGGACGTTGTGAATTTAGCTGACAGATAAGAGAGAAACTGAATTAGAATAAAGTAGCTCTTTCCAAACAGGTTGGGATGATATGGCAGGGGCAGCTATTTCTTTTCTGCTCTACTCCCCTCTCCCAGATGATGATGGATTCTCTGCTAGAGGTACCTGTTCCTGGGAAAGGGGGGAAATGTTGCATTCCCAATTCAGGCATTTTTTGTTTCTAAGACTGAAGACCATTGTGCTATAGCAGGGCTTTCCAAAGTTTTTCCTACGGCGACACACCAACTGATGTTGGTGTGTCGCCGCAGGAAAACCCGGAAGTGCGGCAGCGCGCAAAAACCCGGAAGCGCTGCTGCCACTTTTGGGTTTTGCGCTCTGCAGTTGGTGTGTCGCGGCGGGAAAACCTGGAAGCGCTGATGATGATCAGCGCTTCTGGGTTGTGTGGCGACACACCAGATTGTGTGTGGCGACACACTTTTGTGTTGCGACACACAGTTTGGAAAGCTCTGTGCTATAGGCATGCAATGGAAAGTCTCTGAAAGTCTCCTCCTTCATTTGATAGTTTCCGTCTCTTTCCTCCACGACAAAAGGCTATTTTCTCCAAGACATTTCCTGCTGTTTCCTTCATGACAAATTGATTTTTAAGAAATAGGTGTTTCTTGGGTTTGGTCAGCCTTTATTCTTAGGATCTACTTCCTTCTTAGTGGAGAAGCTTCCTTGGGAACAGCGGAAGATGCTGCGATGGAAATTGAGTACAGTGACTCCAAACATTGTGAAGCAAACTATTGCCAGGTCCCACTTCAAAATCAGCAGAAGTGAGTGCTCTTCAAGCTGGGAATGGTCTGTGGGTGCATTTCTCTCCTTGCCTTAAGAGTCCACGAAACTTGAAAAATTTCACAGAGTTACCGTGGGATAGTGTTGGTTAAAAATCTGAAAATCCATTTTAAGAATGTAGATTTCAATAACATAGTGCTCTAATGGTGGCTGTTCCACAGCTCTTCTCCAAGTTTTGGGGAAGCTTTCTGGTTGTTCTACCTAGGTGTATCCCTTTGGGCAGTTCTCATTGGAGCGTTACTGCCAAGATGCTAACGCTTTGTAGAGAACTACATCGCTGCCATGTGTTCTGGGCTTAAAACAGCTGGAAAAGAGGATGCAAAGATAAAAAGGGGGTTCAAAAATGGAGTAAATTTCACAAGATTTATCAACTCTTGTCATACTTGGTATATACTGGCTGATTGGCTGTGGTCTGTGTGTGACAATACAGAGTTGTAATAGCCCTCTCCAGTGGACCATAGTTAGATAAGAAGTGGGGATCTGTTAGGGAAAAAAAGGGTAATTGTCATTTGGCATCGGATATGTTCCTGTGTTGTGATAATTTTATTATAATATGAAACTGTTCTTGGATCAGGTGGAAGAGGGAAAATATTTCAAATTTATATTTCACAAATTGGAATGTTTAAATTATTATATTTAAATTATTTGAGCATAGTGCAGAAAAATGGATTGATTTTGTTCAGATAATTGTCTCATAATTGCCTATAGGAAATAATGACTGGCTGGGTTGCTGGGGCCATCACATGAAGTCTCCTGGCTTCAGAATTGTCAAAGAACATCAGAAGGTATGTGATATGGTCAGAGTGCACATGAACATGTTGAAGAACAAAATTCAGTGTGGAGACAAAAGGTATAATCTCTTTTATCTTCTCTCTAGCCCTCCCTGTCCTGCAAAAAACCTTTATATATAGCCTGATTTTTGCTGCAATATTTTTTCCACCCCATCCCCCCTTTCACATGTTGTTCTTAGTGGCTGTACTTTTAAAGGAGGCCTACAAGCCTGCAAGACATAATAAATGGTTCACACAGTGTGCTTAACTAAGACATCTAAGGGTCCAGTGTGTCGTGGGAATCCTGTAACCCAGTCAGTACTGGGGTAAGTGAAGGGCAGCTTGAACAGCTTGAATCAAAGTACCTTCATCTCTGTAGCTGTTGTGGAAACCTAAAACACAGTCACACATGGGTTCCAATTTACCAAATGTTCCCCATTAGTCCACCAAAGAAGTAAGATGGAGGTATAGAGCAGCTGAAATGTAAACTGCTTGGTTATGAAACTCAGTACCAAGACACATGTTCTAAACACTGATTGGCTGTAGCACTCAAGCTATTTCCATTGCAGTCTGTCTGACCAGTAGGGAAGAGACCATTGATATACTGAAACCTTGCCAGGACAATCCTGTGCAAGGGCTCATGGGATAGTACCAGGGAGGGCTGGAGGAAGTGGGCAGAGACTCTGTAGTCCCCAGAATGATGGCACTTGACCTGGTTAGGGTAATTGTGCACATGCAAAATTAATAAGTTATGGTTGGGTTAACAGCTGGCTAAGTTTGGTGTCTTGTGTGAATGCAGCCATTATAGTAGATGTGCCAGCAATGATATTTGCATGATCCCCTCCTCCTCGGGGGGAGTCGGGCGGTGATAGAATGAATGAATGAATGAATGAATGAATGAATGAATGAATGAATGAATGAATGATCTATCTATCTGTAGGAGGTACAATCCATGGATTTGAGGCTGTATGAACAATATTGATTCTCACCAATATAACTGAATTTGGGGAGGTGGTACCAGCCAGAGGTGACTGGGACTTCATTATTTTGTTCTTCCTCCTTGTTTCCTACCTGCAGTTGAACCACTTTCCTGGCTCATTCCAAATTGGTCGGAAAGACCGTCTGTGGAGAAATGTGTCCAAAATGCAACTGCGCTTTGGGAAAAAGGAGTTCAACTTTCTGCCCCAGTCTTTCATCCTCCCTCAAGATATCAAGCTGCTCAGGAAAGCTTGGGAAGATTGTGGGAGTCGTCAGAAATGGATTGTGAAGCCGGTGAGGGTGCAGAGGTGGTCTGATTCAAATGCGGATAGGGCATGTTCTTTCAGCTTTCTGCTTTGGTCCAGCTATGTTGCTCCCTGCCTACCCCAGCATACAAACTTCTGCTCCTCTTTCCGTCTAGGATTTGCACTTGCTAGATTTCTTTACACATGCTGACCTTGGCTGATCGCAGAAATCCTGAGCAGGATCAGACTTAGTTAGTCCTTAGATGGGAAACCACCAGGGAATCCCAGGGCTGTAGACTAGACATGTTTGAAAAAAACATTCTAGAAGAAGATGGCAATGACAAACCATTTCTACATTATTGCTAGCAAAACATGAACATGTCCATGTAGTCACCAGGAGTTAGGCTTGACCCGAGGGAGACTTTCGTGTACTATTGTTAGATTTCCAGATTTTTTTCTGGTTTTTCAGTTTTGAACTATAGCATAGCAGTATATTGTTACAGACTTCTCTCTCTCTCTCTTTCTCTCTCAGCCAGCTTCAGCTAGAGGCATTGGAATACAGGTCATCCATAAATGGAGCCAGCTGCCCAAGCGCAGACCACTGCTGGTACAAAGGTAAGCAAGATTTTCCCTGCAACTTGTGTTATGCTGGCTCCCTCTCCTCCTGCAAACAGGCTAAAATGGGCTAAATCAAGGAGACGTGATATCTCTGAACATGTTTCCTGCCACTGTAAAATCCATATTGTTCTGTGAAGTTGGTTTCTTTTGCCTTCAGCTAAAGAGCAGGGCAATCATGGAGTGGCTATTGTTAGTGCACCGAAGTGTCTTCTGAAATTTGCTTGGAGAAGATCTTTTTCTGTGGTGTGGAATGGTATTTCCTGAAAGCTTCATCAGGGACATCTCAAATGCTGTAGGAGAGAAGCCATCTCTCAATTCTGTCACTGGTGGTAAAGAATGAAGTATAGTGACAATCCTAAGGCTTGTTCTTCCAGAATGAGCTTCTTTATAGCTCACGGTCTCTTTCGCTCTTCCAGATACATACATAAGCCCTACCTCATTGGCGGAAGTAAGTTTGACCTAAGGATTTATGTTTACGTGACGTGCTATGATCCTCTACGCGTCTACTTGTTCAGAGATGGACTTGTTCGTTTTGCCAGCTGCAAGTAGGTTCCTCAGGAATTAGTTGCCTGTAAAGGGATTGAAAACAACATAAATAAGATGGCCAGGATTGCAACATGCTGGAACATGACCTGAAATTACATTTCTCAGTTCATGAATTGCAGATTAATACAATATATTCTTTTTTAAATAGCCACCTGTTATTCAGGGCAAGAGTCATTCTGTACAGATATCTTGCTTTAAGCCAGGTATGGGAAGCTTGTGGCTCTCTAAATATTGCTGAACTATTAATAAAGCCAGGTAGCATGAGCAATAGTGAGAGATGCTGATAGTTCTAGTCCAGGAGGGCCACCATTATTTATTTTTATTTTATTTATTTTTATCCCGCCTTTATTATTTTTATAAATAACTCAAGGCGGCGAACATGCCTAATACTCCTTCCTCCTCCTATTTTCCCCACCACAACAACCCTGTGAGGTGAGTTGGGCTGAGAGAATGTGACTGGCCCAAGGTCACCCATTACCCACAGTTCCTCACCTAAGCAATGAGTATTGAATGCCTATTAATTGCTTCCACTATGTAGCTGAGGCTGTAGGCCTCTAGGCTATCTTTTTCTCAGTAGTCAGTCCTGACACTAAATCAATATTTTTAACCAGGTCAAACAATTACCTTTCTTTCTGTGTTTTTCTTTCTGTCACATGTACATACATGTACAAGGTGGTACAGCTAGTGGCTTGGTGCAGATTATAGTAATAGAAGATCAGTGTGTGCTTCTGTTTTGTAGCTTATAAACAGCCCGCAACTACCATTGTCTCTTGCTATTCATTTCAGTGTCTATTTTTCACAAGGTAAAATATGCTATTCTTTTGCTCACTACAGATACTCTTCTTCCATGAAAAGTCTCAGCAACAAGTACATGCACTTGACCAATTACAGTATCAACAAGAAAAACGTTGAATACAAGTCTAATGCAGATGAAACTGCATGCCAGGGCCATAAGTGGTGAGTGTCAGGAGACAGAAAGGAGAAGCACATTATGGATGTTCTGTTGTTTGAGGCATCTAGGCAGCAGATGCTGCCTCATCTCTATAGTTCTGAGGGATCTTTTGGTTGATAGGCAAGGGACGAAGTCTGTCTTTCATTGCATAGTAGGGTACAGGCTGTGTTGCCTTTTTTCCTTCAAAAATGGAAATGTAAGATAATGATTTCATCTGGCGTAATGTTTATTTGTTTACATGCTGTGTTCTTTCTATATAGGGCACTAAAGGCACTTTGGAACTATTTGACCCAGAAAGGAGTTGATAGTGAAGCTATCTGGGAGAAGATAAAAGATATTGTTGTCAAAACCATCATTGCGTAAGTTATGAGATGTTCTTCCTCCTGATTTTTGTCTTTTTTTTCAGCCTTTCAATTAACTAGCTGTTCTCTTAGCTGAAGATGTCTGTTGAGACTTGCTTGCTTATGAGCATGTGTATCTGTTGACATAATTCATCTTATCTGCAGTTCAGGACTGAAATTATCACACAGTACTGTTTCTTTATTGAAGTTAACTTGACTGACACTATCTCATCTTAATCTTAATAATTTGAATTAGGAGGGGATCTATGGAAACCTCCTTGCTGAGATCCCCATATCAGCTGTAAGAAACTGACACTTTGGTTTTGTGATTCACTTGTTCTACAAACATAGATAAGTGATTCATAATAGAGCAAGTCTTGAGAAACTGCCTCTCTGCAGGCTGATTTTTCTTTCTTGAGTAACAGAGTATCTGTGTTACATTTCAGGTCAGAGCCCTACATAATCAACCTTGTGAATATGTATGTGCGGCGTCCTTATTGCTGCCATGAGCTGTTTGGGTTTGATGTTATGCTGGATGAGAACCTTAAGCCATGGATCCTGGAAGTCAACATCTCCCCTAGGTAAGCTGTGCTTGATGCACCACCCAGTGCAGGCTCTAGTTGCCGTATTTATTGCAATGTGGAGACTATCCATGGTCTCCAGTTTGTTCCACAAGTGTTTGCTGACTCTTTTCATTGTGAAGTCTTTGTACTGTTAAGAGATTTTTCTTGTTATTGCTCCAACTTCTTAATGAGAAGGAATTAAGAGAAAGGAGAAATTGAGGAGCCCTCTATGGGAGAGCAAGATGGTGAATATAAGACTGGTTATGGTGTAACTATCCTGAACAATATTACTGTGAAATTTTGAGATTTTCACAGCTGATTTGATTATCCCTTTGCCAGTTTTTTCCTCACTGCTAGTTTGTTTTGAGCTTATACTTTACATGGATAGCTGTCCTGAATGTGAAAGCCAAAGGAAAGAAGATGAGCCTGTTAAAGTTTCCAAGAATATGCTTGTTTTTTCTGCAGCCTTCATTCAAATTCTCCTCTTGATGTGAGCATCAAAGGCCAAATGGTCCGGGATGCCCTTAACTTGGCTGGCTTTCTCTTGCCTAATGCAGAAGATGTAGCTTCGCCTTCCGGAAGTGCCAGCAGCTCCACAACCAGGTCAGAGGTCATAGATTACAAGTTCAGAAAGAGAGGCCAGTGATGGAAATACAGTGCTGCTTTCAGAGCATGATGCCTGGCTCAGCACAGCAGTGTTCATTTAGCTGTGTATATTTTGCTGTCATACTGTATGATGTGAACTTCAATGTACTGAGAGCCTTAGAAAAATATTTCTAAGAAGGATTTGAAAACATCTGGTTATTTATACTTCCGAAAAGTATAAATAAGGGGTACTATCTGTAGGCAATTATAATTGTTTTAGACTTCTCCTTTTGCTATTACTCCCTCTTACCTCTAAGACTCAAGTACCGAAGAAGGAAGAGGAGACCCAGGATTAAGTCCACCTTCAGCCATGGAAGCTTAATGATTGATTTGGGGCCAGTCAGTTTTTCTCACAGTTACCTCTCTGAGGTTGCAGAACAACCTCACATGGCTGTTCTTATGGGGAAAACTGGAAGAGGGATCCTGTGTATGTTGCTGCTTTTTGCTCCTGGAGGAAAGGCAGGGTAAAAATCCAACAGATAATAAATATATGTAAAATACCTTTCTTTGGTAATACTCCATGCATCTGATTAAATAGGCTGTGATCTAGGAACATCTAAGCAACAATAACTTGGTTAGTCTTTAAGATACTGTATGACTTGGGTGTATGAGTATTTTTGCCAGATTCCTGGGGTGACTAACCTGGAGTAACTGCAGTGGTTTTCTATAACCCTGGTTTTGGCAGGAAAAGAATTAAGCAAAAGATTTTTATCAGTGTTATAATTGATAAAAAAGTAAACCGTTTTTCCTTGATGAGTCCTCTAAACCTGTGCATTCTCCAGTGTCAGCACAGATAGGGATGATGCAACATTCCATAAGAAAATGTCCTTATGTGTTTGGGTAAAAGTAATGCAGAGATGGAATTCTCTAGACAATGCATTGATCAACTGTTTTAACAGGCCAGATTTCAAGCAAAGTTGTATTATCCTTATTTGATTATGTATTATGTAAGTATTTGTGTATTTCTAGGTCATATCAGTCCCTTAAGCCAAAAGATTTGCCCACCCCAACTTGGAGCATGTTGTTTCAAAACTGTAATGTTAAGTGTTCTTTGGAAGCTTTGCCTGCTCTTTTATGAATGTGGTGGTGGTGGTGGGGTTCTTTGTTTTGTTTTGTTTTGACTGCCATTGAAATAAACAACTTTTATTTGTTTACCTACTTTTTATTACCTACTTTGTAGGTAATTGAATGGAAGGTACTGGCCTGATTTATTAGTTCTGTTGATTAATAATTTTCACTATTGTGATGTCTAGCTTGAACACTGTCATGAAGGAAAAGAACAAGCCGTCTATGGAGATGCTTACTGCTGAGAAAACAAAAAAAGCCTATTACTTGACGCAGAAAGTGCCAGAGCAGGTGGGTAGTAGTGGTGGCATACTTTCCCCGACTCTGAAGTCTGTGTGGCTAGGTCTTCTGAAGGCTTGCGTTATTGTTTTTCTTTGGTTTGGGGATTGTTTGAAATTCAACCAATTGCTCGTGCCAATAGAATTTCCCACTAGGGAAACTAGGAATGTGCAAATGTTTCAACCTCAAATCGGCTGTTTTCCAAACCCAAAATAAGCATGCTTCTAGAATTTTGTTTCAATCTTAGAACAAAACGAGGCTGATTTGAGTAGCATTGTTTCAGGTATTTTACCTGTTCTGAGCACTGTTTTTGGACTGTTTGATGGGTTTTCTTTGGCTTGTCTTTTTTCAAACTTTCTCCAGTCTAATCAGTACAGGGGCAGGGACCAGTCCTGTCCCTGCTACTGTTGGTTTAGACTGCATAGAGTGATGTGGGAGTGCAGTATTGAGAGGAAAGCATCAGTTAAACACATGGACAGACAGTTTAAAACTGCTTGCAGCTGCATGTCTGCCATCCTGACTGGTAAGTTACTTTTGTTTTCAAAAAATGCTTAGCTATGAGGAAGTTAAGAGTTCATATGAGTGAATGGGATGCATTTAGAATTGATGTGGGTTGCACGTGTGTTGTGCTTAATTTTGCAAGCAGATATTACAAGTGCATACTCCTGTGCTTCATAGACAAATGTTAATGCTGTTAAGATTGTATAAATGCAAAGATTCCTAGTATTAATGTTAGTTTGCTTGGTTTGAATGTGCATACTCTTGTGTCCTGGTAATGTTCAGCTTCAGATAGTGTTTAAAAATTCACAGTGGATTTAGGCTGATTTGTTGAGCTTTGTTTTGTTTGTTGCTCTTTGTTTTGTTTGTTGTTTACCATTAAAAACCAATAGGCTTTTTTGTAGCCCACAGCCACCCTAAGTTTAAGCAAAAATAAAAAGGAAAAAAAAATCAGATTCTTTTGCTCAGCTTCTGCCAGGTTGCAAAAAGAAGGGGGAATAAAGAAGCAAGCCAAATTAAAAATTAATATAATTACATTAAAATTAATTAAAACAACATTTTAGAAATCTTCATAGGAGTGGAGGAAAGTACAATTTGTGGCTACCTGCCTTGTTTATCTTCAGGACTGGAGAGTTGCTAATTGAAAGAAATGTTTTAAAATTTGCTCTTTTATCTTGTTAATTTTTTGTTAAAGCATCTCAGAGTTTATTTAAAGCACTGAAACTTCTCTGCTATAATGAGATTCGGGGAAGGGGGGGAGCTTTCCTGATAATGGAGTCTAAACTAGATTTTCAGTGAGTGAGAACTCAGTTGTATTTCCATTACTTCCTATGGGATTTGTTTTATTCTTTTATTTCTTTTTTATTATTAACAATTGTCTCTTGGGCCAGTTTTTCTGTCAGTTGACTGTGGCCTGCTATCCCACTTACTCTTGTGGCTCTGGATCAAAAACAAGGGAATAAGAAATCTTATTTTCTGTGGCCAGAACACTCTGAACATTTTTAAAGTTTTGCTCAATGCAGTAGGCCATGAGTTCTTAGTGGGTAGCTCAGTGAAGTTGGAATACAGGTAGTCCTCGCTTACCGACTGTTCATTTAGTGACCATTAGAAGTTACAATGGTGTAACAAAACAGCTTTACAACCAATCCTCGCATTTAAAACTGTCACAGCGTCCCACGGTCACGTGATCACCATTTGGGCGCTTTGCAACCAGTGCGCTGGTTGCAATGACTGTTGCAGCATCCTGCGTTCAGGTGATCGCCATTTGCATGCTTCCAAACCAGCTTGTGACAAGCAGAGTTAATGGAGAACGTGGAAGTAAAATTGTAAGTTGCGGACACGTGATGTTTCACTTAATGATCAAATGGGAAGTGATGTTGTAAGTCCGTTGTGGTCATGTGATTTTCCACTTAGCAACCGTGGCGCTTAGCAACGGAGTTGCCGGTCCCAATTGTGGTCACTAAGTGAGGACTACCTGTACTGTATACAGTTCTGGATGCCACATTTGAAAAGGATATAATAGAGCTGGAGAAAGTATAGAAGAGGGCATCCAAGATGATCAGGGGGAATTGAGCACTATTCTTCTGAGAAAAGGCTAGACTATTTGGGACCCTTTAGCTTAGAAAAAAGGCTTCTGAGGAGGAACACAAAGTGTATAAAATTATGTGTGGCATGGAGAACATGGACAGAGATAAGTTTTCCTCCTTCTCTCAAAACACAAAGATCATTCTCAGAAGTTTAGTGGAAGGAAATTTAGAACAGACAAAAAAAATTATGGAGTCCTTGGTACTCTCTGAGCCTTGTTGTTTTCTTGCAGACGTTTCATTGCCAGACTAGGCAACATCTTCAGTGCGAAAAGGGAGTGGGACTTGCTCTCTGTTTATATACCATGGCTTTTCCTGCTTGTGTTGGTGGCGGTGTTCTCTCCTTGGTAGTTCCTTGATTGGGCTGTTGTTTGCTGCTTGGTTGATTGACTGAGTTAATAGTTCCTTGATTAGGATATATTGTGCTGTTTGATTGTTCCTCTGGTGCTAATCCTGGTGTTAATCTTTGCATATCTGGCTGTTGATTGCTGGCAAGGTAGTATTCTGGTCTTTTGGCTTTTCTGTTGTCTCTTATGAATGGTATGTAAATGTTGTTTACTTCTATGTGTCTGTTAATGGCTTCTTTGTCTGAGTGCCAAGCTTCCAGGAATTCTCTAGCGTTTTTGGATTTGGCTTGGTTTAAGATGCTCAAAAATTATTCACACAGGTCATAATTAACCTGTGGAATAGAGTTAATAAGATGTGGAGATGGTCACTAGTCTGGATAGATTTAAAAGGGGATTGGAAAAATTCCATGGAGGGCAGGTAGGTCAAAGGCTATTCGTTTTAAGATTAATTTCTGGGTCAGGGGCAGCATGCTTCCAAATACCTATTGCAGAGGAATAACAGCAGGAAAGGGGGTATTTTCATCTTGTGAGCACCCCAAGGCCTCCAGCAGAGCTATTCTGAGCTTTTTTGCTCATTCAAGCAATTTTTAATTTTATTCTATCAGGACACAACCAATTTGAAACATTTTGACATGTTTTGAACTGAGCTATTACGTTGTAAGCTTGAAATAAAATGTGTTCTCTTCTACACACTTAGACCTGACAGCTACATTTCTACCACTGAATTGTAGAATTCAAGGGTACCGTTTATGCCATTGAGCTCTGTGCAGGAATCCAGATGAAAACATCCCTGACTGAAGCAAGATCAACAATAACATTTGTATAGTGGAATGCTTCTGTTCAGTTTGTCAGCCAATCAATGCTGTTTTTCAGAATGCACCCTCCCCCCACACCTTGCATGCATACTGCATACTCACACATAGCTATTGCCATATAATTTGGGCTAACGAGTTCTCAGTAATGTGCCTTAAAACACACAGTAATATTTCGGATACCTAACTTGCAAGGCTTGCTTGCTTAAGGTATAATGGAGGAATTTAAAAGTTAGAGCCTTGCCTCAGCAGACTTCTGTTTCAATGCTTCTCTCCTGTTCCCAGGGAGGGAGGGGTTGTGTGGCTAAGTTAGGCATGTCAGAGTAGGAAACATTGCAGTGAGGTTAGAGAAGTGAGACATTCCAGAAAAGCTGATGTAATGCCTTGTCATTCTTGGCCCCAGGATTTCTGTTCCACAATCCTGGATGTTCTGACCCCAGAAGATGTGCGTATCCTGGTAGAGACAGAGGATGAGTATGCTCGACGTGGGCAGTTTGAGCGAGTCTTCCCCTCACGCCTTTCCATGCACTATTTACACTTCTTTGAGCACCCGCGATACTTCAACATCCTTACTACACAGTGGGAACTGAAATATTTCTTGAACAGATCCAAAGGTAAAAATAAAATCTAGTTTTCTTTCCCAGGGAGCACCATTATAGGACAGGGATCTACTAGTCAATGACTTGGACCGTCCTTTCACTGGATGGAATGGATGTGGAGTTGAATAACCCAGAGCTTTTGGACATTCCCGAAACCATTGCAATTATCGCCATTCTGGACTGCCAGCCAAAGTTACAGGCAGTGCTGCTTGCTGGATCAATGCTGTCCTCTTGCGTCTAGCCAGCAATAGGGCCTTGCAGCCAGATTTGTCAGTATAGGAATGAAATATCTCTTCCCTATTCCTCCCCACCATTGGGTCTCTGCCCGAGTTTCATGGGCAACTTTCAAGTCCATTCCCCCAAAACTTGGATATGCCTAGTTTATAACATACAGTAGACCAGGGCTTTCCAAAGTGCCGCCGCTGGCGACACACCAGCGGCGGTGGCGCGCGCGCACGGCGGCAGCAGGGGGGTGCACGGCGGTGGCACGGGGGGGCGTGTGGCGGTGTGTGCATGGTGGTGGCGGCAGCGGCAGCAGCCTCCGCTAAAACGCGGAAGCACTGATGCTGCTGCTGCTGCCGTGCACGCGCGCGCCGCCACTTCCGGGTGGTGTGGCGACACACCACGCTGTGTGGGGCAACACAATTTTGTGTCGCAACACACAGTTTGGAAAGCTCTGCAGTAGACTAAAAGAAGGTTCATTATCATCAAAGGAAAAACGTATACTTGTAGTTTAATATTTGTGCCCTAAATAGCAAGGCCTGAATGACATGCACCTCTCCCACCTCTACACCCTTCCCTTTTGTCTGAACAGTGTGGTCAGTGAAATTGATTGCATTGACTCTTCCACAGGAACTTGCATTTCACTTGGTGGCTCTTCTTTTTTGCAGGAGTGGAGCTGCTCAGAAATTGGTGTCACAAAGGTTTTCACAACGGAATAGTAACAGATTCTACAGTGCTGGTAAGAATGCTTCCCTCTTCCTGTATACTATTTCTATTTTACTCTTTCATGAGGACATACTACAGTTTCTTTGCTTGTTGCTACCTAAGGGGTCTATTTGTGATGTCTTTGCTTAATTAAAATACTGGCCCCCAACTACTTTTCTTTAATCCAGTAATTTTGGAGATGTCTTAGCTTTCTTTGAGAGAGAAAGAAAAACCTTATCTCAGCAGCCTTTTCATCTGACTATGCCCTGTTCTGTGCTGTCTCTCTTAACTGCAGTGGACACTGCCAAGACATCACCTGTATTTGAAGAATGAACTCCATATAAATGGCTTGAGCAAAGTGGAGCCCGGCAGAAACAGGTGAAACAACCAGACACTATATTTTGATTCTGTTCTTCGTTGGTGGGTTTAGGCTGTGCTTTCCACTACCATCTGTGCTTGTCTACTTTGAAATGAGCACCACAAACTTGAGTTTGGCTTAATTGCATGTAGGGATGACTGCTTGTTTTAATTGATTTTTAATTTGTTTTGTTTTGGGCTTTTTTAATGATGACACAGACACATTTTATTTAATTTAATAACCTTATTTATAACCCTCTTGGGGAAAAAGTATTCAAGAGCATGGTGGTATTTAATAAAATGCTCATCTTGATCATTTAGATCTTAGTGGCCCAGATTAGATGTAATGCTAAATCATATTTTAATGCTGCATGAACAATCATAATTCAGCCTTGGGCTTGTAACACTGCTCCCCCCTCTCCCCCACTAGTACATGCTAGAGGTAGAGATATGAAGTGTCTACTTAAAGCAAACCTATTTTCTAATAAAGGATAGCTTAAGATATCTATAATTATCAAAGGATAAAGATAAGCTTCCAAATTTTTCTGGGCATATGCCTGAGGAGGAGGGGAACAGCGGAGCAAGCTTCTTTGTGTTATGCAGAATTGCATTCATTTTGAACTAAGCCGTTTTCTCAGTTCTTGCTATTACTTCAGTGTGCATTTGATGTAATGTGGGGGACATAGCAATGAACGAGTCCATCCCAAAGAACATCATTCCCTTCAAGTTCAAGGGTAGCATAAAGCCAAGAGAAAGATGATGAGCCGGTCAGTCTGATAAAATAGCATGCTTTGGAAATTATTTGCGCCCTTTATTTTGTTGAACAACAGGGATGGATCTTTCTCAGGACCTGTTTTCTTTTCAGCAGCAAAGGCCCACGAGATGGAGAGGAGCCCCTCCGAAGCCCTGAGCCAAATTCTTGCACTCAAAGCTTACCTCAGATTAAGTACACCACTGCAGCTCTCAAGAAGCCCACCATCCCGAATGCCCTCAGCAACTCAAGCATGATAAAGTGAGGCGGGACTGAGCAAGGGGCCAACGCCCCCTCCTCTGCAGTGTCGGGAGGGGGTGCATGTGACCTACCTCAGCGGATGCAAGGAGAGCCAGTGTTGGAAACACACGGGGAGGACCTCACCTAGGGATGCACCTGCAGAAATAATTTTTGGAAACGGAATTGGGACAAAGAGGAAATGCTTTACTTGATCAAAAGGGACAAAATAGTCTGTTTATAGTTTTTTATGACAAAGTAAGTTTCTAAACACAGAAGCTTGGAAAAACTATTTAACTTTGGGTGTCAGTTTCTTGTTGTTCCTCGTCTTTGGCATGTTCCTCATCACTTGAGCCATAAGTGCCTCTCACTGTTAAATGTTACCATGTCAAATTAGACTGGATACTATTTGCCTTTGTTTCAATATATACAATGCCTTGCTACCATGGGGCAAGATTTGGCATGTATATAAGGAGTCTCTAGTCCCCTGCAATTAAGATTAAAACGGTTAGTGGGGCATTGCGGGAAACCATCTTCAACACGTCTTCTGGAGCAGGGTTCCTCAACCTCAGCCATTTTAAGATGTGTGGACTTCAACTCCCAGGAGTATTCTGGGAGTTGAAGTCCACACATCTTAAAATGGCTGAGGTTGAGGAACCCTGTTCTGGAGCACTAGTAAGGCAGGCAAATGATAAAATCCTTGGTGCACAATCTAGACTTGGATAGTATATGTGAGATACCTTTAACTTTATAGTCTTTGTTATCTGTGTATATGTTCACACTTCTTAATATTTTGGTACAGTAACAGGATTTAGTGTCTGAAAGTAATTTCTATGTATTTTTTAATCTGCAGAGCGGCAAACCTTGGGATAGTTTAATTAAAAAAACAACAACCTCCAAATGCTGTTCCCCCCAAAATAAGGAAACCACTCAGCTCCATTCACTTTGTGTCTTTGCCCTCAATGTCTGCAGCAAGTGCTTGTGATGGATTCTTCAATAACAGGACCTCATTCTTTTTGTTCTAGTTTGGTTTTAGGACTGGAAATCAGCGTGGAAACCCTCTTCTTTTCTGGTTAATTCCACAACATACATACACAGCACACACTCCAGCTTCTTTCTCCCTCAAAGGAGACTTCATATCGCTTAAATATGGGTGTCCCTTTTGAAATTCTGCATCCTCAATCAGTACTATTTCCAATCAATTGCAATGCTGCCCCTTTTCTTTTGCTGCTGGAGAAATCTTCAGTGTTGATCATGAAGATTTGTACTCTCTTTGCTGCCAGTTTAAATCTGGTATTGGATGGTAGTATTTTTGTACATTTTCGTGATGCATACATAGGCCTGGAATATGTTGAAATTTGCATTTTTCAACCTACAAGAGCTTTTTGCTGCCCTGATGCTTGGGTGTGAAAGATTAATATGTTCATTCATATGATACTCTAGTCCCTGACACTTTTAACAATTTTCCTCTGTGCTGGAACAGTACTTGTAAGCAGTTGCTAGATTCTGTTTGAGATGTTTGAATCGTATGGGTGACATTGGCACCTTTGGTGCCAAGAGATTCTTATGTTAATCAAAACAGAGAAGCCCTTTTGTTTCATCCTTCCTCCCTCCTTGCTAAAATTTGAGTAGTGTACAGTTTGTTTAACGAAGCAAGTTCCACCATTATTCTTCCCAGGTAGCAATAATGATATCCTCAATCCCATATCTCTCCTTACGCTGAAGTCCTTATTTTTAAAAAAATGACAAAAGAGGGATGAGGGTTCCTACAGTGTAGCTTTCAAACTGATGATTTCTCCATTGGTGGAGGCAGTATTTATGAATCATAGTAATAGATGTTTTAACTGTACAAAGATTGAAGTGTACATCCCTGTGACATTACTCTTTCTGGTCCTGAATATTCTTGATTTAATTCCATGGGATTGACTAACTTCCTTTTAAACTGCTTTGTGTTAGAAATATCCCCTAGATTAGGTTTCTCAAACTTGGCCACTTTAAGATGTGTGGACTTAAACTCCCAGAATTCCCCAGCCAGCAAGCTTGAGAAATACTGTCCTAGATATCGTTAGACCCTTCCAGGAAAAGGTAGAAAGCATCCTTAGTCCCAGCTAAGAGTAATAACATTTCCGAACCATATATGTTGAACCAACAGATTTTAATTCTTACGACAATATTGTTTGCAATCCCAGATGCACTGACTAACCTTTAGGAGCAGGAAAGTTAAGCATATATATTGAATTAAATATTTTGGTGCATATAGAGAATTTATATTTAATTTAGAGGAGAGGTATGCTTCATGGAGTAGCATTTTGACCAAATCTGTAAAACAATGCTCTTGCACTGTGCCTGAAATCTCTCCAGATTTCCCCCCCCCTTTATTACAGAAGTACTGGTGTTAGTGTTACTTCAGCAAGAGGACTTTATCATCCATCCATCCATCCGATTTATTTAGCCGCCCATCTCACTTTTACATGACTCTATTATGTAGTCCTTTGAATTAAAATTCCTTCTTCAGTTCCATCTCTGGCAATCATCTTAGGTTCTCTGCAAGGGCTCTCCCTCTTCTCTCCTACTGTCTTGTCAACCTGGCTTTCATTCAAATAGGGGAGACAGAAGTGGAGATGGTGAGCTGTTTAAGGTGTATTCCATAAATGTTGCTGATAATTAGTTTCATCTGCGGGCTGCTGCCATCCTTTTTTGCAGAGCTTGTGAATAAGGGTGAAGTGATTGTACCAACTCCACAAAAAGCCAAGAAAAGTCCCAATTTCTATGAGACTTGAGGGTGTTTGCCCTGCCCTTTAATATGTATAAAAACAATTTAGGTAGTCACTGAGGCTGAATATATTGACTTTTCATTACAATCTGTTTTATGGAATAACCACATTACAATGAGCTTTTGTTTTTGTAATAGTATGTGGGCAGGTCCTTGGGAGACTGGGCCAAGAGAGACTGCCAAGGGAACGGTCAGATAAGAGAAAGCATAGCCCGCAACCGGATAGTGGGTGGGGCAAGAGGCTAAGAAGAGACCCTCCCTAGTTTCTCGGGCTATAAAGAGACGGAGGGATTGTACTTTCAGACTTGCAAGATTCTGTTAATGGAGCTTTACAACAAAGAATTAGCTCATCTGTTGTGATTCTCATCTGGTTTACCCTGTGAGGCCGACATCATTCTTCCAAGTCTGAAAGTACAATTCTCCCCCCCCCCCCCGTCTTCTTTACAGCCCGAGAAACTAGGGAGGGTCTCTTCTGAGCCTTTTGCCATGTCCACTATCCAGTTGCAGGCTATGCTGTCTCTTATCTGACCACTCCCTGGGCAGCGTCTCTGCCCAGTCTCCCAAGGTCTTGCCCACATACCATTACAGTTTTTTCCCTCTTGAAAAGTCAGTATCAAGCCTCCTTTCCTGGGGATTGTATGATGTTGGTATATAACTGACCCTCTCAAATTCCAAAGCAATGATCGTTTGTGAACTAGCCTGACTTATTTGATTGTATCAGATGACCTAAAATAGCTGACTTGGTAGAAGCATGAAAGTGGAGAAGCCTCTTTGGGTGACCTAAGGAACTCCCCAGACTGACAGGCTCTGTGAGCTGTCTTACGGTCTTCCACCCTTCCTCGTAACTCAAGTAATTACTAACAAACAGGTGTTCAGCCCCCATTCTGTCTGGCCTGTACAACCATCTCTTGTTTCTTGGCATGAACAGCTCAGATACTACTCTCTATTGCTATCATCTCTAGATAAGAATTTGGGTTCTTTGAATTACGTGATTACAACTCTTGCATAAGTTGTCATGGATCTTTCCATGAAAGTTAGAGGAACACATGAGATCTGGGAAACAAGCAGTGCATTTCTAGATAACTTTGTCCCTTTAGCCCAGTGGCAGAGTACATACTTTGCATCCCAAATTCAAACCCCGACAGTTCCAATAGGTCTGGGATGTTAACATTTTGAGAAGTTCCCAATCAACAGCAGACATAATCGTTGAACTGCAACTTTTAGAAGCTCTGGAAATCATGGTCAGTGCTGAAAGATACTGGGAATATTCAGCAATATCTGGAGGTTCCCCTTTTCTAACTTACTCAGCCTTTGCCCTTCAGACATGTTGGGAGTATAGTTCCCAGAACTGCCAGGTTACAAAGTTGTTGGCCATGCAGTGTGGGAATACTGAGAGGTGTAAAAATATTTGTAAGAAAATGTAGGGTGGATGGATCAACGGTCTGATTTACTGTAAGGCTATATTATAATCCTTTATATTTCTTGTCATCCAAATCTTGAGTTATCGTAGCATACAGAAACCTCCATAACTAGTCTTTTTCTGGGGTGGTTTCAGTATGTGAGAGTCTGTTATTGCAAGGCATAAAACCGTTTGGCTTCTGGGTTGCTCTATTCCCCAAAGAATTTTCTGCATTTTGCAATTTTTTTTCCATTTAGATCAGGAATGGGGGAAAAATGAAACAAAACAAAATCTATTCTTAGAAGATAACATTCTAGATTTTGCAGTCTGCGTTGCTGGTGTTTCAGTCCACTTAGCATGGCTAGCTCTAATGGAAAGGTCTCCTTTGATCTAGTTAATTAGCATTTGTTTTGCTCCTTTAAAGTGAGTATACAAGAGTGTAAAAGAAAAATCTAGTAGAAGTTGAACATTCATCATGAAAGAAAATGGCGAGAAACTTAATGCAAGTATGTGGTCATAATGGTCAGTCATTTTATGGCACAAATGGGCTTTTTGGATGGTTACTCCTCTATTTGCCCCCCTAGAGTCCCTATATTGGATCTTCCACAGGTTGGCTGATGCAGCTCCTTTGATGCAGACAAATCTTTTAAAAATGTGATTACCTACATTTCATTCTGCCTTTCTCCTGAGCCTGTCCCAGATATATGAGGAAGTGTCCTTCTGGTCTGTACTGATTGAGCTTTTAGTTCCCAAGGCACTACAACACAACCCAGCCTTAGTTTCGGGGTGGGGTGGGGGACTTGAGGAGAAACAGTATGATCTGCAGGATGCCTTCTTCAGCTCCTGCAAGGCTCAATTTCTGCAAGGCTCAACTACGGTAAGTAAAATGAGCAGATTAGAGGTGCAGAAAAAAATGCCATCCTATAAATCCATAGACTCGACTCTCTCTCTTGGGGCAAGGAAAAGGTTTGCATGAAATGGGAGATAAAGATAGACTACACTTTTCCAGGCAATTTTCCAATTAGAACACATGTATCCAATTTGTCCTGGGCCAGAACAGAATGAGCAAATCCGATTAACACAAAAAAACTTGGTGTGCTGACTATCAGGAATGTTCAAATAGGTTCACAGAAATACAATATACTGTACGTCATTACAGTATTCCATATAAAATAGCCTTTCAGTATCCTTATAGCCTTGCCAAGATTTGTATTCAAACCATGGTGATAAATAGGGGCGTGGTGGCTCAGCGGGTAAGACGCCAGGCTTGTCGATCGGAAGATCGCAAGTTCGGAGGTTCGAATCCCTAGTCCCCTGTGACGGAGTGAGCTCCCGCACTCGCCCCAGCTCTTGCCAACCTAGCAATTCGAAAGCATGCAAATGCAAGTAGATTAATAGGTACCACTTCGGTGGGAAGGTAACAGCATTCCGCGCGCGTCATGCGGCCACATGACCGTGGAAGCGTCTTCGGACAACGCTGGCTCTTTGGCTAACGAACGGAGATGAGCACCGCCCCCTAGAGTCAGACACGACTGCACAAATGTGCGGGGGGAACCTTTACCTTTATCCTTATAGCCTTGCCAAGATTTGTATTCAAACCATGGCGATAAATGCTTTGAAATCAAAATTTATTTGGAAAGATAGATTTTTTAACAAAACACTTAAGTTCACCAGAATTAGATCTTTCCTGAAACCCTTCCCATTCTCTTGACTACAGGGTAGCAAATGGTAGCATGGACAAGGCACCTACACATTTAGCAGCAGCATAGAATAGGAGTATCAGCTGGTGTAGCTCATCACAGAAGTGTTTTCTTAACTGTTGCTCTTTTACAACACCCGAACCCAGTGTTTCTCAGCCTTGGCAACTATAAGATGTGTGGACTTCAACTCCCAGAATTCCCCAGCCACATTGGCTGGGGAAATCTGGGAGTTGAAGTCCAGACATCTTAAAGTTGCCAAGGTTGAGAAACACTGCCCTAACTTTTGTGTTCGTTTGTTTTGAGTCATATCTAAATGACAGCTATCTTTTATATTTTTAGAGGGGAAGCATTATTCATTGTTTATTTGGGTACTCTTTCATGCAACCATTTACTTTCAATGGATGGCCTAAAGTTTAAACATTGTGAGAGGAAGAAAAATGTATCCATGTTTGCCATGCCATGCCATGCCATGCATAAGTTTATAAACCACCATCACATCTCCCCTTACCCTCTCATTCCAAAGTACAGTGCTACCTGCCATAGTCTTTCCCCACAGGGAAGTTGTTCCAACCCCCTAATTATTTTGTTTCCTCTTTTTTTGACTTTTTAAAACCCACAGCCACTCAAGTCTGATCAGGGTTGAGCCAAAGTGGGTTATTCACCATCCAAACCTGTACAGATGTGGGAAAGCAGCTCAACAGCATCACTTGGATGGCCCAGGGTAGAGATGTATACTGATGATACTTGGCCCCATGGGGTCAAGTTAAATAATGGGGAGAGTAAGGTAAAGGTTCCCCCCCCCCCACATTTGTGCAGTCGTGTCCGACTCTAGGGGCCGGTGCTCATCTCCGTTTGTTAGCCGAAGAGCCAGTGTTGTCCGAAGACACTTCCACGGTCATGTGGCCACATGACACGCGGAACGCTGTTACCTACCCACCGAAGTGGTACCTATTAATCTACTTGCATTTGCATGCTTTCGAATTGCTAGGTTGGCAAGAGCTGGGGCTAGTGCGGGAGCTCATTCCGTCACACGGGACTAGGGTTTCGAACCTCCAAACTTGTGATCTTACCCGCTGAGCCACCACGCCCCCTATAGGCGTAGCACCCCATAAAATAGAGGCCTGGAAGCAAAACCTCTCCCCCCACCAACACCAACTGAACCGGCCTTGGAGGAAGGAGGAGACCCATCGAAGAACACTGCCTCCTGCTCCCAAACCCCTCAGCTGGCACAGGATACCATGATGGTATCCAGACACTGCTGAGAGATGAAGGCGGCTTAGGATGGATACTGTATTGCTAATCTGGGCCTGCCAGAGATCATCCACAAGTGCAATCAATGCTGTCTTGACACTGTATCCTGGCCTGAAACCTGACTGTAACCGTGTCCAGATACTTTGCTTCCTCCAAAGCCCTTTGAAGCTGTAGGCCTCCCGTCTTCCCCACAACCTTATCTAAAAAGGCAAGGTTGTGGACCAGGCAAAATTGTCCAAGTGATGATCTCTTGAGGAGGGGTGGGTCATCACCTTCTTTAAGGCACAAGGAACTGTCCTCTCCAGCAAAGAAGTATTTACCACTGCTTGAAGCCAGGTACATGTCCCCTCCAGGGAGGTTTTGACCAACTTTGTTTATAGCTTGCTTTCCTGCCATGCAGTCGTCTGGATTTTTCCAGCCCGATAGAGTAGCCCTACTCTATCTGAATGTTTGATAAAATTATTAGATGATGCAATATGCACTGATGAATGCAAAACAAAAACAGACACGCAGGGGCAGAAGCTAAAGCTATTTCCCCATCAGCAGCTCAGAGGTCACCAGCGGAATGTTTGCCTAACACCTATAGACAGACAGAACCTTTGTTTAAAAGAAGAGTCGGCCTTTGCGGTGCCTACGACTCAGGGCAGGATGGCACTCTAGCTGAAGACGACTCCTGGCACCACCGCCGCTGTCACTCCTCTCCTCCCCCCCCCCCCACCGCAGCAAACGTGTGTGCGTGTGCCGGGCCCGCCGCCCAGCCTGATACTCAAACCCCCTGGGGCAGCTGCCCTAAATAGAAGCTGCTGCCGGCATGGAGCAAGCGACAGCGGCACAGGCCTCGGAGCAGGTAAGGCACTGGCGGGCGGTGGCTGAGAGTCCCACAAAGAGCTAGTCGCCCGCTCCGGAATCGGTCCCGTCCCGCCCAGAGAAAGGATCCGCAGCGGCCACTCCGAGCTGGCATCTCTGTCTGTCTGGTGGGCCGGGGCGCTTCCTGCCGCCAACGTCGCCATCCACAGCCGCTTTCCGCTTCCTGGAGAGCGAGGCCAGGAGGGGTTTAATAGCAGTAGGACTTACCGGGCTACGGGCTGAGCCCCCGGATCTCTTCCCGAGGCTCAGCTCTGAAACAGAGTTGTGCACAAAGGGGAGCACCTGCACAACGCGAACTTCCTCTCCGTATCCCCGCCCCGCTTCCCAAATGTGACATGCGTGCTTTGCTCCTCACACCTTTTGGCTTAATACTGACTGGTGGTCTGCGCGTCAGATTTCTCGTTAGGTCGACATAGCTTCCCCCTTTTTAATTTCTGGATATATCTTGCTCCTGCTTTCTTTTCTACACGCCCCCCCCCCCCCGCCGCCGCCGCCGCAACCTCCTTTTCTGGAGCGGGTGCGAGAACTGACTCTAATGGAATGTATAAGGCCTGGAATGGGGCAGGCAGAGCAGAGCGTTTAGGAGGTTTAATTATTGTGGGCCGCCCAGAGTTGTGGCACAAGAAGATGGGCAGCCATATAAGTCCAATCGATCAATCGATCAATCTGCGTAGCAATGGGGCATTTCCCCACTTCCTCCAACCTCACGTGATCGTTGCAAGGAAAAATAGGGTAGACCACCTTGAACTCCTGAACAATATAAAATCAAATAAAAAAATATTTTCCTTCTTAACTCTGATTCTGTGCAAGGATGGCCTTGGTGTAAAAGGTGTAAAATCTGTTAGGTGTAAAAGATCAGTAAAATCTGATTTTACAAGGTGTAAAATCTGTTAGGCACTGTCACCCAATACCTTGGAGGGAAGTCAAGTGAATAATGGCAGGATAGGGATCAGCAAGGGAGAAAGCAAATTTCACGCTGGTACCATTTTCTGCTGACTCAAGGAGAGGCTCTTCGTATCTCAAAGAGTTTTATATTCCAGGTGCTTCTTAACTCATGAGTTTTATATTCCATCCTAGCCCAATATAATAATGAAAGTTCTGTACACGTTAACATTACTAAAAATAAGAAAACATTTTTAAACAAAGCAAATGCAATCGTGTGTCATCAAACGCTCTCTCTCAGAAAAACAATGTCTTGCCCATGTGTGTGGGAACTATGGGTCTTATACTATGAAGTCACCCTCCCTCGTGATTTATAATTGATCAAATCAATTATTGTTTTTAATAAATTGTAGGTCTGCTCATTTGGGACACTTTGGTCAGTTTATCACAATACTTTAACTGGTTAAAGTACTTGACTGGTCAACTAATACTGCTCCCTAAATGAAGACAGGTTAACTTAGCACCTGAATCCCATCCCTGTTAGTTGCCTTGCAGCCTTCCATCTGTCATTGCTGAGAGGCAAGACCCATTCTTAATATTATAACTTATCATTGCCAGCCAGGCTGCTTCTGCTTCCCATCAGTTACCGCAAGAAGGTGAGCACCCCAAATGGGCATTTTTGGTGTTTAGGCTTTGAGTTACCCCTAGAGAGAAGATAGATGAAAAGCATGAGAGGAGCAAATAGCGACAAAGGTTGTACCCCCTTCTTCTGGATAAGGGAAAGCTGTGTCATTAGCTACATCTATGCTAGATTCACTTCTCTGGGGTTTCTTCCTTGTCCCTGGGCATGGATATACTCTGTCCCTATTGTGTCCAAGTACCCATGCTGTGACTGGATGTGTCGTCTTTCATGCACATCAGGGGTGTGTGACTGGACTTGATCCAGCAGTGGATCTGTCCCCCATTTGCTGCAGGGTTGGGGGATCTAGAGGATGGCAAGCAGTGGAGCTTAAGGGTGGGTGCCCCAACCCCTCGGCAAAAGCCTTGGCCCCTGATGCCATGTATTTCTCCATGTAGGAAGAGACTACAGTAGGAACATGAACAGAGTCCTTTTATCTGTGCAGAGCAAAGTGGGCAGTGACGGCCCTATGTGTAAGACAAAATGGAAAGTCAGCACTCCTTCGTTGGGAGCTCATTCCACCCAGCCGCCCTTGTAGGCATTCAAAATAGGATGCCCACGTGGGTGCTCCAGCACCATCTCAGCCACCTTGCTGCTACTGAGGTGTCTGAGACAGAGACCAACTTTCAGGTTTGGCACCTCCTGCTGCCCCCCCACCCGTTACAGATGAAAGGAGGGGGCCTTGGGGTCAGACCTTTGGGGAAGGGACCTTTCTCAGGGCTCTGTGGGCCCAAAGTTCCCAGTCTCTTATATTATACAGCACTTAGTTTTCTGTGAGAGATAGGATTGAATACATAACTTGGCCTGGGTGGCCCTTAGGTCCTCCTTGGTGGATTTATTCGGACCCCATCCAAGATTTAAGCATCTGCCTTCTCCTCTGTGTTCAGTGTTTCCTAGAAGTGGTGTTATGCATGTGCAGTCATTGGAAGGGAGGAGGAAATACAGCCATGCAAGTGGTAGAGGAAATAGACCTAAAAGGCCCATTTGCAAAATAAAGAAGGGCTGTCACTTTTGTTTTGTTTTAAGATAAATCCCACTACTATTTAACTTGGATTGGTTTCAAGGGCCTGGGCAAAAAACTGGGATTTCCTCTAATCATGTACTAGATTCACAGTGTGTAATTCAGGTCTATAGCATTCAAATCCTAAAAGCTGCATTGAACATAGACATAGCAAGCCCCCATTTAACTCTGTCCTATTCTCTTTGGCCCCTCAGGTGCCACCACTGAACAATGGCCTCCAGCCTCAGGAAGAAACAGGTGAGTAGTGCCCCGGTTTTGCCCACTGATGGGGTGACCACTTTCAACTCAGCTAATGCTAATTCAAGGCATTTGTGCCAAGGAATAGCTCTGGATACTAACTGCCTGCTTTGGGGGGTCTTCTAAAACTGCTAATCGTATTATTTAGAGCAGTGTTTCTCAACCTTGGCAAATTTTAAAATATGTGGACTTCAACTCCCAGAATTCCCCAGCCAGCCATGCTGGCTGGGGAATTCTGGGAGTTGAAGTCCACACATCTTAAAGTTGCTAAGGTTGAGAAACACTGATTTAGAGTACCCACTATTTAGGACTTATACACCCTTTCCTATGGCTATGTGGCAGCTCCATGTAGCAAGGATGTTTTCACTTTAGCTAAATGCTGCTCTCTTGATCTCCCCAATACCAGATGCTACTTTCCCTTCTAACTCAAATAATCTTGCACTTTCAATATAGGGAATTTGAATTTGTTGCTACTTATGGAGTCCATTCTAAACAAATCAACTGAAATTTGACCTTAGACAGCCCGAATTCAAAATTCAAGTTCATTTCTAGGTTTCTTGGGTAGCACTGGCCAAACCCAAATATTTTCCAGCCCGTTTTCTTTCTATCAAATAGGAATAATGGGGACCTATCTCACAGGGTGGTTATAAGGGTATTCAATAAAGATTATGCAGCTAGTCCTTGGCTTACAATGGCAATTAGGACTGGAATTGCTGTTGCTAAGTCACACAGTCGTAAAGTGCAACATCATGTGGCCGCATCCCTTAGCGACGACAATTCCGGCAGTCCCGGTTGCTGTTATTAAATGAGGACTGTGTGGGTCTTTAAGTAAAGACCTCACGTGACCGTGACTTTCGATTTCCTGCTGGCTTCTGCATTGACTTTGCTTGTGGGGAGCTGGCAGGGAACATCAGAAATCATGATCATGTGACCGCAGCTCGCTGCAGTGTCGTAATCGTGAGCTGGGCGCCAAGTGCTTGGGTCACAATCATGTGACTGCGGGGACGCTGCAATGGCCAGAACTACGAGGACCTATCATAAGTACCATTTGTTCAGCGCCATCGTAACTTTGAATGGTCGCTGAACAAATGGTCGTAACCCGAGGACTACCAAAGCTATTCAAGTGTCACAGACAAGTATTCATAAGTATACAGCTCCCTCACTGCTAATCTGATGCTATTTTTAGAAGCAATTAGATAAACCTTTGTAACGAGGAGAATTTTTCCCTACTGTATTCCGTAGGGGCCCTATTAAAATAAAAGAATGCCTACTGACCACTTCAATTGATGTCAGTGCACCTATGGTTTTCTGTTATTTGTCAAAAGCTTAAATAATAAAGGAACTGAGGGTTTATTCTGTAATAAGGGCGTGGTGAGGTGGAATGTATAAATGACTGATGGTCAGTATAATTATAACTGCTGCAAGTTTAGGCTTCCTTGCTTTGCACAACTGATGTTTCAGTCTATGCATGCTTGCAATTTTATATGAGCGACCATCATATCTCTAGACTTAGGTGGAGGGAAGGTTGGGTTGGTTCAAAGGGTCAACATGACTTATTTTTACCTCTCAAGGATCTTTCAGTGTTTGGATTTGCAATGCTTACCCACTAGGCCCCATCTCATCTCTGGACATTGAGGAATCTGCTTTGAAAGCCAATATTGTGGTGCAGGAAGCCAAGGATTTGACTGCCAATGGCAAAGAAGTGGATTTGAATATGACAAATGTGGTGGCAGATGGCAGAACCGAGAGCCGGGATCCAGAGGCAGCTGTGTTTGATGCTGAGACCGCAACGCACATTGGCAAAGTGACAGCTGCAGATGCCACTGCTACTGAACTGGATTTTAAGCCAGCCCATCCAGAGACCAAAGAGTTGGGGAGAGCTCACAACAATGGTGGAGCGAGCAATGACATGATGACCCAAGGTAGGGTTGAGGACTGGAGTACCAGAGCAAACACTCAGATTGCAGAAGACCCAGGTCAGCTTAACCAAGGCAGAGTCCTGGGTCCCAGCACAGGAGTAACATCAGAGGACACAAAGCTTGAACAGGGCAGCCAGGAAGGCAATGGTGATGTCATTTCCCTTGACTGTGAAATTATTGGGTTTGGTCCTGATATTGATTTCCTGGGCCCAGATGCTGAAATCTACATGCAATTCATGCGGAGTCATCGCTGTTACGATGCTATTCCCACCAGCTCCAAACTGGTAGTGTTTGAGACCACTCTGCAGGTGAGGAGGATGCGGGTGTTTTGTGAACCACTTAGTAATTTGGGGAGGGAGTGGGGGAATATTGATATCTGATTATATTTAAGTCTGAGTTGGCTGGGAGCTTGGTATCTTACGTATATATTTACTTCATTGAGTTTATATGCTGCTTCAGTCCAAAGACTCTTAAGTGGCTAACAATTCCCTAACAGGAATTAGGTTTAAAAACATGCCATATCAAGTACAGTAAAATCCAATCTACTTGGTGTCCTATATTCAACTTTGCAAACAGCTAGATACCTACTTCCATCCCATCCCCAAAGGCCCTATGGACGAGCCAGGTCTTCACCACTTCCTGAAATACCAACAGGGACAGAGTCATCTTTGTTTCTGGAGGTGGGCTGTTCCTTAGGAGGGGAGCCATAAGAGAGAAGGCACATCTTTGGGTTTTCTCTTGCTGACACCCCTGAGAAGGAGGCATGTGTAGGATGCTCGGCTCTTGAGCTCTGAGTAGAAGGCCACATTCTACTCAGAGCAAGTGCCCCCTTAGATAATCAGATCCCAAGGCACATAGGGCTTTATATGTTATAAGCAGCACCTTGAATTGCACCCAGAAGCTTCCCAACAAGCAGAGCAGCTCTTGCAATAGTGGTGTTGTATGGGTACATGGAGCATAACCCATTACCACACAAGCAGCTGCATTTTGAACCAGCTATAGCTTCTGAACAGTTGGCAAGGACACCCATGCAGGTGAATTACGGTAGTCTTTAGGTGGCTAAGATCAGGAAGTGGTGGGCTTGCTCCCATCTTGTTATAGCTTTTCTTTATCCTGCTGGAAAGCTTGTTCTTCATTCATATTGGGAAAGGAAATATTGCACCTGAGAACACTGTTACAATGAGACCAAATGTACTCTCCATCTCTGATGGTACAAACTCAGGCTTACTGGAAATTATTCTGCAAAGAATCTCCTTGAACATATTTACAATATTCATCTTGCCTGTCAAAATGACCAGCATTGGGCTAATTTGCTAAGGACCTTGTGTATGCTGTGAGAAAAAGCTATAGAATGATGGCATAGCTGGGTCACAAGAATACAGTGACCAGAATGCTGTGTTGGAGATAACCATTTCACCAGTTTTAATGAGATGGTCCCTGTTTCCCTAACTACATCTTCTTTAATAATACCAAAGCTGACAAATGCAGAATAAAGAATTAATCCCTGGAGTAGATCTTTCTCTGTCCAGTGTGCAGGGCCAGGTCAGTTATTCCCTATGGAAACAGAGGGGGTGGGGTGGGGCACAGAGAACAGCCCCAGTCAGTCTGGTCTATGTCTCTTTTCCCAGATTAAAAAGGCGTTCTTGGCCCTGGTGGCCAATGGGGTGCGAGCCGCGCCTCTTTGGGACAGCAAGCAGCAGTGCTTTGTGGGTAAGTGATGCAGCTGAACGAGCAGTGGAGGGTGAATGCAGCAGCAGATGGGTGTGGCAAAGATGGCAAGGTGAATTGGGACTGCCATCCATTTCAAGCTGTATTAAGGAGAGCCAAGGAGGCAGAAGTTGATGCATGCAGAAATTCTTAAGGCTCATCCACAAGTCCTGCTGGCCACAACGTGAAATGCTTGCCAAGGAGATGTCCTCACAATGGACCTTCCATCTCATGGCCAGCCTGCTGCTGAGACAGGTTGAAGATGGGTGAAGTGCATGTTTTCCTTCTTAAGGAAGATCATCAGAGCACCCATGCAGACAATCCATGGTTTATGGAGAAGGAGCCTTCAGAGGTCAGTGGCATCTGTTGGGCTCTAGTTGGCCTGCTGCAGGACCACCCCTACCCATCTAGCCACTGGGCTCTGCACTACTGTGGTCATTTGTGCTATGGCTGCCAGAGAGACTAGACAATTTCCCTACAGAAATATTTTCTTTTTCTTTTGGAGGGAGTTTAGTGATGGCAATATTGACCTCATGTAAGACAACATGCAGCCTTCCTGGAGGTCAATATTCACATTGTACACATAATTAAAGTTTCAAGAGACATCAGTCAATCCAGCATGAAATCAAATTCACAGGATCCTACCATTCATATTTGTAAAAAAGAATCATTCTCCCTTCCCTAGAACGAAATTGATTGTAATATATGAGTTGGCTATGGACATATTTGGACACACTTTTTCTGGAACTGGAGCAGGCTGCTCTAGATGCTTACTTTCATTGTAGCACTTTTCTTTGAGGGGCTGTAAATCACATCATAATTTCACATTACTGCAGACATGTGGATGAACCTTTAGAACATCACAGTTTTAACATCTTGGGCCTGGTTCTGTTGCCTCATGCACTGGTGCCTGTTCCAGTTAAGGTAGGAGCGAGCAACATTTTAAAAATATTATTGTTATTTTCTTTTTAGCCTCAAAAGACTGTAGATGTTATACCATTTATAAAACTGAGGGATGGGGGGTTAAAATGTTTGGTCAGCAAAATAGGTCTGTCAAGCCTAGAGGAAACTGGATACACCTATTTTGTTATTTCAGTGGCAATAAGAAAGGATAAGTTGCCAAATTTGTGTTTTGTTCCAAATTTCAGTGGTGGGTTCCCAGGGGCCCATGTGCAACATGTGAGCTGTGGAGCACCTACCACTGGTTAGGCCATTCAAACTGTTCCCCCACCCCACCACTTTGACAGCAGTGGAGAACAGAGAAATCTATTCCTTGCTGCCCAGCTGGTGGCCCTGGGGCAGGAAAAACAGACAGAGCTCCATATCCATGGCAGCCGTCAGACTGGAAGGGGCAAATCACTGGGAGTGTAGAGATGCAGAAACCAGCAGCATTATTGACCGTCTATAAGAAGCCAGCTGTAATGTAGGTTCTGTTAGTCAGTTCTTGGCTCTGGGTGTGTATGTGTATCATTCACTCATTCTGTTACCTCCTCTCCTGCAGGTATGCTGACCATCACTGATTTTATTAATATCTTACATCGCTATTATCGTTCCCCTCTGGTGAGTTTTCCAGCACCTTAACCCTCTTCTAAAATCTGGAGCAAAGTGGTTTTAGGCAGTTTCTTTCAGGTGCCTGGATAGGGGAAGCAAAGTGGGAGAACCACCTAAAATTAAGTTGCAGGCATGAGCTGTTCCAGCTTTGGGATTCTAAGAGTTGAGCCCTTCAGCTGGAGAAACAGGTTAATTGAATACGAGTTTTAAAATGGAAACCAAGGATGTGGACACACCACAAATTGTTTTTCAGTGTCACATGAGCAACTTTTAGAATAAGTATTCATTGACATGGTGAATACAACTGTTAGTGAAATGTTGGTGTGTTTAAAAATAAATGTTTTATAAAAATGGGAAGTGTTCCTAAACGCTTTAGAAATAGAACATTGGGGGAAATTTTATAATGATATAAAACATGTCTACTCAACATATTTGTTGAGAGTCAACATATTTGACTCTTCATATCAAAGAGCCAAAGAGCCTTAGGTTTTTCCCATACTAAACTGAAGGCAAACAAAGCTGTTTTTTTCAAGCTTATTCTGGAAGCCTTGAGTTTGGAATGAATTACCTTTGGAGTGGAAACTGGATTGGATTGTTTCCAGTGCTCCAGACTGGATCCCTGTAGAATAATGGATGGTTTCTGAATCCAACTCTTCTTCCTAATTCAGTCATAGCAGGTAGTAGTGATTTTAAACTGACATGATCAGCAATGGTACCTGTCCCATTCACCACTATGGCTTTGTTCCAGGTTCAGATATACGAGATTGAGGAACACAAAATTGAAACTTGGAGAGGTAAGCAGGGTACCCCTAAAAGGAACTGGGTATGCATAAATGCAATTTAACTTTGTTAACATTTTTTTTAATCCGCTCAATTGTGTCTGATTCTTGGAAACTGCCTGGATAAGTCCCTGCAGGTTTTTTTTTGGCAAGGTTTCTCAGAAGTGGTTTGCCACTGCCTCCTTCCTAGGGCTAAGAGAGAGTGACTGGCCCAAGGTCACCCAGCTGGCTTCATGCCTAAGGCGGGATTAGAACTCACCATCTCCTGGTTTCTAGCTTGGTAGCTTAACCACTACACCAAAGTGGCTCTTTCTTAACATTAGTTAACATCAACTTGCACCATATTTGTGAATGTTACATTTATGTCTATTTACATGTATTTAGCTTAGATTAAAACCATTATTTAAATTCAGAGTTAATTGTCTGATATTCTCTTACTAGGCAAATGGTTGCTAATGGTAGATATTACAGTATTTGGCTGTATATTGATGATGAGGTGCTAGTCATTAGTTCTTTCATGCTATCCCTACACCCTTCCTTTTACTTTTCCTATGCTGACCTTACAGTCTGGTTTATGGTATTCTAATTAGACTCTTCTCCAGAGGTATATGGGATACTAGTGCTGGTCTGTTATTATCCTAAATTCTTTTTTTTTAAAGATAAAGACATTCTACTGCAGATTAAATAAGGCCATTCTAGCAAATTCAGCTTGTACTGTTGATAGAAACTGCACTTATTACATTATCAAGTGCAGTTATTTGCAGTTTCATTAACTATACGCTATCCAACTGTGTCCCTTTCTCCCCAGAGGTGTATTTGCAGGGTTCCTTCAAGCCTTTGGTGCACATCTCTCCAAATGATAGGTGAGTCAAGCATTTATGACTTCCCACCCAGGCAAGAGCAGGAAAGCATCCTTCTTTTTGTAAGAGGTTTGTCAACCTTCATTCTTGCCACCTATTGTGAACAATTTCACTCGGCCATACTCTACAAAACCCTTGTCATTTTGTGGCTGTCAGAGAGAAATCTGAGAGGAGTCTGGGGGATAAGGTGGGATAACTGGCCCGAGGAGGAGAGCCAGGGATATCCCAAAAGAATCTATGATACCTTATAGCTTTATCAGCCGATAATAGGCAGGAAAAAACCATTTCCTCACCAGGAAACGTTTATTTCGGCCTAGCTGAGTACTCCAAGCCTCTGCCCATAAAAGGGAGTAACTCTTGTTGTCCTTCAGTTGCATCCCTTCACATACTCCTCCACCCTGAAGCAAGCCTATCCAGACTCCTGAATGCTCAGGGGACTATCCAGAGGTGAGGAGGTCTCCAAGCCCATCCCCAGGCACATCACAAGGCCCTTTCGTCTCTCTCCTCTCTCCCTTCTCTAGCCTCTTTGATGCAGTTTATTCCTTGATTAAGAATAAGATCCACCGGCTGCCTGTGATTGAGCCCGTCTCGGGGAACGTCCTGCACATCCTGACCCACAAGCGCATCCTCAAATTTCTGCATATCTTTGTGAGTGCTAACCAATCGAAGAGAATATTCATAGTTCGGGGTTGAATTGTGGAGTCCTTGGTGCTCTCTGAGCCTTGTTTTCTTGCAGACATTTCATTGCAACATCCTCAGTGCAAAAAGGGAGTGGTGTTTGCTCTCAGTTTATATACAGTGGTTTGCCATGCTTGTTGGTGGGGGTGTTGTTCTCTCCTTGGGAGTTCCTTGATTGGGCTGTTGTTTGCTGCTTGGTTGATTGACTGAGTTAATAGCTCCTTGATTAAGATCTAGTGTACTGTTTGATTGTTCATCTGGTGTTAATCCTGGTGTTAATCTTTGCATATCTGAGTGTTGATTGCTGGTGAGGCAGTGTTCTGGTCTTTAGGCTTTTCTATTGTCTCTTTTGAATGGTATGTAAATGATGTTTATCTCTACGTGCCTGTTGATGGCTGACTTGCCAGAGTGCCAAGCTTCCAGGAATTCCCTAGCATACTTGGATTTGGCTTGGTCTTGTGAGTGCTGGATGTCTTGGAAGCCTGGAGTGTTGCTGTGTGTGCTGGCTCTACTGAATGCTTTCCTTAAGGGTTTGTTTGTCAGCTTGGTACTAGCAATGCTCGTGGCACTTTTGAAGAGTTGAAAGTAAAGTCTCTTTTGGGTGGAGCTCAACTCTTGGTGTCTTAATGGGTACACAGATACATACCTGCCTTCAAGATGTTCACGGTTTGAAACAGGGAAAAGTGCTAGGGACAGGATGGAGTGAAGGAAGAATTACGTTTATTTAAAACTTAGTTACTTGTGGAAAACGTGGCATTTCGAGAAAGGGCTAGAGTGGCATCTAACCTCCTATTGAGTGCAAGATCTAGAATGAAGGAAGCTATTCCATATAGAGGGAGACAGAAAAGGAGTGGGTAGAATTGGGATTGATAGAAAGGGCCTCATGTGGCTGTAGCTTTGGTATCTTCTGTTCCACAGCATATGGATCTAGTCTGGCATGGAGCTCTCTACCCCACAGCGATGGTTATGGGCTGAAATTATATTGTTGGCCAAAAGCTCCTTCATGGAACGTTGAGTGCAAAATTACACTTCTCCTCCTGTCTGGTCTGTAGCTTGAATCATGTCAACTGGATTTCTATTTTCTCAGTGGAAACGTTTCGCTCCTTATCCAAGAAGCTTCTTCAGTCTGAGCAAAGTTAGCAAGGGAATCCTTAAATATGTTTCTAGGGTGGCTGTGTGACCTTGCACCTGGGGCTAGGTCATGGCTATTTGAGATGTTTATTTCTAAGTCCCTTTATCATCCTGTCTGGGTTTGAACACTTAATTCAGAATCATAGACCAGCTATTGTAGATGGGTTCTTTCTCTCTATGATCTGTGTCAAAGGCTAAAGGTTTTTTCCTCCTCAGACCCAAATAATTTTCTGTCTTTTCTTATTTTATCCCTGAAGGGGGTTTGATCAGGCTAGGAGAGCTCATCTTGAGTAGGAATGCTAATGTTTTGGAAGGAGAACAAAGAAACAAGTGGGGTACCACTGAAGGGGTCAGTGAAGCTGCAGAATAAGGATTCAGAAGTAGATCTGTATACCCTCTGGCTCAGGAAAATGAAAATTGGTTTGATGATCACGGAAGAATTATTTAGGAGAACTGGAGGCAGAAGCTGAAATTGGAGAAGCAATTATTATTGCCTTCTGATGAACCCCTCCTAGTTTGCTGGTTGATCCTGCTGGCTTCCTTGGCAATATCATTGCTCTGAATCAGCTCTAGTCAGGTAGGAACTGCCACCTTAAACTTCCACATGTTCCAAGAATGACTCTGTCTCAGGAACATTGTGGGAATTAAAATAGTGGCTCCCAAGTGGGAGCCTTAACAAGGTGCTTTGTAGCTACCTGAGTTTCTCATATGCCGATGCTATTTAGGGGAATATTGTCTTTTACCAGCTTTTTGGATACAGAGAAATGCTCAGGGATCTTGCAGTAAGAGGAAATGCTAATCTGTACTCCATATTAATGCTTTTGCCCTAGACCTCTGCTTCTTCTTTAAGCATGTGTATCCATTGTGGGCAAGGAGAAGGACTGGGTTGGCTTCCACAATAATCCTCTCTTTTTCTCATTGTAGGGAGCCATGTTTCCAAAGCCACGCTTCCTGCAGAAAACCATCCATGATCTGGGCATTGGTACTTTTCGTGACATTGCAATAGTCCTAGACTCAGCTCCTGTCTATACAGCTCTGGAGATTTTTGTGGACCGCAGAGTCTCAGCGCTGCCTGTGGTTAATGAAAAAGGTGTGGGGAAATCTCTGGCTGCTTATCCTCTCTTTGCAGTGCCAGCTCAATCCTGACCCTCTTTCTCACATGCTCAAGCACAGCTAACGCAGCTTCCTTTTTTTATAGAATCATAAAGTTGAAAGGTCCCTCAGAGGAAATCTAGTTCAAATGTTAAAGCAATTCAGACAGATGGCTACCCAGCCTGTTTGAAGACCTCTATTGAGGGGAATGTTTCACTTCATGAGGCAACGTATTCCACCAGTTGACAGCGCTTACTGTCAGGAAATTCTTAATAACCCTAACCTGAATCTACTGTACATCCCTATGGTTTCAACACATCGGCTCTATTCCTGCCCTCCGTGGTGACAAATAACAGATCCACTCCCTCCTCTGTATGACAACCCTTTGAATATTTGAAGACTGCTATCATATCTCCCCTCAGTCTTCTCTTCCCAGGCCAAACATATCCACTTTCTTTAACTGGTCCCCATAGGACTTAGTTTCCAGTCCTGTCACCATCTTGGTAGCCCTCCTCTGAACTTGCTGGAATTTGTTGATGTCCTTTTAGACCAGTGTTTCTCAACCTCAGCAACTTTCAGATGTGTGGACTTCAACTCCCAGAATTCCCCAGCCAGCATAAACATGGCTGGCTGGGGAATTCTGGGAGTGGAAGTCCACACATCTGAAAGTTGCTGAGGTTGAGAAACACTGTTTTAAACTAGGGTGCCCTAAACTGGACATGGTATTCCAAGTGGGGTCTGGCCAAGGCAGAGTAGAGTGGGACACTTCTGGACTGAAAGATTAAGAGTTAGCAGTTCTGCAGTCACCTCCACTAGTTCTTTGAGCACCCCAGGATCATTTGACCTTGGAGATTTCTACCCCTATAAGAAAGTAACTATAGGTGCATCATGAAATTATGTATATTGACCTTGCCCAACCTGGTGCCCTCCAGAGGTGCTGAGTACAACCCCTGTCATTCCCAAGTGGGTGAAAATGCACTCTAATCATGGCTAAGATCCTTAGCTCCTTGGGGAGGGTGCTCATCTTCAGCTCATACAAGCCGCTGAAGCTGATCGCCATGTCCTTGGAGAATTGCTCTCTGTGCTGCCTTAAGCTAAAATAACTGTGATGGCCAGTCCTCCAGCCATTCAGTTATCCATCAGGAGCTTGAATAGTTTCCTCTTTTTGCTGCCTCCTCAGTTACGACATGTGGTAGATTTAAGTTTGTATTAATTGTCACAAATTATGAGACCTGCCTTACCAATATTTATTACTGTATGTGGCAAAGTCAGCCTGCTTGTTACAATCTATTTTTCTGGCCCATTTCCATTTCCATCTTCTCTTCCCCTTCTCCTCTCAATACTGTATTTTTGGAGCTCTCCAATTTGCTGCTGATTTACATTTGGGCTGCTCTCCCTTGATATTTACTTCCCAGCATTACTTATTTTATTTATTTGTTAAAGAGATTTATATGGCTGCCCACCTCACTCACGATGACTCCGGACGGCTTACAAAAAGTTATCACATTTCGTTATCCCTTTGCTTCCTGTATGAACGATGCATTCAGAGTTGGGGGTTGACTAGATTGTTACAATGAGGAATGCTAGAGCTCGATACTAACTCACAGCAGAACCCCACACATCCCTAGTCAAAACAAATCCAGTTACTTCAGCAAGCCGTCGTCTTGGGTATACGGCTGCAGCCTTAGTCTGGATTCAAGCTGATCACTTTAAGATAGGGAGAGATGTTTCAAAACAATCCTTTGGGGCCTTTTAACACCATGAAAAATAAAGTTGGCCCCTGTAAATGCTGACATTACCAGGTAAGTAGAGGAGATATTTGGCATTTCTTGATGGAATTGCAAAAAAGCAACATTTTGAATGATGGTGATTAATAAGATGTATAGTAATGAAATAATGAATATACAGCTAATTTAACCCTGTTGTATGCTAAATTAATTCTTAACTCTATTAATAGTTGCTAAGATCCTATTTGGTAAATACTGAAAAAGGGAATTTCTTCATAAAATATACACTAGGAATAACTTTCAATTAAGTTGTTGTTGTTGTTATTGTTGTTGTTGTTGTTGTTATTATTATTATTATTATTATTATTATTATTAGTCAGACTTATATCACCGCCGATCTCCCTCCACCGGAGGGACTCTGGGCGGTTTACAACAAGATAATAAAACAAAAGGCATAAAAATACATACAATATACTGTAAAATTACTAAGTTATAAAACAAGATTAAAATCCAAGAATAATAAAAAGATCTAATGTATTGTTGAAGGCTTTCACGGCTGGAGTTCGATGGCTGTTGTGGGTCTTCCGGCCACACAGCCCGGAAGACCCACAACAGCCAAAAAGAGCTAACTTAATCCAATGTAGGAGAGGGGCTCTCTAAGGTATTAGCCATCCCCAAGAGTGACTACTTCTTCCTTGGCCCCAAGCAAGGCGGCAGAGCCAAGTTTTCAGGTTCCTCCGGAAGGTCAGGAGCGAAGGGGCTAATCTCACCTCCGGGGGCAAGATGTTCCACAGGGCGGGAGCTACTGCAGAGAAGGCACGCCTCCTGGACCCCGCCAGATGGAACTCTCTTGTAGATGGGGTCCGCAGCATGCCCTCTCTGCATGATCGGGTGGGACGGGTAGATGTATTGGGGATGAGGCGGTCCTTCAGGTAACCTGGTCCCATGCCATGTAGGGCTTTAAAGGTGATAACCAACACCTTGAATTGGACCCAGAAGCAAACTGGTACCCAATGCAGCTCACGTAATAAAGGTGTTATGTGTGCCGATCTAGGGGCACCAACGATGGCCCGTGCAGCTGCATTCTGGACCAGCTGGAGACTCCGGATACTCTTCAAGGGTAGCCCTATGTAGAGCACATTACAGTAATCTATATGGGAGATAACAAGGGCATGAGTGACTGTTCGAAGGGCCTCCCAATCCAGGAACGGGCGTAACTGGCGCACAACACGAAGCTGTGTAAAGGCCCTTCTGGCCACGACTGCCACCTGCTCATCGAGCAGGAGTCGTGAGTCCAGGAGGACCCCCAGATTCCGCACCGGATCTGTCTGGGGCAGTGCAACCCCATCCAGAACCAAAGATGATAATGTCCCAGACAGGGAAGAGCCATTAATTCACAGCCACTCTGTCTTACCAGGGTTCAGCTGAAGCCTGTTGGACCCCATCCAGGCCCCTACAGCCCCCAGGCACCAAGAAAGGGCAGACACAGCATCACTTATCTCACCCAGGACAGAGATGTATAACTGCGTATCATCAGCATATTGATGATATCTTATCCCATGGTGGCGGATGATCTCGCCCAGCGGTTTCATGTAGATGTTAAACAGGAGTGGGGAAAGAACCGAACCCTGCGGCTCCCCACAAAGGAGGGGTCAAGGGTCGGATTTCCCACTCCCTATCACCACCGATTGGGACCGGCCCTGGAGGAAGGAGGTGAACCAGCATAAAACCACGCTGCCCACCCCCAACTCCCTGAGCCGACCCAAAAGGATACCATGGTGGATGGTATCGAAAGCCGCTGAGGTCAAGAAGAGCTAGGATGGATGCACTGCCTCCATCCCGCTCCCGCCAGAGATCATCCATAAGTGCGACCAATGCCGTTTCTGTCCCATGTCCAGGCCTGAAACCTGACTGAAAGGGGTCTAGATAATCCGTTTCATCCAGAATCCTCTGGAGCTGCAACGCCACCACTTTCTCAACCACCTTCCCCATAAAGGGAAGGTGGGAGACTGGACGAAAGTTATCCAGTACCATAGGGTCCAGCGATGGCTTCTTGTTGATAATGTTGTTAATTTCCCATTCTTAGCTTCATGCTATAGGGCAGGCCTGGAAATTCATGATGAAATTAAGAAAGCATGTTCAGGTCTGATCAAGATTTTCGATGAAAGTTTCTTTCCCAGTTGCAGGAAAAGCTGTTAACCTTTTCTGTGATACCGTTCATGCATACGGAATCTTTCCTTAATTCATTGTACCTGGAGAGATTCCTGACCTGCTGTTCCCTTCTGTTTCTTATACAGGAAAGGTGGTTGGCCTCTATTCCCGCTTTGACGTGATTGTAAGTATGGGGCAGTCACTCTTCCAGGTTCAGATGGTCTGATAAACAGAAGTATCGTATTTCCCCTAAAGCATAGCTTTCCAAACTGTGTGTCACGACACAATAGTGTCGCCTGCGGGCCCCAGGTGTGTCGCGTCAAAACCCAGAAGCACTGATGGTGTGCCGCACAGCGGCGGGCCATCAGCGCTTTCAGGTTTTTGCATGGCACACCAGGACACCGCTGCCGCGCACGAAAATCTGAAAGTGCCGCCGCCACCACTGTGGGAAAACCCAAAAGCACCACGGTGGCAGTGGCACTTCCGGGTTTTTGCGCGCCGCCAGAGCGGCAGCGCTTCCCGGTTTTTGTGCACTGCCGTTGGTGTGTCGCGAACGGGAAAAGTTTGGAAAGCTCTGCCCTAAAGGAAGACATCCCCAAATTTAAGATTATGCCCCATCCCCAAGGGAAGAGTAGATACCAAAAGAAAAAAGAAAAAAAAGAAAGCTTTCTCTACCATTTCCCCCCCAAAAAACTAAGGTAACTCTCATTTTAATTATAAATTATTTGGGAACAAGCTTTTGCATAAATACACTAAGGACGAATCTAGCAAGGGTTCACATAGAGCAGTGATTCTCAGCCTTGGCAACTTTAAGATGTATGGACTTCAACTCCCTGAATTCCCCAGCCAACCATGCTGGCTGGGGAATTCTGGGAGTTGAAGTCCACACATCTTAAAATTGCCAAGGTTGAGAATCACTGACATAGAGGATGAAGCCTGTGTGTGTATGTGGTGAAACAGCAATTCTTAATCAAAGGTAAGAGAATGTTGTTCACATTGCCCCGCATGACTATTTTTCACTTTTAAGACAGGAAGAAGCATTTAACTAACTCATGCATGTGTAAAAGAGAAGCAGTATAAGGACAATACTTCCAGATGAGGCTTCTATTGTAGTCTGCCCCATTCATGGAATTCTGCAGGGATCTAGATGAATAATCCTTTTACTATGGTAGTTTTGTTTCCACAGAAAATTCATTATACAGTGACAGGGTTCGCTTATCACACTAGACTAGATCATATTGTTTTTAGTTTGGTTTTGGCTTATTGTGTTGGATGAACCCAGCCATTGAAGTCTGTAAAGCTGTCAGATATGACTTAGTTTGTTAGAAGCCAGCCAATCATAGCTTCCCAATAAACCATGGTTAAGCAAACCATGGCTTAATGTGACATATGAGCATACCATGAATTAGCATGTCTATACTGAGTGATTGTGCTAAGGCCTTGCTTCAAAGAATTAGAAGTGCTTCCTGTCAGTGTTCTCTCACCTTAACAGTGTGAGATCAGGGGGGCCACAATCTGTGGTAATGCCATGCCCCCTCTTTCCTCCGAACCCCTCCTCTCCACTTGCTCTCCATAGCATTTGGCTGCCCAGAAGTCTTACAACAACCTGGACATTAGTGTGGGGGAAGCCCTGAAACAGCGCTTGGTCTGCCTAGAAGGGGTCCTTACATGCCATCCCCATGAAACACTAGAAGACATCATTGATCGCATCGTCAAAGAGCAGGTATGACTGCAGGCTTGTAGACGGGAGTGGGAACCTGTAGGGCAACAGTAGGGTAAATTCATGCCCTTCTTCCCCCAGAGGTCCTCAACGTGTGTGTCCTTCAGAACCAAGGCCTTTTGCTTACTGGGTCATGCCTGACCTATGGTTTTAATCCAACCATCCCAAAACCTGTCCCCTGGCTTTTATTGACACATCTGCCAGGAGCAACCTAGGCTCACCTAGCCTGCTCTTTTTCATATGGGAAAGACCATGACTACTAACAGTAGATGGATGGGTGTGTTTTGGGTGCTGCAGATGGATCTTTATTTTACGTTCTAATCCAGTGATTGGCAACTTTTGCTACATCTGGACTTTTTTTCTTCCTGGCAGCCTCCAAGATTTGAGCACAAAAATGCAAATTATGGCATTATTACTGTTATTATTATCGTTTGCAAACCTACAATATAGCAAGATGCTATGGCAAATGGCAAATATGGCTCATATGGTGAAAGCATGATTACTACTACTATAATTTACAACCTTCCATGAACCTCCTTTTAAGTAGTACTAGTAGTAGTGCTTTATCACAGTCATTGACCAGCTGAAAAAGAAAAAAATTATGAGAAAGGAAGTACAAATCACAGTAAAACCCAGTTATAAAACTGGTGTGGTCAAAATATGGTGTGTTTTACAAATAATAGAACAAAACTTAGCCACTTTAAAAGAAATAAAATGGCATTGGATAGTAACACCTGTAAATAAAATGGATCCAGAAGATTTGGAAATCTGACTAGATGGGGAGTTATTCGCTCTAGCTGAGATCCTTATAACGAGAGCAATATAAGAAAACACGGGATGTTTCAGGAACTCCTTCACCACAGGGACAACATGCTTATTTTTTTTAAAAAAGTGTAATTTGTAACCCTACAACTTGGTTTAGAAAGAACATCCCATGCTTACTTTTAGCACAGTGTACCTGCTCTTTTACAGGTCATTGGAGATGACTGTGATGTAATATGGCCTACTTGCTGCTGTATTACATGTATTTCTATATACTTGCCACCTACTTTCCCCCTAGAACGCTCTGATTCCTAAACAGACTGTACTAAACACTATACTTTCACTTCCATGAATGGTATCTTTTCTCTCTGGTCTCTCAAACTCATCTTTACTGGCCTATTCCTACTTTTGCCATGATGGTGTTCGGCTCACGTGTTGGGCAGGTCCATCGCCTGGTTCTGGTGGATAAGAAGAACACTCCGCGGGGGATCGTGTCCCTCTCTGACATTCTCCAAGCCCTGGTGCTCACACCCGCAGGTATCGATGCCCTAAACTCTTAGCTGGTCGACGCTCCATCCTTCTTCCATTTGTACCCTCCATTTCCTCCACTTCTCTCCAACTCAGGTAGGCCCCATGCCTTGGCCTCTCCAGCCTGTTCCCTGCTGTTGCTGCTCATTTTTAACTTGCTGCTGGGTTTCTCATGTCCATCTGATCAAGCCAGGTCTGTATTTCTACTCCGTCTAGCATCATACTCCTGGCTTGGAAGGGAGGCCAATGCAGTGGAGGTACAGGAGCCGTGTAGAAACTTTTTTGGGGGGCCCATTCATTCAAAAAGACAGAATCTCATCTTCTCATTTTCTGATAACAGAGAGATTCCAAAGTTAAATGCAAGCTTTTAAGTTCAGTTGCTTTTCTTTTAGTCTCGTGGATTTTCTTTTACTCATTTGCTGATTGCATAACACACACTGATCAATGCAGGGTTTTGCAGCAAGAAGAGAGTTGGTTAAGGCTTTTGGATTAAGGCAACAAACCAAGCAGCATGTGTCAGGAAAGCTGTGTGTGTGTGTGTGTGTGTGTGTGTGTGTGTGTGTGTGTGTGAGAGAGAGAGAGAGAGAGAGAGAGAGAGAGAGAGAGAGAGAATTTCTTTATTTCTGCAGAGCACTATAATTAGTTGCATATTATATCCATTTCTAGCAGTAAACAATGAATCCTCAGTAACAGAGGAAGTGACAACTAGGACAAGAAGCCATGGAAGCTTCCACCTTCTTTGAAATCCCCCACTAATGCTTGGTGCAGAAGTGTCTCATGTATTGTATTGCATAGCTCTGGACAGTCTTGGTTACCTCTAGCTTGTGAAGTAGGAGTCCCACAGGAAACGTAAAAAAAAAATTGTCTAATTCCAAAAACATGCATTTAAAAAGCTGCATCATTTTAGCTGTAAGGTTTTCATGAGAGTTTGGCCACGTGCGTATAAGCTGCGCCGACCAAAGGCTTTTTCTTGCATTGTTCCAATGTGCTTGATTTTGAATGAGCCTGATGCCATGAACTCCTATTTCTCGCTGTTGCCACCAGCCCAAAGCTAGCTGTATCTGTGCCCATATGTATCTGTGTGCTCAGCTGACTGGGACGGATTTGAATATAGAGTTTGTCAGTTAGTAACAATCCAGCTGGCTATTCTCAGTATAAAAGGTAAAGTTTCCCCTGCACAGCCGTGTCTGACTCTAGGAGGTGGTGCTCATCTCCGTTTCTTAGCCGAAGAGCCAGCGTTGTCCGAAGACACTTCCACGGTCATGTGGCCGGCATGACGCACGCGGAACGCTGTTACCTACCCACCAAAGTGGTACCTATTTATCTACTTGCATTTTGCATGCTTTCGAATTGCTAGGTTGGCAAGAGCTGGGGCGAGTGCGGGAGCTCACTCCGTCACGTGGGGCTAGGGATTCGAACCTCCGAACTTGCGATCTTCCAATCGACAAGCCTGGCGTCTTACCCGCTGAGCCATCGCGCCCCTATTCCCAGTATGCCCTCCTACTTTCCAAAATGCCAAAATTACCTTTTCTAGACCTAGAGGTATGGAGGGGAGAGTTTTATGGATTTCTCTAGGAATATCCACGCTTTCTCAAGTACAAGGAAAAAGCAGTGGGTAATGTTGCTTAGGTATAATCCTTTCTTTATAAACATACACCATCCTTGTTTGAAAATTTCCCCATCGAGCTTTCACTTTATCTTCCAGTACAGTGCTCAAGAGAGAGCTAAAGCTATGAGGGTATAGCAAATGTCTTTCTCAATCACTGCTGGAGTTTCTCCTTTATTCACGGTTTAATGAAGTCAGCAGTTAAATACTGCATTTAATTGAGGCAAAATCTAGGATTACACCCAACATCGTTGACTGGAACCTGTGCCCTGTTTTTCCTTCAAGGGCCTAACCGTAATCACAGGTGATTTATACTTACAAGTTGTCAGCTCACTATATATGTTTTAGGGCTATGTTTACTCCGCTGGAGCAGTAGAATGCCATTTAAGCAGAATAAAGTTGGCTTGCTCAGTTCTACTTCATTTTTTAAACCCCAAATTCCATCTTCCAGAATCTGGAATGAAAGACAAATCTCAGAGACGTGCCTGACAAAACCCTATTCTTAATTGCTTGAAAGCTGCTTTCATTTCAGTAAACTATTTTAGGTGTGAAAAAAGAAAATATAATATTGTTGCAGCTATTAGTCAGAAACTCTTGCCAGTCTACTGCCAATTACCCAGTAATCTATGAATAGCTGTCCCAATCTTCCTTGTGCCTGCTCCTGTTTTACCATGGCTTAGCAATTTGGGGCAGAATCAGGGAGGAGCCAACCTGAGGCTCTTCCAAATACCATCTGGCTTCCCAGGACTTAAGGAATCTTTCAGCCCTCTTTGCAACAGTTCTTGCCTATTTCCCTCAAGGGCATCTCCCTGACTCTCTACACCATGTAATCATTGTTTGATCTTACAATATATTGATTTAGTACAACAAAATCCAAGGTTGTCGTCCTCCTGTGACTTCAATCTCAAAAAAGTACCTACTAATGAGCTGATCAGCAAAGCAGGTATCTTCAAACAGGGAAGGAGGTACGTGTACTTGAGGATACTGTTGTAGTAGCCTGGCCTGCATTCTCCCCCAGAACTGTACTTCTCAGCAAGACAACCAAGGGCAGGGTCTGTCCCGTAGGACAAACTCCTTGTGCTGCTTCTCAGAAGCATCATGTCACGTCACTAGCCAAAGAGCAACAAAGGGCTGGCTCATTTCCCTACCAGATAATATTAACTCTTATTAATTCCATTTGGCAGGCATTGACCGCTATTCCCTCTGACAGCGTGCAGGACTACTTGCTACTTGATCTATTGCTACTGCATCTATGGCTCATGGGGGCAGGGAAAAGAAGCTCTAACAGTGATGAAAAAGGCGGCTTTGCATCCCAACAGCCAACAGTGGAGCTTCGACTGCCATTTCCTTCCTGTACAAGACCTCCACCAACACAGGCAGGACAAGCCATGGTATATAAACAGAGAGCAAGTCCCACTCCCTTTTCGCACTGAAGATGTTGCCTAGCCTGGCAATGAAACGTCTGCATGAAAACAACAAGGCTCAGAGAGCACCAAGGACTCCACAGTTCCTTCCTCTCAGTGAACCAAGAAAGTTGAGAGGAGACCTGATGAGGACAAACACTCTAACCTCAGAATTGCAGACAGAGGTGTCACTTCTTCGACTCTACTAATATACAGAAGCAGTCTGCTACAAGGGGGGGGGGGAAGGGGGGGGAGCATGTCTTGAATACTGTATCTGTTGCTTGCCTCCTCCCCTTGGCCTCACTCACTGGAGATTGTATACAAAAACCCAACATGCTTCAGGGCCTCTTTTGCTTCAGCTGGAAAAAAATCGCTAGAGGAGGCGATGGCTACTGCTTCAGGTTAAAGACTAATCCAGAGGGTTCTTTACCCTCCCTGCAGGATGATAGGAGGGAAAAAAGACCACTCATTGGAGATGGATTAATTCTAACCTAAAGCCAGATTCCACATCTCGAAAAGGATTAGGCTGGGCTACTTTGGAAAAACTGCAGTTTTTTCTTAGTACTTAAAGTAGGCTCATGTCTTGCTTTGTTGTTTCATTGCACTGAACCACTTGCAAGGCACAAGGCCAGCCTAAGATAATTGCTGCGAGGTAGGCAGGGCCCTTCAGTCTGTAAACTCTTAAGCACCTGTTCAGTGTATTTTGCCCTGTTCTGAAACATAGTATTTTCTCATCAACAGGAGATGGGTAGAGGTGGCTTCACCATCAGTGATTCGTCTTTCCTCTTAAGCCTGCAGTATAAATCAAGGCTTTGTTTCTGTGCAACTGCAGCACATGGTAACAAAGGCTGTGCTAGGAGGGATACACTTTTGCTCTTGTTGCGATCACATTTGGGGAAATAAAACTTTCACATTGCTACCCTTTTTATACAGGATCATACTTTCATTTTCCAGCAGGGGGCGCTTGGTTAAGCAGAGACTAATGGGCTGCCTGCCTGCCTGCCTGCGATGCTACAGTTGGATCTCAAACTACCCAAGGTCCCTTTCAAGTCTTCTCCAACTTAGGACTTGATGCTGCTCCAATCCACTCCTTGTCCTAAACCATGGTTGGCTTAACCACTGTTTATTTCCTAAACCTCAGTGGGGCAGGATCAAGAAGAAAAGCCTAAATCTTACTGCTAAACATGTGAATTCTGCACAGAGGTGCTCTTGAAGCATATGAGGATCAGGATGAAACAGCCCTTAAAGCATTTAGAGGAGAACACTTTCTGGATAGTAAAAGCCTATCCATAATTACAGAGGTAGGGATTCCGGGCATCAATTCAGCACCACTGCTAAGGCCAATTTGGGTCAGTGCTACTCCTATGGGGAGAGTTCAACATGCAGTGGGTGACAGTGGCAAGAGTTGTCTAAAGAACACATAAAGTATGGTTACCTCAATCTCCAGGGTTGATATATACCTGCATGACTCCCAAAAGCCTTTCTTTAGAGGGGAATAATCTACAAATACTCCATAACTGAACAATGGCTTTAATGAACAGGATGTGATTTTTTGAGTTCTCCTGACCTCTCTTTGCCCCACTTGGGGTAATAGCAGGAAAGCCCCCCGATTAAGCTAACCGTTGTAGTGATGAGATTTGAAGTCAGTGGCTTTATCTTAGTGCAATACGGTACCTCAAATTAATGCCTCATTCAAGATTGTCATCTTTTATTCTCTTAACTAGCCTGAAGGATATGCATTTAATCCAAGGCAAGATTCAGCTCTAAGGTCCTGCCCGATTTTAGTTTTCAGAAATGGCTTCTTTATCCCATTGTATGTAAGGTGTCGACTGCTGCCTGTTACAATAAGGTCTCTAAGTATAGCTCAGCTCAGCTCAGCTCTTGACTGCATTGATCCCACAAAGTTTTCTTGTCAACAGTGCAGAAGTGGTTTGCCATTATCTTCTTCTACAAAGTTTTTCAACTTCCCCCTCTAACCTGCAGCCCGGTGATTTCCTGCTGATGCCCCCTACTGAGATGCCTGCGACAACTGGTGGATAATTTAGGCTGCAACTTCTATTTTCAGATTGTTTATCTTGCTTATCCCTGCTTTTGTAATACAGGATTAAGAGTTCTGGAAAATCTGAGAGCATGTACACTCTTGTTGCTCCAAAGAAAAGATATTGCCCAACTGGATTTTGATTTTCATCCCAGGCATCCCCCATCATGCACGAGCATGGCCGTTTTTATTTTTCTATATCCCCTGAAGAAAAGATCTGCCTAATTCTAAAGAGAGTCAAAGGCCTCCCTTTGTCCAAGAAGATTTGTTGCTAGAGCAATTCTGCAATAAAAGTGATGTTTCTTTGAAAAAGCTAAGCCTTCAGAACATTCCGTGCCTTCGGCTATGGGGGTTATTTTTCTCTCTCTCCCCATCCACATTCCCGACATCAAATAATATCATCAAATTCTGCTATATAAGTGTAATAGATAATGGGCCAAAATGTACATAAGTTGAGCATATTTTTGTCCACCAGTCAGATTCAACCTACTGAATCTGCTAATTGCTATGATCTATAAGTAAATTGACCAAAACAGGTCTGAACATCTTCAGTTCACCCACAAGTCTACCATAGAGACATCAGTATTAGGAAAGTCAAGGATGCATTCCACTCTTTTGTGAATCCCTAGTTATGGAAAAAAGGGAGCCATGCTGTTCTTCAGGAAGGAGATCAAAATGTCATCCACTATTAAGAAATTATGGTGGATTATTAAACATCTCCCTTTGAACTGTAGGAACTCTGCTCGAAGTTGGAAGCAGGCTTGCTGGAGAGAGCCAAGGCAAGAATGATACAACCACCAAGTGGTGAACGCACCCTTCATTAGCAATCGGACTAGATGGCCAGGCTGAGTAGTTCCTTATTTTGGAAGTGGTAAGAATCTTCCCATCTTTTTGGCATGGGGAGCATTCCTGTCAGAAGACAAGAACAGAAAAGGTAAACCCAAGAGAGGACATGTCCTCTACAATCATACAGTCATTCCACTGATAATGGTGCTGCTAGCTGACCAAAAAGAGGCCAAATGCAACACAATGGATAAAAGTTTGGCATTGGATGTTTAGGATCAGGTTCTACACAGTGAGCCTTAATGCTGAGACTTGCGTTACCTTTTCCAAATAGTTCAAACTCTAGTAGGATTTGACCAATGCCACCATTCCACAACATACAGCCAAGCTTTATGTTGCCTTCTGTTAATACTCACAAAGGTGGCAAAGTGGTACCCATGCAGTTACAAAGCTTGTTTGGAAAGCAGCCATTTTCTGGACTCATCTGGACAGTGATGGCTTCTGGGGAAACAAGAGGATGGAAGATCTGGTCTGTGCATAAAGCATCGGGGAAGATTAGGCTCATTCCCTTAACATCTTTGCTTTTCAAGATTACCAAAACAGCAATGCTCCCCATGCCACCTACTTGAATTAACTCACCGTGCTCATTCATTACAACGGACTGCTGTACTGATGGGACAAGGTTTTCTTGCTCTTCTTCTATAAAATGCTTCCAAAATTTGAGTGGCAATGCTAGGAGACGGGAGACCACCTGTGGAAAGGAAGTAGCATCAGCTTCTGTCTACCTCCTAATTCCCCCCCCACCACCAATTTTCTCCCCACTCTGTCCTTTAGCTGGCTAATATCTCAAAATATATGATTATGGATAATTGCATGCATTCCATTTAAAGCAGTAAGTTGCTGATCATGGTAGAGAGGAACATTTGTCATCCTTCTCCCTCTAGGCACTGAAGAGAACAGGATGACACTATCACAAGCCAGTGTTTTAAATGAAACCTTTCAATTCCTTTATTTCATTAAGTCTGATCAGAACAGTGACAGACGTTCATAGCAATGTGCATGGGACTGCATATACCATGCTTATAGAAGTTTGAACTGGGCAACCTCTGAAAAGTTCTGATATTTTTCCTTTAAAACAGAGCTTTCCAAACTGTGTGTCGCGACACAAAAGTGTGTCGCCACACACAGTCTGGTGTGTCGCCACACAACCCGGAAGCGCTGATCATCATCAGCGCTTCCGGGTTTTCCCGTGGTGACACACCAACGGCGGCGTGCAAAAACCTGAAAGCGGCAGCAGTGCTTCCGGGTTTTTGCGCGCTGCCGCAACCGCGGCACTTCCGGGTTTTCCCGCGGCGACACACCAACGGTCGCCGCGGGAAAACTTTGGAAAGCCCTGCTTTAAAACAATGCAAATTGTGTTCAGTGAAATCTCAGAAGCAAAAATGGAGGCGAAGGAGAATGTTCACTACAGCTCAGCTATCGGATCTTGCCTTGTCCTCACAACTGAGGAAGCTACTGTATGCTCACCCCATCCATCCCACAAGAGATAAGTTAGTGCTATACAAAGGAATGAATCCTATAAATCCTATAAATGAATTTCTGATAAAGACTGAGCACTGTGAAGTGCTGTGGCACTGAAAGCCAAAAGAAATTGGAGAGAAGTCACGTCTGTTACCAGGCACTGGCGTGGTGTGTCTTCCATGATGGCAAGTGGGCTGGGGCTGGGAGTGCTGTGTCCAACTAATGTTGGTCCAAAGATACGTGCCAAGTTACATTCCATTCGACACTCGGGGCTCTGCATGACCCTATGGAGGGAGAGATGGGTCCATGGAAACAGGAGCACATGCCACAGCAAAAGCTTTTTGCTTCATATTATTAGCCATTCCCAACATGTATGTGATGGGCAGAAGCTCACACATCAGGAAGAAGGATGTGAATTCACACATGAAGCCAAGTTTGGTTCAAGGCTAGTACCCAAACCTTTCACTAGAGGAGAAATATTTCCTTTTCCCTTCGAATGCTGAAGATATCTACCATTTCAATGAAAACCATACTTTTGCAACAGGAGATTATGAACTCTTAATGAGTTTTAAAACAGTTACTACTGTACATAACCATGATTTTTTTGGTGAAAGAAAGGGAAATATCCCCAATAGCCCAGCATCTGAGCAATAGTAGGTATAGTAAATAACAACTATACTTCAACATAATTTCAACAATTATGGTCATGATGGCAGGAAAGTATTGGGGTTCCATTCCAGCAAGCATAAGATTGGGAAAGGCTCAACTAGATGCTGAGACAGCTATCACGAGCAAGCTGTTTGCACAAGAAAAAAGTTTAAGATATGGATCTCTGCCATCTAGTTAAGCTAGTTCTTTGCTTAAAAAAAAGGGGGGTGGGACAGATATCACAATGATCCTAACATGCAATCCAACTTAGTAATGTGATATGTGTTTTATACTTACACACAGATAAAACAAAAGCAAAAACAAACAGCTCTAATAGTGACCCAAAAGAAAAGAGAATAATTTGAGTGTCTGGTGAAACACAACTGGCAGATATCCAATGCTTTAAAATAAAAGAACTTAGAAAGTTCACAATTGTGAAAATATCTGCTACTGCATTGCAGACTGACCTAAATAGGCAGTGTTAATCTTTTGGCAAGACAGGCAGAACACTTGTGCAGGTTTGTGTTCCAGTTTTACAAATCTGTAACTAGTTTCCTAAAGGGAGGTGGGTTCCACCTTTATTGGAGGACTTGACTTCTAGAAGACAGATGCAGGTTGGCAGAAAATGTTCTTACTTTTCATTTCCTGCATCAAGCAGGAAATTGGACTGGGTGGCCTGTTAAGACCTCTCTCCCAGCTCTACGATTCTATGCTTTCCCCTTCCAAGCCTAAAGTTGTGCTCACCTATGCAGATGAAGCATGAGAAAAGCTAGTGTGTCTCTATTAGTCAGAGGCAACTTCATGACAACACGGCAGAGTTCAGTATGGCAGGCAGATTCATCCAGAATTTCTGAGTGGGAAGAAAGCGTGATGCAAATCCTTAATGCCTTTCTGAGTCATCCATAGTGTTCAGCCATTTAATCTCACCCCTTTTTCATGAATGATTTTTTTTCTAATGAAACTAGAATCCCTTAAGGCATAGTACCTTAACTGTACAGTGATCGAGAAAGAAAGTAAAAGGTCTCCAAGAGCCAAGCACCCACGTTCCTCTTAGTTGCTTCCACTTCACAGCATCATCTGAGAATCCTATCCCAACTCACCTGCCGCGCGCAGGAAGGCAGAGTGCAGGCAAAAGGTAACTAAAGGCTCTTTCAGAGTCCTCAGGAAATCCTTGAGGATGCCACAGATCACATTCACATCAGCCACATGGTCGAGTGAAGGAAGTCCTCCTTGGGCACAGAGCAGTTTGTATTTCCATTCACGCACAAGGGGTTCTGCACCTGGCACCCTGTACAGTCCAGCCTAGAGGTGAGCAAAAGACCAGGGAAATAATTACAAGGATGTGGAACATCCACTAGAGTTGAGCCTAGCCACGTTTCAGCCTGCAGTCAATGATGTGAGTCAAAAATCAGAGCACTACACCTCACCTAAGTAGGCATAGGCATGGCAGGGGAACTGAGGGCCCCTCCCTTGCATCTGGGAGAAAGGCCTTGCTCCTGAGGAGACCAGGCACCTCAAGGACAGTTGAAACTGCTTGAACAGCCTCATCAGAAACACCCTTAAACAATGGAGTAATAACGTTTCCCAAAGAATCCTTTGTAGGGTCTTCACAGTTAGAAACATAAGGTCTCATTAACATTTTATTTATTTATTTAGCATATTTATTTATGTGTTTTATGTGACGTGTGTTTTACACTTACACACAGAGAAAACAAAAGCAAAAACAAACAGCTCTAATAGTGACCCAAAGGAAGAGAGAATCATTTGAGGGTCTGGTGAAACACAATTGGCAGATATCCAACGCTTTAAAATAAAAGGACTAATTTCTTTATTTCCTCAACCAGGGTCTTCCAGACCCTGGAAACTGCCATGTAAAAGCCCTGCTTCTAGCTGTTGGTCAGGGTTGGCCCTACCCATAGGCAGAACTTTAGGCACCAAAAAATGACAGCAAACTTCTAGATATTTACTACTGCATTTTTGCTACCAGGGATGGGAAAAGATACTTGTTTTTTTACTTCCCCCACCCCCCAGCCTTATGTATTAAAATAAGTTGGTTGGTACTGCGTATTATCCACCTTTGACTTGGTGACCGAGGAACGCCAGCTCTGCTCCGTAAGTATGCAAGAGTGGCCGAACCAGTCTCAGTGGTTGAGCCAATTCCCTGGGAAATGAGTAGCTTTTTGGGTCCAAGGGGGCAAGATCAGGCAGGATTTTAAAGCAGTATCTGGAAGAATATAGGTAAATCACTCAGCTGGTATAAGCACACCTGTGAACCCCCTCCCACTAAGAAGAGAGAGAGGAACTTTCTGTAGAATGGAAAGGAAGATCCAGGCATATAGAAGAGGGCAGAGAAGAAAGGCAGAGCATTCAAAGAAGGGGAAGGCATGGAATTAAAAGAGAGAGGAAGTTATGAAGATCCTAGAGAGGCTTCTAGCAAATACAAGACAAAAACAAACAGCAGCTGCTGAAGAGAAACAGATGCATTAAATCAAAGGCAGTGAAATGTTGGCTTTGATCGCGCAAACAGGCTTCGGAGCACAAGGGCAAAAATGCAACACCTGTTTGCGACTCTTTCATGGGGCTGTGTCTTCTCCTGAGATCACGCAGCAGCAGCATCAGGTTAAAAAATAGAACATGACCAGCAGCATCGAAACATGAAATGAAAGGGAAAAAGATGAGAAACTGAAAGAGCTACATAAACAAAATGTAGAACAGAGGGAGCAGGGGGTAAAAACTCTCAATGTTTACAGAAGTTGATGCAGAGATCCAAATTTCAAGAGCAAAATGTCATTTGAAAGACTGTTAAGTAGTCATCAGAGGGCAGAAGGCCAGGGCAGCAAGGAGGGTCTAACGTAGGAGGGCTGGTATAAGACATGTTCTCTCAAGCAGAGTGTACATCACTTGTTCTGGACTGAACATCACAGCACATCAGGTGTATGATTTTTTAAAATGGGCTTTCACGACCAACATTTCTTCCCTTAATTTCCTTGGTCTTGGTATGATCTTGTCTCTCTACAGCAGAGTTGCTCTTGAGAAATGTATTACATTCAGCTAAGTACTCTCATGCTACCTATGCAGTGCTTACCAAAAGTTATTCTCATCAGATAAATTATTCAGAGTAAGTTGGTCCACCCAGATTACATTATATAGAAGCATTCTTTGGGGTGATTCCCCCCCACTTTTGTAAACTGTCCAACAAAAGATGAAAGCCTTAGTCTCTGTGAGGGAGGACAGCTTACCATTTATTTAAGAAGAAAATGAGCCTATGGTAAAGAAAAAAACCACTGTGCTTTGGTTTTCAATAATGGAAGTATTGTTAACCATACTGATCTACTGTATATCCTCTTCTATTCATTAGCTGGCAGGTATTATAGAAGAAAACATTCAATAAAGCTCCAAGTCAGAGTTTCTCAACTGTGACAACTTTAAGATGTGTGGACTTCAACTCCCAGAAATCCCCAGCCAGCATAGCTGACTAGGGAATTCCAGGAGTTGAAGTCCACACATCTTAAAGCTGCCAAGTTTGAGAAATACTGTTCTAAGTTATATACATTTTTTTTCAGTGTTCTGAACCCCACTAAATAAAGTTGTTTTGCAACATTTTGTCAAATATCAGCCCATCACAGAAAAACTTGGGTATGCTTAGAGACCCACTGCTTGAATGTTCTGTTCTTCCCCATCACCAGATGGATGGGGAAAGGACCATCACAAGATAAAGGCAGTCACTCTCTTGACAGGAAGGTTACATTTGACTGGTACATTGGAGACCTGACACCTCAAAGTCAAAAAATAAAAACAATTGCCTTTCATTTAGATAGCAACTTAATTAACATTAGCTACAGTTAATATGATTCTTCTCCCTATACATATTTAATAATTTCTACTTCCTATCATGTTAAAAATATACAATTTGGGAACACTTCTAAAAGAGTTGGATCCCACGTGCCCACTGAATCCAAAGGTCACCCATAATACTCTAACTGTATATGCAGATAGCTACAACAGGCGACTCAGTAAAGGTTAAAAAATTAACGGGGAATGTGAATTAAGTTTATCTGGCGAGCAAAGCAGAATATAATAAATTGCAGTTCCATCAACATTCCTCAACTTACTTTTGCCCACCTTCCCTCTGGATTCCACTTACCTCTTGCAGGCCACGTTTTTCCACTTGAACCACACACTGAATCACAATGGGGGGCACCAGAGGTGGCTTGGAAGGTGCAAAATCAGCTAGTATGCCCTAGGGAAGAGATTACAAAACATGGGATAGACTTCAGAGACCTCTTCCCATCAGACTCAAGTCATCTCAGTTCCCAAAACTCTTTTTACCCAGGCAAAAAGTACAGCCCCCTGCAAAAAAGGAGGGGTTGGAGAAGAAAAAAGAAACCCAAAGATATGCTGGAGTTCTGCCATCAGGTGGCAGAACTTGGCTGATCTTGGCTGATCTCAAAGAAATCTAAGCAGGCATGGAACTGAAGATCACATGGAAGTTCTAGGGCTGCAACATTAGCTGGGATGTTGAAAAAAGAACCATCCTTGATAAACGGCTTCCATATTATTGCCAAGAAGGCTACAGAATTCAGCTACAGAGTTCATGTAGTCACCAGAAGTTGAGTTGGGCTTGAGGATGCCTTTACCATTTATAGGTTCCCCCACCACCCTCACCTCTTTCACCCTGGGGTGGGCACCTGGCACACACAGAGAGGGACAGTGTTCTTTGCACTCTGGATGTATTAGAAGCTGACACGCCCGACATTTAAGTGCCATCTTCCCAAAGCGCAGGCGGGATTTGCAAACAGCACACCAGTCCAGACGAATCACCTTGGATGGAGGACGAGGAAGAAGAGGAAGAAAGAAGATGAGCATAGCACAGCAAAAAGAGAATGGCATTGGGCCTCTACGGCTCTGGGTATTTCTAAAATATCCAAATCTAAACCCTATCTTTGCACTTGAGCTCCTGTATCCACTTTCTTGGAAATCTCAGGATATTCCTGTTCTTTCCATCTTGGAGAAAGCTGGCTAAGGAAAGCCCAGGGGACTCTTACTTGTGAGCAACCCTTAGGTTACCCCTGAAGTAGCAAAGCACACAGGTCTTAAAGCCAAGCTACATGTTACCTTAGCTGTGCAGTTCTGGAAGTAAGCATTCCCCCCAAAAAAACTGCAAGCATAGAGGACAACCTGGATTGGAATTACTGTACAATGTAGTCCAGGTTTTTCAAACTGGGTAGGGTTCTATGAGAAACTAAAGGGGGAAAAAAAAGCTCACGTGAACACAGCCAGGGGCATCCATAGCAATTTTTCTAAGTGAAAAACAACACATCCCAGCTATTGAATACTGATTTGTTTGGTTAAAACATTAACCTCCAAGTAATTGCAAAATCCACGCTTTAACTTTGTACCTTAAAATCACTAATTCGACATTGACAATAAGCAGTTTATTTTTTTATACTTAAAATAAGTGGTAGGGTAGGATTTTCTGGGACAGCAGCTGGGGCATCCATTTTGTGAAATTAAAAGAATAATGTATACATCCTCCCGTGTTTGCAAAGGGCATCTCCAGCGCAATACAAGCTGAAGGTCTGGGCCAAAGCAATAAAGACTGGGACACTGCAAGGGCTCAAAGGATCACAGCTTAATTGCACTGTGCTGCTAACATAAAGGAAAGCAAGATGGTCCCTGCTTACCATCTTGGAAGCCAACTGGTGCTGCTGGAGCGGTGGCATTCCTGGAGAATGAGTGAAGGCACCAATAGTCCCCCCGGAGGCAGGTCCAATGGTCTTGCTTCCAGCCTGGCTGTTCTGTCCACCAGATTCATCAGTGCTATTCCAGATAGAAGTGAGCTCTGTGGAGGAAAGGATCGCATTGAGCATGAGGAATATATTGAAAGGCAGGGACACATCCTTCCCCTATTCTACTCAACATTTCCCCACGTAGCTGGCTGAAACCTGTGTTAGCCTACATTCCTACCTCAAACTGCAGATTTCACCTGGGAGGATGAGGCTTTGCATTGGGAGTCCCCAGCTAAGAGCTCAGTGGAGTTGTTCAACATGGACAAAGAACCCTGGTTAAGCTGGAGAGAGGTCTTGCTCCAAACCTTCCCTGGAGTACTAAGTCCGGGAACACAGTGATAAATCAAACTGCCAAGCAACCGAGGAGCAAGAGGATAGACTGAATATTTGAAAATATCTCAACACACACATGCCGCCCAGGATCCCACCAGTGAGGGTGCCTAGGAAGGAGACCCAAACCAAAAGCCCCTCTCCTCCTGTATAAAGCCAACGGGGTTGTGAAATTCCTAAGAGTAGAAAAACCCTGCACTTGAAACTGTTGCTGGAGTCTGGCTCCTAAGCAGGGTTCACACACTGCCTTAAACCATAACCTTGGGTTTACAACCCATAATGGCAGGGTTCCCACAACATGCTTTTCCACTGACAAGCAAATCACCTTGTGACTGAATGTTATATATGAACCCACTCATAGATATGGTCTTGTGTTTGGGTCCCCATCCCTCTGCCTCTAGCTCAGCTTCATTTCTCACATTCTTCCCTTAAAGAAAAGGTTCTGAAATAGCAGAAGAAAAGCACAGGAGTGAGTGCAACTGCCCTCAGTTACACCCAAGCAGTAAGCCATAGCTTTCCAAACTGTGTGTGTGTCCGCTGCAGTGTCTGAGTGTGTTGCGGCTCCAAGCCCTGCCAGGATTCCGCGCAGGTCCTAGTGCCTGCCTTGTGCCTTGCTGCCTCCAAACCTGCCCTGCCAGGATTCCGCGCAGGTCCTAGTGCCTGCTTTGTGCCCTGCTGTAAGAGTGTGTCGCCAAATGATGCATGTCTAAAAAGTGTGTCACCAACAAGAAAAGTTTGGAAAGCTCTGCAGTAAGCGATACTAAGGCTGGCCATTCAGAGATCCCAGCTCTTTGTCTCTGTGCTGCCACTACCTCATTCAGTGCTATGGTATCTTGGAAACACCGGTCAAATACAGATGGGAGGAAGGACATGATTTTCTCACACAATTGTTAAACCTTTTGGCAACGCTGTCTCTCTAATCATACCTATTCAGTTTCAATACGGGCTACCCCACCAAGGAACTGAAGGGGGAAAGGACACCTGAATGTGTGGAAATTGAACGACTCAGCCGGGATTGACGACGGGAACGACGGGATACTACAATGCTGGACGATAAACTGTGGGCAAGGCCTCGGCTGCCACCAATGGCTCTAGACCTCAAGGTCACCATAGGTAGTTCTTTGACCTGGCAAGAGTTGGAAGAGAGGGAAGGAAAGAAGGGAGATGTGTGAAAAAAAGGCACTGATAATAATATATTCAGACTAGAATGCAGGTCCTCATATACATAGATGTCATATGGATACAAATGCAGGGCTGGCTTTAGTTTAATTAGTTAGATGTATAGGCCTGCAGACCATAGTTACATAACATGTTTACATATTTGTTCAGATGATGGCATAGCTGAACTTATCCAAATAAGGAAGGTGAGGTTGTATAACATGCTTGTGCAGGTAGTGGAACAATTATGGTTTGTTTTCTTTGTTACCCTCTGGGAAGAGGTTCCGCTGTATCCGATGTAGAACAGTCAGATTGGGAAACAGCTTTGTCCCCCAGGCTATTGGATTCTTGAATGCTTAAATAAGTTCTTTTAGGTGAAATGTTGGATGTGTAAAAAATGTATATTTTATAGTAACTATGGATTTTTTTATTAGTATTTTAGTGTTTGACTGAAATTGTGAGCTAAAGAATGTATATTTTATAGGAACAATGTTTTTTTTTATTATTAGTATTTTACTGTTTGATTGAAATTGTGAGCCAACTGCAACGAAATTTCATTCTATTGTGCACTTGGTGTATAATGTATAGTGGGATGACAATAAAGTTATTATTCTAATTAGAATTGACCAAATAAAGAAGTAGGGTCAGAATCAGCATGTACATCTGAATTGAGTGGATGGACTAGAGGAGAGGAACCAGGCTGGTAAGACCCAGGAACAGGAGGTAGCACAAAACTCTTATCAGGATAGACCAACAGTTGCCATAAGAACATTCCAGAAGACCCCAGGTGGGCTGAAGAGGATTAACCAATCACCAAGCTTGATGATGAATGATGGGTTTTGTAACCCAGTGATCGTACCAATCAGGAGTTAAGTGGGCTGTGCCCACCAAAGGCAATAAAACCATATCTGGTATAGTTAAAATTCAGAGGCACCATCATTGCTGTTGCATCAGGCTTCCTCCCTCTTACTCATAGCTTTCCAAAGTGTATGTCACGACACACTACTGTGTCGCCTGCGGTGTCCTGGTGTGTCGCGTGCAAACCCAGAAGCGCTGATGGGGGAACCGGAAGGAGCGGCACCCCCGCCAATCAGCGCTGCCGCCGCTGCAATGGCGGCACTGAGTGGTGGGGGTGCGGCTCCTTCCGGTTCCCCCCATCAGCGCTTCCGGGTTTATGTGCAGCACACCAGGACACCGCAGGCCGCGGCACAGCTGCCGCCGGGCCGCTGGTGTGTGTCGCCAACATGAAAAGTTTGGAAAGCTCTACTCTTACTGCTTGACCTGCTCCTGTGATCTTCAGGTTTCTAGTTAAATTGGCTGCCTAATAACAGGTTTAACACGTAACTTTGTATTCAGAAATACAAGATCAGTTTCTGTCCTGAGAGAACCAGCATAGGATTTTGCCTTGCTCTTGGCAGCACTTTGCTTTATTGCAATTGAAACTTATTCTGGGTTCTTTTTCTGCTGAGCACTGAGAGTCATTTGAATGCCCTGAGAGGAAACACCCCTGAAACAAGTCACTGCAATATAAAGAAGTAGCCTATTAATTTCTGGCTGAAAGATGTCATGTGGTGGCCTGTCCTCCCTAGGGATGAAAATTCTCCAAATAGTAGTTAGTCATAGGTAACTCAGCCCAGGAGTTGTGGCTCAAAATGATGCACATTTGCTAGGCCTTCTTTTAGAAAACATATTAGAAAGAAATCGGGTTAGAAAAACTTCCCTCCAGCATGTAACAAAAGGATACTCTGTTGTAAACTGCCCAGAGTCCCCCGTTGGGGGAGATGGGCAGTAATAAATTTGAATTATAAAATAAATAAACAAATAAATAAATACTGGCTGGGTGGCTGCATGAGGCCTGTAGGTATTTTCTAGTCCTTTTTAAAGCCTTCATCCATTTGGTTTGTTCTAGTACTCTCTTCATTATTAGCAATACTGTACCTCAAGACTGTATAGCGGCCTTTCTCAACCTTTGACCCTGGAGGAACCCTTGAAATATTTTTCAGGCCTCGGGGAACCCCTGCACATTCAGGCTCAGATATAGGCCAGAAGTTACAAAATTATTTTATTTGTTTCATGTGTAGGTCTGTCTATATGCATTAACAGTGTTCTTAAACTAAAAATAAAGAAGGAAACGTACCTTTTTAATGTGAAGTTGCCCAAATTTGAAATAATTTTTTAAATAAATCGTGATCTCCCAGGGAACCCCTAGTGACCTCTCGTGGAACCAGAGGGTTCTACGGAACCCTGGTTGAGAAACCCTAGCCTTCTCTGGACATGTATAGAACTTTCAAAGTATATTAAAAAAACTTAGTGGCAAGCAGAGGATATGCCAAACAGGGATCCCTCTGCCCTACTTCCTGTTTCAGCTCTAAGAAAAAAATGGATTGGGAATACTGCACAGCAGAGAACTAATTCTTCCCAACAGTCCCTCTGTTTCTTAAAAAGCATACATACTGTATCTGTATAGATGGGAAGGTTTTTTAAAACTCCATGGGTGCCAACTGAGGTTTTGTTTTATGGGGAGTGAGTGTGTGTTAAATCAAAGAGACTGTTCCTGTTCCATGTACATTTCCCCTAATCCAGCTTGGACCACCATTTATTTATAATTAAAGCAATAAAACCAGGACGATCAGGACAACATGCATTTTGTATATTGCCTAATTTGTTTCAAATTCTTTTATCGGACAAATACGTGGTCCTCCTCCAGGTATCGGGCAAAGCACTCCTCATTTGTACCATATAGCAGTGTTTCTCAACCTTGGCAACTTTAAGATATGTGGACTTCAACTCCCAGAATTCCCCAGCCAACTTTAAGATGTGTGGACTTCAAGTCCCAGAATTCCCCAGCCAGCATGGCTGGCTGGGGAATTCTGGGAGTTGAAGTCCACATATCTTAAAGTTGCCAAGGTTGAGAAACACTGCCATATAGTATAGTTGTGATTGAGCTATTTCCCAAAGTACTGATATTTGAACTGATAGGCATTCATGTTCACCTCATCCTTCCCTACCTTACTTGACGTCACATTTAAATTCCTGCTTTGCAATATCACATTATCACATTTCTTTGTACCAGCTCTTCAATGAAGTACCAGGCTTAAGTTGGTAATGGCAAGGACAACAGCTTGCATCTTGGATGGCTTCTCACTCATGCAGGTAACAGAGCATTGACAGATACGTACACTGTTAGCAAATGCTCCAGAAGGCCGTGAGTGCTTGGCTGCTACCACTGGCTGAACCAGGGGGGCCAGGGAGAAATGCTGGAAGAAAAGAATTGCAAGCATGAAAGCACCATGAGTTTATCACAGGGGAGATATAAATATTTTGTCTCTTCTATCCCACAAAACATTGGTAGGGTGAAAAAACAGTGTAGACGTCAAACTTTTCAGAGATTTGAAGTTAAAAAAAAATGCCGTTAGCACACACGTACAGAATTCTGCTTTCCCCTGTCCAGCAGTAGTGTACTTATAAGCTGCTGAGAGTTGCTTGATTGTGGCAGGACACAAGGTAAATAAATAAACAAACAAACAAATGTTCTGCCATGTCATCTTCACTTACCTCTCTGTTTTTGTTTTTGACAGGTTTTATCATGCCTACATCCTTGAAGACAAAAAAAGAAGCTTGAGGGAGGACATGGACATATGTGTTATTCATGGGTTATTCAACAGTCATTTCTAAACTTGAGTTTGCATACTTCCTCCCCCTTCAAATTTTGCTTTACACCATATATGCAGCATTTTGGAAGCACATGAAGACTCTAGCTACCCCCATCTTTAGAAATAGATCGTATCAATTCCCTAGTACATCTGCTGGCTCTAAATGGCATAACTTGGTTCCAATGGCCAACATACACAGGGAAGGCTCAATCTAGCACACATCACACACATTATAGAAGCAACAATAAATAATTGTTTTAATTTTTACTGTCTGGAATAATAACTGTTTTTAAAAATATTGCAGTAACTATTTCATTTCAGTTTGGAAGTTAATGTGCATTTAAAATTATGTTGTTAGACATAACCTATACTTTACAATGAAGTATAGTAAAGGTAAAGGTTTTCCCCTGCACAGCTGTGTCCGACTCTAGGGGCCGGTGCTCATCTCCGTTTCTTAGCTGAAGAGCCAGCGCCGTCCGAAGACGCTTCCACGGTCATGTGGCCGGCATGACGTGCGTGGAACGCTATTACCTTCCCACCAAAGTGATACCTATTTATCTACTTGCATTTGCATGCTTTCGAATTGCTAGGTTGGCAAGAGCTGGGGTGAGTGCGGGAGCTCACTCTGTCGTGTGGTGCTCGGGTTTCGAACCACTGAACTTGCAACCCTCCGGCCGACAAGCCTGGCGTCTTAGCCGCTGAGCCATCACGCCCCAATTACAGTGAAGTATACTGGAAATTAAAAGCATGGTACTCAACCCAGCATGAAAGTAAAACTGTTTTCCCATTCCTGGCATCCTTGCCTCATAGAACTGGATGAAAAACTCTCCCACCAACCTTCCTTTTTCCCACCCCTAGTCTTTGCCCTTTTTTCCTTCAATAGATACATGCCAATTTATTTGACATACAAGGGAGAAAGATTTGGATCATCATATTGCCGTATTTCATATATTTGGATACAGATGAGAGACAGAATTAGCAGTACAATGGCTTTTGGACACTAATTTAGCATCAAGCACTATAGCAAACTTCCCAGATCAGGTGCCTTCCTTATGTGTAGACTGAAGGCTCTTTCTCATGGCCACATTAATGGGAATTCCTGCAGTTCCTGAACTGGCAGAAAATTACATCAGCATAATCTGCACTCCTCCAATGGCTAAGCTCTAAACTGCCTTAGGAACCAGGCTTTCCAGCAGTTCTGTTCTTTACATTTGTGTTACAATGCAACACAATGCATTGTCAGTGGTTGGTGTATTCCTATGGCTTTGTTTCTTGCCCCAACTAGTATCACCAGTCAGTAGGAGAAACCACCACCAACCACTCTCCTTAATATGTAGTGAGATAAACTTGGGCGAATGTGGGCAGGTGCTCAGCGGGGAGGCTTTGGTGCCTAAATGGCAGGTTCCTGGAAGAGAGATGCCCTGTGCCAGCAGCCGGCACTTGAGCTATTTCTGAATAAGATCTTCTGGAAGGCAGGTAAACCCCAGTCCAAAAATACCCTGCCTGACCAGTCAGTGGATGGAGGTGGGGTGTGGAATGAAGTGGGAGGGTGCTTGCACGGCACTGAGAAGCTCCCTCCTGCTTATCCCAGGCCAATCTTCTGCCCCACTATTTGGGTCCATCTATCAAATGGACTCTTTTTGGAGACAGGTCTACCAGTCTTTCAAGTAGGTCAGAAATGGACCAAGTGACAGGTCACAGACACAATGGAGAGATCACCAGGAGCATGAAGTGTACTCTCTTCCATTTCAGACCATGGCCCTCTATTGCACCTGCAGCCTATCCCTCAAGCTGGAAGAAAATCTGGCAGACTCTTGTCAATTTCAACCCAGCTCTTGAATATCCCAAATCTCTACCTGCTGAAAGGGAATAGCAGGGCTGACCAATGGTTGTGTCCAGTGACACCTAGAAGTATGCCATGGAAGATGCAAAATTGTATTTGCCCCCAGTAATAAAAACAGTAGAAAGCAGAGCCGTACAACCCCCCCCCCCGTGGCCACGTTAGTCTGTTCCCCCCAAAACAACAAAGTCTTGTGGCATCAAAGACTTGAACCATCCAGAGTTGCTGGGAGTTGGGTGGCATATACAATAATAATAATAATAATAATAATAATAATAATAATAATAATAATAAATTCTGCAGATGATCATCTACTTTATCAGATGCGCTAAGTGCTACCTTGGAAGAAAAAAAATCTCTAAATAATTTTTGGGAGTCGAACAGTGAAACCAGAGGTCAGAGGGAAATGAAATGCAACACAGATTCATAATAAAAATTATGGCCATACACCAGACAGTTAGTGGCTGCGACCCAGACCTTCATGCATGGATGTGTTTGCACCTGGAGTGCGACAAGAAACCTTGCTCCCTGTTTAATCCATGAAAAATCTATGAACAAATCCTAATTCTGTGGCAAAATCAGTCCTTTTATTTTGTGTTACCAGTCTTCTTCCCTTTGTACCATCACATACACATATTTCTTTTTTATAATGACACTCGTGTGTGTAATAAACCGGACCGTATTAGTCTTTCTTGTACATTTTGTGATTCATGTGTAGACTCTGATATCCTACTAGAAGGAATCCTTACGTGCTACCCTGCCAATTGAACACTTTAGACCAGAGCTTTCCAAACTTTTCATGTTGGTGACACACTTTTTAGACATGCATCATTTCGTGACACACTCTTACAGCAGGGCACAAGGCAGGCACTAGGACCTGTGCAGAATCCTGGCAGGGCTCGGAGGCAGCCAGGCACAAGGCAGGCACTAGGACCTGTGTGGAATCACAGCAGGTTTGGAGGCAGCAAGGCACAAGGCAGACACTAGGACCTGCGTGGAATCCTGGCAGGGCTTGGAGGCAGCAGCCGCGACACACCCAGGCACTACAGCCGATACACTAACGTGTCCCGACACAGTTTGGAAAGCTCTGCTTTAGACAGAGTAATAACTTCCCAGGAGACCTCCTGCTAACGCTTTTCTCCAACTCCGAAAAGGTTGGCAACTTTGCCCTAAACCTTTTCACTTCTCCCACGTCAAGCCTGAAAGAGAGGCATGGAACTTACCACTTCCTCATCTGAACGATCAAAACTAATGTCAGATAGGATCGAGGTACCGAGTTCTTCCACTGCACACATCCCCCTGGGAAAGTACATCAAAGGGGATGCAAAATGAGTATCTATCTAATATTTCATTTGTTTTCCCAGACCCACTTCAAGTCCAGCTTAGCGTATTCAATGAATGATAAAATGCAATCTAGCGTTCTACAAATAAGAATGACGGAAGGGATCAGCTAGTCTAAACCCTCTCCCAGTCAGGACAGGAATCCTCTACTGCAACATCCCTGACAAATGGCCACCCAGCCCCTTTCTTTCTAAGGATTCTGTGAGAGACACACAGGAATACAGAAGCACTTTATACTTTTGAAGAGAACCATATCAAGGCACCTGAGAATCTATGCTTAAATCAGAGCTTCTTCCAGATTATATTTGAAAGAAATCCTGGAAAAGGTGTGGCCCCTGGCATATCCAGGTGAGGATACTGAGGAAACCCAAGATTTATTTATTTATTTTCTATCCTGCCTTTATTATTTTTATCAATAACTCAAGGCGGCGAACATACCTAATACTCCTCCCTCCTCCTATTTTCCCCACAGCAACCACCCTGCGAGGTGAGTTGGGCTGAGGGAGAGTGACTGGCCCAAGGTCACCCAGCCGGCTTTCAGGCCTAAGGCGGGACTAGAACTCTCAGTCTCCTGGTTTGCTATTGGCTCCTTCCTAGGGCTGAGAGAGAGAGACTGGCCCAAGGTCACCCAGCCGGCTTTCAGGCCTAAGGCGGGACTAGAACTCTCAGTCTCCTGGTTTGCTATTGGCTCCTTCCTAGGGCTGAGAGAGAGAGTGACTGGCCCAAGGTCACCCAGCTGGCTTTCATGCCTAAGGCGGGACTAGAACTCACAGTCTCCTGGTTTCTAGCCCGTTGCCTTAACCACTAGACCAAACTGGATAATGAAGTGTTGGTGCTATTTAAAGAAAATGCAGGAGATGTATCAATAGTCTTGCCCAGTTCACTTTAAAGTAGTTTCGTATGTTTAAAAATACTAAATTCCCCATACAGAAAGTTCTATAGGCAGAAAACAAACAGATAACTTGATAATCACATCCTTTCACTGTGCAATATGCACAGAATGTACAGTATTTTTTAAAATATGTACAAAAAATTCTTTTTAAAGCAAAACATACTTTTGTATACATTTTATCTTAAATGTACATGCATCTAAGCAAACTTTTCTAATAAGTAGGCAGAACCACCTGTACATTTCTACCTGCTTCTCCTCTATCACAGAAACACCAAGGGAATGTTTTTAAAACATGCTAAGCTAAAACATGACATTTGATTATCTATTTAATCAAATGCCAATATGAGGTCCACGTGTTGACTCATTTCCTCTCGGTCTCTGTATTCTCCTCCTTTGCAACTGGTACTTGTTTTACAGGGTTGTGCCAGAGATTATGGAAATAAATGTGTACAAATTAATTTGAATATTTGAAAAAATATATAATATACTTGGAATGTAATTCTATGTGGTTGTGCAACATTCCAGGGGCCACTGAATTACTTTGGTTTCTCTCTACAGGGTTGGAGATGGAGCACCAACCTCAGAGGGGAAGATCTAATACCAGACGCTCATCCCACCTCCCCATAGCCCCCCTGGCTGGTGCTTTCCATGGGAATTCCTGACTTGGAAAACCTCTCAAGGAAAAGCGCTGCAAGATGGACAGAATGAATTGAGGTTCTTCAACTCTCCATCATGTTTTTGACCTAGTGGAAACTTCCGATCATCCACTGGGCAGGTTGCAATAATTTTCATTATGTTGCTCACTGCAGGAGAAGCCCCGGAAGAGGGTGGACAAATAAACGTTGCTTCATTTCCGCATCTAGAGTGCTGAGTATGCCAGAGTCGTCCCAAACTGGAACACTCCAGCCTTAGTTCAAAAATGTTCTTATGGGCTAATAATACTAATTGTTGCACTAATACTTCCTATGGAGACCAATTATATCATCTTTCCAGAGGAAGGGTGAGTTTGGACTGCTATGGGAAGGTATGGAGACCTCAATTCTTGGGTAAGATTGCATGCACAAGAATGCCACATCCAAGGCTTGTAACCGAAGTTTTGCTTTCTAACACTCACTGTATTCTAGGCCAGCTCTCAAAACCCGCCAGGTCTGCACGCTGATCTTCAGTGAGGGGACTGATCATCGGGTCAGTCATTAGGTAGTCATAGATAAGCTGCAATTTGCATTCCTGGGGGGGAAGAGAACAAAGAAAACCTTTCAGTGAAGAAAATGAAATGATGCTCAAGAGGAGCCTCTTGCAACTGAAACAAGGTTTGGGTCTGAATGTTCCTCCCAGGGCTTGCAGTGATATAAGATTAATGATCTATTCTCACCTTGCGTGAACACTCAGGATGACATTAACTCTGCACCAAAGATTTATTCAGAGCCATTAGAATAAATTAAATTAAACTAGGATTCAAGCTTAATTGGGATAGTACCCAGGGCATCTTGGTTCTATTCTCCAAACCTGAGGGAGTATCTGAATCAGAGATTTCTCTAGATGGCACATCAGAGCAGGAAATGAAGCTAAGGGGTTTTACAGTAGCCCTCCAAATTTTCATCCTGTGGGCCAGGGTTTCTGAACCCTGGCTGGGGAATTCTGGGAGTTGAAGTCCTCACATCTTAAAATTGCCAAGGTTGATAAGCCCTGCTATGGGCACAGCCCTGTTGCTCTAGGCCCAAACATTTTTTGAGATGTATACAAATGCTATAGATGCACTGAGTGAGGTATATAGAAATGTTATATACAACACCAACACCACTACGAGATGGTAGCCATTAGCCCAGTACTCTTAAATGTGCTTCTATGGCTATGTTTGCTGGGGCTACTGAGAATTCAAGTCCAAATACATCTGGAAGGCCAGAGGTTGTCCTCTTTTAAGATTAAGAGATTGTTTTTCCTAATATCTATTTCTTGACAGAAGAGATGTCATTCACCTTCCTGCCTTTTCCACTCATGGTGGTCTTCTCATTCTGGGAATGCTATTTTTGACAGGATAATAAAATTCACAAACCTGCTTTTCCAACTCAGCTTCTGCCCAACGTCTTTTCTTCATTTCCACCTCTACTTGGTTGCGGGCATGTTTCAACTTCACCCCCAGCACGGAACGCTCAGATTCTGACTGACGTAACTGCTGCCTGGTCCTCTGCAAGTCACGATCTAGCCGACAGCATTGCTGGCGCATCCCCTCAAGGCACTGGGCAATCTGAAGGTATTCTGAACAGATGCATGGTTTCAATATTGGGGTTTGATGGCAAGGGCTCAGAAAAAACAACCCAGGATTATCTATGTGTGAATAAACTTTGCAAGTGCATACGTATCTTGTAAATAGCCAAGAATAATATGAGTTAAGATGGAAAATATCAAAATGAGCGAACAGAATGGGTTCTCCTATGTGTCAAGAAAGAGGTACAGCAGGTGCAAGCTTCTCCCCACCCTTACCTAATCAAAGAGTTTATGGACCCCTGGCCAACCTGCCACCAGGAAACACTGATGCTATATCCAAAATAACACAGAATGCTTGAATTAGCCCAACTTCTCATCACTTTCTGTCAAGCCCACTAACAGGGTTCTAAGGATAATATGATCAAAGTTCAATTAGAAAAGCCTCCTCTTCGCCCACTGATTAATGGGCCAACTGAATTGCCCCAGTTCTGAGAGTTGCCATGGTAAGGACAGAGGTATTTATTAGGAGACCTTTCAAGGGGTTTTATTATGTGTCTTTGTACCAATGCTTAATTGTCCTATAGAATCCATACCAAGGTATGAAAGACTCAAATTAAGAATGGTCCACTCCAATACAGCTATTCTCTTGAAATCTCAGTGCCTTCAGAGGGAGCGTTGCTGGATTCTCTCTTCTTTCCCATGCACCTCAACATTTCTTGCTCTCTTCACAGCATTTTACAATAGCTAGAATATGATGCTGTCCAGATGTTTTTGTTTTATAGCTCCTGCAATCCATTACCTTTTGCCACACTGCCTGGCTTTGGTGAGAATTGTAATGAGAACCTCTGGAGGGTTTCAGATCACTTATCCTTGCTCAGTCTAGAACATGACCTTACTTGATGGAAGTTGAATTAAACAGAAGATAGTGCTTGGGACCTAGTCTGACACTCCCACTGTATATATATATTTTTCCTTGAGAGCCAGATACTATTTTAAACGTATCCTGAAAAAAGCAGACCACTAAATGAGAATAACACAAGCAAATATGAAAGGTAGCAAAAATTATATGCAGTGTAGGCCTGGCAACCAATCAGATGGGATAAATCCAATGGCATCTTAGGCAAATGGCCACTAGACAGAGATGGAAAACACCTGAATACTAACTGATGAGGAAGAACACTGAAAAAACTTTACTTGCTGTCAAATTCCACTTATGAGCTTCCCTTGGGTATCAACTTGGCCATTGGTCCACTAAAAATAAAGAATGCTGAACTAGATAGACCTTGGATTAGAACTAGAACTCTTATATTTTTAGACCCAACTGTATGACTGTAGTGATGGAGAAAACATATATAGAAACCCAGAGTTAACATAATATCAGGTTGGGGTTTTTTCCCAGGTGACTTGGCAAGATGCTCCCCGTAGGCACCCCTTATTACTGGCACCACTGCCAACTTGCTCACCCTCATCTGACTTTGGGTCTAGTTTACACAGTCACTCAGAGGAAGAAGATAAGATATCTGAAGGTGTTTCTCTTCTTCCTCCAACTGCTTAACTACTTGGAGGGAACAAGTCAATAGGTAGGCTCAAGGGCTATAGTGGAGCCCTAGGCTGTGGTGTTAGTAGATACCTGACCAAGCTAGTACCTTAGATGGACCTAAAGGAAGCTGGAGAAGCAATAGTAAAGACTCTGCAGGCAGCATTTCAAAGTCTTGCCCTCAGAGCATCTTCAAAAGTTGCCACTCAATTATACTTGTTAAGATGATATGAAGGAAAAAACTCTAAGACATCTGGGGAGTAATCATCTTAATTATATTTACAAGTTTAAATGAAATCAAAGTTAGTCTTTTCCCTGGCCCCACCTGCTTCTTGTAGATACAGCTGAGACCATACCATTCCAAAGCTGTACATTCCTATGGTACAACATCAAGAAAGCTAATCTGAAGTTTATTTCTGTTTGAAAGACAGCCCCAGAACATCAGTTTTTAATTCAGGCTCAAAAATTAACAGTGCTATAGAAACAGCACACATACACATTCCAATAAAAAGCAGCCAGATCAGATCAAAAGAGGGGAATGTTATCAGGTTAATGCAAGCCAGTATAATGAGTCCAAGGAATGAAGACTTACTCAAAATGGCAATAGCCTAAATATAAGTATCTAGATGTATTATTAATATATATTGTTACAGGTATCCCTATCCAGGTCAAAGGGCAAATTGTGAGCACCCATACAAAATGAGGGAACAATCAAATAGCTCTCAATGGAGGGTGCTCAGCCAATCACAAAACACACATTTATCAGATGGCAAACTTGTGAGGTTGCACCTCGCCATCTTCACCAGCCCCTGACGTACCTTTGTAGTCATCCATCATTCTTATTTTCCAAGAGTGCCTGTGGCCTATATGAGGCCCAAAGCATTCCTGTAACAGACTAAGTTAGAGACTGGCTCTCTGTGCTTCAACATACCCCCTCCCCACGGCCACCCCCTTTCAAAACAAGGAAGTTGGAAGAATAAAGAAATTAAAGTGTTGTTGGGTGAAGAGCCTGAAGACACCACAGGCAGTATCTGTGGATACACTGGTGCCTAAAGATACAGTGTGGGCAACCTCAGTGTTATTTCAATCCAAATGATACAAACTTGAGCGAGCAGAAAGCTGGGATGCGTAATTCAGTAAATAAAATAAGGGACATGCAAATGCTGATCTGTCATCCCAACCTTCCATGGACTGGGCAAAGCTCTGAAAAGTGGGAGGAGAATTATTTAGGACAAAGTTCATCCTTCACGTCTTCCCTTGGGTTCAACATACACAAGAGACTAAACCCACAATTCCCAGTCAGCATACAAGTTTCACTCCCAACACATCTGGAAGCTCTAAGGTTGAGGAAGACTGCTTTCATACACAGTATTGTACAAAGGAGAACTTACAAACAACAAAACAGAAATGTTATAGAACAGAACTGATTGCCCAGAATCGTACCTTGCATTATGAAGTCAGGGACACAGAAAGAGGCTGACAATACCTTTAGGGCTTGGAGCCCCAAAGAGAGCTTAAATTAGATTAGTCATTAAAGCTAACAGATTCAGGGGTGGTGTAGGAAGGAAGGAAGAAGAATTAATTTGCTACTGACATACCCACTAGGGCAGGGGTCCCCAACCTTTTTGGCGCCAAGGACTGGTTTCAAAAGACAATTTTTCCGTGGACGGGGGGGGGGGGCAGGGTTTCTGGGATTTCCGCGGACGGGGGACAGGGTTTGCGGGCAGGAGCCAATCACGTGCACTGGGGGGCGTGGTTTGCGGGCAGGAGCCAATCATGGAGAAGGGGTGGGATTTGTGGGTGGGAGCCTCTTGGCCCAGTTCCTAACAGGTTGGGGACCCCTGCACTAGGGTACAAAGAGGAAAGGAAGGGGAGCTGGAGCCAACCCACCTACTTCAGCACTGCTGTTGAAATCCACAAGCTCCAGGAGTTGGTCCAAATGATTCATAAGCAGTGGGCCAAAGCGATTCATCCTGCTAAAGACAATGATTGAGAAGGAAGATAAAAAGACAGAGCAGGACCAGACTAAGAGCTGTTTTTGCCTTAAGCGCAGCATAAGAGATGAGCGGGATATAAATATGACAAATAAATAAAATAAATAAATAAGGCAAGGACTACTATGAAGCAATAGAAAACACTGTCCTCAGCTTCTTCCCTTCGGTAGCCAAAGGGAAGGGAAAGGAAAAAGAACGCGCCGGCGGGAAGGAGAACAGAGGAAACGCGAACTCCCATTCCAGAGTTATAATACCCTCAATAGAGCAAAGTGAATTGGAAGCAAACACATCCAAATGTTAATCAATCCCGGGCGCAAATATCGGCTTCCCCCACAGTCCCGCCTGTTCGGAACGCCTCGTGTTATGTAAAGAATCCCCACGACCCCCGGGGCGTTCGTTTAAAAAGAGCGGTCCCCGCCCACCTCTCCGGCTCCGAGAAATAAAGGTGGTGAGGCAAGGCAGCTGTCTTACGAGGGCAGGGGGGTTCAACGAAGTCTCTTGGCTTCCTTTACATCGCCCCCTCCTTCCCGCTTACAAGAAGTAGCCAAACTTGGTACTTGTTTACACTTCAGATTTCCAGCATTCTCAAACCGAAGCGAACCGTGTCGAGCACAAAGCGAACCGTGTCGAGCATCAATGCAGCCAAGCATTTATTTTATTCGTTGCATGAAAATGGTTGAGTACCCTGTATTTTGCTTGAAGGTTCCGTGTTTTAAAAATAGTCTCCACTTTAGAGCAATTAAGTGTTTGTCTTATTTTAAGGTGGATACTGTGCTGAGATGACATGGAGACCTATGATTTTCTGTTCTAGGTTTGCATATACACTTGAAATGAAAAATAGCCACCTGAGTTTTAGCATAGCATACAGTACCCAATCTCTAGGGTTAACTATAGATAACCATTTCCAGAAGCCCAAGATGGGTGCCTTTGGGGTGTGTGTGTGTGCAATTCAGCAAGTCACAACACCTAGTTAGACTGCTGCATACAGAGTTCTGGTTAAATAATGGCTTTAACCCAGCTTAGGGTATAATTGCAAACAGAAACATAGACTAAACCACAAACTAGCTAACCATAGTTTAGCCTAGCATTTGATGGAGATCCTAAGATTGCTCTCGTGTGACAGGCAGGCAGATGGCCCAAACAGCTGAAAGGCCTCCTGAAAGTAATCTGCCTTTTTCTGCTTAACAAGGATGGAAGAAGGATGGGAAAATTGGTGGGAAAAGGTCTCCAAGTAGAAAATGTTTTTGAATAGATCCTCCTGAAATGCAAGTATGGTAAGATAACTATAGAGTCAAAGCTTTAGCAGGAAGCACTGAGAAAGTCTCCTTTTTTTCTCCTCTAGCATGTCCCTATAGGTATAGATCAGTTAGCTGTACTATATTTTTGCCATTTTTTAAAAAGGCTGGAAGGGAAGCAATCGGAAAGTTCCATAGTGCCCAGTAAACATTCATTATTTTTGTAGTGGCAGTCTCAATGTCAATTTATTTTAGTCAATTATGTAACAGTATATTATAAATGAGGGGCGTGGTGGCTCAGCGGGTAAGACGCCAGGCTTGTCGATCGGAAGATTGCAAGTTTGGAGGTTTGAATCCCTAGCCCCGCATGATGGAGTGAGCTCCCGCACTAGCCCCAGCTCTTGCCAACCTAGCAATTCGAAAGCATGCAAATGCAAGTAGATAAATAGGTAGCACTTCGGTGGGTAGGTAACAGCGTTCCGCGCGCGTCATGCCAGCCACATGACCGTGGAAGTGTCTTCGGACAACGCTGGCTCTTCGGCTAACAAACGGAGATGAGCACTAGCCCCTAGAGTCGGACACGTCTGCACAAATGTGCGAGGGGGGAAACCTTTACCTTTATAAATAAAAGTTAAATACTTATAGGTAATATTATTACTCTTCATATATTTAATATATTTCTTTCTTCATTACATATTGCATTTCGCTGGCAATGTTGGGCAGAGAAATGAGTCCTGGGACCACAGGTAGGGCCCCCCTGCTTGGTGGCCTCCTGAGAGCTGTAGAATATCCCATCAGGCCAGAGCAAAAGATTTAGCAGATAAATGACTGCTCACCTGCCCAGCTTTCAGTCTGGTGGTGCTCCACTGCCTTGAACAAACTGTTCCACACTCTCGAATCCTGCACTTTTGAAACAGGATCCCCATCTTGCCACAGAACAGACCTGCCAAGTTAGAGGCCAGTGGAGAATTCAGGCTTCCCAAATCTACCAGCTGCAAAATACTGAGGAAGTCTAAAGGGAATCATACTCTTGGCATTCTGGAGTAAGTATCTCCCCCCCCCCTCAAAACCACTCTAGACAGTGTTTTTCAAACTTGGCAACTTTAAGGTGTGTGGACTTCAACTCCCAGAATTGCTGGCTGGGGAATTCTGGGAGTTGAAGTCCACACACCTTAAAGTTGTCTAGTTTTAAAAACACTGCTCTAGAGTTTGCCATTTTACCTCACACAAATATAAAAATCAACCCTGGCTTACTTCATTTAATATCCTAATTTATGATTGAAGAGAAACTTTATTGTTATGACATTTCTTTAAGACTGAGGGTCAGGAAGCTTTGCTGATTTATGAGAGGACTGCCAGTATATCCTAACTTCTGCCCACCCTCATTTCCAACTGTAGTGTCATCCCTGTAGGAGCAGCCATGGGCAGACATAAATAAGGGCTGGGTGGTAAACTGAAGGGAAAAAAGGAATGTTTTTTCCTACCATTAATGACCAGCCATGCTATTTAAAGTATAATTGATGAGTAGAGAACCTGGGAGTTATTTAGGTGTTGAATACCACCATTCCCAAAATAGATCATCTCTGCATCCTATGTGGGTCTCAATCTATTATATGTATCTCTTAGTTGGTGGGATGCAGGAAATATATTTTGATGTGAAAAGTAGTCACTAAGTTAGCATAGAATAATATGAGCCTGCTTTGGGCTTCAGTGTGGCTTGTGGCATACTGGCCAAAGTGTACCAGTGGGGCTGCCCACCACTGGCAGCAAGGATTCTGCAAGTGGCACAGATATGACTAAGTTGGTAAGCCAGTCCACACGTTATTTATCTTACTAAAACTCATTATGTAAAAGTCTTGATTCACCAAAGCCATGAAGAGTGGTGGAGGTCAGTATCTATGGGTCCGTATGATGATGATGACCGTGGCATATGGAAGACTGCAACTTGGAATGTAAGAACAGTAAGTGGTAAAGAGCAGATATTATTGAATGAAATGGAAGAAAGAAAAAAGGTGTGATGTGTCTGTAAATTAAGGATATAATAGATGTGAATGAAATGGTGTGATCCTGTGGAGTGGGGTTGATGAATACATGCGGGGAATGAAGGGGCAGGTTTAACTATGAATGAAAGGGCTAAAACATATCAATTGGTATCATCTAGATTGTTATGGGGTGTGTGCAAAAGTAGGAATCCTTAGATTGGTGATAGCTGTATGTTATGCCTTAGTGAATGGTGATAGTGGAGGAACCAACAGATTCTGAGAAAAATTGTGCAACTTCCTGAATGCATGTGGTCCAGAGGGGGGAAAATGATTCAATTAGGTGACATAAATGGATGGGTGGGAACAAGGCAGGAGGGTACAGAGAAAGTGATTTGGCCATTTAGACTTAACAATGACTGAAAATGATTATTGTTTGGTGAGTATCTGTTTAGAAAAAAGGTAGTTTCAAATACATTGAGCATATCTATTTCTATGTACACATGGCAAAGGAATTAATATAAATCTAAAAGTATGAATGGTTTATAATGATAAACGATTGAATGGAAGATAAAAGGGTGATAGGAGATAGACAATTATCTGGTAGTGTTGCAAGTAGATCTTTGGAAAAACGGACATAGAAGAAAAGCAGTGAAAGAAACTATGGTAAAAGTAGAATGACTGCAGGAAGAGGAAACATGAGTTCTGTTTGAAAAAGAATTTGATTAATCATCATCTAATAATAATAGATTAGTCTCCCAACTGAATGAATTAAAAGTAGTCATAAGAGCAAAGAATGTGGAAGCTGCTTGGAACAGAATGAAAAGAATTACCCAGAGAGTTACAGAATTGTTGGAGTTAACAATGGACAATATAAAAAGGGTGCTTGGTGGAATGATCAAGTGAAACAGCTATGAAAGAGGAAAAATGCATTTAAGAGAATGATTGCTGCAAAAAATGAGGATGAGAAAAATATATTGTATAATGTGCGTCTAGAGGAAAAGATAGAAGCCATGAATGTAGTCAAAGAATGGTGAAGATTAAGAAGAGAGAGAGAAAATGATGATGGAAATAAAAATTTCTTTTCGAAGAAGGGTAAAAACAAGGAGCTTCTGGCAGAGTAAATAGAGTTAAAAGTAATGACATTATTTTGGATGAAATGGAAATCAGTGACTGCTCAAAGAAGTATTTTAGAGATTTGTATGGTAATTATGAGAGCCAGTTTGGGGTAGTGGTTGAGGCATCAGGCTAGAAACCAGGAGACCGTGAGTTCTTTGTCCCACCTTAGGCACAATGCCAGCCAGGTGACCTTCTGCCAGTCACTCTCTCTCAGCCGTAGGAAGCAGGCAAGGGCAAATCACTTCTGAAAAAAACTTGCCAAGAAAACTGCAGGGACTTGTCCAGGTAGCCTCTGAGAATCAGACACGATTGAATGGATTTTTAAAAAAAGGTAATTATAGTGCAGAAAGAAAGTGGATGGCGAGATCACCGCTGCAAGGGAGAGATCTACTTAGCTTGATGACAAAGATCCAAATGGCAACATTCCGATAGCTGAGAGATTTCCAGCCAAGCACAGTTAATAACCTTATTTAACTCAGAAAGGGGATTAGAAGTAGAGAAATATACTCTCAAGTAAGCACTCTGAGTTATAAAAAGTCTTCATTTGCAGGCAGAGAAATAGTTAACTTAGGCATGCTTGAACAAACATTCAATGTATCAACATACAGCTTCTTATTGCATTTCTGTGCTAAAAGGATCAAGTGGGGGAGCTGTTTGTTTCTCTGATATTTATTTATTTATTTTATTTATTACATTTATATATTGCTGCATAATTAGCCTTGCACACCTGAAAATAAAGCTAAGCTTTTCCCATCTCTGTTGATGTTATGAATAAAGGGAGAAAAAAAGAATCCCAAGATAATTTCCCAAGAACCCAAAAGCCCTTTGACAAATAAATGGAATGCTTAATGAATGGTTCAACATTTTATTTATTTATTTATTTATTTCTCACATTTCTTCACCGCCCATCTCAGCAAGTGACTCTTGGCAAGCGACATAGCAGGAGTAAGAAAGGGATTTGTGATATCCCCTTAGTTCTTTAAGATATTTAAGAACAAATGTATAAACAATGCTTGTGATGATACTAAGGGAATGTTGGTTAGAAAAGTAATTGCATGCATACTTTCGTACGCAGATTATGCTATCTAGCTGACCGAGAACATGAATAATTGGTAGTGAACAATAGATTGTATGATGAAACAAGGAGTTTGGATTTAAAAATTAATGTTTCAAAGACCAAGATAGTTGTGTTTGACAGGGAAAATGGAGAGGGTGATTCCAAGTTACAAATAAATGGCAAACACCCAGAACTAGTTGATGAATTTGTATACTTTGGTAGAATGTTTACTAAAGGTAGAAAAATGAATGAAATGTTAAGACATGCAAGTGCTGATAGAAGGGTAGTGGGTAGTATGTGATCTGTTGTGAGGAATGTTTGTGAAAAGAAACAAAAATGGCTCTGTACAAGACTGTGTTCTGCTCACTGTTGTATGGAAGTGAGAGTTGGATATGTCACGAGAAATATAAAAGTAAGTTGAATGCATTGGAAATGGGTTTCTTAAGTTTGTGTGTAGTGAAACCACAAGAAACAGGGTCAATGTTGAATGGGTGCTGAATCATTGGGAGTGACCCAAATGAAATAAGCATTTTCAGGTGGTTTGGTCATATAGAGAGAATGAATGACAATCAAATTGCAAGATACGAAGGGACAGAGAATGTGTCAAAAGGAAGAGAAAGACTAATGGAGTTGGTGAGATCCCCAGAGAGAGAGGAGAAGTTTAAAGAAGAAGCACAGTAGAAGCAAGGATGGTTTGCAAAGATAGAAAGGAATGGAGAGGTATAGTGAATTGTCTTGTTATAAACAAGTGTTCTTTTTCTTTTTTAATCTCATGACTTTAATTTATTTGGTTTACTATTTCTTATTCCTTTTCTCTGCTTTGTATCAGGTTTCTTACCCTGGAAGAAGTAGTGTGTTGGGTTTGTATGATGATGTACTTATATAGATGTGCCATCTTTGGCCATGTTGGTTAAAGCTGCTGGGAGTTGCAGCTCTCAGCAATATCTGGAGGCCATAGGCTGACCACCTCTGGTGTAAGAGTTGAGGTCTTGAAGTCATTTGAGTTTGAGGCCAATTTTTCTGTAGCATTAATTACATTTACAGTAGAATGGCACTGTCCAGATAATTAGGTGGTGGTGGTGGTGGTGATGATAATGATAGCAGCAGCTTCTTGTGGCACCTTACTGGCTAGCTATTTGGGTACCAAAACCAAAAAAGAAAGGTCATTATCCTCTGGGACTTACTATTGAAATTTTTGTTTTCCAGTTCCCCTCCCCTACCACTGACAGATGTGCCTGTATAGAGGCCAGAAACACAAAATACTGGTGTTACAGTCAGGCCTTCAACATTTCTGTGTTAGACTCCAATACACTGTAGATAAACACCTTGTGACACAAACTGAACTTGATGCATTTTAAAGCTCGAGTTATTCTTCTTCTTCATCTCGATCCCTTCCTCTGTTAAGGTTTAGTAAGTACTGTATGTGTGTGTGCGCACTGCCTGGACAAGTCCCTGCAGTTTTCTTGGCAAGATTTTCAGAAGTGGTTTGCCCTTGCCTGCTTCCTAGGGCTGAGAGAGAGGGACTGGCCCAAGGTCACCCAACCGGCTTTCATGCCTAAGGCGGGACTAGAACTCTCAGTCTCCTGGTTTGCCCTTGCCTCCTTCCTAGGGCTGAGAGAGGGGGACTGGCCCAAGGTCACCCAACCGGCTTTCATGCCTAAGGCGGGACTAGAACTCTCAGTCTCCTGGTTTGCCCTTGCCTCCTTCCTAGGGCTGAGAGAGAGGGACTGGCCCGAGGTCACCCAGCTGCTTCATGTCTGAGGTGGGACTAGAGCTCATGGTCTCCTGGTTTCTAGCCAGATGCCTTAACCAGTAGGTCAAACTGGCTGTCTAACAGCCAATTAGCTTGTTGATTTTTGCATATCAAGTTGCTACTGGACAAATTCATAGTGGTTTCTTAGAAATCAGATAAATGTTAATTCCTATTAACAATATACTTCGTACTTTCTCTATAATTCTTTTTTCATCCTCTTTTCCTACAAGAAGCCCAGTGTGGAAGTACATGGTTCTGTCCCATTTTATTCTCAGAAGTTTGTGGTGGAGGTTTGGCTGGAAGACTTACTGTAGTCATCTTAATGGCTGACTGTGTGTTTGAATCTATAATGCCCTACTCTGCCTGCTACACAGCAACCTAGTTTGAATACAAGAATTATATCCTACTTGTCCTTGTTACATTTATATAACATCTAGCCAAAAAAAGAGAGCTTTTCCTTGTATAATTATATCCTAGTCCCACAAGCATATCCATGATATGAGTTATTATAATCAATGGGTATGTTTATTTCATTTGTGATCTTATGTGCTTTTTTGGTTCCCTTCTATTTATTTTTTGTTAAAATAAATGCACTAGGTACACTAACTGCATTAATGAAGTTAAACCAAAAAAAAGGTAAAGGTTCCCCCCGCACATTTGTGCAGTTGTGTCCGACTCTACGGGCCAATGCTCATCTCCGTTTGTTAGCCGAAGAGCCAGCGACAAGCCTGGCATCTTACCCGCTGAGCCACCACGCCCCTATAAAGAATAACAAACCACAGCCCTATTTGAGCCTTCTCTTAAACAGTGATTCCCAACATCTCCAGGGATCACTGGTAGTCTGCAAAGATACTGTGTATGATCTATGATGCAGGTGGCACTCATATATAGTCTTCCCTGGCACTCATATATGGAGCATGAAGTTATACATGGAGAAAACCTTAGCTCGTAGCTTTCCAAAGTGTGTGTCGTGACACACCTGCGGTGTCCTGGTGTGTCACACGCAAACCCGGAAGTGCTGATGGGGGGAACCGTAAGGAGCGGCACCCCCGCCAATCAGTGTTGCGGTGACAGTGGCAGCACTGATTGGCGGGGTGCCACTCCTTACGGTTCACCCCATCAGCACTTCCGGGTTTGCGTGCGACACACCAGGACACTGCAGGCTGCGCCGCCGCCATTGGTGTTTGTCGCCAACGTGAAAAGTTTGGAAAGCTCTGCCTTAGCTGTATGTGTGAAGGCATCTTCCCTTCAGAAGTTTGCACTTAGGGACTTCCGGTGGGGACATGGCGGACTGAACAGCTGTGCTCGTGGGCTCCGCGGGCAGAGCTGACAACGTAGTAGTTTTTTGGGGCTCAGGCAGGTTTTTCCTGATGCCCTGGAGTGTTTTTCTGGACAAAGAAAATACTTGGAATCATCCCATCTGTCCTCCAGAATGGCGTCTTGCAGCCAAAGGATCACAAACAGTGTTCGCGTTAATCTGCTATGAGACACTGGGAGGCTGGGGCGTCATAATTTCCAAGCCGCGCTGTAGCCTTAAGGGACATTAAGACCGGCCACCCCATTTCTAAATCACCCAATTTATATTTTTTAAGTTTATGTACCCTAAGAGAGGCTTTTTACAGCAAGGAGAAGCGATCTCTATTGGTGCTTATCGTTATTTTTGGGATTAATTTTTAAAAATCTTTTAAAGTTCTGGCTTGTTTTCCATCCAAATACTATGGAGGATTGAGACTAAATAATTGTCTCCCTGTTTTTATTTTTGCACTGAATTTGAAGATCTTAATATTTTCCTACACGTTGAATCTGCTGTTTTGAATCTGCAGCTTTCTGCTGCCACTTTCCTTGGGGAGCTGCTTGTTATGGTACTTTCACTTGTGTAAACACGTCTCGGAATTTTTCTATTATCTTCTACTTTTGCTAGTTAAGTACCTGGGGGTGCCATAATCTACTGCATGAGACATGGAAGATTTCAAGCAGACTTTCTCAGATTTCCATCGAGACCTTAAACAGATTCTTTTTGACTCTTGTCAAGTTATTATGCAAGATATTTGGGACACTGTAGAAAACATCATCTGGCTGGGGATGTCGTGGAAGAAATTGAAGAACCTGACAACGACAGAAATGTTTCTACTGAAAGCGAGATTGAGGCTTCTGTCAAAATGCCAGATGACAACCAGATTGTCGAGTTGAAGAAATTAAAGGGACAGGCCGAATTGCAAACCATAAGTGAAATTGTCTTTCTGATGGGATGTTATGGGAAGGAAGGGGTCGTTATCTATGGGAGGATTTCTGCTGAGAAGTCAGAGTCTTTAAGGGGGGCAGTTGGGCGGTCTGATTTAAAAAAAATGCTCTGTGTGTACTGTGGAGATATTTATTTATTACATTTATATCCTGCCCATCTCCCCCAAAAAGAGGGACCCTGGGCGATTATGTAAATGCTTTGATTTATTTTGAAGGGGAAGGGTTTAAGAAGGTTCATCTGGATTGCTTTTAGGGTTTGTTTGACTTCATTCCTCTTTAATGATTTGGATTAAGATTAATAAGGTATAATAATAAATGCTTGGTTTTAGGTTTAATATGATTAAGATTGTTATAATTGTAGTATTAATTATAAGAGCAGACAATTTATATGCTTTTAAGTTTGATTTTTATTATAGTGGACAGAAATGTATAGAATAGCGGTAGGAAGGAAATAATTAAATAAATGTTGTCTTGGGGGGGGAAGTTGATTAGGAGGTTTATATATTTTCCTTTCTTTTAATATAAGGGGAGGGAGCAATTGTACTTAGTGATTTTTATAATGTGCTAATGGAATGATTTATAGAAATAATGTGATTTTGATTTGATATAGAGTAAGGGATTGATTATGGAAATTGCTGTATATTCTTGCTGTTAAAAGTTGGAAGTCACCTCTTTATGTAATCTAAAAAAAATTTCTTGTGTTTTCACACCTTTTTAGTTTTTTTCTTTTTGTAGTTTTTTCTTTTTTGTAGTTTTTATCTTTGCTTTAAATCTAATAAAATTCTTAGAAGAAAAAAAAGAAGTTTGCACTCAGTGCACAAAATCCAGGGAAGGAGTTACACTCCCACTGTTTGAGGTGGAGTTTCATGGTACAGTTCCAGTCTCTGCTCCCAGTTCGGCGTAATTAGATTAGTAACATTTGAAGAAGGATTACATCATTTTCCAACATGTGAGGAATGATGTGGCAACAACAGCGTCTATACATCATGCATACATATCTCTGAAAGGAGGGGGCATGTAGGATTGAATGTGTAAAGGCCTCCTTCCATCAAAAGAGAGTTTTTAACTAGCTGAAGTAAGTTACTGTACTTCTAATCTTGACCACTGATTATTGGGAGCCCAGGAATGGGAAAGTGGGAAGCTGGAAATCCACCATATGGGTGTACTCTTGGGGGAAGCCTGCAAGGCTGCAAATGTTGCTTTTGGTGAACTGTGCATAGAAAATCCACTCTTATGGCTTGGAGGGACACCCTTTAGGCTGAATCCTGCCAGAAGGGTGGAGCTCCTCAAGCACTGTGCCAGTAGACCAGCCAGGACACAATCCAATCCCAGAGCTGATTCTCTAAATCTCTGCAGACTCTCAGGCTGAATCAAGCATTATCTGTTTAAGGCATTGTCCGTCGGTCAAGGAAATCCAAGTTAATGGGCTTGTCTGGCACCAGCACAATACGGGCAAGAGGCTTCACTTCAGTGCACTGTGGATCTGGTCTGATCAAGAACTTCTGGATTATCTGGAAACAACCCAGAGAAAAATTGCACATTATTTCAGAGGCTTCCTGTCTGGTTCTGCCTTGCCCCAAATCCATTCACATTACTGATATTTCTTTGTTTCAGACCTCTTGCACCATAGCATTATTTTATGGCAAAGAGGTTGCCAGCTGGCAGACCCATGAGAATGGAGAAGAAGAATGACCTTTGCCTCCTTAAGTCATTTCCACTGATCAATTCATAATTAAAACGGTAGAGTTCCCAAATGCCACTTCCTCTTCTTTTCTTTTCACCATAAAATTATATTAACTTCTTCTGGCAGAGGGGAAAGCCCTACTTCTCTGACTTTTACTTTACTTCTTGGAGTGAGGAAGCCAGTAATTACTGCAGCCCTTTCTTTCTATTCCTCCTACCCACTGAATTTAAATCTGTTATGAAGAGTAACCGGCTAGGAAGGAGAGAACAACCAGCCCCATGAAGACCATGAAGTCACAGGGTTATAAAATACAGTATATGCTTGAAGGACCAGATCAGAGCTTTCCAAACTTTTCATGTTGGTGACACACTTTTTAGACATGCATCATTTCGTGACACACTCTTACAGCAGGGCATCATTTTGTGACACACTCTTACAGCAGGGCACAAAGCAGGTACTAGGACCTGCACGGAATCCTGGCAGGGCTCGGAGGCAGCAGCAGTCGCGACATACCCAGACACTGCAGCCGACACACTAACGTGTCCCGACACACAGTTTGGAAAGCTCTGGACTAGATACTTCTCATCCACCCTACCTTCCATCTTCTGGGAAACACATAGCTTTATCCACTGCTAAGAAATGTATATTTCCTGAACATTAAGAGCCACCAGAAGTAGGTGGGGGAACTCCACTGATTTCCCTGTGGACAGAGATCAGACTTGGATGCCAGATCTCCTGGTTGAAGAAATGCAGAGTTGGAATTTCACTTCTTTATTTTGCAGCTAAGAGATCACAAATCATACAGAGACTGGCACATGCACACTCATGCACAGAAATTACTTACCCTGGCAAGAGCCAGATGCATTTCAAGTTCAGCAATGCGACGCCCCACGCAGGCACGTACTCCATAACCAAAGGGAATGGAACTGAAGGGGTGAGGAGGCTTCTCTCTCTGGTCTCGCAGCCAGCGGCGTGGCAGGAAGAGGTCTGGCTCTGGAAAGTTGGTCTCATCATGGGAGATGGCATAGTGGGCCAGTACAAAGAGGGTCTAAGCCCAATGGAAAGCACAGGAAGTTAGAAAAAGGACTTCTGAGCAAGCCAACAGAGATGTTGGTCTTCCTGAGGCAGATCTGTGATAATGGCCACAAACATGGGCAGAGTCTACACTGGGATCCCTTCCATGTGGGAGGTAATAGGATACTGGCATTTTTCCAAAATGTAAGTGCTGTCAGAATGGGAGCGCGATAGCTCAGTGGTTAAGACGCCAGGCTTGTCGATTGGAAGGTTGGCGGTTCGAGACCCGAGCGCTGCGTGATGGAGTGAGCTCCCGCACTCGCCCCAGCTCTTGCCAACCTAGCAATACAAAAGCATGCAAATGCAAGTAGATGAATAGGTACCACTTCGGTGGGATGGTAACAGCGTTCCGCGCGTGTCATGCCAGCCACATGACCACGGAAGCGTCTTTGGACAGCGCTGGCTCTTCGGCTAAGAAACGGAGATGAGCACCGGCCCCTAGAGTCGGACACGACTGCACAAATGTGCAGGGAGAACCTTTACCTTTTACTAAGCGCTGTCAGTTGACAAAGAACAAGCTCTATAGTGTATGTGCATCAGCAACAGTGTGTATGTGTCTTCTGGTGGTGCTGGCCAGTTGTGAATTTTTTTTTTTTTGGTAGACTACACTCAGACTGCATAGCTTGTTTTACATCCCGTAGATAAAATTATCTTATTAATAAAATGAATTTAAATTGCTTTCTAATTTAATCCTTGATCCTAATATATTTCAACCTGTCCATTTCCCTACTTTTCCTAGTTCTGCCTAGCATGGACTGATATTCCTAGTGAATGCTAGCATTCCTAGCATGGACTGATACTCCAGTGAGAACTTTATATTTCACATTCTTTCTGGTTACTAAGCCCAGTTCACTAAGAGATATCCTGGTCACAAGATCAATAATACATCTGTACTTACATCCTTTGGGAACTTGTATCCTCTAATGACAACCTCCTTCTCTGCAATAATTCGTGCATTGGTGGGGACCACAGGATAAAGCCTATAAAAGGGGAAGTAGCAGGTCAGTGGGCAGCACGGGACAGCAGGAAGAGGCTCCAACAACCTAGGCCAGTGTTTCTCAACCTTGGCAACTTTAAGATACGTGGACTTCAACTCCCAGAATTCCCCAGCCAGCTATTCTGGCTGGGGAATTCTGGGAGTTGAAGTCCACGTATCTTAAAGTTGCCAAGGTTGAGAAACACTGGCCTAGGCCCTTTCCACAGGAGTGCTGGCTCTACCCACAAACCACCTGCAGCATTTTTGTACTACTGTATGGCTCTCTGTGTCCTCTTAATCCTTTGAGGTAGCCATAGTTCTTCCTGTTGGCCGGTCTCCCCTTTCTCGTTCTTCCCTCCCTGTGTTTCAGTTTGTTTTGTGGCAAGGAAAGAAGGTTAAAAAACCAGCCAGAACAGTCAAAAGCAAGAACAAAATATTAGCCAAGTGCCATGGCGTTTCTGCTTTGGGACAGAAGAGAAAACTCCAGGAGCTGGGGGTTCAGTTCCTGCTGATGAGGAACCGTCTGGCAGAGTTATAGCGCGAATGATGTAGCACAGCCTTTGCAGTATTTCCACTGGTACAGGAGCTGTGTTAATTAACTTCGGAAGTTAATTGGATAAACATGCAAAGCCTTTTAGAAACTCTAAGGCACAGACGAGAACCAATTTGGTGCAGTGGTTAAGGCACCAGGCTAGAAACTGGGAGACCATGAGTTCTAGTCCTGCCTTGGGCACAAAGCCGGCTGGGTGACCTTGGGCCAGTCCCCCTCTCTCAGCCCTAGGAAGCAGGCAATGGCAAACCACTTCTGAAAAACCTTGCCAAGAAAACTGCAGGGACTAGTCCAGGCAGTCATCAGGAGTCAACACTGACTCGAAGGCACACATATAAGAGGGAGAAAAGACGGGCAAGGCCAAAACTGTTTTTTTCCCAAGAATGCCAGATGCTAAGGGGGCATTGTAAAAAGGTGATTATAGTGTGTTGATCTTCTTAACTGGCAGAAAAATCCTGACCTATCTAGAAGTCAGGGCAATCTCCTTTCAGACCCGTGTAGTCGCCAGGAGTCAAGACTACCTTAATGGCATGCACACACAGACACACACACACAAAAGGCATAGAAGGGCCCACAGAAGCACACATGGAAATTGGGGGAAATACTGTACTGTACCTGCTCTTACACCTTATGAATAGCTTCTTAAAACCCTGGACAAAGTGACCAGGGTGCAAAGAGACAGCAGCTATTGTATTCTTGGTCTGAGGCTTAAGACTGCATTCTGCTCCTTTGCTCAACAACAGAGAGGCTCTTACCTGAGAGTCTCCTTGACTACTGCCTTAAGCAGTGGCATCTTGGTGATGTCCTTGGCTTCAGGGATTTGGTCTTTGGGTGCAACATTGGCCACCTCCTGGTACAAAGCTTCCTGGATGTCTGGGTTTCTAGCCAGATGGTACAAAGCCCAAGACAAAGTATTGGATGTCTGAGGAGAAAATTGGAGGAGGGTGAAAATTGTGGGTATCTGCCCAGGGAGGGGGAATGGCAACATGTGTGTGATGACATCATCACACAAATGCTGTGACTTATGTACTTGTGTCAGACACTGGGATGCAAGCGCATAAAGACATTTGTGTGATGATGTCACTGCGTGTGTGTCATTGCTGCAGGTTCTTGCAGGTGCATTGCTGGTGAAAATGGTCCCTCTGGGTGGCAATTTCCAGAGAGGATCCTGGGACAGATGTAGATTCTCAGAGACCTGTTGTAGGGATTAGCCTGTCAGAGCCAAATTTCTCTCCCAATACTGTATGATAGATAAAACATGGCAGTTTGCTATATTTATAAAGGTAAAGGTAATTTCTCAAAATTGGAAATATATCTGTTTGCCCACCCCCTTTTTTGTGTGTGTGTGCAATGAGTCTATCTGTTCCTGTTCACCTTAGAACTTTATCCCAACATGAAAGTGATTAGGTAAGCTTGGAAATCTGCCACAGATTCTTGCCTGGTTATGATGGGTGAATTTGTAGAAGCTCCCCTTACAATTCAAGATTATTCCTAGGCCTGAACCTCTGGTTTAGAAGAAAGATGGGATACAAATGTAGTAAATAAATGAAAATGCTATACAAGACATTCAACACTGAGACTGGTAATAGATTTTTCAAATATTCACTCAGACTGAAAAGGAAAATAAAAAAGGAATCTATTATTTTTATAGCAATATACTACAACTAATACAGCCTAAAGTTAAATACACACCCTCTGAACTTGTAACTCCATTGTAAAGCCTTCACTAATGCACAGATTAACTTTGTAGTCCATTATTAGATTAAATTATATATACTTTGCTCTTTTTTTCTACTACCTTGCTCTATAGCTGTTGGTACCCTTTCAAAATACAAATCCCATGTTTTATTGGTTACTTAAGTAAGATACTCTATTTATGTGTAAAGGCCATTAGTAGTGAAGATTATATGGCACAGGTGTTATAAAAAGAGCACTGGTAAAGAAAACAGCTTTGAACAAGTAAAAAGAAAGCTGGATTGTTGGGCTTAGGCCCAGATTCAGTCAGAAAAGCCCTATTGAAATCATTATTAAGTTAAGTCTCACTGATTTCTAAGTGGGACAATCTAGATTCAAATCCAATTGGGTCTGCACAATACATTAGGCTAAAATAGTATTGAGTAGAAGATTATCTAAATTATGCTAACAATAATAACTCTTCATAAATTTAGTGTTATATGTAAACTATGATTAAATGTGGAGATATATTGTTCTGGGCTGCTATCCGGTATTCTTGTTTCTTCTTGCCTTACAAAATATTGAAAGATATAAAAAAAGCTTAAAAAATAGGATTGGGTGGATTGTGGTTCAGAATACTGTAGAAATCCAGGCATTGCTTTAACATGTTGTATGAACCAGGCTTTTTTTTTTTTTTGTTAAGCGCTAGGTCTCCAAAGCAAGACCCACAAGTGCCAATGTACCTATAAATTATTTATTTGGATTCCTTTAATTTTTGAAAATTAAATTAAGCTGCAGACCAAAGTGAAAGCCTTAAGTATAATCTTAAATCTAAAGAATGTTTCTTGACCTGGTTTCCGGTGAAGAGAAGATGGCGGCAGGAAGAGTTCTGAAGCAACTCCACGGACAGAACTCACAGTGTGGTATTGCTGGGGGTCCTAAAGTTCCAAAGAGACTTCCAGACAATAATCGGCAACTCTGGGAAAGAGAAGCTGCCGGCGAATCGCTCCACGGGCTTCCGGACAGCTGGGAAGCCGAAAAGAACATCGCGGTTTCATTTTCAACCCGACAAGGATACCAGCTGGGAAGCGGGAGTAACAGCTGTAGAATCCGCTGCTGTAGCCTGAATAGAAAGGCACAAATACTGCCCTCCTCATTTCGAAAAGCAATTACTAACTTTTAAAGGAAAGGAGAAGAAGAGGCTATTTAAACTATGTAAGAACTAAATCTCTTGGTGAACTATTCTCTATTTCAGGACTTGATCGAGAATTGGACTTATTTAATTATTTTGAGCAGCCATATTTTTCTAACTTCGCTCTGTTTTGACTTTACTAAATTGTGATATAGTATAATACAAATGAACTAAATTGACTAATAATGAGTACAAGGAAGCAGATAAGAAGGGGGTCTGGTCTGGTGATGGTGAATGGTTAAAAGCTATGTTTGAAGAATATACAATGAAAACCTCACAAAACATTACTCAAAATGTAAATCAATTGTTGGAAAAAAATTAGACGGTTTGGAAAAGAGACTAGAACAAAAATTAGAAATGATGGATAAGAAAATAGAAGGAGAAATTTAAAAAGTAATTGACAGGGTAGATAGATTAGAAATTGAAAAAGAAAATGAATTAGACAGATTAGCATTATTAGAATTGAAGGAGAAAGAATACTATTTAAGACTTAGAGGAGTACCAGAAAGGAAAGAAGAAGAAATGGAAGAGATGATTATACAAATGCTAGCAAGTTTAACAGGTTGGGAAGATGAGAAGATGGAAGATGAGATAGAAATTTTTTTTCGTGTTAATTCTAAATATGCTAGTATCCATCATAAACCAAGAGATATATTAATTGAATTTTCAAGAAAAAAACCCAGGGACTTGATATTGCAGTTACATTTTGACAAAAAGATAAATATTGATGGGGAAGATATTATTGTGTTAAAGGAAATTCCAATAAGAATCTTAATAAAAAGGAAAGAATACACTTTCTTAACTGATATACTAAAAAGAAACAAACTTCCTTTTAGGTGGGAAAGATTAGAGGGAGTTAGTTTTACTTTTCAACAGAAAAGATACAAACTTACATCAACTCTGAAGGCTAAAGAATTATTAAGAAAACACAGAAAATATTTAGAACAAGATAAAGACAAAATTGAATGAAAAGGAAAGGAAACATCTAGAGAGGTAACAACATTAAACTCCAAAGAATTTGAGGAACTGCTCTCAAATAAATGAATTAAAATGTTTAACTTGGAATATAAATGGAGATAATGCTCCAGCAAAAAGGAAAAAAATCTTTCATTATTTGAATAAATTAAAGCAAAATGTAACTTGCATACAAGAAACACATATTAGGAAAAAAGATATTAAATATTTGATGAACAAAAATTTAGGAGAAGAATTTATATCTGCAAATGTGAGAAAAATAAAACGAATTGTAATCTATGTAAAACCTTATTTAAAACCTAAGCTACTAATTAATGATGTTAATGGTAGATATATTGTGATTGAAATAGAGATACAAGGATATAAGATGATAATAGTGGGAATATATGCTCCAAATGACAATCAAAATAACTTTTATAAAGAATTACTTGATGAATTATCAATCTTCTCATATAATAGTTGGTGTATGATGGGTGACTGGAATGAGGTTACTGTACCAATAATAGACAGAAAAGCTGAACAACAAATTAAAAATAACCAAGGGAAACTACCCAAAGCTTTTTTTGAATTACTGTAGTGGAAAACCTGACACTCATTGATGCTTGGAGACACAAAAATGGACTAGCAAAAGATTACACTTTTTATTCAAACAGATTGAAATCATTCTCAAGAATAGATATGATTTGGATTTCTTTAAATTTGGCAAATAAAATTTCAAAAGTTAATATTCTACCAAAAACCTTTTCAGATCATAATCCAGTTAATATTATAATAAAATTGAATTCAAAAAGTTATAGATGGAGACTGAATGAATCTATTTTGAAAAAAGATGAGTTAGTAGAGGACTGTAAAAAAAAGCTAAGATAATTTTTTGAGATCAATTTAAACAATGAAGTTGATATTGGAATGGTATGGGATACAAGTAAAGCATATATGAGAGGTTATTTCATATACTTAAATAGAGCAATAAAAAAAGCATCCCAACATAAACTACAAACAGTTTTAGATCAAATTAAAATAAAGGAAAAGGAATTACAAGAAAAACCTTCAGATGATAGAATAATTTATCAAATTAAAATATTACAACAAGTGAAGATGCTAACATTAAAAGAAATTGAAACAAAACAAAGAAACTTTGAATTTGCAAATAAAACAGGAAAATGGTTGGCATACAAAATAAGGAAAGATAAGGAAAAAAACGATTACCAAGATTTGGGAAAATAATGTGGACCAAGTAGATAATAGGAAAATCAAAAAAGCATTCCATAATTTCTTCTCAAATTTATATGAAAAACAAGAAATTTCATTGGAAAAAAATTGATGAATATTTGTTGAAACATAGGCTACCAAAATTGTCACAATCTCAGAAATTAATAGTCAACAGTCCTATCACAACTCAAGAAATATTAGGAGCGATAAAAAATCTTAAATTAGGGAAAGCACTGGGTCCAGATGGCATCTCAGCAGGTTATTATAAATGCTTTATTGATCAAATTACCTTACCATTTAAGGAATTGACAAATTCAATTATGACTGGACGGGCAGTACCCAATACGTGGACAGAAGCTAATATTATATTAATTCCCAAAGAAGGACAAGATTTGACACTTTGCAAAAATTATAGGCCTATATCTTTATTAAACAATGATTATAAATTATTTACATCAATTCTAACAGAAAGACTGAAAATAGTTTTACAAGAAATTATTAATCAAGACCAAAGTGGATTTTTACCTAAACGACAAATAAAAGATAATATAAGGATCATTTTAGATATTATAGAATATGCACAATTTCACAATGAAAAACAAACAACCTTGATATTTTTAGATGGGGAAAAAGCATTTGATAATTTAAATTGGAGCTTTATGTTCAAGATATTAGAAAATATGGAATTTGGGGAGTCATTCACAAAAGCAGTTAAATCAATTTATACAAATCAAAAAGCAAAAATTATTGTAAATGAAGAAACTACGCAAGACTGTAAGACTGAGAAAGGTACAAGACAAGGTTGCCCCTTATCACCACTGTTATTCATTTTGGTTCTAGAAGTTCTTATTGAGGATATTAGAGAAGATAAAAGAATTGAAGTAATAAGGATTAAACAATAAAGTTTCAAATTAAGAGCATTTGCTGATGATCTACTGTAGTTATAATATTACAGAACCCCTTAGAATCAGTTGATTACCTGATGAAAAAGTTGCAAGAATTTGGAAGGTTAGCAGGTTTCAAAATAAATAAACAAAAAATGAAAATGATAAATATAAATATGATACATAACAATCAAGAAATTTTAGAGAACAAAACAGGTTTTAAAAGTGAAAAGAAGATCAAATATTTAGGAGTAGTGGTATCAATGAAAAATAATGATCTGTTCCAAAACAATTATATTAAAGTATGGACTGAAATAAAACATGATATGGTAAGATGGGGAAAATTACATTTATCTCTAATGGGGAGAATTTCAATAATAAAAATGAACGTATTACCAAGAATGTTATTTTTATTTCAAACGATACCAGTATTACTAACAGAAAACATTTTTAAACAATGGCATAATGATGTTTCAAAATTTATCTGGCAAAGAAAAAAACCGAGAATAAAGTTCAAATTACTACAGGATGCTAAAGAAAAGGAAGGGTTAGGATTACCCGATTTAAACTTATACTATGAGGCATGCTGTCTAATGTGGTTAAAAGATTGGATAACATTAGAAAATTATAGATTATTACAACTCAAAGGACACAAATTAAAATTTGGATGGCACACGTACTTATGGTATGATAAAGTTAAAGCAAATAAAGAATTTAATAATCATTGTATTAGAAGAGCGATATTAAAGATATGGGATAAATACAAACCCAGATTAACCCCAAACATGCCATTATGGTTATCACTGCAAAAGGCATTTGCTAGAAGGGAAAGTTTATGTTTAAATAATGACCATATTATTGCAAAAATATACAAAATGTTATTACAATTAAAATTAGAAGAGGAACAAGTTAAAGATTGTATGATCAAACGGGCGAGGAATTTTGGTTATAACATTTTATGTGAACAATGGGAAAGGATGTGGATTAGAGGTTTAAAATTTACACTGAATTATAATTTGTAATAAAACTTTTATAAAATGATGTACCGTTGGTATATAACACCGGATAAACTATCGAGAATGTACAAAAATATACCAAATACTTGTTGGAAATGCATGAGTGAGACAGGAACATTTTATAATCTATGGTGGACATGCAGAAAGGCTATGAAATTTTGGGAGATGATACATAAAGTCATCCAGAAAATTTGGAAAATGGACATAACCAAAAAACCAGAACTATATTTACTGGGATTAATGGATGAAACATTGGAAAAGAACCATGGAAAGCTTTTATTGTATATGATTACAGCTGCAAGGATTATATATGCTCAACGGTAGAAAGAAGAAAATATACCGACAATAGAAGAGTAGACAATTAAGATAATGGACCCTAGCCCAAATGGCAAAATAAACAAATTTGTTAAAAGACAAAAATATGGCAGAATTTAAGAATGAATGGCAACCTTTTCTCAATTATATCATGATAACTCAAAAAATCAATATTATGAATATAGGGTTTTTTGATTGAAGGATTAATTAAATAGAAATAGGGGTTATATAGAAATAATTTAGACAAGAAGTTAAGATATTAGATTTATAAATATAGTCACAGCTAAGATAGTCGGAAACCATGTCTTATTATGTTAGGTTTTTTTTATGTTTGTTCAGTTTTAAATGTTGAATACGTTATAGATTTGTAAGTATGTTAGTTTATATGGTATGTGTTATATTTTATGTATGTAGTATGTACAATGTGTCTTATTTGTAATTTGTTTTAATTATATGGTGTAATAAAGTTTATTTTATATATAAAAAAGAATGTTTCTTGATCTGCCATTTTCTTAGAGGAAATTGTGAGAGGGGGGTTCAGCCCAATGCTCAGTTTTGAAATGAGATTGCCAGAAAAAAATGTAGAAATATGCTGAGCAGGTCAGATACATCCTAGGAGGCTACAGGGGCTGGTGGGAGCAACCTTCTCAGGCTGCCTTCTGTTGCCCTTCTGTGACATACTGTACCTTTCTGCAGAAGGGCAACTAGGGTCTGTGTCACCCGGGGCCAATATGGATTCCGTGCCCCCCCCCCAGAAACATTCAGTATACAAATACTATTTTGTCATTTTGGAGCCCCCCCCCCAGTGCGGCAAGGGGCGTGGTGGCTCAGCGGGTAAGATGCCAGGCTTGTCGATTGGAAGATTGCAAGTTTGGAGGTTCGAATCCCTAGCCCTGCGTGCGGAGTGAGCTCCCGCACTAGCTCCAGCTCTTGCCAACCTAGCAATTCGAAAGCATGCAAATGCAAGTAGATGAATAGGTACCACTTCGGTGGGTAGGTAACAGCGTTCCGTGTGCATCATGCCGGCCACATGACCGTGGAAGCGTCTTCGGACAACGCTGGCTCTTTGGCTAACAAACGGAGATGAGCACCGGCCCCTAGAGTCGGACACGACTGCACAAATGTGCGGGGGGAACCTTTACCTTTTTACCCAGTGCGGCGCCCGGGGCACATGCCCCGCTTGCCCCCCCTGGTTGCGGCCCTGCCTTTCTGGGAACTGATCATACCTGTCATGGCTGTTGTTTTGTGAGGATGCCCACAAGACGCTTTCAAAATTCCAAATATGCCCACCAGCTGACAAGATTTGGGGACCAATATGCCCACCATCAGCCCCCCAAAATTGGGAAGTTATTAAATACTAATTGTTTAGGGTCTAGCAAGTTAATCGTAGCAAATGTGAACATCGAATAATGACTTGCAGTTTTATGTAAACCCAGCCCCTTTTGTTCAAAGTCAATAGTTCAGATTGTAGCTATCTGCTTACAGTACGATACATACCTATTATCAATTTACACTGCTTTCTGTAAGCTAGATATCTGAGCCTTGTAGATATCCATCTATTTTATAGGAGTCATTTTGATGGTAGGTGATAGGGGAAGGCTGAGAAAAATAAATGGAGTAGAAGGAAGGGCATGATAAGGACCCCAAAACTTCCTGGATGCTAATAACATATTACATCCTGGGAGGTGAGTATTCATTAGGAAATGGTAGTGAAACACGCCACTAGCCAATATCTGTGGATCAAGGGTTGTAATCCACAGTGTACAAGCCACAAGCCTCTGGTGTGGACCTCTACAAAGCTGTTATTCTTGCAGCAGAAAAACAAAAAACCTAGAGTCTGCCTTTTCCTGTCACTTGGAGAAGGGTCCAGCTTCGCTAACAGTAGTTGTCCACTTGTATTTCTCAAGTATTCAAACTGGGGTGGCAAGAAGGGCCTCCAGGCATGGCTGCCCATCATTGTTCTTATGTAGTGAGAAGAACAAGAGCCATTAGGCTTCAGCTGATCAATGCTTCCCAGCCATGACTGCCCCCTGTCTGGCTGGCCGTTCCATCAGCAAGAACAGTGTCCTAGTTCAGTCCATGGCTGTCCATTCATTCACTCATAGACCTATTTTGCTGCTTTCCCAGCCATGGTCCTCAGCCTTTTGTAACAGCTGATTTTTCCAGATATTTGGGGTAAGGCTCATAGTTTAGGGGTAAGGCTCATGCTTTATGTGGAAGAGGCCACGGGTTCACACTGACATTTCTCAGGGTGAAAGAATCAGAAAATGGGATGGGAAGGCTCTCTGGAAAGTAGCAAACTACTGCCAGTCAAAATGCCAACAACTGTGCATCACCATGAGCCTTGTGGAGTGTGGTAGTATGAAAATATAGTAAATAAAACAAACAATACAGCAAGTAGACAAAAGAATCTGACTTTGTACAAAGCAGCTTCCTACGTATTAATGCTCCAGAAGAGTGCTCTAAAGCTTCTAGTGCATATTTGGGCTTTCAAGCAGCATTGTGAGGCACATAGGCTGATCAGCAGGCGCCAACATGCTCTCCAACATGACAAGCATTTGCCATCACTTTTGCTCCTCGAGTGCCTATTTTGGCCAGGGCACCTTTATAGGAAGAACAAGAAGTTAATGTCCTACCGTGTCAACACCAGCCAATAGCAGCTCAGCTATGCTTCCATATATCTCTTCATGACTAAGCTGCCCACTGGTAAGCAGGTATGTCAGGTATCCCGAAACTTCCTCACCCTGTTCCAGTCGCTTCTCTAAATCCACCATCTTCTGGTCAATCAGTTTTTTCCCTACAGCATGAAATAGCTTCTGTTACTGAGAATTCACAATATTGGGACTAGCAAGACAATATCCATTATAATGGACAGGTTTTCATTGATTCCTTGGCTTCCAAAGAAGCTTAGAGAAAACACAAGAGGAACATAGACAAATGTCAGCTCCTTGGATGACACCAAACTGATTCTGACTGAAAATCCAGAGAGTGATGCCCAAATCCACTCACGTACCAAAGGCAAAGATAGTATCCCAGCCTTGTAGGTAACGGTTCCAGAAAGGCAGCATGTCCCGAGTCCACTTGGGTAGGAAGGTGACAAAGACAGAATTCTTGAACATTATTCCAATAGCGTCAATGAAGTTTTTTGTTTCAGCGGGGATTTGTTTCTCCAGACAGCCAATGCGGGTCTCAAAGAGAATATAGGAGATACCTGGAGGTGGAAAATGCAGGCGAGTCGTATAATTATGCAAAATGGCAGCCACTAGGAAAAGAAAGCTGCAGTTTAGGAAGGAGGTCAGGTCAAAATATGTTGTGGGAAGAATGGTATTAGCCATAACGAAGAGTATATGGTTGTGCTTCTGATTTGTATGGAAGTACTGGAATGGATGGCAGTCCCAGCGGGCAGGGCATACAGTGGCCGAGCTAACAAGTAGGCAACATTTGTAGACAGTTGACTCAAACTCTCCAGGGAGTGGTCTTCCCCCGGCTTGGAAGTAGGGTGTCTGTTCTGGAGGCTTCATCTCATGTTAAGGCTTCTTTCTGCCTAGGGCCTCCAGTGGTGATGCATTTCAGCTCCCTTAATGCATTAGCCAACAATTCAGGTTCATACATGAAAATGGGAAAACTTAAATTGAATCTTGTGATCAGTTGCTTTGGCTAAATCCCACTGGTCAACTTTCATCCCCTCTCTGTCTTTCTGGGGGAAAAAATATCACTGGCTTCATTGGGTGATGCTGCTGCAGAAGCCCAGTTCCTGCTCACCTTCTTCCTATCTTGACAATGTGGCAGCTTGATACATAGGCAACTTTCCTTTCCATTATGATTTGTCCACAGCAACTCAGGAAGGCCAGATTAGACAGGACCTTCTTTACAATTAACATGTATGTTTTAAAAAATGCAAAAATAGATCACCTTTCCAGAGGGCGGGGGAATGAAAATAATTATCAGGATTGGTGCAGCTACTGTAAGTAGGCGGAGTCTGGTAGCACCTTTTCCAACTAGCCAATTCTTTTAAAAGGCATAAGGTTTTGTGAGCTGCAGATTGGTCTTCCCTTCCCTTCCCCCTGTGCTTCACCCAAATTTCAACCCCACATCCATCCTACATCAATCTAGCCACTCTGTGCATCTGATGAAGTAAGCTGCAGGTTATGCCTTTTAATAAAATTTGTTAGTCAGAAAGGAATGTGCTACCAGATTCTTCCTGCTTTTTGGCCACCATAGACTAACCCAGCTTTCCTCCTACAATGTCTCCAATGAGAAACAGGTAAGCAGGAGGAACGTAACCTTCCCCCAATACTGTGGTGCTAAAGAAAATACTTCTGCATGCAACCTTTTCTCCTGGTGCAACTACAATCTTAAGAAAAGGAATTTTCTTCATGAATGCAGTGGAGGAAGGAAGGAACAATTTCCCCCTCAGCACATGCAGCAGGGATAATGCTCAGCCTTACATGTGATCCTACTTGCTTTTAAAATCCAATCCAAACCAAATCCTGCCTAGAATCACAAGATTTCATATTCAGCTCTATGGTGGCTGTGCTCATATGTCACACTTGTTAGAGATACCGGGTTTCAACCAAGCACGTCTCACACAAGCTTGAAGGAGGCGGCAGCCTCTGCTGTAACCTAGTCTTACTTGCTTTGTGTGGGAGGGGCTGAATCCCAATTTCCTGTTTCCTGTTCCCTTCTCTTTCCTCTTTCTGCTTGAATCTCCTACCAAGGAGGATGGGTCAGCTATGGCCCCCACGTTGCTCATACTTCCATCCAGGTGGGCCACATTAAGGAAGCATGTGGGTCACATCAGAACCAATTGCTTGCACGCATGGACCGTTTCTACTAAGGAACTGTGAGTTACAATAAAAATTGTAAACTCTTTTTATGTTACTTTACATTAACGTGTGAAGTGTGTTTATTTTGTGTTTTGAACTGATTAAGCCTTGTGCAAGTTTATGGGAACGCTTCTACTCTGCTACATACTAATAAGAAGCTGCGTGGAGTTCTGGTACTACCATCCCAGAATTCCTACAACACTGAACCACAGAGCAGCCAAGCACATTTGAGCCTAGCGTGTTGTGCACACATAGTCCGTGTGGCTATTTTATCGTTTGGTGTCATGGAAACGCCACAAACTCAGTTAATTCAGTGGCTAAACAAGTCATGAGAACATCGCCCACAGGGAACAGTCTCAGAAGTAAAAGAATTCATAGTAGCATCATCACAAGCTACGAACACACCTTCTAAGGCGAATCGGTACAATAGGTTGGCCATGTCTTCAACTTTTACTCCTGAGGAGCTTTTTCTTCTCTCCTCTTCAAGGTGCACTATCAGATCAGACACCACTTCATTGATGGCATCTGCATATAGTACAGCCTCCGAAGGTTTGAGCATCCTCTTGTTCAACACCTGCCGTAGACGGTGCCACCTTTCTCCATCCCTAAGAATGAGAGAGACCTTTTGTCAGCCCTTTGAGGTAGTCCAGACAGGAAACCAAAACCACGACTACTAATACTACCTTTATGGTAAGGTTACAGTAAGAGAATCTTGCAAGTCTGAAAGCACTCCCCCCCCCCCGACTTTACATTCCAGAGAACTGGGGGGGGGTGTCCCTTCTGAGATGCTTTCTCCACCCCCATTCTTGCTTTGGACTCAGATTTCGTTTATCAGAGCGTTGTCGAGGCTGCAGCTCTTCCTCTTGTCTCCCAAGGTTACTGTATTCTCACAGCCATTACACATTTAGAGCATGTACTGTATGCAATCCAGTTGACAAACAGACTTAACTAAATCAGCTAGGTGTGGTTAAGTTTCCACTTTAGTTTGCTCATAGGGCTTCTTTTTATCTCACACACCCATTTTCTAGATTTTTTCCCACTTCATTATTTTTTATTTTCTAGGTATAGTAAGTTTTTTTTCTTTTTCTCTTCAAGGCACCTTTTTCCTATAACAGGTTAGGTTTCTTTTTTATACTTTATAAATATTTTATAGTATCTATAAATATACTACGAATGGTATATAGTAATTATAATAGTAATATGGTTATATAGCTATTTAGGATGTGTGCATGTGTACATGTTTTATTTTATATATGTTTGTGTATATATCTACACACACATAAACATACCCACACACGCATACCAAAACTACTAAGTTTCTTTTAAAGAAAGATTAATTGTAATGTTTTTGAAATTTAACAAAAATAACTTAAAAAATAGCAGTCATATGAGTTACAGTAAAAATCTAAAATATATATAGAGGGTGCCAACCGGTTAGGGTACATTTGGAGCATTTGCACAATGCAGTTAATAAGGTCAAAGACCTACAGTACTGATGGACTTACACGTTTCTGAAAAAATGCTGTTTAAAAAATATTTGAATCTTTTCCCTTAAGGGAGAAAATACAAATATTATTTAAACAGTGTTTTTCCAGAAATGTTGTGTAAGTCCATCAATGCTGTAGGTCTTTGACCTGATTAACTGCATTGTGCAAATGCTCCAAAAGTGGCAAGTACTATGGCTGCACGAATCATGCTCAGGAATCGGCCCTAAGAAGCAGAGAGTTTAATTCAGCTTCCCCAAAGAAACAAGTTGCTCCGAGTTAATTTTGCAAGCGTACAATGCTTTCTGAACTCTCAGGAAAGGGAATGAAATGTGAGCCGCTCTTCCAGATATTTGTAAAACAAAACTCCTTCCCGGGGCTGCTAGGCACAGCTCGAGTTAAGCTTTCTTAATTTTGCCTAAGGAAAGGTGCATATTTGTTTCATTATACAGGTTGCAGAAATTAGCTTTTTTGAGGCACAGCAATTGATTCACTTTCATTCTTATGTGCAGATTATAGATAAGCCTTGGGTGTATCTGCAAATCTGCATAAATTCATATTAGAGCTTGGTGTCTTCTTTTAGTTTCTAGGCAGAAATGTTGTGGTAGATTTGTGGTAGGCTTTAGGATGGAATACACCTGCTTGACACTCACTCTGTGAAGGGGCCATAGGATAAGTGCCGTTGGTCTCGATGTTCCTTCCAAAGGACCATGTCGCTCCGTATTGGGTGCTTTCCCTCCTGGCGTAATAGCTCCTCTAAGATTTCAGGACTTCCAATATTAATATTAAGATGAGGACCAACAGTGGACTTCCATATGGGGCCATACATTTTTTTGGAAATGATCTAGAATAGAAAAAGTCATGATGACATTTGGAGATTCTCTTTTCTTTTTTTAAAAATACAATTTTTATTAAAGATTTTTTAAAAAGGAAGATAAAAACTAACGCAAACTAATATAAAATAAGAAAAAGAAAAGAAAAGAAAAAAGAAAAGAAAAGAAAAAAGAAGAGAAGAGAAGAGAAGAGAAGAGAAGAGAAGAGAAGAGAAGAGAAGAGAAGAGAAGAGAAAGAAAGAAAGAAAGAAAGAAAGAAAGAAAGAAAGAAAGAAAGAAAGAAAGAAAGAAAGAAATAAAAGAGAAAGCTCAAAGCTAAAGGTGCAGGAAAAAAAGTAAAAGAAAAATAGAAAAGAAAGAAAAAAGATACAAAGAAGTAGCTTCCGATCTTGACAGCAGTTATAATTATAAATTTACCTCTTACTCTATGGTTACAACATAACTCTCTTCTTTCTATAATCTATTTTATCATACATCAAAGCCATAAATCATAAGTTCATTTTTTTCTGTTTCACGCAAAAAGTCTATAAGGAGTTTTTAGTCAGCAATAAACATATATATTGTCTTTTCTCTGATCAAAGAGGTCAATTAACCATCTCAGCAATTTTATTTATTTATTCATTTATTTAAGTTCTTCACCAACCAAACCTCTGGCCTCAATTGTATATTAATCTTTAAAATCCTCTGAATCAGTGTACGTATTTGAATCCAGAATTTTCTAGCTTTTTTACATGTCCACCAAACATAATAAAATGTCCCTTCTTGTTATTCACATTTCCAACATAAATTTGAAGTGACTTTATACATTCTAGACAATTTCTCTGGTGACATATACCAATGGTACCTCATTTTATAACAATTCTCTTTAAGGTTATAACATAGTGTAAATTTCAATCCTTCCAGCCACATATTTTCCCATTGTTCCATCTGTACCTGTATATTATAACCAAAATTTTTAGCCCACTTTACTATTATTTTCTTTCACTTGTTCTTCTGTTTCAAATTTAGTTTTAATGTTTATACATTTTAGCAATTACATGTTCATCATTTGTACACAATTCTATTTCAAACTCAGTCTTACAGTGGAGTAAGTATAAACAGAGAGCAAGTCCCACTCCCTTTTCGCACTGAAGATGTTGCCTAGCCTGGCAATGAAACATCTGCAAGAAAACAACAAGGCTCAGAGAGCACCAAGGACTCCACAGTTCAACCCTGAGCTACAAATATTCTCTTCGATTGGTATCAGTCTTAGTGTTCAAAACCATAATTTCTTTTGCCTATTTTAAATCTTTCTAATAACTGTAAATAAGACAATAAGACAACTATATCCCTCTGCCACCAGTTCTTCTCTTGATTTTATTTTACATTCCCCTTGACAAAATTCTAGTATCTCACGATAAGTTAGCCATTTGTGTTTGCCTATTATTTCTTGTCTATAAAATGCTTCTTGTGTTGAGATCCACAAAGGTGTTTTCGGGCACAACCTGGGTTAGTATCTATTCCATATTCTCAATATGGCACCTCTAACGTAATGATTTTTAATATACACATTAACCTTAACTTTATTGTACCACAAATATCCATGCCACCCAAATCTCAGGTCATGTCCTTCTATCTCCAAAAGCCTTCTATTTCTCAGAAGAGAACTCTTTAATTCAAACCAAACAGCAAGCTGTGAAATACAATTTCAAATCAGGTAAACCCAATCCTTCTCTTTTGTTTGCATCTTGTAACACCTTATATTTAACTCATGATTTTTTTCCCCTGCCACACAAATTTAGATATATCCTTCTGCCACTGTTTAAATCAGGGCTTTCCAAACTTTTGCCATTGGCGACACACCAATGGCTGGCGCGCAAAAACCTGGAAGCATCGTCGCCGCCACTGTGCGCAAAAACCTGAAAGTGCGGCGGCAGCGGCAGTGTCCTGGTGTGTCACATGACAACCCAAAAGCGCTGATGGCCTGCCGCTGCTGCACACGCTGCCATGCGCGGCGGAGGTGCACCATCAACACTTCCAGGTTGTCGCGCGACACACTTGGGGCCCCCAGGCAACACAGTACTGTGTCATGACACACAGTTTGGAAAGCCCTGGTTTAAATGATGCTTCACTTGTCAAAACAGGTATTGTCTGAAACAAAAACATCATTCTAGGTAAGACATTCATTTTTATCACAGAAATTCTCCCCAGCAATGACAGTTGTAATTTCTCCCATCTTAACATATCTTTTTTAACCTCATTCCATGTCTTAACATAGTTATTTTGAAATAACACACAATTCATATTTGTCATAGTGATACCCAGATATTTTACTTTCTTCTCAATCTTAAAATCTGTTTTATTCATCAATTCTGTTTTATTTTCTATTTTCAGATGACATTCAGAGATTCTTAAAAAAAAAAGTGGAATGAGCGTGTACATATATATGGGTCATTCATGCTCAGTGGAATAATTTGATTCAAGTGCTAATTAGGGGCACGATGGCTCAGCGGGTAAGATGCCAGGCTTGTCAATCGGAAGATCACAAGTGTGGAAGTTCGAATCCCTAGCCCCGCGTGATGGAGTAAGCTCCCGCACTCACCCCAGCTCTTGCCAACCTAGCAATTTGAAAGCATGCAAATGCAAGTAGATGAATAGGAACCACTTCGGTGGGTAGGTAACAGCGTTCCGCGTGTGTCACGCCGGCCACATGACCGCGGAAGCATCTTCGGACAACGCTGGCTCTTCGGCTAACAAACGGAGATGAGCACCGGCCCCTAGAGTCGGACACGACTGCCCAAATGTGCGGGGGGAACCTTTACCTTTACTGCATATATACAGGCCTACTCATGAAACAAATACAATACTTTTTTAACTTCTGGCCTATATTTGAGCCTGAATGTGCAGGGATTCCCCAGGCCCTGAAAAATATTTAAAGGGTTCCTCCGGGGTCAAAAAGTTGAGAAAGGCTGGTGTAAGGGATGGGAACATTATTTATCTTAAACCCAAATGACTGCTATTTCTGCACACAGCCTCCTACCCACCATTAAGGGAGTGATACTCTGCGTGTGCTTGTCGATCGGAAGATCGCAAGTTCGGAGGTTCGAATCCCTAGCCCCGCGTGACGGAGTGAGCTCCCGCACTCGCCCCAGCTCTTGCCAACCTAGAAATTCGAAAGCATGCAAATGCAAGTAGATTAATAGGTACCACTTTGGTGGGATGGTAACAGCGTTCTGCGCGCATCATGCCGGCCACATGACCGCGGAAGCGTCTTCGGACAACGCTAGCTCTTCGGCTAACAAACGGAGATGAGCACCGGCCCCTAGAGTCAGACACGACTGTGCAGGGGAAACCTTTACTTTTACCTGCTAATTATGATATGCAGGATCTGTTTGGGCTGTAGGCCCTACAGCCTGCACATCACTTCATTCTCAGCACAAACATTCTGCCATTCTATTGCTTTTTTTTGTAAGAGTTTTCAAGATGAAGGGATATCAATCCCTCAATAGACTAAGACACAGCATCCCCCTCATATTCCAAAATGCTCTAGAAGTTTAGTTTGCACCTCCAGATCTCAAATTTCTGAATCGGCTAAGGGAATTTCCCTGCTTTCACTGAATCATGGCGTAGACCTACCTCAGCAACCTTTTTCCTGCTGTGTCTCCATGTCTCATGTTCTCCATGTCTCATGTTGCCTTCGCCTTGTCAGTGGCCCAAGAGAAAGCCAGGCGCATCTTGTTCTTAGCTGTTCCACAGTACTGTTACTTTTACTGTTACTTAAGCAGTCAACAAGCTGTAACTGCTTTTCCACGGGGGCAGTCTGGCCTGCTTCTGTGACCATTGAAGTTGGTGTTGCAGTCTGGTGGTCCCCTAGGGAATAGGTTCAGCTTGCCAGTGGCTGGTCTAAGCACGCCCCCCAGCCACTGTCTTCCAGGGTCATTTTGCTTTGGGTAGTGGGAGAGTCCTGTTCTTTCAAACTAGGCTCTCTCTCCCTGTATCTTCCAGGTCTTCAAGCTAATCCTGAATAGCAGCTGACCAGTGTGGTGGTGATGGTGGGGTGCACAGTGAAGTAGGAGAGAGCAAGCTGGCTCTCTGCCACCTCACAGGGAACCACCCTCTCTCCCTAGCCCAGTGTTACTCAACCTTGGGCACTTTAAGATGTGTGGACTTCAACTCCCAGAATTCCCCAGCCAGCATGGCTGGCTGGGGAATTCTGGGAGTTGAAGTCCACACATCTTAAAGTGCCCAAGGTGGGGAAACACTGCCCTAGCCCTTCACCAGTTGTTTGCACTGCTACAGAAGATGGGTTTGGTGCTATTGTAGAAGGGTGTTAAACCCGTGTTCACAAGCAGCCCGAACAATTGCTGAGAAGCACGGTGAAGGGGTTGCACCGTGCCTCTGCCGGTTTGGGCTGTCAGCTCTTCAGACTGATCCAGTTCTTCAAGCTAGAAACCGGTTTGGGGGCTTGGCAGGGGGAGAGCGTATTCTTTCCCTTCGCCTGCTCTCTCTCCCAGCCCGGAAGGAGTGGCAGGTAAAGCAGGGGACGCAGGGATGTCAAAACTGTGGCCAATCCCAGCAATGCTGCCTTGCTGGAGGGTTCTTCTCCTTCCCCTCATGAAATATGAGCACTGCAGCGAAGAGGAGAAAAAAGAAGAGAAACCAGAAAGGAAAAAGGATGGGGGTGGTAGAGCAGAGCTTTCCAAACTGTGTGTCGGGACACATTAGCGTGTCGGCTGCAGTGTTTGGGTGTGTCGCGGCTGCTGCTGCCTCCAAACCTGCCCTGCCAGGATTCCATGCAGGTCCTAGTGCCTGCTTTGTGCCCTGCTGTAAGAGTGTGTCACAAAATGATGCCCTGCTGTAAGAGTGTGTCACGAAATGATGCATGTCTAAAAAGTGTGTCACCAACATGAAAAGTTTGGAAAGCTCTGTGGTAGAGGAAAGACGGTTGCTGGCTATGGAATGGCAAGTTCAGTACTAAAACGATTGTTTATGTTACGGATGCGTGCAAGTGATAAGCAATACGTTTGAAACATTTCTGTTTGGGGTTGCAGGCAACCCACGCAACCAGTTTCTGCACCTGCCTGTTCCTTTCCCCAAAAGCTTAACCTGAGTTGTTTCTAGGAAATGGGTGAGATAGATTCTGAAGATTGGCTTTTGCTCTGATTTCTCATTTGTATGAAAATTTAAGGAAAGAATCACAGATTTTTTTCCCCTCTTCTCCTGGAGGTTTCGATTATATCCAAATTTATCAGTGCACACTTCCAGCTAAACACAGGATTACTCTTTACATAGTTTTACATCAAACTTGGGAGTGTAACTAGCACTCTGTGGCTCCAAAGGCAAACCTCTTAGCCCCAATAGTGGAAAAACTCAGGCATGACCTCCCCTCCGGGCTGCAGCAATTGGGGGCTGAAGGCATGGGATGGGGGGAGCCCTATGTCCTTGGCCCCAAACCTTCCATACCTTTACTCTTTGTACACCCCTGATCAACATCTGGCTCTTCTTAAAAATAAGGTCATGTCATGCAACTTGAATTTAATTGGCCTAATTTCTGGAACAATGCACAATCAGCCACCCACACTAAGCTATTTAGTTACTACATGGATTCTTAGCAGCTAGGAGAGACTGGCAGCTTTCCCAAGGAGAAATGTTTTCTAAAAAAACAGCCTTTGTTTTTTGTTCCTTGCAACCCATCAGCTTTACTATTGACTGAGTTCAAAGGACTCCCTGAGGTCCAAAGTCTATATAGCCTGTAATGCCAAAAAGCCATTACTGTGCCCATCAGATAAGATAAGTTGTTGATGCTTTGGGTATCTCTAAAAACACACAGAGAATCTCCAAACTGACATTTAATAAAATGTATCTATGTTTGCTGATTTTTTCCCCCCTTGTTTCATCTTGGTAAATCGTGTTGGCACTTATTTTCCACAGGAGCACACTATGAATTCTGCAATAAAGCCAACTTCTTGCATGCTTTGTTTTTCAAGCATGATGTCCCCAGCCCATATTTAGTACACTATCATGTCTTATCTGCTGTGGTGCAATAAAACTGCTTTTTCTATCTTTCTATTAGTTTGGAACCCAGCACTTTAATCTGTACAGCTGAACTTCTCCTTGTAACAGTTTGTTAATGAAAGCAGAGAAAACAAGCTAAGTTCTGAACAGTCATGGTCTGCAATTAGCCAGTGCTGACAAAGGAGTTCAAAGACTTGGGTCATTTGTCTTGATTTTAAGTGAAGAGGCAGATGAAATATTTATTCTGGCCTACCTACTGGGTCAGTTTTCTCTCTTGGGTCACTTGCCCAATTCTTCCAACATCCTTTTTGTATAGGGAATCAAAAATCAGAAGGTGACTAGTAGAATCTGTTGTGATTAACATATTTTATTAAAAGCATAAGCTTTTTGTGAGTGCATGCTATTTAATAAAAATGGTTAGTCTGAAAAGGTACTAGCTGAGTCCTCCTGACTTTTGGCTACCACAGACTAACACAGCTCTTCTCCTACAATGTCTACAATTAGTGTAAAGTAGGGTTTCTCAACCAGGGTTCCATAGAACTCTGGGGTTCCGCGAGAGGTCACTAGGGGTTCCCTGGGAGATCACAATTTATTTAAAATATTATTTCAAATTCGGGCAACTTCACGTTAAAGAGGTAAGTTTCATTCTTTATTTTTAGTTTAAGAACACTGTTACTGCATATATGTAGGGGTGTGGTGGCTCAGCGGGTAAGACGCCAGGCTTGTCGATCGGAAGATCGCAAGTTCGGAGGTTCGAATCCCTAGTCCTGCATGACGGAGTGAGCTCCCGCACTAGCCCCAGCTCTTGCCAACCTAGCAATTTGAAAGCATGCAAATGCAAGTAGATGAATAGGAACCACTTCGGTGGGTAGGTAACAGCGTTCTGCGTGCGTCATGCCGGCCACATGACCGCGGAAGCATCTTCGGACAACGCTGGCTCTTCGGCTAACAAACGGAGATGAGCACCGGCCCCTAGAGTCGGACACGACTGCACAAATGTGCGGGGGGAACCTTTACCTTTACTGCATATATACAGGCCTACTCATGAAACAAATACAATACTTTTGTAACTTCTGGCCTATATTTGAGCCTGAATGTGCAGGGATTCCCCAGGCCCTGAAAAATATTTCAAGGGTTCCTCCGGGGTCAAAAAGTTGAGAAAGGCTGGTGTAAGGGATGGGAACATTATTTTTTCCTCCAGTAGATGGTCACGTTCCTTGGGGGACAATTTCTCTTTCTCGTATCCAAAATGCTAACAGCGAGCAGAACTGAAGTCAGAAGTGAGTGAGGCCAAAGGCTAAAGTGGATGGGCCCAACCTGTTCTTCTTTCTAACTCACACATTCTTCTAACTTTCCTTTTTTCCAGGTAATTTCTTATCTCCTAGTCTACAAGCAACCTGCAAAGGAAAAGGATGGGTTGACTGATCTTGAGGCCTGAGCTTATGACCTGGGGAGACCATTGGAAATTAGGACAGAGAAGCTGTCTAATTCCATTTTAGAGCATGACAATGGGGCGTTACCCATTTAAAAAGCCACAGTGCCAATATCCTTAGGAAGTTTCAGGCCCTTAGTGTCCTCCTTAATTTTATTGGCTTTTTTGTGCATAGGAGGGGGTAGTGATGATGATCGATACAGTGCTTTGACATTCAAGTCTTTAAGCATACATTCTGCTATTTTTATCTGAAGAAGACCTATTACCTAGGTTTACACATCACACTAAGCCGCAGTTTATTTAACCAAGGTTTCTTGAAAAAGCCAGAACTAGCTGAATTTACTAAATATATTAAGTCATGAACCAGGCAACAAGCCAAAATGTCTGAGCACAGAAGAAGCTAAGTCAAAACCATACAAATCAAATTGGTTTAATCTACATTCTGTATCATAACGGTTCTGTTTTATTTGCATAGCCTATGATGGATACACATTCAGAATGGAAAGGAAAAGTAATCTTGATCATACCCTAGGGGACCCTTCCCCATCTGGGGCCCTCCACTTGCATCATCATGGTTTTTGGATGTAATGATTTAACGTTGAGCAAACCGAACTCCACGTACCCTGAGGGTGTCAGCTGGGGAAAATTGCCCCGGAGTAATGCTCCACCTCAGGAAAATACTGAGTATCTGCAGATGCAATCTGCAAGCCCAAACACGTTTATTTACATCTAATGGATATAAAAACGACACACCTCTGAGCAGACACGTATAATTATCAAGGAATCCACTAATCCATTTGAAACTTGAAACTTGACACTTTTAACTTATGGTTGCATAAAAAGGCCAGAGGTGCGGACTTCCCTAATGCTTCTTGAAACGTGTCCCTCCTTGCTTCAGCACCTTGTCAAGTGTTTTGATTGACATGGGCCATTGCTTTAAGAAGGAGAATACTTCCTCCCTCCCCCTGGCTCAACTATTTATTTATGTCTTAACTTGTTGTGTCCCAGAAGCAGTGCCCTGTGCCATTGGGACTGGAATGCTGAGGCCAGGCAGGGGTTCGTTTGACCCACCAATAGTGATCCCCCAAATTCTGCAAATACAGCTTTAGCAGAGGGGATGTTAAACTCAAGTGCATCTGAACATAAGCAGGGCGGCTTTCTCCTCACTCCATCCTGATCCTCCCTCAGTCCCTCTGGTAAGAGCTGGGGTCACACTGAAGCAGCAGAAACAGAGCTCCATCCTATGGTGCCCAACTCCTAATGCCCCAGCAGCACCGGTTGACCGGCTGTCGCCTGCCTGGGTCTTCCAATCGGCGGCCATTTGGCTCGTTCGCTCATCTCCAGGCGGCGGCGCAGCCTTCTCGCTCCTTGCGACGAGCGATGTAGGTAAGGTCGCCAAGCTATTCTCTCTGGAGGGCCTTTCTCCCCGCGCCCCCGAGACATCCCCGGTGGCCTCCCCACGGTGGGACATCCCGCGCGGGCCATCACCTGCAGGCGGTGCGTGTGCAGCACGTAGCCCCTCACGAAGAGCCAGTAGAGGGTCCCAAGTGACTTCTTTCCGGGCAACTCCTCCGGCCTCTTGAGTTGCTCTTCACGCCGGGCGGCCGAAACTGCCTCTGCAGCGCTGGAAGTACTCCTCCAAAGGAGAGCGGGGCGGGGAGCTCCGGGCTGCCACTGCAGGTAGCGCCCCAGTCTCCCGGCAAAGCCGCTCCACTTCACCATAATGCGACTGGATTGACTAGCAGGGAGAGAGGAGAAAGTGGAAAGCAGTAAAGGAAGCTGACTTCCAGCCAAGCGCGGGCGGAGCTGTCCGAAGACGTAAAAGCGAAAAAAAAGAAGCGGGCGAACACCGCTTAATAGTCGTCGATTTCTTCGCGGACTCGCTTTCCCAAGAGGCCATGAGCGGGCGATTCAGGGTCAAAAACACCCTTCCCCGCCCATAATCTATCGGATCTAGGTACAATTATGCTCGTGTTGTTTTGAATCGCGACGCCCAGGTCTACCAGTTCAACAAGGCTCAGAGAGCACCACGGACTCCACAGTTGTACCAGTTGCAGAAGATTCGCCACGAGAACGCTGGGCTGGAGAGTTTGTTCAGAGGATCGGAGCAGGAGGGAACTCTGACAGAGGCTTCTGATCAAAAACCCACCCTGTTCCTCCCAAGCGTTCCTCGTTTCAGCCTGTCAAGGGACAATTCGCAGTATTGGCAGCCGAAGCGTTAGTACTGTGCTAGCAAATCAGTAAAGAGGACTTTACTTTTGCAAGAATTAAATTAGAAATTGAATCACTATGGAAAATTAATACCTTCGTTACTGTAGGATAACACATAATCTTAAAAAGAAAGGAATCTCCCCCCTCCTATTTTCCCTTATTCCCCCCCCCCCACATATTGGTTCTTTTCCATCTTAAGGGATTGGAAATGGATGAACAGAGTTTAGCTGAAGCCCGAGAGATATGCTCTGGTAACTAATAAACTTGTCCCAGCTTGTTTTAAAATTGCCGGTTGCAGTTTTCTCATGATATGTTCTCACTGGATTTGTTAGTTTAACCACCGTGTCTATTATGATCTCTTGGGCACATATGGAATAGAGGGAATACCGATCTCTGAGTAAATTCTATTCTACCATACCTGTTTCAGGGCTGAGAAGGAGGGTCTTTTTGGTCGGGAGGGGAAAATGGGGCAATTACCTTTAGGCCCACATACAGAGGCAATCCCATCCAAGATAGGGAACAATATTTGAGATGATCAGCTGGATCAATGTTTAAATTCAAGACAGTACAGGTAGTCTTTGCTTAACAACCACAATTGGGACCAGCAACTCCATTGCTAAGCGACGCAGTTGTTAAGTGAGATGTTACGTGACCATGACCTGCGATTTTACTGCCAGCTTCTCCACTGACTCTGCTTCTTGGAAGCTGGCTGTGAAGCGTGCAAATGGCAATCGTGACCGTGGGATGCTGCAATGGTTGAAAACACCCACTGATTGCAAAGTGCCCGAATCTCAATCACACGACCGCAAGGATGCTGCAACGGTCGTAAGTGTGAGGACCAGTCATAAAATTACTTTTTCAGCACTGTTGTAACTTTGAATGGTCGCTAAACAGGACAGTCATTAAGAGAGGACTACCTGTACGACTATTAAGTTACAATATAATTCAACAGTTATTTTAATAATTTGGGGTTCCCTACATACTCACATCGACTGCACCATTAACTTCAACTGGAAAAAAGTGCTTCAACATAGGATGCAGTGAACAGAAAGTCTGGGGCTCACAGAAACATTCCCGTCAAATATTCTTCCCTGATTTGTCAGATTTTTAGAAGAGCCCTGCTGAGAACCAGTGCTAAAAAAAGGAAATCTGCGGGACCCATAGCTCAGGTAAGATACTAGGCAGATACAATCAAAGTGTGTTAAATTCCAGAGCCCTAGAACTAGCCCTTGACCTGAGGTTCCAGTGTTTCTGTTATTCTGCCAGTGACCTAGCTAATCATTAACTCCCTTTATCAGTCAGTGTAAGGATGGAAAACCCAGGAGCAATGGTTAATTGCACCTGGATGCTCCAACCTTACACAGGGTAATGAAAAGAATGAGAAGAGAGGGGGGAGGAGACACAAGCCCACAAGAAAACAAACAGCGAGCAGCACCTATCGGCACCAGCTGATATGAAGCCGGAAGAGAGCTACCAACACAAAATGAAACTGAATCAAAGAAGAAAAGAAACTGAGAGGAAGGGGAGGGACAGGATGAAAATCCAAATGCTTAAAAGAAGGGATAGGGAACAAAGGAAGCCATTCGCAAATTTAACGTGGCCCGATGCTAGTCTAATAAACAGAATTGCACATATCCCTCATGGCTTGTGTTGCTGATTTCTAGGATTGGACTATAAGATCGTGAGTCTCACAGTCAGTTTGGCTCTGAAACATTTAAGGGGCAAACTTTGTCCTCGGGTGTCCCTTTTGTTGTTTTATAAAATTTGTGATCAGAGTTATGGAAAAATATTGAGAGACAAGCAAACTGAAAGCTTGCAGTAAAAAGTTGCTTTTTATTTTAAAACAAAGAACAGATGAGCCTTGCATCTTCTTCAGCCAAAGAAAAGCACATGGCTGATTAACATAAGCTATTTACATTGAGATAGCAGAGCAGAGAGACCAAAACAAAAGCAGAGATAACACTTTTAAAGCTTTTTACAATTGCAACTTGGCCATACCTGAGTGGACAGGATCTGGCATGTGACCAAACACCTAGGCAACAGATTCCCAATATGGGCAAAGCTTAAACAGGTAATTCTGATTGGTCAGAACTATCAGACTAGCTGGCTCCAAAGTAAATTAACATTCCTGAGGGGGGTAGCCAACACGTGCTCCCCAAGAGCCCAAAAAGAAACTTCAAGGCTTGGCTTTTTTAAAACTAGCCTTCCATATTTCAAGACATAAAAATATATATGCAACACTCCCCTTTTTTTATGAGTAGAAAGAATATGGAAGCAAACCCAGCTTGGTAATTAACTCATTGTGCCTACTGGCAACTAGAGGCTTGGTAAATATGTCGGCCAACATTAATTTAGTATCACAGTATTTCAAAATAACCTTTTTCTTGGCTAGAAAATCTTTAACAAGATGAAAACGCACATCAATGTGCTTAGTGCGGTTTCTGGTTCCTTCAGATAAAGCCAAATGAAGACAGGCTTGGTTGTCTTCATGAATTGTTACAGGCTGGCTTAAAATGACTCCAATGTCTTGTAATAATTGTGTAAACCAAATTACCTCATTGCACAGTTATGCTAAAGCATAACATTCGGCTTCAGCTGTGCTAATGGCTACTACTGTCTGTTTTCTGGAGAACCACACAATAGTGGACTTTGCAAATTGAATTACACTTCCAGAAGTAGACTTCCTATCACTGAGATCTCCAGCCCAATCTGAATCACACCAGCATTCTAACTTTTCCTCTGTGTCTGTAGCAGACAATCTTAAGCAAAAATCTTTGGTGCCTTGTAAATAACGAAAAAGCCTTTTTAACCCAGACTTTGCAGCAGATGTGGGATTTTCCACAAAACTGCTCAAAATGGACACACTGTTAGAAATGTCCGGACGGCTATTGTTTGCGATGTAAAGAAGACTACCAATGGCTGACCTGAAACTATCTCCTTCAGATAACTCACCAACCCCCTTCTCCCCCTCCTCTTTTAGAAACTCGGGATGCATGGGGGAGGAGACAGACTTACAGTCTTGCATTTTAAAATCCTCCAGCAGTTTCTTAATTTTACTACTCTGACTTATGAGAAAACTGCCATCTTTTTCCCTCTGAATTTCTAATCCTAAGTAATTGTTAACTGCTCCAAGACATTTCAATGTGAAATTGTTTTTCATACAAACCTCAAAAGCACGCTTTTGTTCATCAGATGAAGTGAGCAGCAACAAATCATCAACATACAAGCATAAGTACATTACACCTTGCTTATCATTTTTACATACACACATGGATCAGCAATTCCCTTCTGAAACCCAAAATTTTGCAAAGTATTATCTAATTTAATATTCCAACAACGCGCGGCCTGCTTCAATCCATAGATGGATTTCTGCAATTCACACACAAGATGTTTTTCTTTTTCATAACCAGGAGGTTGTTGCATAAACATTTTTTCCTCCAAATCACCATACAGAAAAGCAGTTTGAATATCATAGTGATAAACAGACAATTTCTTCATGGCAGCAACCTTTAAAAGCAACCTAATAGATTCAGCTTTTGTCACTGGAGCAAAAGTTTTGTCATAATCCACATTTTTCCTTTGAGCAAAACCTTTTGCTACCAACCTTGCTTTGTACTTCTGAATTTTATCATCAGAATCTTTTTTCAGTTTAAACACCCACCTACAACCTAAAACCTTCTGATTGGGAGGCAAACTTACTAATTTCCAAGTTTTATTTTCCTTTAAGGAATCCAATTCCTGCTGCATGGCTTCATGCCAGCACTTAGCTATTTCAGATGGCATCTCATTAATTTCCTCTAAAGACTCAGGCTCTGTGTGAATGTGAAAAGCCTTTATCACATCTACTTGATAACGATCAGGTGGAACCCCCTTATTAATCCTTTCAGACCTGCGAGGTAGGACAGGACTTACACTCTGAATTCCACCATTGTCCTCAGAAACCTCTGACTTTCTAGACAAGTCAACTTCCTGCTCATTGACTTCACTAGGTGATTCCTGCAAATCACCATCAGCAAGACTTTGCTGTTCCCTCATGGATAAATCAACTGAAGAACTAGAGTTTATTTTATCCCAATTCTGCTCAGCAAAAGAAGCACTTTTACTAATTATCAATTGATTATCCAGTATGAACCTGTAGCTCCTCTGACTTTGTTCATACCCTACAAAAATTGCTTTCTTTGTTCTGGAAGCCCCCTTGCGCCTCAGCTGTTTTGGAATGTGCACCCAAGCTGTGCTACCAAAAACTCTGAGATGATTTACTTTAGGCTTCACACCATAGAACAAATGAAATGGCACATCCTGAATTGCACTGCTAAACAGCCTGTTCTGAACATAACACGCTGTAGAAACAGCTTCTCCCCAAAAACCTAAAAGGTAAACTGGCATCCTTCAGCAAACACATCATTGCTTCCTTCAGTGTTCTCCCTTTTCGTTCTGCAACAGAATTCTGTTCTGGAGTGTAAGGGTTAGCTAAAATGTGTTCTATCCCTTTTTCTAACAAAAAGCTTTTAAACTTTGAGGATAGATACTCTCCACCTCTGTCTGATTGCAAGGCAGACACTGGCCTTGGGAATTTTCCATTTGCCCAAGCTACAAAACCCTTAAATTTATCAAAGACCTCATCTTTGTGTTTCAACAAATAAATGAATGTGTACCTGGAAAAATCATCTATGAAGGTCAAAATGTACCTTGCTCCCCCGAGACTAGGAGAAAAAGGACCTATTACATCAGAATGAATAATCTCTAGAGGCCTAGAGGTGGACCTATCAGAAAACTTCTTCACAGGAGCCCTTGTGGTTCTATTCTCCTTGCAAACTGCACAATCCAGATACTTATCACAAGGTATCAATTTTTATTCAATTTTAAATCAACAGAATAACTAGGCATTTGAGATATGTACTTAAAATTAGCATGAGCATATCTCCTATGTAATAAATGGATGCATTGATCGTGTATGGGCTTATTCTCAAACACAGCTTTTGCTATTTGCTTTTCAGCTTTCTATACAATGTAAAGAGAATCTTTCTGCAAACATTTTGCAATTACTTTACCATCCTTCCTAATTTCACAACCCTCTTTCTTAAAAGTTACAACATAACCTGATGCAACTAGCTGTCCCACAGACAAGAGATTACTTTGAAAATTAGGCACAAATAAAACATTTTGAACAGTTTCCCCCAAACATGGAAGATTTATTTCACCTTCACCCATGATCTTGGATACAGATCCATCTGCTAAGGAAACTCTTTGTTTGTTAGTTTTAGACAGAGACAGAAAAGCATTTTTATTGTTACATATATGAGAATTTGTGCCACTGTCCAGAATCCACAAATCTTTATCAACACAGTTCTCTACAACTTTTGCATGAAGAATTTTCTTTCTAGAAGTTTCTTCTTTCTTCTTAGAATTCTTCTTGCTTTTAAACTGGACACAGTCCTTCTGCAGATGTGCAGGGGATCCACATGTAAAGCATCGCCGGCTGGAAAAAGCAGAAGCTTGGAATTCAAAGCTCTTCCGCTCCCTCTGCTGGCCACGAGAAGACTTTATTGTAGAAATGGAGGCAGCTTTTTCTTGTCTCTTGTCCCATTCAGCAAGCAGCCGGGTAGTCACAAACAAGGGAGTTAGATCAGCTTCAGGGATTCCCTCCATGGAGCAAATTAAAGTGTCCCAGGACTCATTCAACGAGACAGCATTATATAAGCTTTCATAAGAGGGGTAAATTCCATCCCACGCTCTTGAAGCGCCACAAAATAGTTTTGCAGTTTATGAAGATGCTCTGGCAAATTTCCATTCTTAGGCAAGTGAGCTTTGTACAGCTTTTTGGTTAAAATAACCTTGCTGCCTGGAGTAGTTTTTACATATAAATCACGTAAATAGTCCCATAAGTCCTTGGAAGTTTCTTTGCCTCTCACGTGTATAAGCTGAGAATCCTCCACAACCAAAATAATGGAGGCTTTGCATTTCTCATCTTTCCTCATCCAAGCTTGATCTGGATTCTGAGGAATTTGTTCAGAGATTGCAGACCACAAATTTTCTCTCCTCAAGAGACTCTCCATTTTCAAAGACCAGTTCAAATAATTAGTATTAGAAAGCTTTTCCAGGGGCATACCTTGAAAACTTGAAGATCCAGCAGCCGCCATTGCTTCTTCTCTCCCCTGTTGGAGTAATCCACGAGGCTGGAAAACACGAGGCTTGAAACTCCGCCTCCAAGTGAAACTTCTTGTAACTGCCAGCAAGTTTCAAAAAACAAAAGAAGCCTCTTCATTTGCAGATGAAACAGTTCAGCTGTCCTCTTTTCATATTTCCATAAGTTTTGTCTCTGATCCAGAAGGCATTTGCTGGGCCCATAACCTTTTGTTGTTTTATAAAATTTGTGATCAGAGTTATGGAAAAATATTGAGAGACAAGCAAACTGAAAGCTTGCAGTAAAAAGTTGCTTTTTATTTTAAAACAAAGAACAGATGAGCCTTGCATCTTCTTCAGCCAAAGAAAAGCACATGGCTGATTAACATAAGCTATTTACATTGAGATAGCAGAGCAGAGAGACCAAAACAAAAGCAGAGATAACACTTTTAAAGCTTTTTACAATTGCAACTTGGCCATACCTGAGTGGACAGGATCTGGCATGTGACCAAACACCTAGGCAACAGATTCCCAATATGGGCAAAGCTTAAACAGGTAATTCTGATTGGTCAGAACTATCAGACTAGCTGGCTCCAAAGTAAATTAACATTCCTGAGGGGGGTAGCCAACACGCGTTCCCCAAGAGCCCAAAAAGAAACTTCAAGGCTTGGCTTTTTTTAAACTAGCCTTCCATATTTCAAGACATAAAAAATATATGCAACAGTCCCTTGAACCCATGTAATCTACCTGAGATACAGTTTCCCCCTTCATTCTAGCATAGTACCTGACCTCATCATTGGATTAATGCAGTAAAGTTGCACCATCATTGCATTTAGACACAGCTACAGATTGTTTTCCAGCCACTTAAGCATCTTTCAAAAACACAGCATGTCTGTCAGACATAAAGGTAATGAACTCTTAGGTCTTAATTAAAGTTACAATATGCCTGACAATGGAAAATGAGGAAAAAGACAGACCTGTAAAGTAATATGGTTGCTTTGAAGGTGGATGCGTACACTGAAGGATTTTTTTGGGGGGTGAGTGAGTTCAAGTGAGTTTTTGCCCCCTGCGACTGCCTAGACAAGTCCCCACAGTTTCCCTGGCAAGATTTTGGAGGTGGTTTGCTATTGCCTCCTTCCTAGGGCTGAGAGGGAGTAACTGGCCCAAGGTCCCCCAGCTGGCTTCGTGCCTAAGGTGGGACTAGAACTCCCGGTCTCCCGGTTTCTAGCCTGATGCCTTAACCACTGCACCAAACTGGCTGTCATACTGAAGTATTAGAGAGAATATATTGGAATGGGGAAATATGTTCCTGTGTCATTAGTAAAGCTTGTACAAAAATGAGAAAAGCAGTATGACACCTGCAAAAGCTCCCAGGTTTTTGTTTTAATTAAAGGTGCAAGGACCCTCTGCTCCCCCCTATCTGTTCACCCTCTAAGGAAGATAGGGAATATCTGTTAGCCTTGTTTGAGCACAGCTGGGCAATTGGCGTATTCCCTCTCTCCAAGCTCCATCATTCACTACAGGTGAGAGTCACACTGGCAGGCATCTCAGCTGAAGCATGACTCATTTTCCAAAAGGAAAAAGCTCTTCATGCAGGAAAATACAGGGAATGCTGCCCTTTCTGCTCCAGCCTGAATGGAATCTCAGGACACAGGAAGTACTGAGTGTTGTCAGGAGGTGGGACTTCTGAAGGCTATCCTTTGGTGCCATCTAGCTCACTAGGTCTAGTCTGGGCTGGGAGACAGTTTGCTACCTTTGCCTAAGGATTTCAACAGATTACGGATGTCCTTGAATTGTTAAATTTTAGAAGGGCCATCATGCTTCTTAACAGCACTTATGAATTTATCCCTCTTTGAAATTTGGAAAGAAGTTTGGAATTGGAATGTTATTGCTGTTCTGCCTAAAACACACAAATATTCCAAATATGCAAGCTGGGTGTAGCAGAAGCACAGTTTAAACATTTCAGTAAACAATGTGCAACGTCAGACCTCAGAGAGAAAGGTAGCATCCCACCAGACCACAAACTGACTCAGAGTTTTCTTGTCCTATCAAACCTCCCGTTGTACAACCCTTGGGAAGATTTAGCCATCCCCATATGATGGAGTTGAGGTGGTAGTTGTTGGAGTTCCAGATCCAATGGCACTGACTCTTCAGCAGCTCATGACCTACTGACCACAAGGGGGAAGTAGGTTTAGATAGAAACTTGCTCTGCATCCCTCTGCATCCCTGCTCTTTGTCTAAGGCATTGCTAATCTGTGGTACACAGAAGGAGCCTCCCTGAAGATGGTTGAAATAATACAATTGGGCGTACCCTGGAAACGGTGAATTGCACCGGCTAATCCTTCTAACACCAGATCAAACCACAGCTAAGTGAAAGATGTAGATGAAGATGAACCCACCAAAATGGCCGTTTTTACGACCAACCCTGATGATGATTTCAATAAATATTGAGGGATTTTCTACTCATAAGAGTATTTTATTAGCAGACATGTGCAGGAAGCACAAATGTGATATACTTTTGGTCCAGGAAACACATCGGGGAATGACTAGCCATAGACCCAGAATTGCCGGAATGGAGGTGGCGATTGAGAGACAACATGACCAGTATGGGAGCGTAATTTTTACATGGCCTGGGCTTCATATAACATCAACGGCATTGACAGAAAGGAATAATATAGAAGTCCTTACTATTTGAACTCCCAAAGTCTCAGTTACTTCGATATATAAGCCACCAGATACTACCTTTGTTTTTAATGAACCAGATAATTCTATGTATGATCAGATAAATTTTATTATGGGTGATTTTAATTGTCACAGTGAAGCATGGGGATATCCCCAGACTAATGAAGATGGTGCACAACTTGAAGCATGGGCAGATGCCAATGATTTTCAACTTATTAATGATTCAAAGCTGCCTGCATCCTTCAATAGTGGCAGATGGAAGAGGGGATATAACCCGGATAACATCTTCATGAGCAGGAAAATGGCAGCACAATGCATGAAATTTGTTGACGTTCCGATCCCTCGTACTCAACACAGACCTATTGGGTGTGTGGTTAACACCGTAGTGAGACCACAAGAGGTTCCTTTTCGTAGGTGGTTTAACTTCAAGAAAGCTAATTGGACAAACTTTCGAGAACAACTGGACAAAGATGTAGGGAGAATACTTCCATGCCCAGAGAAGTACGATCAATTCATTGATCTTGTGAAACGAATCTCAAGGAAAAATATCACAAGAGGATGCCCTACCCACTATATCCCGGAGTTGACTAAGGAGACCAAACCTCTGTTAGATAGATACCAGTCCTTATTTGATCAAGATCCTTTTAGGGAGGATACAATTGAGGCTGGGGAACAACTGATGGAAGCAATTGCTGAAGATAGGAGATTACGATGGTGTACGTTAGTAGAGAACCTTGATATGAAACAGAATAGCAGATGTGCGTGGAAACTGCTTAAAAACCTAGGTGGGGATTTAACCAAACCCCAACAAAATCAAAGTAATGTAAAAGCAGACCAAACAGCTAGTCAACTCCTGAAAAATGGGAAAATTCAAGGGAAAAAAGAACGAGGACTGACATTCCTCAGTGCCTCTTTTACAATACTCAAATTAGAAGGAGCCATAAAAAGCCTGAAGCAAAACAGAGCCACGGGCATTGGTGATTTAAGGGCGGAACAGATAAAACAGTTTGGACTTAATACTTTGGAGTGGCTCCGGCAAATGATGAACACCTGTATTACTGAACTTAGGATTCCGAGGCTTTGGAGACAGGCCAGAGTGGTAGCCTTGTTGAAGCCCGGAAAGGAACCAACTGATCCAAAGAACTATCGACCAGTGTCACTCCTCTGTCATCTTTACAAATTGTTGGAGCGAGTGATTCTTAATCGAGTGGCAGAGACTCTTGATGTAAAGATCATGAAGGAGCAAGCTGGTTTTAGACCAGGAAGGTCATGTTGTGGACAAATACTTAACCTTACACAACACATAGAGGACGGTTATGAAAGAAAACTAATTACTAATAAGAGGGGGATTTTTTTTGCTCTTCCCCTTCAGCAGTATTTTAAACTGCATCTTTATTTTAAGATGCAGCACCCCCCACTTTGCCTGATTGCAATGTCTGGAGAAGGGGGATCCTGAGCTGGGCCTTTGTTGCTTATTTGCCAGTTTCCCATATTTGTAAGTTATGATCAATTCTCTGCTCACAGTGAAGACAGTGGCTACCCAGCAGGAGGTCAGTTTCAGCTGTCCAACTCTACAGAACCTAGCCAGTTGCACAATGGTGGCAAGATCTGCCTTCCCACTCTCTAGGGCTACTTCCACCCTGGTGTCTTCCCATTTCTTTCTTTATTTCATATCAATGTAATTTGAGAGATGCCCAAGAAAGGTGTGGGAGGAGAGGCAAACAACTAGTCTGGAGCAGTGTTTCTCAGCCTTGGCAACATGTGTGGACTTCAACTCCCAGAATTCCCCAGCCAGCTTTGGGAGTGTCTGCAAAGCCAGAGGAGAAAGCCAATCGCCTTGGCTATAAGGAGCGGGACACTCCTTATAGCACTTTGGCACTCGCTCAGAATTGATGCAGCAAAGGCAGGATACAGACTGGCAATGGAGAAAGCAGATTTTCTCTTGAGGATGGGTGACCCTCAATAATTGGGGAAGACTCTCCTTCCAGGGAGGGAATGGTGGACTTCAGATTTGTGGGATCCAGTGTTTTTTGGTAATAGATCCACCAACTGAAACCTGCTTCAAGAGACATGTACAGAGAATTGAAGAGTTCAAGAGTCCAGGAATTTGCTCTGAGTAACTGTAATGGCAGGCACAGACCATCCTTCCACAGAAGTAACCATCTTCCTCTGGTTACCTAAATCAATGTTCATTTCACTGGCATAATTTAGGGCTAGGGCGGGCAATCATTTTGCTGCAGCTTTGTGAAGCACTTGGGATTTAGAAGTCCTTAGCAAACTATTGCAATTCACAGTAGATCCAAATATATCTTCTGTCCTTCCTTGGCCTGGAGAAGAGGCTTCTACCTGGGGTGGGGGAGGGGGAAGGGTGTAAAAAAAAAAGTCAAGATGGCAACCATAACCACACAATCAAATTGCTGCCCTTTTAAATGTGTGTTATATGTGCAAGGGGTGGGGCTTTAATCACATGGTCATAGCCACTATCTTGACTTTTTTGACGACCCCTGCCCATGCACGTCCTTGCTCTGGAGCACTCTTGATCTGTTGCTACTTTCCAGTGACCTGGCTGGATTCATTCAGCAGACTACATCTCAAACCTATATTAAAACAACACTGGGAATTCTGGTCCAAACACATCTGCAGAGCCAGTGGTTGAGGAAGGCTGAACTCTTAAGTTCTTTTTGACTAAGCTTGGAGCAGGTGGTGGTGAGCAATAGATTCATAGCCCTGGAGTCCAGCTGTAATTCTGGAGCATCCTATTCACTTACTTCATCTCAGCCACTGTAATGGAATGTGAGAATGACCTTGGAAGACGGGGTGGGGGGGCGGGGGGGGGGGGCGGGGAGAGATGCTGCCTAGGGAACAATTTGATAAAAGAGGGAGGAGTCCACAACTGAGTAATGGGCAGAGAAAGAAACTTAGAAAGGACCCACCCTAACTGGTTAGGTGTTAAATAGGGACGGCGGGAGATTTGTACTTTCAGACTTGCAAGATTCTGTTAATGTATCCGAACAATAAAGTAGAAGTAGCTCATCTGGTTGCGTTTCCTGTCTGCTTTACCTGGGAGGGCTGACAGCTACGCGTGCTCACAGGGTGGCTTTGGGGCAGTCACTCACTCTCTCAACCCAACCTGTGTTATTGGAGGGGGAAAAAATGGAAGGTGTACAGTATCACCTTTTGCTCCTGGAAGAAACACAAGCTACTGTATATATAAATCTAATTACTCTAAAAGTGCTCGGTACTCTTAGTCTCATATAGTTTAGCTCGATACTCTTTTGATCTATCATTTGAGGACTAATGTCCTAAAATAGCCTTTCCTAATATAGAGTGCACAGGAATTACGGTAAAAACAGCTCCAGATAAGAGCAAAGAGCAACAATTTCCATCCTCTTCGCAACAACCACAAGAGGGAGCCAGAGAAGCACACATTTTATACCCTTCTAATGCCTTAGAGAGAGAGAGAGAATAAACACCTGAGGAGTAAGGCAGGCAGTGGCAGCTGCTGCTGCTGCTCTGGATATCAGGCTACTCAACAGCACTATCTGTGACCTTCTGCCAGAAATATCTCATATGATTGTCCTCAAGCTTCTCTCTATCAGGGGTGGACAAGATAACAGACTCCGGGAGCAATGCTTTGAATTTGAAATTCATCTGTGGTTTGTGTCTCTTTTGTTTTGTTTTGTTCTGCTTTGTTTTTACTAATATTCAGGGTGAGGCAAGATGTGAATTTGATGAAAAATCCTCGGAGGCCTCTCCCACGTTGCTTTGATTGGTGGGTTGGGGGGGAAAAACCACAGACAGCAAAGCATGGAGGCCGAGGCCAATGCCAGCAAAGGGAGTCTCGTCCTTCTCATCAGGAGATCCTGGCAGTGATGAGGCCCAGTTCCCAAAGAGGTCCGTGTCTCCCTTTCAAGTGGGCTGATTAGGATTTGAAGGGCCTGCAAGTAACGATCAGAGAGAAGGCGTTTTCCAAGAAAACCCAAGGCCAGCGTGTGAATTGAAGCACAGCCGCTGCTCTCAGCAAGTGGGCCTGGCCTCTTGACCCCAAGCTCTGGAGCCAAGTCCCTGCCCAGAGCTGTCCAGTTGGGTGGAGAAATGCAAAGGGGCCCCCAGCTGCAGGGGGAAAAAAATCTGCATCTTACAGACTTTCTAGCTTATTCTTTTAAAGTGCTCTGGTGGGGGGGGGGGAGTGCATTTGCAGAGCCAGCAAGGCAGTGGTGTCCCAGCCCCTGTTGCATATGGCTGCTTGCCTTCAGCCCTAAGCAAACCTGATTTTTATCTCTGTCTCCAGTCAGAATTGGCTGCCTTCCCTTGCTAGATGCCTCCTACGCAGGCGAGGCTTGTAATAGTAAAATGCAATCTGAGGCAGAAAGAAGCTGGGTGGATGGTTTGCAAATCCTGATGCGGAGAGTTTGTGCTTAAAGCCAGGGACACCCCACAAAAGGTCCCATTTTTGCTTAAGAAGAAAGTGGCCAGAAGTGGCCTCCACTGAACTGTCGGAGAAATGGAGAGAGAAGAGCTGCCCCAGTGCTGCTGCAGTCACATCTCATGAGCCATGCCTGGGCTACATCCACTGGAACACGCTGCAGATGGGTCCGCAGCGTTTCCCAGCGTTCTTCCATCAAAGAAACCCTGGAGATCTTCAGAGCCTCCAAACATTTCCCTTTGATATTCACACGTGCATTGCTCTGAGCCACAGTTATGCTACAGAGGGATGATTATGCTCACCAAGAAAAAAACCTGTGTAGTTGTGACAGAGACATGATGAATTTTACCCCAAATCTAGCCATGCCTACCACCATTTTCCTGGTAGGCTTGCCTGCTGCTGACGACATCCATACATTACAATACTGTGTTTGCACATTTAAACAGAGGAGGTTTGTTCCAAGCCAGTTCAGAAGGCGACCATTTTTCCTTCTCCCTCATGCTAATAGCTTTGGAAAACGTGTCAGGACACTCTTGGCACCCATGTCCTGACTATTGTCTTTAATTATTGTCAGTAAGAATAACTAAGGTTGTAAAAATAGGCACAGCATACTATCTGCGGCCCAACTGGAGGGATTCCAAACGCTTAAATTTTTCAGCAGCCCATTCCCTCTTTTTTATGAGAACATCTGTGGCCCACAGGCCAGTCATTGTTGGAATGGGGATTGAGGATTGTGGATCCTCCCCTTCCTCGACTCGGGTAGGGGAGCTGGCATCGATTTTCAGCCTGTTGCATCCAGCCAAATAGCCTCAGTGCGTGAAATGTTTGGAGAAAGAAAGCTTTGCGTGTGCAAAATCAAGCAACAAGGAGCAGAGATAAGAAGGAGAGACAGTGACATGGAGCAAGGAAGAAAAGAGTACAGAGAGTCCTATGGGATTGCGGGAAGAGTGAGCAAATATGGAAGAAAGACCTATCCTTAGCAGAGTGAAGCAGCTGCCTGATAAGGCTGATTTGGGATGTCAGTTTGTAAGAAGGAGAGGGACTTGTAGGTGATTCAGCCCAATGTGCCACTATACCTTGGCCTATCTTGGGTCCTATGCACCTTTATTAATTTTTTAATTTTTATTTATTTAATTTTTATCCCACCTTTATTATTTTTATAAATAACTCAAGGCGGTGAACATACCTCATACTCCTTCCTCCTCCTATTTTCCCCACAACAGCAACCCTGTGAGGTGAGTTGGGCTGAGAGAGAGTGACTGGCCCAAGGTCACCCAGCCGCCTTTCATGCCTAAGGCGGGACTAGAACTCTCAGTCTCCTGGTTTGCCATTGGCTCCTTCCCAGGGCTGAGAGAGAGTGACTGGCCCAAGGTCACCCAGCCAGCTTTCATGCCTAAGGCGGGACTAGAACTCTCAGGCTCCTGGTTTGCCATTGGCTCCTTCCTAGGGCTGAGAGAGAGTGACTGGCCCAAGGTCACCCAGCCGGCTTTCATGCCTAAGGCGGGACTAGAACTCACAGACTCCTGGTTTCTAGCCCAGAGCCTTAACCACTAGACCAAACTGGCTCTTACCTGCTTGGGCCTCATGCAATGACTCCAGATGGCTTTGGATGCAGGAGCATACATAGCAAGGAGCTTCTGCCTAAAAGGCAGTGGTAGAGCACTGAAAGAAGAGCAAGGGTATAGGCTCAAAAGAAAATGCCATGTTAAAAATGTGGCAAAAGTACTAGCCTACAATAAATCTAGCTGTTGAGTAAATCAGGAAATAATCATTATTATAATCAGGAAATAACCATAACCCTTAGTTATTTGAATCATGCAGCCCTGATCTCCATGAACTGGATTTACCTGTGCTTCTTCCCTAGACTGAATTTACTCAAATGCTGCAAAACATTTATTAAATTGTGGTGGCATGGTGTTCCCCAGACAGGTAGGAATTCCAACACTCAGAATTGGCTGTTCAGAACTCACACCTGGAGGACACCCTAGGGTGGGAAAGCCTATTCTACACAGATTTGGAGAGCTGGATATGCATAGCCTTGTGGAGACTGAGAGGTGGGGGAAGGTGGAGTATGATATGACAGCACTCTTTAAATACCTGTCACGCAGGAGAAGGTCAAGACCTATTTTCTTTCATCCCAGGGTGCAGGACATGCAATCATAGATCTAAGTTACAGGAAGACAGATTCTGATTGACTGTTGGATGAGCAGTCCTAACTGAAGGAGTAGTTTGACAGTAGAACCAATGACCTTGAGAGGATGAACACATGCCTTCATTGGATGTGTTCAGGTGGAGGCTAGACAGCTATCTACTAGGAACCCTTCCAACTTTATGGTTTGGTAACCTACTCTCACTGCTTTCACTGATCTGGCTGACTCCTTCATTGCCTTATGTCGGTTTTTCACCCTCCAGGATATCCAAATCTGCCTTTATGGCTCCATATTTTTATACAAAAGCACACAAAATGCAAACATGTTTGCTATCTTTTACTGGCCCTATATACTCACTTCACATTTTCTTCCCCGAGGTAATGACTAGTTAGGAATTCAGCAACTTCATCCTTCCTTTTTTTACCTTTGGCTGTGACTCTCATCCCGATAAATCCCAAACCATCTGCATTCCCCCTACTGGTTTCCTGTTGCAAGGGAAGTTGAAGGAGGAATTTGAGAGCCATTTTTAAATGTATCAGAAGGGACACTGTTCCTTGCATTTAGATCCTAAACTGAGCAAGGACCTCAAACATCCCATCCAATTTATAACACTGTTGTCAATCAAGCTCATCCCAACCAAAGACGAGACGTGCATTCCCATCAACACTGATTGATTATGTGCCATCAAGTTGGTGTTGACACTTAGCAACCACATAGACCTTCTCCAGGATGATTTGTTCCCAACCTTGCCCTTCGGGTCTTCCAACTATGTACCCATTGCTGCCGTAATCGAATCCATCCACCTTGCTGCTGATCATCCTCTTTTTCTCTTTCTTCTATCTTTCCAGCATAATAGTCTTCTCTAGAGAATTAGGTCTTTGCCTCATTTATTTATTTACCAAATTTTGTCACCGCCCCCCTCCCCCCTCAAGAGGGACTCTGGGCGGTTTACAGTAAAAATGATCAATTTAAAACAATAAACATAAAATATAAATGCAATATATAAAATGTAAATACAATTATCAAATAATTATAAAAATAAGAATAAAATCCAAGTGGCAGAAAGGTCTAATTCAGTCCATGTGTGAGAGGAGCACTCTAAGGCACTAGCCATCCCCAGGAGTAACCATTCCCTTCCCGGCCCCAAGCAAGGCGGCAGAGCCAAGTCTTCAGGTTCCTCCGGAAGGTCAGGAGCAACGGGGCTAACCTCACCTCCGGGGGCAGGATGTTCCAAAGGGCGGGGGCCACTGCAGAGAAGGCCCGCTTCCTGGACCCCGCCAAACGGAATCCTCTTACAGACGGGGTCTGTAACATGCCCTCTCTGCATGATTGGGTGGGACGGATTGATGTAATGTGTCCAAAATACAATAATTTGAGCCTGGTCATTTGGGGCTCATGTGAGAACTCTGAATTGATTTGTTCTATGTTCCATTTGTTTGTTTTCTGGGCTATCCATCAACATGCCACAGTAATAATCCAGAAATGACACTGAACAGTAATTGGAAACTTCCTTCATCAACAAAGATTTCCCTTTGTTCACACTTCAGGGATACAGACCATCACCCCCACTCCTGCCTTGCAAAAAACTTCAGAAAGGTCCCTTCAGTAAGTTGGTATCCTTATTTTTTAAATATATCCAGTCCAATTTTTGTTTAAAGAAGTGTTTATTATGTTGGCATTTATTGCAACATTCCTCCATTGTTTTTGGAATCTAGCTAAAAGGGAGCCTACCTTCGGAAGATGGGCTTGTCTCACAGAAGAGCCTCTCGGCTACACAGGGAAGGGAGTCTCCAGTGATCTGTGGACAGGCTTTGGCTCAGGAAACAGCACCCCCACCCCTTACCCTTACTGGCAGCTCATCTGCTTGTCTGGGTCGGCAGGCAGGACGTGGATGGGCCTCCTGCTTCTCAGTCGGTTCCCAGTTGCAGAGGCCCCGCGGTGGCTGCCTCCAGCTTGTGCAGCCCACAATCCGAAGATCCGCTGGGGCTTCTGGAAAGGGGGATTTTGTGAGTCTGACCTGACGTTTGCTTTATTTTAACCTGAAGTTGCAGGATGAGGCCTTTAACTGATTCTGGATTAGTCCTGCCTCTGGTGGTGGGGCAGGGAGCCTTGGCCTGGAGTTGAAAAAAGCCTGCTGGGCAAGCAGCCCAGGTCCTGCAGGACCAGGTAGACTTGCTTCAAGCATCTTCAGCTGCTGTCTGATTAGGTTTGGGACCGAGTGAGGGGTGCTGCTCATCTTCCTCTCTCAGTTCAGATTAGATCTTCCTATCATCAGGTAAGAAAGGAAGATTTAAAATGCCAAAGTCCCAAATCCCAGGAGCTGTCAAGTCTACGACAGTCATGAATCCGTCTGGACAAGATGGACGAAGATTCGTGAAGCTGCACAGCGTCCCAGACGGACCACTTTGCTCTACATTGCACAAATAGTGGTGGTCGCATGCCAGAGTCCCCTCAGATTATCTAAATCCCATCAGGTGCTTCAACAATGGCCTCAGTATGATGCCTAAGCTATAGCTTGAGTGACGAATCAAAAACCCAGTTCAAATCGTGCCTCTACTGAGTGTTCCTCAGGTAGCCGTAGAGAAACCACTCTCACTTCTGCCTCAGAACAAAGCCCACTTGTGGGGACAAATAACATTTCCCAACCTTGCCATGTTCCAGCAGGGATTACTGGAAGATTATGTATGTGAAATGTTTTGAATAGTCTAATATGGGCTTTGTTTTAAGCATTCCACGTTTTGAAAACTAGCAGGCCTGTTCTGGTCTTAGTTCCATATGGCACTTAAAGGCAGGGGAAACTGCTGTTGGCTATAGGAAGGGTACTGAAGTAACTGTGAAAATACAAATATCTTATGCAGGAAGGCTGTTATTAAGGGAGAAAAGATAAATGTAAGAACATGTGCCAGTTCTAAAAGTGTATAGGGTACCCATTAACTCATGCTATGTCTTACAAGTTATTTTGGTACTTGAAAGGGGAAATCCAAATGGTGTTCCCAGCAGTCATTCTTTAAAAAAAACAACAACACAGTGCGTGGTGATTTGCTGCCTTTTATTAGTTTCCAAGTTCTGCTGAGGGGGCTGCAGTCTCATCCTCCGTTGCTGTGACCAATGCCCTGCTTGCAAAGGAGGTGTGCAAAGGCAGGGAAGTGGTGGAGCAAGATGCACGGAATAATCACACCATTATTCTTGCTACGGAAAATTCCAGAGGAGTTAGAGGTAGCCAGTTGTGGGGGAAATGACCGCCTTATTGTTCATGCTACACACACTGGCTTGTCCCTGGGCAGGGAATCCAACTGCAGCTGCCTCCTGAACCCTTCCCCCTTAATTGGCGAGGAGCTGGGTTTCCTTGCTTCTGATCAAGTTGTGTTGGGAGCACCTACCAAGCTCAGAAAGCACCAAGGACTCCACCGTTCAACCCTGAGCTACAGAACCGCCCAGAGTCCCCTCCGGAATGGGGGGAGATGGGCGGTGATATAAGTTAGAAATATAAATAAATAAATAAATAAATAAACAAACTTCTCTTCTAGTGGAAGCACTTGCCAGAATTTGCATGATGGCTGGGAGAGAAAGATAAGAACGCAAGTGGTGGCAACTATATGAAAACACAGGTGCCCTCTGAGGTCAATTTTTTTCATATATCACAATCCCCCCAAGAAGGCTGACAACTGAGATGGATAAAGGTCTTCCTTGGATCAACAGGGCTGCCACCTTTGCCTTTCAGCCAGAGGGAGCCCTGTGCCTTTCATGACTTCAGGTGGGGAATCATCATGGCACTTTGCCCAGCTCCTGTGGACAGCAGATCTCATAATCCCTATTGGCCATGCTGGCCGGGGTCGATGGGAATCGTGGTCCACACCCATCTGGCAGGCAACAGGTGAGGAAGACAATGGAGGCTTACCAGAGCCCTGGATCTGTGCAAAACCTTATTCTACTGGAATCATTCCAGGGTCCTCTTGATACCACCTCCCACAGAAGGCTTGGAAAGGAGCTGCGTGTGTCCAGTACAGATCTGTACTGCCTGAGGCCATCCTCTTCCCCTGGGATGGAGAGGTTCTCCCCACAACTGCTCTCCCCACCCTTAGAACAACAGTGCAGTGCCAGTGCAGCATCACAGGGAAGTCTAGTGACCGTGCTGCTCCAAGACCTTGACCGGAATGCAGACAAGGCATAGCCAATTTATTTGCAATCATGTTCCTGTGGAGGAAGAACTATGCCCACTAAAGAAGGGCAGGCTGGCGAGCCTGCACTACACGACCCCAGGGACTAGGTGTGCTGATGGAAGTCCTCCAGACCCACCACACTCAGCCAATTCCTGCATTCTTTACTAAGGCTGGGCACGCATGGCTGGAAAGGGAAGGTCCTGGCAAATTCTGCTGGCTCCACCAGACTACTGGACAGCCTGCTCACGCGGCGGTAGCAGCAGCAGCAGCAGCAAACACTCCCAGGGTTAATGGCTCCGTGCTACCTTCTGGGGCGCAGCTCTTGTTGTTCCAACCAGATCATCCCCTCCCCCCGCCGTGAGGTCGCAACCCCATGTTGATGACATCATAGCGCGCTCCTATGGAGACGACTGGGATGTCACAAACATGGCTCGATGACCTCACTGCAGGAGCTGGACCCACCGGCATTCAATCACCGACGGCCGGGGTAATAAAGGCAACGCGAAGCGCTGGGAAAGTATGCGGCTGCTGAGCGGGCGGCTGTTTGAGTTGGAGACAGACGAGCTTTCCCCGCAGCGGGATCGTCCATTTCCGTCCCTCCCTTGGTCGACGGAGCGGCGGGGGTCGAGGCAGAGCTGCAATGCCCGAGTGCGAGGGAGTGCGGGAGGCCGCCGGGGAGGGGTCGCGGCTGCTGCACACCGCCCAGGCCTGCGGGAGCGCGCGCTGGCGACAGGTGGCTCTGGCCCTTCGAAGTCACCGCTGTCCCAGTGAAATGCTCGCTCCTCGTCTGCCATCTGCCAGGGGTCGCTGTGCTGCCGCAAGCAGAGCCCGGAGAGCGGCGGAGGCAAGCCTCGCCGCTCGGGCCTGAGCTTCAGACGCAGCAATGGAACCGCACCGGCCCTTTTGGTGGGTGCCGGGACCTTTCCTGCCGCAGCGCAAGGGCTCACGGGACGGGAGTGGAGCGACTCCCTAAGTTTAGCGAGAAGAGACAAAAGAGAAACGGCTGGTGAAATTATTTAGAATACTATTACCCACCCTGTTACTCTAACCGAGGGTTGCATGGAAACCAGAGCATCGCATGCACCCTCCTGCTTTAGTTCTGAGGTCACAATGAATAACCTTCCCATGCCACAGAAGGGGAGGAGAGGCCTTGGAAGGGAAAGCCCAAGATTGTGCAGAGGGAAATGAGGGGGGATTCTTCGAAAAAGGTAGGGTAGGTAGGTGGGCTGAATTAAGTACACCAACGTCAGCTTAATATAATGTTTATAACTGCTGACAAGCATAGTATAGTGAATAATAGTTTATGGCAGAGCTTTCCAAACTGTGTGTCAGGACATGTTAGTGTGTCGGCTGCAGTGTCTGGGTGTGTCCTGGCTGCTGCTGCCTCCTGGCTTCCACGCAGGTCCTAGTGCCTGCCTTGTGCCTTGCTGCCTCCAAAGCTGCTGTGATTCCGCGCAGGTCCTAGTGCCTGCCTTGTGCCCTGCTGTAAGAGTGTGTTGCGAAATGATGCAAGTCTAAAAAGTGTGTCACCAACATGAAAAGTTTGGAAAGCTCTGGTTTATGGCCTATTTGAAGGAACAAATCACTGAGATCTTGCTTGGAGCAATCTTTCAAAATGTCTGAGCTCTGAATTTCCCAGTGAAACGGACAGTTAATTCAGGACAGAAATTGACTGGGATCACACATCCTTCCAAGCTATGGTTTGCTGAAATAACCACAATTGGCCTGGTCTCCATATTGTGCCAAGTGATAAGCCACAAGTACTAGGTGTGTATAGTATACCAAGCCAAAAATCAAGCAAACTACATTATGATTAGCTTAGCCTGTTTATCACAAAATATGTGGATGGCTTTGGGCTTAGATGGCTTTAAAAAGGAATTAAATCAGGGTTGGGCAGAAGACAGATTGAATCCCACTGGTAGATTTTTGGACGATGTGCAGTGGAACAGCCAAAACGTTTATCCTGTAATTGTAAGTCAAAACAAAACCATGCTTCTCTCTTCTCTCTCCCCCCCCCCAATAGCTTGCCCTCTTATTGTACAAATCTCATTTTCAGTGATCCTTGCTATTAAATTTTGACTATAATACTTGCAGAAACTAACTGGCTTGTTCCCAAGTCATTGTTTTGCACACAATTCCTACTGGTGGATCTTGGATTTTGCTTTGAAAGAAGAAAACAGAGCCTGTGAGTCTGGAGTCCGCCATCGTTAAGTAGACAATTTTATAAAGATTTATCTGTCAGTGGATAATGGAACTTCCATGTACAGAGGCAGTGTATCATCACTTGTTGAGAGACAAAGAAGAGAGAGGGACTTTTACTACCTGGTATGTATGACTGTAAACCTCTCAGGCACCTGGGTGGGCCCTACTGGGAAAAAAAGGATGCTGGACTAGGTGGGCTCCCTTTAATCCAGCATGGCTGATCTGTTGCCCCTTTTACAGACAGCTGGTCAAAATTTCTTCCAGTATCCATGGAATGTTGGTGTCAGCAGTTTCCTTCGGTGGATGAGCCAAGATTTCCCCCTTCCCTTAACAGCAAAGGGCAAGTCGTTGCAGGGCAAAGGTGGATTTCTGCCAGGAAGTGGTGTGCATGGCCTGCAAGCCATGCATCTTAACCCAAGAGTGCACAAGCACCACCTGAGTTTTCCCCCTCGCTGGAGCACTGCTCGCCCTCTCTGTGTTTGTAGGATTGTACTCTGCAACGAATCAGGTCACAAGAGCTGTCAGGAAGCCACACCCTGATCCCCGGGGTGAGCTGGCCAGTCTCTAGCGGTGGCGGTTCTATCTCGGCTTGTTCCCAAAACGGTGTTGCCTCTTTGCCTGGCTAGATCTCTGCACGCCGCTCTGCTCCGATGGCCTTGGGCAAGCCGCTCCCCGCCCACGCCAGTTCTCCGCTTCAGTCCAATCCGTCAACGGGACAAGAACGGTCTACCCGTGTGGTGTAGTGACCGCGGATGAATTCTGCACAACCCCAAGGGGCCAATAAAAGTATGGGTATTTAACACGTGTGTGTGTGTGCGCGCACAGAGGGAGGAGAAAGGGTTGGTCTTTTCAAATTTGGGCGGAGGGGGTTCTCAGGCCCTTGGCAGGCGAGGCGGGGGTTCAGCCGGCCTCTGCTCCCAGGGCTGGCGAGTGCGGCGGCGTGCATGGCGGGCTGCAAACGGAGGGTTTCGTCCCGCGGCGGCTGCTCAGCTGGCCGGCCACGTCCCCCTCCAGCAGCCCACCACAGCCAGCAGCGATGATGAATGGGGATTTGCCATCGGACGCACCTGCTGCCGCGGCAAGCAGAGTTTCGTTTTCTTCCCGCTTTGAACTCCCCGGGGCAAGGGAAATCAAAGGGATTTTTGGGCGGTTAGAAAATCAGATAAAGGGGTTTCACCTGCCCCGCTGGCCCCTCCGCTCAAAGGAGAGGGGGCGTGGTAAACTGTGCGGGAGTGGGAACCGGCGGTCGCTCCTCGGGCCAGGCGCTGGTGAAGTTCTCTGCCCGGGAGGAGAGCGAGGCTGGGGAGACTCCCTGCGGGCCGTTTGAAGGGCTGCGTCAACAGCCGCGAACCCTCTGGCTCCCGGCTTACCGACCCCCAAGAGCAAGGTTAGGGACAGGTCGTCGCGGAGAAAATCTATGTGGTCGCTAGGAATCGAAAACGACTTGGTGGCACATAATCAAGAGCAAGGAGCCGCTCTCCTCCGCGGGGGGGGGGAGGGGGCGGGAATTCCCTAGGCCTAGGGCTTCACCTTGGGGGGCGCGTGGACCCCCCTCTATCTGTGAAACTGTTGGTCCGGTGCTAACATAATTCGAATTAGGGCAGCCCAGAAAGGCAGAAGAAGAGAGGAGTGGAGCGGGTGGACTTGGGCGACGGAGCCGAAAAGGCGAGCGGAATGGTTCCCATATGAAAGTATTTTTAAATGTCCTTGTTTATAGAAACTGTTGGGGTACGTAAAAACAGAAGAGAAAATCCCACACAATAGCCGGCCTTTCTCCCGGGTGCGAAATCTTTTATCACCAAGCACGATTTCTTTCATGTGACTCTTGTGGGTATATATAGTTTTCAGTTTACCTTGTTTTTATGCCAACCAAGGCGGGACAGCTTCAAAGCAGACAAAGGCAGATGGGTTGATTGACAAACATATGCACGCTCCAAACTGGGATTAAGCTGGACTTGGATTCGTGAGACTTCAGTTCACCTGCCAGCTCATCCACCAAAGCTGATTTAGGCAGATGGATGACTTTAAGTCGGGCCTTTCCCCTCCCGGTTCTGTGAAATGGGCGGCTGGTGGCCTCTTCTAGTCTCTGCAGAGGATGAGGAAAGACTTTCCATGCCCAGATTTCTTCTGTAGCTGGGATGAGCAACATTGTCATGGCCGAGGAGAGCCGCACTTGACGTTTTTTGAGCGGGCGAGGGCTGCAATGGGTGGTCAATGATGCACAGAGAGCGTGGCTGGGTCAAATTGGGCAGGGATTTTCTTGTTTTCTTGGAATTGGGATTCTCCTGTTTTTAAAAGCATGTTAGAACTAGGGGAATGTAACAACAATTTTTGTGTATCCACCCCCTCTCCCGATGGTGGGAAACCATGCCATCAGTTATGGGCCAGCTGTGAATACAGGAGCTGCCAGGGCTACAAAAGTGATATTCAGGGACCAAAGCATTCAGCCTGAGCCTCCATCCAATAAGGCTCATCCAAGAAGTGTCTAAGTCAGTGTTTCTCAACCTTGGCAACTTTCAGATGTGTGGACTTCAGCTCCCGGAATTCCCCAGTGAGCCTTGCTGGTCCACACATCTGAAGGTCTACACATCTGAAAGTTGCCAAGGTTGAGAAACACTTGTGTAAGTCCTACAATGAAGCCTGTCCAGGTATCCATGGAAAAAGCCCCACACGCTGTTCAGCAAGACTTCCTCCCAGAAAAGCGTGCACAGGATTGCAGCCCTAAGTGGACAAATGGCCAGTTTTAAATAAGTGTCCAACAAACTACAAAATGCAGCATTTAGGTGAACTTTCCTGAATCTGAATCAATGCCCCAGATTAGGACTGATCATACAGAAATGTAATCGTTCCTTTTAAAAAGTGGCTAGATATAACATGGGGGGGGGTATGAAAAGCCTTGGTGATGCTGTTATAGCATAGACTCTAGTATTTATATAGGTTATTCATACACATCTTTAGAGATTTAAATAACGTAGACAAATGCTATTTTACCTGTAATACAAGACACAAGCTTGCCTGGGGCTACCAAGATGTGCAGGTGAGCAACCACTTGGCTCACAGCTAGCCTTCTGTATTGGCTCACTGTTCGCTTTATGATGCAAGGCTCCCAGAGGTTCTGCGAGGGTCTGCACTAGGATTCATGCAACAGAGCCCCCCTTTTGGGGGAGATGGGCGGTGATAGAAATGTGAATAATAAATAAATAAATTAATTAAAAAAAACATACTCAGCCTAGGTACTGAATTAACCCATTTTTCCTGGGATCACACAATGCCTTAAGCAATATATTAACCCAGTGAACTTGGTTTCGATAATATGCCACCAAAATAACAATAAATAACATAAAACATGGTTAATACTTGCCAGACTTTCTGTGTCATGCCAATATCATGGAACGACTAAGCATTTAACTGACCTGATTGAATGTGTTGTGTGAACACTGCCTGTACAGTATGTGTGACTAATGTCTATGCAGAAACGGAGAGAGAGGGAAGGAGAGACTGTGAATGGAATGTGTGTGTGCTGTGTAGGCGCACGTGCTCGAATGACAAAGTGTGTGTGTGTGTGTGTGTGAATGGAGTGTGCATGAGAGTGGTTCTGGGCGTGCATGCGGCCCCACCCACTGCTGGCACGAACCAGTCTTCCAAGTCAGTTTGGCACCCGGACAGAAATAGGTTCAGTATTCCACAGACACACTTGTATTGTCTTGGCACTCCCTTGACCATTAAGTTAGCTGTATATTAGATGTAGCAGTGGGTGTTAGAATTCATCATGCTGAACTTCAGCTCCTAGCAGTCCCAATCAGCAAGGCCAGTTGGAGGGACGGTGGGAGTTGTAGTTCTGCAACATTTGGGAGGCCCCAAATTGCCGGAGTCCAGCTAGGTTCACCACCAAGGATGCTGCCCCAAGGAAATGGGGTATAGCTAAACAGACTGAAAAACATGGAAGAGGGGCCGAACCGGAGGGCAGCTAAAATTCGACCTGGCCAGGGCGTAGTTCTTTCAGAGCAGAATCTAAGTGCTGGCTACGGCGATAGGCTTGTGGGCTACAAAATGTGTGCGTAGAAATTGGATCAGTTCTGGTTCTGCACATTCCCAAGCATGCGTCTGCTATTAATCACTGAATTTTAAACAGTTTGAACTGGGTGAGGATATTAAAACTGTCCCAAGAGTCTGGGTTGGAAACTCGCTTCTTTGCTCTGATAAAAACGCCTATGATTTTTTGGGATTACCAAGATTATTTGGAAGGGCGCGCGGCGCAGGCTTCGCAGCCCGCTCTTAGACAGATATCTAAGAGCGCCTCGGCTGAATCCAGAGCTTCAACAGGACGGAGTGAAACGAGACTAAAGATAAGAAGTGTGGCCATGAAGACTCAAAATGGAGCCCAGGCTTCCAGGAGAAAAGAAGGAGGCCTTTGGCATTGTGACCAGACGGGGATGAAACGCAGTTAAAAGGCAGGGAGTCAAACTACCCCAGTTTCTGCGTGAAGATGACGTTGGTGACCTTGGGGGTCCGGACTAGGAAGAGTCCCACGCTACGGCGCTGGAAGGAAGCGGCTCCAGAAGCTGTCCCGCTGATGGGAACCGCTCGCTTGCGGGAAAAGTCCACCAAATCCCGATTGGGAAGCGGAGGTATGGCTGGCGAGGTATGGCGAGCCGCCGTTTATGCCAGGCGAAGTTACGTTTTTGGTGAGCTGGGCTGGGGCGGGTGGGAATCCGACTCCTGCCTTTTCTCCAGACGGGCCTCTCCTTCGAGAGAATCCGCGCTGGTCCCCCTGTCCGGGCCGGCGGGAGATGGCAATCGCGGTGCGCTCGGATCGGAATGCGCCGCTTGGCCCTCGCTCAGCCCCCTCCCCCCCCCACTCCCTCTCTGCCTTTCGCCGTCCCCTCCCCGTGCTCCGCTTTGCCTGTCAAGGGGAAGCAGCCTCGGCGGCCGTCCCTCCCTCCCTCCCTGGTTCTCCTCCTCCGCCCGGGACGGGGCTTGCGAGCAACCGCTCGCCCAGCCAGTGAAGCCGGCTTTGCCCTGCGCGCTCTCTCTGCGCCTCCCGGGGCGCCCGGTGCGCCGCGCTGGAGAAGGGGCCGGCGCCCCAACGGCCGGCGATCTTCCGGGCGCTTCTCGCTGCCTCTCCACCGCCAGGATGTTGTCCCAGCTGGGGCTTTTCTTCATCTTGCTCTGCCCAGCCAACATCATCGGACTCTGGTGGTGAGTAGCTGGGAAGCCGGGGAGAGTTGCCGAGAACGACAGAACGGGGCACCCGCGGAGGTCCGAACCTCTCTGGAACTTCCAGGCGCGGATCTCGGGGAAGCAGTCAGACTGAGGGATGTTTTCAAGACCCGGGAGCCTCTTAGGGGAGGGTGTGTGTGCGTGTGTGTGTGCGTGCTTGCGTGCAGGGGTCAAGTAGAGCTTCTAGAAAGCTAGAAGGTCTTGGGACGAGGCGAGAAGGTGTTTCGGAAGTCGGGGGGAACCAGAAGCTGTTTCCAACTTAGGAATCTCTTCTCCAGCCTCAAGCACGTCTCGCCGGCCTGGAGTGAAAAGGCTGTGCCTCCAAAAAGCCGACGGGGCAGCTTCAGAGGGGGACACTTGCAAGTTCCAAAGGGCTTATGCCTTAGCATCAGTCTCCTTAGCACGACAGGCTCTCCAGTACTAGGACAGCTTCGCGATTGCGAGGACAGAGAACCTCTAGAATCTAAGAGCGCGCGCGCGCGCGCCATGCATGCAGGCACGTCCCACGCTAAAGCCTCTCCACGTGCCCTAAAACTCCAATGAGTGGCTCCTCAAAGGCCTTCTGACAGCGAGTCTCCCACCGAGAACTGATTTCTTCCATCACCCCCATCTTGGACGCGTCTCCCCTCTGTCGCTCAGCTTCTTAGAGACCCCCGGGAAAAGCCTTCCAGCTTCAGAGAGCTCCAGCTCCCGCAGCCTGGCTCCCCTCTCTCCGCCCCGTCCAAGCCCTCGGGGATCGTAAGGTAAACGCGAGACGCTCCTGTTCGGATGGGGAGCCGACGCTGGGCGAGCGCTGAGCTGTCCTCGGGCTACATTCCTACAGAAGGCAAGGGAAGGAGGGGGACTCGAGCGACCCCTTGTCGAAAGGCTCCAAAGCTCTGGAGAGGTAGGCGGCCTCTACCTCGCCCCCCCCCCCCGCCCGGAAGTTAACTTTTTAATTTTAAAAAGTCAGGGCCTAAGGAAAACGCGAGGGGATTCCAATAGCGCCCCCCCCTTCTGTGCCCCTTTATGGTGAGGCCTTCAGCAAAGAGTCTGGGGGAGGCAAGCCCAAGAGAGCAGAGAAGGGGGGGAGGTTCATTACACGAATGAGCTGTAGCTGGGACCCAGCCTGGGGAAGCCCAGGTATCTGTCGAAACATGACCTATTTAAATCTATTAAGAATTTCACCCAACCTGTCCCGATCCCCTTTTAAGTGCTTTCCAGCCTAGCTTCCTTCCATGCGATCCACGACATAATTCATTAGTTAAGGTGATTCATCTTAACGTTGTCACATTTGCCTGACCCCCAGAATCAAGTGTGGGCTAACCCTTTCCTGGCCTTCTTCCCCAGCTAGTCCTGAGGAGCAGAGGGGGTCATCTCACCCACCTTCTACCTGTTGATTGTTCCAGCCAGCTTTAGGAAGAAAAAAGCCCATATCCTCAAAACTAGGTTAAGATTTGGCAGGAGAAGTGGATCTTTAACCCCCTTGAAAATGCTCAAAGCAGGAAGTTGAAGTGCACATTTTATCAATTGATCATCCCATACAAAATCACTGTCGGGCTGATCTGAGTCTTCAGGACAGATCTTAGTTTGTAAGGACAGAGACAGCTTGTTTCCTGAAGAAGAAAAACTTCCAGCATTCTATCTGTCAATATATTTTATTTATCAATTCAATTCAATTCAATTCAATTCAATTCAATTCAATTCAATTCAATTCAATTCAATTCAATTCAATTCAATTCAACTTGGATGCTGTCCAACTCAAACCAACTCAGTTTGGATCAATATATTTGAATTGATCCAAAAGACATTGAGTTGATTAATCCATGCGCTTGCCACAGACAGGGCTGATTCAGACATGCGTGGGCATGATTAACCCACACTCAGTGACTGATAGCTGAAGTATGAACTGACTCCATTTATTGATGCCAAATCATGTGAAACTCTGCTTGCTAGTGGTTCATCTCTGATGGTGGTCTTGACATCAAGGGCTGACTATACATGTACTGGTGTCTAGTCAGAATAATTTTTATTTCCTGTGCATAAGGGAGGTCAATATATCAACCTGGTTCAAACATTATGCTATGCCGAAATGTTTTTTTCTACACTGATTTAGTTTGTTGTGAGCCATTACTGGGTATAAACCATGATTTTTGATCTAGTGGTTAAGGTACTGGGCTAGAAACCAGGAGACTGAGAGTTCTAGTCCCGCCTTAGGCATGGAAGCCGGCTGGGTGACCTTGGGCCAGTCCCAATCTCTTAGCCCTAGGAAGGAGCCAATGGCAAACCAGGAGACTGAGAGTTCTAGTCCCGCCTTAGGCATGGAAGCCGGCTGGGTGACCTTGGGCCAGTCACACACACTCAGCCCTGGGAAGGAGCCAATGGCAAACCAGGAGACTGAGAGTTCTAGTCCCGCCTTAGGCATGAAAGCCGGCTGGGTGACCTTGGGCCAGTCACTCTCTCTCAGCCCTGGGAAGGAGCCAATGGCAAACCAGGAGACTGAGAGTTCTAGTCCCGCCTTAGGCATGAAAGCCGGCTGGGTGACCTTGGGCCAGTCACTCTCTCTCAGCCCTGGGAAGGAGCCAATGGCAAACCAGGAGACTGAGAGTTCTAGTCCCGCCTTAGGCATGAAAGCTGGCTGGGTGACCTTGGGCCAGTCACTCTCTCTCAGCCCTGGGAAGGAGCCAATGGCAAACCAGGAGACTGAGAATTCTAGTCCCGCCTTAGGCATGAAAGCCGGCTGGGTGACCTTGGGCCAGTCACTCTCTCTCAGCCCTGGGAAGGAGCCAATGGCAAACCAGGAGACTGAGAGTTCTAGTCCCGCCTTAGGCATGAAAGCCGGCTGGGTGACCTTGGGCCAGTCACTCTCTCTCAGCCCTGGGAAGGAGCCAATGGCAAACCAGGAGACTGAGAGTTCTAGTCCCGCCTTAGGCATGAAAGCCGGCTGGGTGACCTTGGGCCAGTCTCTCTCTCTCAGCCCTAGGAAGGAGCCAATGGCAAACCAGGAGACTGTGAGTTCTAGTCCAGCCTTAGGCATGAAAGCCGGCTGGGTGGTCACTCTCTCTTAGCCCAACTCACCTCACAGGGTTGTTGTGGGGAAAATAGGAGGAGGAAGGCGTATTAGGTATGTTCGCCACCTTGAGTTATTTATAAAAATAATAAAGGCAGGATAAAAATTAAATAAACAAATAAATAAAATATATTCTTAAGGTTTGATACAGTTGTCCTTTACAGTACCCTCAGATTTTAACATTTGGGTTGGAACAAAATTGATATATCCTGTTACAGTGTTTCAGGTGTTGGAATTCCATAAAAGTCTTAATCCTCCAAATACTGGAATCAGTGCTGGGAATGGGGTTCTTAAGCTGCTATATGAAGGATGAAAAATTATGGCTGAGAAGTAAGTTTGCTCTATTTGCTGATGTCAAACTGCTGAGGGTGGAAACAGCAAAGAAGGGACTGTGAATGCTCCAAAATGATATGTCCAAATTGGGTGAAAGGGCTTGGAAATGGCAAATGTACCCAGGATAACTAATTATAATAATGTGATGCGTGCTGGCATAAAGTATCCAAATGTTACCTATACTTCATTGAGATCTGACCTGGCATTTGCTCACCAAGAAAGTGTTCCTGGAATCACGATGAAGATGTCACTCCTGCAAAAGTAGATGTCTGTGTCGGTGGGTGGGTGTGGAGCGGACAGATACATACACATACATACACACATATATACACACATACAGTATACACACACACACACACACACACGTACATAACTAGGTAAATTCCATGCTTGGAATCATGAAGAAAGAGATTTAAGATAGAACTGCCAATATAATAGCATCCTTATATCAGTCAGTGGTGATAGCACTTGGATAGTGGTGACAGTTCTGATCCCTGCATCTTAAGAATGAGATTATAGAGATAGGAAAAGTGTTTAACTTGGAACAAAGGAAGTCAAGGGGAGACATGCTAGAAGTATATATAACCATGTGCAGCACAAAATGTGGATAGAGAGAAACGTTTCTCCATCTCTCGCAGTGTTAGAACTTGAGGTCATCCACTGAATCTTAGGGCAGGGAGATTCAGAACTGATAGCAGGAAATATTTTTCATACAGCACATACTTTGTGGATTTCACTGCCAGTTGTAATGGCCGCCAGCTAAGATGATTTTAAAAGAGAACTTGACAGGTTCATGGAGAATCAAGCTATCAAGGACTACTAAAATTGTGGGTTTTTACTGCCTCCTATTCAGAAAGCCAGTTTGGTGTAGTGGTTAAGGCATCAGGCTAGAACCCGGGAGACTGTGAGTTCTAGTCCCACCTTGGGCACGAAGCCAGCTGGGTGACCTTGGGCCAGTCACTTTCTCTCAGCCCTAGGAAGCAGGCAATGGCAAACCACTTCTGAAAAACCTTGCCAAGAAAACTGCAGGGACTTGTCCAGGCAGTCTCTGAGAATTGGACACGATTGAATGGATTAAAAAAAATTCACAAACAGCATGCCTTAAATACACTGTAAGGGAAGAAACACTGTAAGGGAATTATCCCTCTCTAGTCTAGGCTCTGTAGGTGGAGAACCATGTTAGTCTATAATGGCAAAAAACCAGGTATCTGCTGGCACCTTCTGACTTGCCTATACCTGCATCTGCCTAACCAATTTACCTTCCCTTCCCCCAACTTAAATCCTACATTAGTCTAGCCACTCTATGTATCTCATGAAGTGAGCTACAGCTCACTAAAGCTTATGCCTTTTAACAAAATTTGTTAGTTGGAAAAGTTGCTACCAGATTCCTGATTTTTTTTTTGCCACTCTAGACTTGTGAGCTTCCCAGTTCATCTGGTTGCCACTATGCAACACAAAATGTTGACCTAGATAGGCCTATGGCCTGATCCAACAGGACTCCTTAGGCTACATTAACAGAATCTTGCAAGACTGAAAGTACAAACCTCCTGCCCTCCCTATTTATCACTTGAGTGGTCAGGACCGGCCCTTCCTAAGTTTCTTTCTCTGGTCGTTTCTCTGTTGCGGGCTCCTTTCTCTTTTATCTGATCGTTCCCTAGGCGGCATCTCCCCACTCCCACCCCCCATCTTCCAAGGTCACCCCCACAGTTGGTTAGGATGAGTGCCTTAAAGAAGTCCTGCTACCCCATTCAAAAGTAGTAGTGCTTGCGTTCATTGAAGTGGTACCCTACTTGGTAATCCCTGAAGCAGCTATTTACTGCTACCATCTGCCTATGTCAGGCAAATGACTTTCTGAGTATCCTGGTGCATCTCAGAGGATCTTGTCCTTCAGCTTCAGGAGACTGATAGCACAGGGCAGCCATCTCATGAGAAATGACGATTTGTGATACTTGTGAGAGGCTTGTACCGTTTCCCCCTGGATGGGCAGGCTCATTGCACTCCAGAATTAGGTCCCCTGCTATGGGAGATTTGTGGGTGAATTTTACATTTAAGGCACACTGAGTGGATCACACTGGGATTTCTTTCTTGGCCTGTGAATATCACTTGGGCAAAGACTTTGAGAGGTCTCAGCTCTGCTTTCTTCCCATTCTACTCCTCTCATATAACGTCCTTATCTAAAAAGCAGAACCAGGAATAATGTATAAATTATGAGGAAGTAGATACTGGAGGACAGGAAGGCCTGGCGTGCTATGGTCCATGAGGTCACAAAGAGTCGTACACGACTAAACGACTGAACAACAACAACAACAACAAGATAGTGGATGGACATGAGGAAAAAAATCCAAATGATAAAAGTTGTTCAACAATGGAACAGACCCTGTCAGGAAGTGGTGAGCTCTCCTTCACTAGAGGCTTTTATATAGTGGCTGGATGGCCACCTGTTTGGGATGCTGTGGTAATGGATTCCTTCCCTGGGTACCAACCGGCCTTTCCTATGTCATTGCAGAGCATAGGGCAGAGCTTTCCAAACTTTTCATGTTGGTGACACACTTTTTAGACATGCATCATTTCGCGACACACTCTTACAGCAGGGCACAAGGCAGGCACTAGGACTTGTGCGGAATCCTGGCAGGGCAGGTTTGGAGGCAGCAGGGCACAAGGCAGGCACTAGGACCTGCGTGGAATCACAGCAGGTTTGGAGGCAGCAGCAGCCGCGACACACCCAGACACTGCAGCCGACACACTAACGTGTCCTGACACACAGTTTGGAAAGCTCTGGCATAGGGGTTTGTGTGTGTGTGTTTTAACTTCAGTTTGGAGAAGTTACATTTGCCACTAGCAAATATTACTGCATGCATAAAATGCCAAAAGCATTTGGAAAGAAGATAGTAATCTTACTTATGAACATATGTTCCAGAACAGCCTTTGTAATTGGTCCTTTCAGTTTACCACTCAAACCATTTGCTTCAGTACCATGCATGTCATCATGTGCCAACAGTATCTTTAAGGCCCTGCCTTGTTGGTACAAGTCTTCCTCAGGTGCAGGGAGAGCTTTTGGAATATCAGACAATATCCCAAGTATACTGTAGCATTTCCTGTGGTACAGGAAACAGTCTTCAACTGACTGTATTGCACAATGCAACACCTAGTTAAAGAGTTTAATTTGGAATTATAGTTTGGTGTGCCTTATGGGATTGTCCAATGCCTTATAGCCAAACTCTTCTTTTCTTTGGCAATTCTTGCATTCTTGAAAAGATGGGGAAATGAGCTGTATGAGCTTCATCAGCCAACTTCTCAAAACTCTTTAGAATGGTTTGAAATCCAAGGGGAGCAGTCGGGCTGTTTGATTTCTTTAAGAAAATAGCTCTGTGTTTATTATGGGGATATGTAAATGCTTTGGTCTATTTTGAAGTGGGTCAAGAGGCTAAAAATATTTATCTGGATGGTCTTTTGGTTTTGGATGATTTTACTTATCGTTAATGATTGGGATTAAGATTATTTTTTTTAAAAAATTAATATTAATTCAGGTTTCTTGTATTATTAACTATAATGGCAGACAATTTACATGCTTTTTGCTTTTTATTACAGTAGACAGGAATGTATAGAATAGTAGTAGGAAGGGAATAATTAAGTAATTGTTATTTTTTGGGGGGAAGTTGATTAGGTGATTTATACTTTTTCTTTTCTTTTAATATAAGGGGAGGGAGCAATGGTATTTAGTGATTTTTATAATGTGCTAAGGGGTTGTCTTATAGAAATAATGTGATTTTTGTTTAATTTAGAGTAAGGGATTGATTATGGAAAATTGCTGTATATCCTTGATGTTTAAAGTCGGAAGTCACTTCTTTTTGTAATCTATTTAAAAATATTTTCTCTTGTGTTTTCACATTTTTAGTTTTTTTTCTTTTTTTCTTTTTTATGTAGTTTTTTGTTTTTCTGTATCTTTTATCTTTTTCTGAAATTTAATAAAATTGCTTTTAAAAAATAGAATGATTTGAAATCCCTCATCTAACCTATAAGACTCTAGGTCTGACTTTGCTTGTCCAGTTGTTCCATTGCTACAGGTATATCAAGGTCAACACACTGACATCTCTTACTTAAAGCTTTTATTTCAAACAGTGTGTTGTGTCACATCACTCAGCCACACAAAATATGAAGTTATGTATGTTTCTGGTGATTGCATTTCCCTCTGGCCCTGTTCTCCCACTAATAGTTCCTAATCAAAGCATTATCCTCAAAAATGGCAACTATGATATCACTCCTGAAAAGTTTGGTGTTTCACAGATTTTACTGCCTCTACTTGCCTGTCCCATCGCAAGACATTCAGTGCTTTCAGTGTCAGGGAGACTATTCCCAGCTCAGTTCAAAATTTTCCTTTGGTGAGTCAAAGCAGATAAAAATGGACAGATGCTTTGAATTACATTTAAAAATCCAGCTGCCTCCCTAGAAGCTGATGCAGCATCACTGATGCTCAAGTTCAATGAATGAGAACTGATTGGATGAAAAAAGCTTGATGGTTTAATTCTTGGACCTGTGTGCTGTGCTCCTCTCTTTTTTCTATTATTGTAGTTCTGACCTTTCATGTCAGCTGTCACAATTCCATATCTTCCAGCTTTTAAAGAAGCACATTTGGCATGCCCGCTCTTGTAGAATCATCAGTTTCAATAAATTCCAGAAAATGCTCTTCGACAGTTATTACAGGGACATTGCTACGAGGTTCTGTTACAAAACACACCATTAAAGTTATTTGTTCTGTATCGCTAATGTCAGATGTGTCATCCAGAATAACAGACAATAACTGTGTAATATCTTGGTTACTTTCGATCTGCCATAATTTTCTGTTTTTACTGTTTTACTGACTTGTCTTGCCAGTAACTGTGTGACCTCATTTTGAATTGCTTTTCCAAGATTAGTCGTATGTTTTCAGTGCTCCTGAGTACAGCATCAAACTCGGCCATCTGTTCCACAGTTTTAAAGAAGTTTCCATAGTTCAACACATATAGAAAATTTGAAGTGCCATACAGGGCTAGATTTTGGGTAGCAAGCATGTTCACCACGGCAATATGCCTTTCTGGGAACATTTTGTCGGTAAAAAGACTTGGGTCAATCTCCAAGGGCCTTTAACCTTAGTCTCATCTCAGACTTTTTCCACATATAGGGAATTCCCCTCCCGCTTGGGAAGGGGAAAGTAACAGCTCCTCCTGGGGGTGGCTGGCGCCGTAGTGCCCTCCCTATCAGCTGAGCTTTTATCATCTCTTGGATTTCATACTTACTTATTCTATTTATATTGTAGAATATATAGCATTAACATGATTGTAATTTTATATTATATGTTTTTATCTATTGATTTTATTGTAAACCACCCAGAGTTCCCCGTTGGGGGAGATGGGTGGTGATATAAATTTAAAAAACAAACAAACAAACAAACAAACAAAGACAGACAGACAGACAGACAGACAGAATGCTTTCTGGTGATTTGTCTATGAAGGTTCTCAGTCATCCAGGTGGAATTGTCTGTAGATTGAATCATGTCAACTGGATTTCTATTTTCTCAGTGGAAACGTTTCGCTCCTTATCCAAGAAGCTTCTTCAGTCTGAGCAAAGTTTGTAAGGGAATCCTTAAATATGTTTCTAGGGTGATTCTGGTGATTCAAATTCTGGTGATTTGCTGCTTTCTCATGGCACACCAGATTTCTAGCCGGATCTTTTCAGTCCTTCGTTTCTGTAGAACCCACTGTGGCTGGAAAATTAGTCTGGAAGAGTTTGCAGAACTTTGGGTTTTTGAGTACATAAGCCATGGCCTCTCTACTGTGTCACCACTGAGATTTCATGCCAGAAATGTTTTGGGCAGAAACGTTCTTTTTCATTGCCTTTGGAAACATGATGTTTTTCACTTTCTGTGAAGTACAAGGAAGTCCCTCAGGCTACTGCTGAAGTGGGTCCACGGTCCTGGATCATCTAGACTTAAGAGCTGAACTCAGCAGCAGTTGTTTCTTACATCTCAACCACACACTCCTCTGATCTACACTTTTCTTCAGGAATGTGCATGGCTTGATCCCTTGCAGTGGAGATACGGATACTGCCTGCATGCTGAGTAACTGGAAGATCAGGCACCTTGTCATAACCTACATCCTCACTGAAGCCAGGAGGTGCACTGTGAAGATTTGTGTCTCATGTATCACAGGAGGGCTCCTCCTTCTGAGATAGAAAAGCTGCTGCTTGTTTTCTTCTGAATGCTGCTCCATATTATCTTCTTTCACTCATGATGTCTGTTCTGGGCCAATCAAGTGGATCTCAATATTCAACTGAAGAGGGCCAACAAGTAAGCTGATAGCAGAGCTTGAGTGGGGGGAGATATTATTACATAAGGCAGTGTTTCTCAACCTTGGCCACTTTAAGATATGTGGACTTCAACTCCCAGAATTCCCCAGCCAGCAAGGCTGGCTGGGGAATTCTGGGAGTTGAAGTCCACACATCTTAAAGTGGCCATGGTTGAGAAACACTGATGTAAGGGCTAACTGGGATCCTTCTAATATTTCATCCTCTTCTGCCTCTGAGAATTGACTGACTATTCTCCACAAGTGGGATTCAGGAAAGTGGCAGGAAGCTTCCTGAGAAACTGCTGTTACTTAGTCCAGGCTCCTGTGGGTGCTAGAGAGATACAGAAGAGCCTCATCCTTTTCCTCTCTCCCCCTGCATATCCTGTTTTATGTTGGTCCCCTTTCACTTTCCTGCTGGGTCTCTTATGCCTCCTTTCCTCCAGCACACCACTCCCTCACTTCTCTGCACCAAGAGGACAGAAAATTCATATGCTTCAGCAACATTTGAGGGAGTTGGGCGGTGATAAATCGAACAAACAAACAAACAAACATGATTTTGTACACTCTGGGACCTAGTGAGTCCCCCAGCCACCCATCCAACCCCACCTTCTGAGTAATGCAGAAGATGGCAGATGTTCAGCGTGCATTGGCTGCCCTTTGAATTTCATTTAAAATTTAAAAAAAAGAATAACCCAGCTGCAAAATCATGAAGAAAACAATCTTGCATATAAGAACTCCCTCTAAACTGTGTCTTTTGAACTCCTTTGTAGGATAAGAATACTAAATTGATTCAGATGAATTTCTCTCTCTCTCTCCGCCACCCCTCCGTCTACAGCTTGGAACATTGGTGTTTCCTTCTCAGCCTTACTTTGCTCTGCAATCAGAACTCTACACAACTGACAGCTTGATAGCATTTTTCCTTAAATGAAGTGGCTCTAATACTTCTGAGAAAAATGCAAATGAGATCTGAATGTCTTCTATCACACATGATGCACTGGCTGAAATAAGATGGCCCACACTGAATTCCTGACCATTAGTGCATGGCTCTGCCAGATTGCAGAAGAAAGGTGGTCTATACTAGAAAAGCTGCCTGTTGACCCCTTGTTCAGCCAGCCTCACTTCAGAGAGGGGTGGCGTTCATCCCACACTCTTCCTTGACAGTTTTAATGTGGGGAATGCAAGATACACAACTAGCTTTTATCAAGAGCATCTGTAGAGAGGGCAAGAGAAAAAGACTTGTTGCACATGTCATGACATCATTGCACAAAGGATATTAATTGTGTAATGTATTGTTTGTGCAATGACATTGAAGTGCATGACATCATTGTGGCTTGTGCCAAATGCCTGTGCCTTATACAGAATCAAGCTGTTAGCCCATTGTCTAGTTTAGGATTGTCTCCATTAGCTGAGCTATTACATGTTTACATGCCAAACCATAATATGGTTTGTTTAATTTTGATTTAGCCCAAGGTGTGAACTTCAGCCATTGTATTTTATGGCTCAGTGTTAGCTGTGAATCAGGATTCTATGGTTTATTCAGCAAATCACGATTAAAGCAAACTCTCACTCAGCACAAGAATGTTAGTTGGAAAAGTTGCTACCAGATTCCTGATTTTTCTTTTGCCTGTCTAGACTTGTGAGCTTCCCAGTTCATCTGGTTGCCACTATGCAACACAAAATGTTGACCTAGATAGGCCTTGCTTGCGGCACCAAAGATGACAGTGGGCATGCCTGATGCAATTACTGGAGGGGCAGGAAATCTTGGCTTTCTTTTTGTAGAGTCTAGGGCTGAAGTGGAAATTAAATGCAAAAGTGGGGCAAAAAAGGCAGAGAACCATATTAAAAAAATGGTGGATTTGACGCTAAATGTTGACAGTTCAATTTGGCAGTGTTCTGGGAAATGCAAAATGGGTGCTGGGGTACCATATTGCCTCATATTCTAGACAGTATATGCTAATTCTGCACTGGTTAATTATCCAGACTCTATGCCAACTGGTTCTATCCAGTAATAAATACAGAATTCACCTTTCACTGAAGCATGGAGTCCTGTACCCGTGTTACCCATAACATTCATTTATTTATTTATCAAATTTATCACCGCCCAACTCCCCCACGGGGGACTCTGGGCGGTTTACAACAAAATTAAAATCATTAACATACAATTAAATAGATTAAAATACACAATAAATAACAATTTAAAATATACACTCTAGGACGAATCTAAGGTGCTAGCCATCTCCAGGTATATACCTTCTCCATCTCGCCCCAAGCATGCTGACAAACATACTTGATGGCAGCTATGAAGGAGAATTTGAGGAATGGCAAGAAGTAATTAAGCTGTATCAGTTAACCTTGAAGAGGAGTGTGTGTCCCAAAGCTGACTCTCTAATGTGCTATTGTCTTTTGTGCTCCAGGAAGTGTCATGCAAAGGAGCCAGGCATAGGCCAAGTGATGCCTTCCAGATACTTTGGATTATAGTTACCATAAACCCCAGCAAGCATGACAAAGTGTGGTGGGATATATTCAATTCAGCCAGGTCTTACTGGGAAAAAAGTGTGAGCTTTCATACTGTTGCCCAGTCTCTCCACAGTACAGAGATAGGTGCTCAAAAGCTAGCTCTTCTTGGAATAATCTAATCACACACACACACACACACACACACACACACTTGTAAGGCTTAGCAGCAGTTACCAAGCACTCTGGGCACAGCATATGATTGATCTCATCCAGCGGTTTTGACATTATCGCCATCTTGCTCCTTAGGGGACAAGAAAATCTTACTTGCGTCATCTCAGATGTACTTATTCCCACCACAAACACGTTGGCAAATGAGACCAGCCTCTTAATCTGAGTAATAGCAGATCTATATCAACACAGATTAATGCCTTAAACACTCAGCTCTGGGGCTCTGGGAAATGTGTTCCAAGATATAATGGTTGCATGTTCCTGGGAGGCTGTTCTTTGGGATTCAGCAGACTCTCCTTTTTCTCTTACAACACTAAAAACACTGTTTGAAAAGAAAAAGGCAGCATCTACAGATATAGGCGGGAATCATGCATTCTGTTTAAGTATCATGGTCATGGGCTTTGGGTCTGGCTTTGTGCGAGGTGTAAGCTCAGTATTGTTTCCATTGCCACTTCTGTAAATGAATTCCTAATGCTGCAACATTCTTGAAAGAAGTGCTGGAGAGAGAACGAGTGAGCAGAGGGATGCGTGGCCAGACCAAGAGGAGGAAAGTGAGTGTTTCGAGAGAGTATGAAAAACAATTCATAGCCAGACTTTTGACTGCAGGCTTTTGATGCTGGTCATGATGTTGCAGAACAGGAAGTTGTGAGAGTGACTGAGATTACACATTATGCAAAATCATGTTTAATTATGGTTTGCTGAATCAACCATAATGGGGAGTTCACACATAGCACTGATCTATAGACTATTGCTTGCATGCTGGCTGGGGAATTCTGGAAGTTGAAGTCCACTCATCTTAAAGCCACCAAGTTTGAGAAACACTGATCTAATTAAATCATACAAATATCAGAAGCCCCAAAACTTCTTACTCTAGAGCAGCCTTCCCCAATCCACTGACCTTCAATTTATTGGATGATAACTCCAATTATAGCCATAGTGGCTGGGGATTATGGGGGTAATAAGGGGAAGACATTAGGTTGGTGAGAGCTGTTCTAGGCCCAAGGTTTGTCCATATTGCAGCCTAAAGCTGCTGGACTCCCATGTGTAAGCTAGCTGGAAATGAAGCCAGCTTAAGAAAACTTTTTTTGGATGTCACCCCTTTCCTTTGCTTTGCTAGTGGCAATGTCCTGAAGTTCTGTCCAGATCACATTTACCACAGCCTTTGGATGGTGGATCTTATTTATTTATTTAATTTGTATCCCGCCTTAATTATTTTTCATAAATAACTCAAGGCGGCGAACGTACCTAATACTCCTTCCTCCTCCTATTTTCCCCACAACAGCAACCCTGTGAGGTGAGTTGGGCTGAGAGAGGGGGACTGGCCCAAGGTCACCTAGCCGGCTTTCACTTCTTTATCCCTCCTGGACATGTTAAAAATGAAAAAAAAGACACACAGAGAAAAAACGCCACTATTTTATAATTTTTCTTGTCACTTGGACAGGAAGGGGAAAGTAGCAACACTTGTCAAATTCACCGGGTTAAAAACAAACAAAACTAAAGCAGGCCCATGGTTTTACTCTTCCATCTTATAAGGAAGGAAGGAAGGAAGGAAGGAAGGAAGGAAGGAAGGAAGGAAGGAAGGAAGGAAGGAAGGAAGGAAGGAAGGAAGGAAGGAAGGCAGGCCCAACTTTTCATGGTTTCCCCAGTATACTTTCAGAAAAAAAAACCCAAGTCCACCATTTTACTGTCCCATCAGTGAACTTGTAAAGAAAAAAAAAGGTCTGTGAAGGGCAGCAATTGGGAAGGGGGGTTCCAGCCATACCACACAGGAAGCAGTTGGGAGGGAGGGGTTTGCCTACAGTGCAATAAAGCAGGTGAACTTGAGCTGGAACAAGTCAGCAAAGACTTTCGATGCATAGAAAAGATGGGTGGAGGCTGCCTTCCTGGTGGGTGGGCTGGGGTCAGGTAGAAGATGGCGGTGTCTATTCTTGCCCTTGAGAAATGGTCAGTTGCCTGGACTTGCACTGGGACAAATGGTCATGTGCAGCAGCCCCAAACCTCCTTTTCTTTTCTCCCTTGCCAGTGGATCCTGTAAATCGGTGTTTCTCAACCTTGGCCACTGGAAGATGTGTGGACTTCAACTCCCAGAATTCCCCAGCCAGCCGCTGGCTGGGGAATTCTGGGAGTTGAAGTCCACACAACTTCCAGTGGCCAAGGTGAGAAGCACTGCTGCAAATCCTCCAGTTCTGAATCCTCCTCTCCCCCCCCCAAAAAAAATAAAATAAAATAAACCATGATATTGGTTTGAACTGGATTGATTTGATTTAATCAATGAATCCCTTCTTGTCTCTGCTTTTGGCCATTTATAATTAAGATGCATTGAGTTTTTGGTTTAGTCGGCCAATTGCTGATTCATGAGCAACTTAAGAAGCAACTCAAGAAGCAAATTAACTGGTTCCTGGCAGCTGTACCAGATTTTAATCAAGGAATGGGAAACGTTTTGCCCACAGTTTCCACATGAAGCCAAGAAAACTGTCTTAAAACCTGGTATGAGATAGCAACAGCTTCTGAGACCAGCCTTTAATGTTAAATCTCAGAGATGTGGTACTTCTCAATATAGGCTCCATAATTATGAGGATCTTATTACTAAGAGTGATGTGGTGTTAATTATAGGGCCTGACTACCAGGAAGAGGTCAGTGTATTGTGTGTGTGTGCATGAGAGAGAGAGAGATTAAAACAAAACAACTTCTGGCCTTCAGACCAGTGTCAGGAGAGTAGAATACTGTTTGAAAATGCAGAAGTTGGCCATCCTGGCACAGAGCAACAACCATCCAAGTCAGCGAAGTACAACTATCTGGCCTTTGTAGATAAGTTGTCAGGAGGATTATAAGCATTTTTCTGACCCCACCCTATGAGACTTGATATGCTCAGAAAAATAAATAACCATGCACACAACCCTGCAGGGTTGGCACACTCCGGGTCCCTTTGATTAAATAGTGTCATCTACCAGGGCCCAGGAAGTGCTCCTTCTCTGTAGTAGTGGTTGCTCTCTGGAATGAAGTTCCCTCTGAGATCTGGATGGGCCCCGCCCTGCTGTTGTTTGGAAGGGCCTTGGAGACCTGGCTCTTTGCCCAGGCCTTTGGTCAGGGAGAGTGAAGACCATTTGCTTCATCCTCATCTGGTCGTTGTTGTTGTTGTTGTTGTTGTTGTTGTTATTATTATTATTATTATTATTATTATTATTATTATTGGTTATTATTGTATTTTCCTTGTTTTAGTTGCTGTGAGCTGCCCAGAATTGTTGCGAGTTGGGCGGCATGCAAATTTTATTAAAAAAATAAATGCAAAGTATAGAAATGAGACAGTGACTAGCCCAAGGTTACCCGGGCAATGGCAAACCACTTCTGGAAAACCTTGACAAGAAAACTGCAGGGACTTGTCCAGGCAGTCTCCAAGAATCGGACACGATTGAACAGATTAAAAAAAAATTAGAAATGAGAAGCTGCTTGACTTTCCAGTTTTCAGTACTGGTAGGAGGAACTTCAACCCTATAGGTATATATGTGTGCATATGTATGTACATGCATGTCTACAGCTACATTGTATAAGGACTCACAAATTATTCCAACTTAAATTCCAACTTGTCTATACATTTCAGCATGGGGGGGGGGGGAGGAGAAGGCCTGGATATAATGTCTCCTGCAGACTCAATTTTCCATTAAATACTTGACAAAACAATTAAATTGCTTAGATATGTCAGTTCAGTTTGAAGGTTCTCAGAATTTATTATTTATTTATTTATTGTCTTGATATGTATGGTTTTCCATCTCACAAAATTGCAAGTCTAGATGGTGAACATTAGATTAAAAAACCAACATCACAACAAGAGAAAAGCACAAATATATTATCATAATAGATTTAATAATAATAATAATTTAACAGCACCCTGGTGACCAAGGACAATCTAACCCAGAGTTTCTCAAACTTGGCAACTTTAGGATGTGTGGACTTCAACTCCCAGAATTCCCCAGCCAGTATAAGTTTGAGAACCATTGATCTAACTGAGCTCATATAACTCATAATCAGATTAAGAAAAAAAAATCATGTGGATGGATTCACCCAACCTCCAGTCCCCATGCCCATACAAAATGCCAGCCGGGATCCTACTTGCAAGAGTCTCAATTGTGTTTTCAACAGAGAGAAAATAGAGAGAGGAGACTCACCCCTGGGATGGTGTTTCCAGCAGGCAGGTGAAGATAAAGTGGGGCTCCCAAAAATATGAGCCTCACTTCATCTAGCTTATCCTACTTGTCTGTTATCATCAATCAATATTGATTCATATTTTGCTTATTTCAAATGTTTCTAGAACACTTTTAAAGCAAAACCCTCCCATGACAGTTTCACCAAAACAAACCCTAACATTATGAAAATTAAAATATTAAAATTCTAGTTCCCACTGAAATTTCAGGCAGAACAATCAGAGTATTTTCTAAGGAAAGCTTGGGTCAGTAAATGGGCTTTTAGATCATAACTTCAAAAATGTCTGTGGAAATGGAAGTCCTAAGTATACATATAGGAATCTACTTCCCTGAGCGCAGTGGCCTTATTTACAGTAAATCATGTATTGAACTGGCCTAAATGTTTTCTCTCATGCTTGGATTTTGGTGGTTGTAGAGAAACATTTCTGTGAAACTAGGTCTACCCTATCAGGGCTGCAAATATCTGGGTGGCCACTAGATGGCACCAGAGAGTCAATGCTGTAATCTAGTGGTCATCTAGATTTTTGTGCTTGAGATTCCCAAGTGAAACGAAGGCGTGACAGTACTTGCTGCCTGACATTTTGCCATGCAGGAGCAAACTGTTTCTCAGACATCAAAGTGAGAACTAGCGTTGATTGCTATTTGGCAAAGGTTACTTGCAAAAATGCAGTAATCTGTTCACATGGATCGAGGGTCATCTGAGACTCTGGAGAAGAGCACCAAAGAGCTCAGAACTTGTTCAGAAAGCTGTGAGCCCATTTTGCACCATCTTTACTGTCCGTATGAGGTGTTCAACAGTTGTGGATGCTCGACCGTGGGATTGAGGTTTTGATCGGTAGAACGGTTGGGCTGATTATTACTCAGTTGCGAAGGCGGGGATGAGTCAAACACATGAGTGACGTCCAGGAAACTCTTTACCCCAAGCCCCGGAGTCAAGATTCTCTGCCGTGGGGATGCTATCTGGATATGTGATTATAATAATCCTTTCTGACCTTAATGCCTTTGCCTGTGCCACCTACAGACATCGCAGAGCAGTTGTGGTCCACCCACTTCTAAGAGGATCACAGATGCTTTTATTTGTCATTTCTCCATTTCAAAATGGGGGGAGGAGGAAAACCTGTGGCTGACACCAAGATGCTGGTGAGAGATCTGGGTTTGGTTCCCAGCTTTGCCAGAGACTCTCTGGGGGATCCTGAGAAATACACTTCCTGTTTGCCTGCAGTAGTTGCTCTCTATTACTCATCACAAATGCTTCTTTATCTTTCTGTTTACACACAGATCCTGAAAATACAGAAGCCCTTGTTGCATAACAGGCACTGCTGTTGGCTTTATATATCATAGCGAGCATTACTTGTATGTTTATGTTTAGGGATTATATATTTAGGCAAGAATAGCTTGTATATCTACTGCAGGGTTTCTCAAGCAGGGTTCCGTGGAACCCTAGGGTTCTGCGAGAGGTCACTAGGGATTCCCTGGGAGATCAAGATTTATTTAAAAAATAATTTAAAATTCTGGCAACTTGACATTAAAGAGGTAAGTTTCATTCTTTATGTTTAGTTTAAGAACAGGCCTATCCATGAAAGGAATATAACAATTTCTTAACTTCTGGCCTATATTTGAGCCTGAATGTGCAGGGGTTCCCCGAGGCCTGAAAAATATTTCCAGGGTTCCGCCAGGGTCAAAAAGTTGAGAAAAGCTGATCTACTGCATCAAGATTTGGAATCTCCTCAAGCAAACAGGGTTTTCCTGCAAGCACATTTGTGGCATTAGTACAAATGCACAGATGGATCCTAATGTTACCCAGGGGCCACTAGTTACAGAATTTGTTGGGTTTAATGCAAATTGACTTGGTTCATATCACACTAATCCATAGGTTAATAAACCACCATTGGCTGGGTTTACACTTTATCCTATAAACTATGGTTTATAAGTCACAATGGGTGGATTCATATACTGTATTGTTCTAAGCCAAAACCAAATAAGCCACATAATGGCTTAGAGCAAGATCAGTTCTGATGTTTTGGGGGCTGGAAGGCAGCTTGCCACATAACAGCTTCATTGAGGTGAGGGACCTCCCCGACAGGTATTGATTTACCTGTATCTCATCTGTGACCCTTGAGTAGAACTGTAGAGAGTAAGAAATGTTACCCCCATGTCACTGGAATTGGTGGGGCCTTTGGGGAGTGCTAAGGGGTGAAATGGTTTCCTTGATCCTTGTAGAACCGACTTAGAAAAGTAGAGGTTTTCTGTCTTCTGTCAACATATCAGGGAAAAACATTCTGTACAAAGCCTGGTCTATTTAGTTTACAGTGAAGTTTTGGCTCCAGTTGGTCTTTGGAGAGAGCAAGGGATATTGAATAAACCTGACAGCTTTGTCCTGGCAATTTAAAGCAGCCTTGTAAACAAGCCCACAAAAGTTACTAGCCTGCAAAAAATAAAGAAAAAGAAGAGCAGCTTTCTGGAAACAGGCAAAGGTGGAATGGGGAACATTACCCTTCTTCCAGGACTTTCTATAGCTGGGCCCGTAGGAGGCCGGTCTCTTTCTTTTGCAGCCCACTTGGTTTCTAGGCTGGGTGGAGACAAAGGTCAGATTCTTCCAACCCTTCACCGCCAGCTGATTTGGTCACTTATGTTCCACACTCTTGCTTTCGTGCAAGGCCTTGTCACCTTAGGCTTCAAGACAAAGCCAAATTACACCACCCAGGGGATGATGATGGTGACAAGGCAGGCTGGAAAAAGACCTGTTTCTTGATCAGACCCAATATTCAGGAAGGGCCTCTTCATCATACTTGGCTTAATGTAACAATAGTTGAAGGGACTCCATTCTTGTTTTCTAGGCAACATTTACAGGACACACAGAACCACAAAATAGCTGTCCACACTTTAGCCGAGTGCATTGTGATAATCCAGTCAACGTGGAAAATTGGTGGTTCAATGAGTCATGTAAATCCAGAAAAGGGGGTTAAGTTAACCACAGGTAAATTGCTGCTGAAAAACAGCTGCTGAGTTGACAAACTGTTTTCTGGCAGGGATTTTGCTCCTCATCTCACTTTAAAGTAGTCACTTCTGCAAGTGAAGAATTCCTTGTTCCTGCATCTTTCAAAACAGCAAACTTCCTGTCTTTATCCTGCCGACCTTGGATGTAAAATTAATAAGAAAACGTCTAGTTTCATTTTAGAGTTTGACCATATATTGTATGCCATCATTACCCTTACTGAGAACTGTGAAGGTACTATTAATTTGGGCAACCACCCAGAAACCTTTTTATAATATGTTTTAGAAAAACCTATTTTTACATAGAAATATAATTTTATTAAAAAGTCACAGTGCCCATCTAGTAGTACTACCTAAGTATTTTCTTTTCTGCTGCAATCTGTAAAAGGATTCTACATGCTTCTGCTAATTCTGCAATTTCAGTCAGCTTTTGCCTCCTGGTGCCTCCAGATAGATTAGATAAAGCCACCATCATTTTGGAAGTAATGGGTATTGTAGTTCAATATGTCTGGGACGTGCCAACTTTGGGAAGGCTGGCTTAAATGATTGAAAATGAAATTTAAAATATTACATAAATACAAACTGAGCATACAATTTGAGTACTGTATGCAATTCATAAAGTGGATTAAATGGTACTCCCCCCCCGCCCCCCCGATGATGGCATCATTTTGAGTTTGCTGTCATAAACTAACCCTTTGGAAGAGTGAGTCAAATACTTTAACTTTGTTAATACCACTTTAGGTATACCTATTAATAGTTGCTCACTGGTAGTGGGAAAATATTTGCTGCCATTGCCCCAAATGGGGTTAAAGGAAGAAAATGAAAATAAAACAACAACAACAACAACAACAACAACAACAACAAAAGGGAATGTTTTCTGTGTATTGTCAAAGGTTTTCTGCTGCTTGAGAAATACAGATGGCACTTTAAGCCCACGTCCGGTAGTAAATCTGAGGAGGCCGAGGCCGAGGCCTTCTGAGGCACACCAGATTAAAAACCCACTCCCAATACAAACTGGCACACACAAAAGTAGTAGACTTTATTTGAACCACACAACAACAAGAAAATACAAGTGAGGGTTTGGCTTAGGTAAAAGGTAAAGGTACCCCCCGCACATTTGTGCAGTCGTGTCCGACTCTAGGGGCCAGTGCTCATCTTCGTTTGTTAGCCGAAGAGCAGCCAGCGTTGTCCGAAGACGCTTCCACGGTCATGTGGCCGCATGACGCGCGCGGAACGCTGTTACCATCCCACCGAAGTGGTACCTATTCATCTACTTGCATTTGCATGCTTTCGAATTGCTAGGTTGGCAAGAACTGGAGCTAGTGTGGGAGCTCATTCCGCACGCAGGGCTAGGGATTCGAACCTCCGAACTTGTGATCTTCCGATCGACAAACTTAGGAAAAAGAATTAAATATGGAGATAGGCTTCAGAGTAAAAAGACCTTTGCAGAGAACTGGTCATTTGCCTTGAGCACATGTAAAATAAAATCACCCCCCCTAACACCACTCTGTCTAAATATTTATTGCTCCTAGAAATATGGGTAGATTATATTCTGTCCTAAAATATTTCATCTTATTTATTTTATTTATTTATTGTATTTCTTCCCCGCCCATCTCGTATTACAACAACTCTGGGCGGTTTACAAGCAGTTAAAAATAAAAGATCAAAATATCATTAAAATAAATACAATATAAATATAAATACATAAATATAAAAATGCAGGATATAAAATATAAAGTCCGAGATGGTGGATAACAGTGTCACCATCTTACCGCCTGGGATGGATTTATCTTCTTTTCTGCTCCACAGCCAGCTGCTGCTCATGGGGAAATTCAAAGAATGAAAGCCTCCAGCAAACTCTTCCCTTGCTATTTAACCTCAAGGATTTACCAGAACCGATTAGCCTACAGATCAGTTGTGGATACGCTGCCATAGGGGATCTCTGCTGTTTGCATTTTTAGAGGAACCCATTTCAGCCTGGCTTGTTTAATAGTGTAGATGTTAAACAAACTATGGCTTGGCCATTTCATAGAGAAGGCATGGGTAACTATAGATACCTGCTAATATTTCAGAATAATATGAATATGCTAACTGGCATGGACACACATCCATTCTGTACCTTCCCCCCCTTTGTTTAGAATGTCTGGGCCATTAACAATAGCAGATTAAGAAGAAAACTTGTATATCACCCAATACCAATTTGGGGAACCCCAAACTGGAGGGTGTTATTTGAATCCTTCTTATGGGCCATTGTTCAAATTCAAAAAGACATATTCTTCTCTTGTCTGGCTTGCCATAATGTATGGATATATATGTTTGGGTTGTAGTACAATTTTCATCACTGGAATTCCTTGCAGCTGCATGTGAGTACTAAATCATAACATCTGCAGAGGCCCTTAGTTAACAGTTATTGATATTTCTGTCTTTCAGTGATTTGTCTAATCTTCTGTTTGTTATTCTCTTGGTCATAGCACTATGTCTACAAGCTACGAACTCCACAAATTAGGTACATATTGCATGAAATAAATGGGTGTGAGTGAGAGTCTGAGGGTTCATTTGTTGGTTTTAAATCTGTCGTTCATCAAGAACTTTTAAATGATATATATGAAATCTGAAAAGTTCTGTTTGTTTTCACTCTGCCCAACTCTCATTACACTTGGATTCCACACACACCCTGCTTTAATTGTATGCAGCACATGTGTGCATGCCTTATTAAGGTAGCACTCTGGGGAGCAAATACCAAAGTCAAGTTTGCAACATGTAACCTTAGCTCTGCATTTTTGATGTCATTCCCAGCTCATAATTACATAATCCCCTCCAATGAAAATATATCGCACTCTCAGTCATGACTAGAACACACGAACTTGGAGCCCCCTGGCCGTTTCTCAATACCCAGGAGTACTTCAGCTTGCTTGGGTGGGGTGATTATTTCTTCCTAATGCCAAGCAGAGATCACCGGGCACAGGGTTTATAAAAATAACAACAGTACACTGTGAAAAAGCAGAGTTCAAAAAGCTGCATGACTCTTCCTCTGCCAGAATGTATTCCTTTCTTTTTCCTCCTGCTGCCACCCCCCCCCCCATTTTCAGTCTCCTGTACTCATTTTTTACACACAATGCTCCAAGTTTGAGTTCTGGACCTCTCCACTCTTGAGAGGAATGTTTCATTAATGGAGTGACAAAGGCAAGACTTTCACTTCTCGGTTACTACATGCTGACAGCTGGCCAATCCCGTCCACTAGACTCGCTTCTGTGAAAGTATAATTTTTATCTAGGAGCAAGTATTCTATCAGATAAGAACCAATCATTAGCACCATACCTCAGGATACAGCTCACCAGTAATTTCCACTGTGAATTGTGGGAATCACATTGAGCTTTAAGAAGAAAAGGAGATATTTTGAAATGTCAGAGAGAGGGAATAGGCTTGTTTGAGAGTTTGTCCTGTTGGGTTCAATAGAATTTGTTTCCAAGAAGATGTGAACAAGCCAGCGGTAACACAATGGGTCATTCCTTAGAGCAGATCAACGGATCATTCCTTAGAGCACATCTGGAAGGCACATCTGGTGCCTTCCAGATGTGTTGGGATAAAAAGTCACAAAATTTTCAGGTAGCCTGGACATTGTCTATGATGACTTGGAATTCCAGGAGTTATATCTTAATTCAGATGAAGGGCTCCAATGTAAGAAAAGCTGTTCTAGAAAGCATTGCTTAAGAAAAGCTCCAAAGCGGGTATGTTAGTGATTCAGGGAATTTAGGGAAAAAAATGAATGAAAGGCAAACTTGTAAATGAGAGGAAGATACATTAAGATCAAATAAACAGTTTTAGATTAATGGATTATATTATAAAGAGGATCATACTCAAGATGCATAATCAAATTTTAAACATGTTTACTCAGAAGTCAAGGCATTAATTGTAGCTTATTTTTAGGTCAATGCAATGTAAGATTGCACTCTTACAAAGCTACAAATGTGAAAATATTTTTTGCTCTCTCTGATATTAATCTTATTTGGGAAGAAACTGTATCTTAATATAACATGCATCTGATTTTCAAAAATGTTTTAAGAGAATCACTCCTAAGTTAGATCAAAGGATTGCCTTGACTAGCACCATCTTATTTCCAGCAGTGGGGCAGCTGATTGCTTCCACTTTGCTTGGAGATCTTTAAAAGGAATCCATAGAAAACAGTCCTTTCAATAGCAGGGATCTCCGTTTTAAGCCTGTGGGTACATCTGGAATTTTGAGAGCTCTCACAAAAGGGTTGCTACAGAGGGAATGGTCACTCACAAAACCTCCATTTATCAGAATGCACATTTATGCTGTCCCTTCATCTCCCCCTTGTAGCTCAGAAACTACTAACCATGATGGCTAAATAGATCCTCCTCATTCAGGGGAACTTATTTCTGAATTCCAATTGAGGATAAAGGAACTCTTCCTGTGGTGCCCTTTTTGTGGGCTTTCTGGAAACAGTTAGCTGGCTGCTGTTGGAAACAAGATGCTACTAGCAAAGCTGCAATTCAAGTGTTTTTTTCTGGACAGGTAAAAGAGCAGGTTTGCAGCCTAGAAATACTATTGCTACCTTGGCATTACTCACGAACCCTTATATTTCCTGATGTCTTCTTGGCGATCACTCGTAGCCAAGTAAGATTGTCTTCCAGGGGTAAAATCTTAACAGTGCATCCGTAAGTGGCTGTAAAGGCCAATTCTGGATCCGCACAACTTCCCACAATGAGGGCATAGGTTTCCGGGTGGAAGACGGTCACAATGAGGGTTTGCTTGACGTGCCTTCCTCTTAGCTCGTTTCTCCCTTTCGCCCTGTACGCGTGCTTCTTCAAAGTCCGTAGCATCTTTAATAAAGGCTGACCTCCAATTGAAACGCTCATGAGTTAGGGCTTCCCAGTTCTCAATGCTGATATTAAATTTTTTAAAATTAGTTTTGAGAGTATCTTTGAATCTCTTTTGCTGTCCACCAATATTTCATTTTCCATTCTTAAGTTGGGAGTAAAGTAGCTGCTTTGGAAGACGATGGTCAGGCATTCGAACAACATGGCCAGTCCAGCGAAGTTGATGTTGGATGATCATTGTTTCAATGCTGGTGGTTTTCGCTTCTTCTAATACGCTAACATTAGTTCGCCTATCTTCCCAAGTAATTTGCAGAATTTTTCGGAGGCAGCGTTGATGGAATCTTTCAAGACGCTGGAAGTGGCGTTTGTAGAGGGTCCATGTTTCACAGGCATACAATAGGGTCGGTAGTACAATGGCTTTGTAAACAAGCATTTTGGTCTCCCTGCGAATGTCCCGATCCTCAAACACTCTACGCTTCATTTGGGAGAAAGCTACACTTGCAGAGCTCAGACGATGCTGAATTTCAGTGTCGATGTCAGCTTTTGTAGATAGATGGCTGCCAAGATAAGAAAAGTGGTTGACATTTTCTAGTAACACACCTTTAAGCTGGATTGATGGCGCTGCAGAGGGATTGGTTCGAACTTGCTGGTAAAGCACTTTGGGTTTTTTAATGTTAATCGAGAGGCCGAGCTTTTCATATGCTTCTGCAAAGATGTTTAGGATAGTTTGAAGATCTTCCCCGGAGTGTGCACAGACTACGTTATCATCAGCATATTGAAGTTCTATAACAGAAGTTGTAATTACCTTATTTTTTGCTTTCAGCCTACTAAGATTAAAGAGCTTTCCATCTGTTCGATATATAATTTCTACACCAGTAGGAAGTTTCCCTTCAACAAGGTGTAGAATCATAGCGATGAAGATAGTGAATAAGGTTGGAGCAATAACACATCCCTGTTTAACGCCAGATCTCACTTTAAATGGATCGCTTTGAGAGCCATTATTATTCAGGATTGTTGCCATCATGTCGTCATGGAGTAGCCACAAGATGTTCACAAATTTATCAGGGCATCCGATTTTCAGAAGGATGGTCCAGAGAGCAGTACGATTTACAGTATCAAAAGCCTTAGTCAGATCAATAAACGCCATGTACAGAGGGCGGTTTTGCTCCTTGCATTTTTCTTGGAGCTGTCGTGCGGTGAAGATCATATCCACTTGACTGGCTCAGGCTTGACCTCCTTCCAACAGTACAGAGCTGGCTTGCCATTGCCTCCTTCCATCCTGATGCAATGGGAGACCACAGGGCCTTTGGCACCTTAAAGATTAACAGGTTTATTATTTTGGGAACTAGGATCTACTTTATCAGGGACATGAAATATTATCCTCTGTTGAAGGTATTTACAGACATGGGTAGAGAAGCAAAAGGGAGGGGATGGAGGAATGGTGGTGACATGCGAAAAGCTCCATCCTGACAAAACAGTTTAAATGTGTGCAAAACAAACAGTAACACTTCACAAACCCAGTAATTATTGATGATGAGCTATTCTAATATTGCTAAATGATTTTTTTAACGTAAGAAAAAATATTGCTATCGACACTCAATAAACACTTTAAAACTTGTATACGAGTTGGGCGGTCGAGAAGTTTAATAAATAAATAAACAAATAAATAAACAAATAAATAAATACTTCAAAATAAGTTTAATTTGGCCCTTTTATCATAGAAACACTTTTAACAATTCCTTGGCTGAAGAATTCAGGATAGTTCTCAGCTCAGCAGTGGTGGCATTGGCAAGCTTCCTACCCTGTCGTCCATTTCTCACTCCATTTGTTGGATGTGTTCACCCAACCCATGAAACTTAAATACTGATTTATGAAGGACTGTGTTCATGCAACATGCCAAAGCCAAAGCAAACAAAACATTGCGGCTTAACAGGATAGCCTGATTCACACAACATGGTAAGATATAATGAAGCTGATCTGTTTTTGGCTTAATTATTGTGATTTTTAAATCCAACCAAGTTTTAATGTGTTGTGTGTGAACATCCTTCTGTTGTGTATGCACATGTGAGAAGTCCAGCCTGAAACAGCAAGTGAAAGCAGAAGAATCAAGAAAAGTCATGCTTATCTTCTTTCTCCCATAACAGGAGATGAAAAATTCTCTGTGTTCTGCATCAAGGTTGCAAAGTAGCAATTCTACCTAGAGATGTTTCTGGAATTAGGTTTGGATAGCCAGAATTGCTTTTTCTTAATTGCAATGTTTACATGCAGTGTCTGCCCTTCTGAACGTTTGCATTCATACATTGTAGCTTCTTAGATGGGTTAATGAAACATAGGTTGTTTCCAGATGCATGGATCTTAGCACTTACAGTCAAAGGGCATCACACTGCTATTACATCTAGGAGCCCTGAAAAGATTTTACTTTGTGTGAGAGTTTTTTTAAAAAAAAAGACATGGAAGAAATGATAGAAAAAGGAGTGCTGAAAATTATAGTAGTTTAGTAAAAAATTGTTTTTTAAAAAAAGGTAAAGGTTCCCCCTGCGCAATTGTGCAGTCGTGTCCGACTCTAGGGGGCGGTGCTCATCTCCGTTTGTTAGCCAAAGAGCCAGCATTGTCCGAAGACGCTTCCACGGTCATGTGGCCGGCATGACGCGAGCGGAACACTGTTACCTACCCCCCGAAGTGGTACCTATTCATCTACTTGCATTTGCATGCTTTCAAATTGCTAGGTTGGCAAGAGCTGGGGTGAGTGCGGGAGCTCACTCCGTCACGCGGGACTAGGGATTCGAACCTCCGAACTTGCGATCTTCTGATCGACAAGCCTGGCGTCTTACCCGCTGAGCCACCACGCCCCTATTTATAAATTTATCTAAATTTATATATAAATTGTTTAGGCCCTCATAAAAACCCATCTCATTGGGAAGCACCTACTATGCTTCCATCTTTTCCTCCCTAGCTGATTGTTCTGTGATAGTGGGAAAACATCAGAGTATTACAAATGGAAGATCCCTAAAAAATAACGTATCTAAGAATGGATAATTGCCCTGTAGGGGCGATCCTGTTCGGAAATGCTGTTCTCTTCATAGGCTGCTGCTCTTGAAACCTGCGACCGGCACAGACTGCATCTGTTTGCCATCAAATGGGACCAGGGAGGAAGTAGCGCTTCTGAATCTGCGCACATGTCCCGGTTTTCTTGTGGGAATGGTTTTGCTCTACAACGCTGGTTTTCAGCCAAACTTAAAGGGCTTGGATCTAGCATCTCTTCATGAGAACCAGAGCAGTTTTGTCGTCGTTATTCTAGTGCCATTTTTGTATCAGCACAAGCTTTGGGAACTTTTACGTTCCAGAGTTGAACGTAATTGGTTATCTTTTGAACCCCTTTTACTTCAAGGTGCTCAGGAAAGCACAGACTGCCTCGTTCTCTCCCTTGCTCTCGTTTTAGCCTTACGCACTGCCACAGTCGTGCTGACTGTGGATAGCGGGAACTAGAGTCCGACGCACGCCGAGATTTCTCGTTTGGGGGAAGAGTTCAATGAACTAACCAAGCGGTTATTTGAAGTTTAATTTTCTCCAGACTGAGGCTAACCGCTTATAAATCCTGGCTCAAATTAAGCCCTTGCTTATTAAGAATCATAAGACTGTTTTATTACTGATTACTTTTTTTGCGCTTTGATTCTCCAGGCGCGCGCTAGGTTCGCCACCGTTTGCGCGTTGCGTTATTGCGCGCGTTGGTGTGTCTCCACAGGCGCGCGGTGCTCCAGGCAAAGTCGCCGCCGAGCAACCAACGGCGTGAGAGGGGCGTGGCTATTTGCAGGGATTAATAGTCCGGCGGTCTCCCTATCAAGCGCGCGCCTCTAGGGAACCTACGCCCTGTTCTCCGGGCGCGATCTTCTTTTTGCAGGCGGGGTTGAGCGCGTGGTAATTGCAGACTCAGGCGAGTTTTGCGTCGGGGACAAGCTCGGGCAGTGCTCGCGGGAGCTCACCTTCCCCTGCCAGAGCAGTAGCAGTTTGACAGCATTTTTCCACCCCTGCCCCCTTTCGGGGAGGGGGAGGAAAGAGGAGGGGAGACGCACTATAGATACCCCGAGATGGAAGAGAGAGAGAATATATATCGCATTCTGTCTCTCTGCCTTCTGTCTCTTCCATCTCGGGGTCCGGGATGAAAGGGAGGAGATCTCGGTCGAGATTCCTATTTCTCTGCCCGCGCGCCTCGTCTCTTCCTCCCCCTCCCCTTCATTCCGTGCTGTCAGCATTCAGTGCGAACGGGGGAGGACCTCGGCGCTGCCAGGACCACCGTGGGTGGGAGGAGAGGAGGACTGCTGGCTGAGGGCTTCCTCGTCGGATCTCGCCGGGGTGAACCGCAGTTCAGCGTTTGATCCTCTGCCCCAGGGCTTGATCGTTTCGTTTAAAGGAGGACAAATTGTCCCTGCTTAATGATAGCCTTGCCCAGGCCAAAGCTCCGGTCAGGCGCCTCTTCCTGCACACTGAAGCCCTGTCCCTCCCGGGCTTAATCTGAGCTGAAGGTGCCCTCCCAGGAACTTGGCTCCCCAGGACAGCCGTGGTCGTGGAAATACACGAGGGGTATTTATAGGTTTAAAGCATTTCTACCCTGCCCTTCGTCGCAGGAGATTATGATTCAGCTAACAGGAAGTTAATTGCCACCGGCCCCAGGCAGCCACATAAATAAATAAACACCAGTAACATAGGCAAACTGAGAATTTGTATCAAAGACATGAGTAAGTATCTGGATAAATAGACACATCTTAAACTGGTCCCAGAGAGAGAGAACCAGGTTTAGTGTTTGGCTTACTATTCTAAAGAGGGCATTCCAGAGCTGGTGAACCGTTACCAAGAAAGTAATTATAATCATAATTACACATGGGAAAGGTAGCTGGAGCAGGGCCTCGGTGCAAGGCTGGTTTGGGCTCCTTCCTTTCAAATATTTGGGTCTGCTCCAATAAGCAATCATCGAACAGGCACTCTGAGAGTTTTGATAGTATAAATTAAAATTTTGACAGCCGTGTTGTGCACTAGCTGGAGTTTCCATATTGTCTTCAGGGACAGTCTCATATTTAACCCAGCACTCAATCCGTAGGCCCCAAGATGTGGATTATAGTCATCTCCATCTAGGAGTGGCTGCAGCTTGCAAACCAGCATGGTTAGCTTTGCATTGGCTAACTTCAGACTTGACGACAGTGAAGTGGCTGTGGCTGTGGCTGCCCTGAAGACAGCTTTCAAGCAACAGATGGTGCAGAATACTGGTGGGTGTTGAAAACTGAAATACTAGGGATGTGTGAAGCAGCCATGTGCTGTCCGGACAAGGCACTTTGCACTATGGAGGCAGCAACATTTGCATCCATGTGTTGCCTTGTTGCCTCGTCCGGCTGTTCCATTAATGGAGCTACTGGAATGGTAGCATCAGGATTCTGGAACTCATGGATAAGCCCCTTGGCTTCACCTTTAGATGGGAGGCTGCTTGTTGCTTTGCAAAGCAGCTTTGAAGAAGTGCTTCGCATGACGATTCTTTGAACTGAAGCTCCCCAAGCTTTGCACAGGTTTACTAAATAACTCCAGGCTTAAGAGAGTTGCATTGGTTATCAGTATGCTTATTTTCCAATTCAAAGTGCTGGTCTGAAAATATAAGATCCTTAGCAGCTTTACCCAGGATAGCTGAAGAACAGTCTTCACTCAGATAAGGTTGCTCTCATGCTACCTGGCCAGCCTTTCCAGGAGTGATTGATTTGTACTAGAAACAGGGTCTCCTCAGCTGTGACCCCACATCTTTGGAATGGTTTCATAGTCTAACCATTTAGATGAATCTTGAAGGGTTTCCTCTTCCTGGCTAATTCTGTACTTTGTGTAGGTAGATCAGCTTCAAAATAAATTCTATATATCTAACATGGTAATCTTTAATTTTTACCTTCCCTGTTTCTGTCATTATTTTGGCAGGAGGCAGCTGCCAAATTACCCCGTCCAGACTCTCCTTGTCTGGAAATGGTGACAATTAGAGAAACAGCCCAAACTGCAGAAGTGCCACTGAGGCTGTGCCACTGAGGCTATCTGTAGTGGGTAAGAATGTAGGATAAGGATTCTGTGCAATCCTCACTCAGCCACCACATTCAGTGGGCAGTCGTGGGGGCAACTGCCAACTCTCCTTTCTAGATAAGCAGTTTATAACAATCCTGTACATAGAAAGTTAATTGGCTTTGAGCCAGTTTAGACTAATGGCCTATGGCAACTAAAAGTAAGCATAGCCTGATAAACCCTGTATATCTACTGTAAAGGACCATCTTTGGCCAGATGGCATAACTGAGGCCCTGGAATGGATGCTTCTTTCTGGGATGGCCTGGCTTGCAAAGGAGAGGCAAGTGCCTCCCTCTGCCTGGTATCTCCTTGATGGGTTGGAATTGCAGTTCCATAATTCCTAGTCAACAAAGGCAAGATGCTGTTGTGAGTTCTGTGAATTCCAGAATGGTTGAAGGATGCTTGGCTAAGGAAGGCTGGGTTATAGGGAAAAAGATTTTTATTATATTGATGCTTGGTTATGAAACTCCCTTCTCCAACATAAATGTCAGTTTCGGTTTTTTAGATAATGGGTAATCTTCTCCTTTTGTTGTTGTTGTTCAGTCGTTTAGTCGTGTCCGACTCTTCGTGACCTCATGGACCATAGCACGCCAGGCCTTCCTGTCCTCCACTGTGTCCCGGAGTTTACTCAAATTCATGTTCATTGCATCGGTGATGCTATCTAACCATCTCATCCTCTGCCGTCCCCTTCTCCTTTTGCCTTCAGTCTTTCCCAGCATCAGGGTCTTTTCCAGTGAGTCCTCTCTTTGCATTAGGTGGCCAAAGTATTTGAGCTTCAGCTTCAGCATCTGTCCTTCCAATGAGCAGTCAGGGTTGATTTCCTTTAGGATTGACTGGTTTGACCTCCTTGCAGTCCAAGGGACTCTCAAGAGTCTTCTCCAGCACCACAGTTCGAAAGCATCAATTCTTCGGCGCTTAGCCTTCCTTATGGTCCAACTCTCACAGCCATACATTACTACTGGAAAAACCATAGCTTTAACTATACGGACCTTTGTCGGCAAGGTGATGTCTCTGCTTTTTAATATGCTGTCTAGGTTTGCCATAGCTTTCCTCCCAAGGAGCAGGCGTCTTTTAATTTCATGGCTGCAGTCACCGTCTGCGGTGATCTTGGAGCCCAAGAAAATAAAATCTGTCACTGCTTCCATTTCTTCCCCTTCTATTTGCCAGGAAGTGATGGGACCAGATGCCATGATCTGGATTTTTTTAATGTTGAGTTTCAAGCCAGCTTTTGCACTCTCCTCTTTCACCCTCATCAAGAGGCTCTTTAGTTCCTCTTCACTTTCTGCCATTAGGGTGGTATCGTCTGCATATCTGAGGTTGTTGATATTTCCCCCAGCAATCTTAACTCCGGCTTGTGATTCATCCAGCCCGGCATTTCTCATGATGTACTCTGCATATAAGTTAAATAAGCAGGGTGATAATATACAGCCTTGTCGTACTCCTTTTCCTTTCCTTCTTTTCCTTCCATCATCCCAATTATTTTTTTAATATATATTTTTTAATCCTGCCTTTATTATTTTTACAAATAACTCAAGGTGGGGAACATACCTAACACTATTTCCTCCTCCTATTTTCTCCACAACAAACCACAACAACCACCCTGTGAGGTGAGTTGGGCTGAGAGAGAGTGACTGGCTCAAAGTCACCCAACCAGCTTCCATGCCTAAGGTGGGACTAGAACTCACAGTCTCCTGGTTTCTAGCCTGGTGCCTTAACCACTAGACCAAACTGGCTCTATTTTGAGGGCATTCACTTTTTTTAACCTATGCTTTTAGATTATTATTTTTTTGCAGGAGGGTAGATGTTTCTTGATGTAGTTTTGAATAAATACTAGTACTGTCTTGAAGATCAGAAATCATTTTCATGGAAGGTAAACTTTCAGGCATATATAAGTCCTTCACATACATACATACATACATACATACATACATACATACATACATACATATTGCATATTAGAAGTAATGGACAAACAGAGGTATTGACTGAGGCAAAAGATGAGGCCTGGATTAATTTAAATTCTCATTCAGTTTTTACAAGAATGTTAAATCTGTTTAAGAAGTACTCCATGTTCTATGTATTCTTGTTAATATATTTTTTATTGAAGAGGTATCATGTGGAGCAATAAGAATGGCCTAATCAGGTTGTTACATGTCTGTTAGAAAGGTGTTTAGCACAGCTGTTACAAGTCAATTACCGAAATGACATGTCCAAAAATGACTGTTTGAAAGGAGAAGAGTCATTATGGGTAGAGCAGATTTACAGTACATGAACATCCTTTTCACTATAATAAAAATAAAATAAAAATAATAAATATAAATATAATAAAAATAAAATAAAATAAAATAAAATAATAAAATAAATAAAATAAAATAAAATAAAATAAAATAATAAAATAAAATAAAATAAAATAAAATAAAATAAAATAAATAAAATAAAATAAAATAAAATAAAATAAAATAAAATAAAATAAAATAAAATAAAATAAAATAAAATGAAATAAAATAAAAAAGCAATGTGCGGAAGTGGAAGAAGATAATAGAATAGGAAGGACAAGAGACCTCTTCCAGAAAATTAGAAACATCGGAGGTAAATTCCAGGCAAAGATGGGTATGATCAAAAACAAAGATGGCAAGGACATAACAGTAGCAGAAGAGATCAAGAAAAAGTGGCAAGAATATAAGGACGATCTGTATAGGAAGGATAATAATATCAGGGATAGCTTTGACGGTGTGGTCAGTGAGTTAGAGCCAGACATCCTGAAGAGTGAGGTTGAATTAGCAATGTTATTAACATTGTTGCTTAAGAAGCATTGCTAATAACAAGGCAGCAGGAGACGACGGTATCCCAGCTGAACTGTTTAAAATCTTGCAAGATGATGCTGTCAAGGTGATGCATGCCATATGCCAGCAAATTTGGAAAACACAAGAATGGCCATCAGATTGGAAAAAATCAACTTATATCCCCATACCAAAAAAGGGAAGCACTAAAGAACTATCAAACTATCAAACAGTGGCACTTATTTCACATGCCAGTAAGGTAATGCTCAAGATCCTGCAAGGTAGACTCCAGCAATTCATGGAGCGAGAATTGCCAGATGTACAAGCTGGGTTTAGAAAAGGCAGAGGAACTAGAGACCAAATTGCCAATATCCGCTGGATAATGGAGAAAGCCAGGGAGTTTTAGAATTTCTGTTTTAAATTTCTATTTCTGTTTTATTGACTATTCTAAAGCCTTTGACTGTGTGGATCATAACAAATTGTGGCAAGTTCTTGGTGGTATGGGGATACCAAGTCATCTTCTCTGCCTCCTGAGGAATCTAGCAACGGTAAGAACAGAGCACGGAACAACGGACTGGTTTAAGATTGGGAAAGGAGTATGGCAGGGTTGTATACTCTCACCCTACCTATTCAACTTGTACGCAGAACACATCATGCGACGTGCTGGGCTTGATGAATCCAAGGTTGGAGTTAAAATCGCTGGAAGAAACATTAACAATCTCAGATATGCAGATGATACCACTTTGATGGCTGAAAGCGAGGAGGAGCTGAGGAGCCTTATGACGAAGGTGAAAGAAGAAAGTGCAAAAGCTGGGTTGCAGTTAAACCTCAAAAAAACCAAGATTATGGCAACCAGCTTGATTGATAACTGGCAAATAGAGGGAGAAAACGTGGAGGCAGTGACAGACTTTGTATTTCTAGGCGCAAAGGTTACTGCAGATGCTGACTGCAGCCAGGAAATCAGAAAACGTTTACTTCTTGGGAGGAGAGCAATGATAAATCTCAATAAAATAGTTAAGAGCAGAGACATCACATTGACAACAAAGGTCTGCATAGTTAAAGCAATGGTATTCCCCGTAGTAACCTATGGCTGCTAGAGCTGGACCATAAGGAAGGCTGAGCAAAGGAAGATAGATGCTTTTGAACTGTGGTGTTGGAGGAAAATTTTGAGAGTGCCTTGGACTGCAAGAAGATCAAACCAGTCCATACTCCAGGAAATAAAGCCAGACTGCTCACTTGAGGGAATGATATTAAAGGCAAAACTGAAGTACTTTGGCCACATAATGAGAAGACAGGATACCCTGGAGAAGAAGCTGATGCTAGGGAAAGTGGAAGGCAAAAGGAAGAGGGGCCGACCAAGGGCAAGATGGATGGATGGTATTCTGGAGGTGACGGACTCGACCATGGGGGAGCTGGGGATGGCGACGGCCGACAGGAAGCTCTGGAATGGGCTGGTCCATGAAGTCACGAAGAGTCGGAAGCGACTGAACGAATAAACAACAACATAATAAAAGTAATGGAATTATTTATTATACTTGTATGCCACCTGACTCTCAATGACTCTGGATGGCGCACAACAATCTATCTACTGGGTTCCCAGAGAGATAAAGTTTCTTGCCCCATGGCCATGCATGGAACTGAGTCCTAGATAAGTAGCTCCTATTGCAATTGTAACATGTATGGGCATCTGTTGACCATATAAGCATTTTTTTAAAAATAGTATCTGTTTTTTCTTTGTTCTTGTGCATAAACTTTGTCCTATGTTACTTTAAACATATGGGGCAGCCTTATCACAATCCAGTGTCCTCTAAATGTTTGGCTATAGCTCCTATCAGCCATAGCCAACATGGCTGTAATGAAGTTTGGGAGAGGGTGATAAAAGAAGAAGGCTGGACAATTATAACCAGTGCTGAAGAAGTGAAGGTTTAGTGCCCTGAACAGGGTAAATGCCTCTCTCCATGGTGCTTACTTAGTTTCTATCTTCTTAATGCCCCATGGCTATTCTTCTCTGTTGCTACATACTATTCAAATCCAATTTCTGTCATCAACATATGATTTATATTCACAATATTAACAATGCTGAAGACAGCATTGCGACAAAATTCAAACACTCTCATGTTTAGCACAGATGTCACCCAGCCTTGTGTCATCAAATCTTGCTCCTTTCGCTAGGCAATTTCCCCTCATGTTTGTATTTAGTGTCACCCACTATCAATTTGTTCCTGATTCTGTAGTTGTAAGACGTACTATTGAGGCACTATTACCCTCTGTGTCTTCAATCAGGTAGGCTTCATTGGAATTATTGACTACTACAGAACGATGAGTAGGATTTGGAGTTCTTTTCTAAGGCTTGTGATTCCCTAGAGACATCTCTTCTTTCCTTTCTATGGTGGTAGCAAGCATGACTCAGACATATTTCTTACATGCCCATGAAGGCTTCTTTGAATAGTCTGAATTTGTAATGTTTTCCTCGATGGAGAATATTCCTGCTGAACTTTCAAGAGCCTGAACCAGCCTTCCCCAAGCTGATCCTGTTTAGATGCCCTGGGACAGTAACACTGAATTATTGAGAATTCTTAGCTATGTGGTTCCAAAAGGTCTTAAGGGAACCAGGTTTGGGAAGACTGAATTATGATATCTAATATCTATATGCTAATGAGATTGCTGTCTATTATTCCCTTTGTTATTTTTGATCCTTTTGCATTTCATGCCTCATCCATTTGCATTCAGGGTTTCATGAAGTACAAGTGATAGCAATGAAATGGGTGTCTAAGTACAATGTTGCTGCAATATAAATATGAGGTAATGCTGTAACTGTTTGCTCTGATCCCACACCCCAAATTTGATCCTTTTTCAGTCTTTATACAGGAAATTATGTAGTTCCAAATTAGACCACTGGTTTATCTAATGCCTTTCTGAGATTTCTGACAGAAATCTTTTCCAACCTAGATTTTTTTTTTTAATTCCACCACCTTTTAGCTAAACACTCACAAGGCAACAAATGCATGCAAGATATAACCTGGATTGACCATCTGCATGCAAAACTGGTGCACTACCAGTGAACTACAGGTCCTTTCTTGCAGTTTTGCAGTAAAAATATATTAAAAAGGATGAAAAACCTATCCCCATAGCCTATATATCTTTTGGTTTTAAACCACAAGAATCCATATAATTAACAATATTGGAATATTTTGAATAGAAAATAGAGTACATTCAACTATTACAAACAATATACTGTAAATCTTGTAAGACTTGAAGTGAAACATGTCTAGTAAGTTTGAAGTGACATAGAACTGATTAACATAGTCCTACTTAGTTTGGTTTTAGTTGTATGCGCCTTACAACAAAGAGTATGCCTTTGAGTATCTTCTTCTAGAGAGCAACAATAAAAATACTGCTGTCATGCCCTGCTTTGGCCTCTGGTAAGAAACAGGAAGTTAGATAAGATGGAGCTTTGATCTGGCCAAGAGGAGTCTGTGCTCTTAAGTGTAGCATGTTTTGTGCCACAATCTACTCGTGAAGAATTGCCTTACAATACATCTATTGCCAGGCGGATGCAGACAAGAAAGAGTTCATGCCTAGATCATAAAAGATGACCCGCAGATAGCCTATGTAGAAAATACTTGTTTGGGCTGATAGAAGCACACAGGTGCAGACATACTCCTGGATGCACATGGACTTTTCTAATTCAAAGCTCTTGCATTCCCTCTCTGTGTTACTGCACTGAGAGACTTAATCTGTCGAGTTGCTGGAATTTCCCTGGCTCTGACTCTCTAGTGATCCATTTGATTAGTTTGGATTTCTTCAAAACTGCCTGGGGAGTGATGGACTCCCAGGCTGTAGTTTGCATTGTCAAACAGTAAGAGCGATTCTGTGCCCTGTCAATCAACACAATAGGGATCAAAGTGAGAAAATCCAAGCTGATCATGACTTCTTCACTTCAGCCTTTAGTGAAGAGCAGAGCTCTTGGTAGTAAAGTATTTTAAAATTAGTATTTTAAAAGCTGCCTCCTTGTAAAAGTAGACTGCTATTAATATATAGCACTGAATATCACATTATTTAATCAGAGAAATAAGCATAAAAAGTTCATAATCTCTTTAAAAAAACATGTTTTCATCCCTAGATATTGATTGCGTCGGTTCACAATCCATACCCTTGTCAAGGTTTGCATTCACACATCACAGATAGCAACAGCCAGCCTAAGTATGGTTTATTGAATCAACTGTAATTGGCTGGATTTGCACAACATGTTCGGTCTTAAAAACATTATTTACAAAACAGATTGGCTGTGCTCCCACAACGTTCTGTGCCTAAATCTTAACAAAATATTATGGCTTTGGATAATGAATCCAACCAATATCTAAAATACGTTGGTTTACAAAACATGAAGGGTATTGATAGATATTGGGATGATAAAATGACAGAGTTGCTGGGGTCACTGCTGGGAAATAAATACAATGGAAGCAGAATTTAAGGGGATGAAAATCTTGCAATGGATAAGAAAGTATGCAGACTGTACAAGTCTCTCTCTCTCTCTCTCTCTCTCTCTCTCTCCCTCTCTCTCTCTCTCTCTCTCTCTCTCTCTCTCTCTCTCTCCCTCTCTCTCTCAGCATAGGAAGCTTTAGTTAAAAAAAAACTTACTTTCATTTGAAATTTAACAGATGCACCTGGCATGTTTTCAAGCTTTTTTCCTCCTGTGATTGCAAAGGAGGGAGGGAGGTTTTTTTCTAAAAGGAGTTGAGATTCTCTGGATGTTGCATGTGATCCTGTATTCTATGGCATGGACAGGGAAGATTGCACACTGGGTAGTATAAAATAGCTTTATAACTTCCACCCTGGATCTTTACGTTTTAAAGGGAGATGATGCAGCCTTCAACTGTTTTTCATGAGCTTTCTGAAAGAAAAGGTCTTAGTTAAGTCACTGAAAGGAAAACTCCTGTACCGAGAGTAATCTAGAAGCTAGGGAGAAAAGCTGGCACAATACCAGAGTTTGTTTATAAACCTTTATCATTTTTTTCAAGGTTAGTTAGACATTCTTTCAAAAAGTAACATGTGCTTTCCTTGTTTTCCTGCTCTGGCCTTACAACAGAATTATAGTAGCCCGAGAATATATTGAGTTTAAGGAAGTGCTTATGCCCTACTACCACTCTACATGGAAAATAATCATGAAATGAATGAGGTTGGATTATATACTTCAGATTGCAAGGCGTTAGGTCATTTTTAATGCTCTCCTACATTAAAACAGCCGGTGTGGGCTGGTCCATGAAGTCACGAAGAGTCGGAAGCGACTGAACGAATAAACAACAACAACAACAACATTAAAACGACAGCTGCAGTAGCAGTAGCAGCAGCTAGTACATATGGGTCAATTGACATTATACTATACACTACGTGGCTGGTTGAGTAGGAAATACGTCCATCTGAACCCTCTGGTTCTGCCCATTAGCAGGGGCACCTAAGGAGCTGTCGTTGCTTTAAGGAGCATGATGTACAAGGCTGGGCATCTAACTTTGTCTGGAGGAGGCCAGACAAGAAAGCCACTAAACATTAAAATTGACCATGACACTTACCTCTGGTTCCTTGTGGGCAGAAAAAACCACAGTCCTGCATGTACACAGTTCATTAGCCATACCTGCTCATAGGTGGAACCAGTGGATGTGAGTAGATTGACTTCTGATAAGTCAGACTTGAGGCTTAGCTTGACATGTGAACGAGAAAACAAGCATAAGAGGGAATAGGTTTAATGCAGGATGGAGAAACTGTGGCCCTTTATATGTCATTGGACTTCAACTGTAGCAAGCGTGGGCAACGACGAATGATGTGATCTGACATATGGAGGATCTTGTTCTTACAATTATTATCTGTAGGGATGAGTATTCAAAAATATGACTCTTCCAAGTGTAACGTGAAGTATAGCCTGGAGTGATCTGTTCCTTAAGTGAAGTTCTGCCACTTCACAAATTTCATGTGACCTAGCTATTAGGTGGAGAGGGTGGGAGCTAGAAAAAGGTGTAGCTGGGGTGGGTGTTCCTTCCATTTGTACCAGAGGCCATCTTATTGTCAGAGACAGGTCTGGCTCTAGGCTAAGGCCAAGAAGGCACTAGCCTAGGGGTGCCAAACTTTAGGGGGCATCAAAATTGAAAAAACTTCCAAAAAACACAATAAAAAAGCGAAAAGCCCGCTCAAGGGTTAAACCTAATTTTGCAGTGTAAATAGGGTGAAAATGTCCAAGAAAAGGAAAAAAAATGGTCTGGGGCTGAAAATCATAAATGTAATGCTCAAAATCTCAAAGAAAAAAAGAAAAAGAATTTTTGAAATTTTTGAAATTCCTAACAAAATCGGAAGATGAGCCAAACCATAGGGGGCACCAGAATATGACTTTGCCTAGGGCGGCAAAATGCCTAGAGCCGGCCCTGGTCAGAGAGAATGTTAAACTGTAAGGTCCTGGGACATCGGGCAGACAATGTGCTTTGGTGACCATTTTTGGGAATGTCCTGGCATAGGTTCAGTGATTAGTTTCATAATTAACTTCTATGAGAGCCCTAAAGAGGTAGGCATTAAAAATGTTTAAGCACAATAATTTCCACGCAGCTAGAGTGTTTCCTTGTCTTTTCTCCAATCTTTCCAGGGCAGTGGGCAGCCCGTTGGTCATGGATCCCAACAGCATCTGCCGGAAGACCAAGCGGCTGGCAGGGAAACAGGCTGAGTTGTGCCAGACAGAACCTGAGATTGTTCAAGAAGTGGCCAAAGGAGCCAGACTGGGTGTGCGTGAGTGCCAGTACCAATTCCGTTTCCGTCGCTGGAACTGCACCAGCCACAGCAAATATTTTGGGAAGATCCTACAGCAGGGTGAGCGGGGCAGGCTTTGTTGCTTGGGTGGGTAGACAACCGCCCTTTGGGATTCTCCCACGAGTAGAGGGGAGAAAAGCATTTACTCTATTCTGTCCATAAAAGAAAATTCTTCAGCCAAAGGGTCCTCACAACTAAAGAGAGAAGGAAAGAGAGGATAGCCTGTATTTTAGAGGTGACCTCTAAAATTGCCAGTGGGGTAGAAGCTCTTGTCTTATATGGAGATGATTCATTTATTCAAAAGTGAGAGGGGAACAGAATAAATTTGCAATGGTAAGACTCTTCTCTGATTGCTTTGAAATTAAATTGGGCAGTAGGTGGGATGAACGTGCTTGTTCATTGAATCCTTGCTACATGTTTTGAGCTGGGCTGTTAAGATAGTTCTAGGGCAGGGGTGGGGAACCTTTTTTCTGCCAAGGGCCATTTGGATATTTATAACCGGGGACTGGGGGGGCGGGGTTTCTGGGATTTCCGCGGACCGGGGGCTGGAGTTTGCGGGCGGGAGCCAATCACAAGCACTGGGGGGGGGCGGGGTTTGCAGGTGGGAGCCAATCGTGTGGAAGGGGCAGGGTTTGTGGGCGGGAGCCCTGCGGGCCTTAGACGGGAGCCCCGCGGGCCTTAGACAGGAGCCCCGCGGGCCTTAGACAGGAGCCCCGCGGGCCTTATATGGCCCGCGGGCCTGACGTTGCCCACCCCGTTCTAGGGTTTGGGTTTTATTTACTGCCCCTGTCGGAGGGTGGGAAAAGGGACAGGAACTTTCCAGTCATGCAAGCACTGTTCTTTTCTAAATTATAGTGTTGTTTATTATTTTGTGCCTATTTCCAATAAAGTGGCCTTAGCTTAACAAACTATATACTCACAATTCCAAAAGGAGCTTTTTTTTTTTAGTTATCTATTTCACTCCCTGACTCACATAGCTGCTTTCAGTACTTTTAGCCCAGGGAGGCGAACAGAAACATGAAAAAAATTATTCTTTCCTGAGCTGCTTGGAGTCTAGCACCTTTGTCAAGCTATCCTCTCTGATGTCTAATTTGTACCCCCAAAGCTGCAATAACTTCCCCCAGCCAGTCTGCTCAGCAGATCTCCCCTTGGGTCCTGCTTGTTCCTGCTGGGCCTTCGGCTGAAGATTCTTCCACCACCTGTTGCTTGATACACACGTATCGCCAGTCCATGCCATATAAATACAACTCCAGCCACGCTCAACAGTTCCCCCTCCACTGCTTAACACTTCTACCCTTTTATATATTTTCACTTGCACCTAGGTGTCTTAATTAGGCATGAAGCTTCTTGGTGTCCGTGCGACATTGTGCCTGGTTTTGGCACACAGAAAAAACAACCCTTTGAACTTTGAGACCATAACATCATCCCACGTCCATCACCCTGCCACACACCCCAATGATAAAAATAAGTTTATTTGTCTGAACTGAAGCAAAGGAACTTTTTATAAGCGCTCATTTAATTAAGACACTGTAGGTAAAGATGAAAAATCTCTCTTTCTCTTGGGGGGTGTTTATAGTAGTAAAGTCTCCCTCAAGTTGATCTTTACTCATAGACACGTTCATCGAGTTTTCCTGCCATTGCCTTCTTCCAGGATATTTTTTCAACTTCCCAATCTACTTTACAGCCCTGAGATTCCCTGTTGGTCTCCTCTATAAGTACCAATAATAGACTAGGAGGCAGTGTGGCAATTCTACCTGACCTGTCTATAAACCCATTTTATCTAGATATTGGATTTCAGGATCTGCATTGCCTTTTGCTTCCTGCAGGAAAAAAAAAATCTGTGTTGTCCTGCTCAAATCTTAGCACTGTGGTTGAACATTACAGCTTGTGTGGTACAGATCAGAAGATCAGGAATGCCTTTGACAAGTTTTGAACTATTTTCAGAACCTTGGATTTTTAGTCATGTTGCCTGGGATTTATGAAAGTTGTAGCCCCAAAACATGAAGGGCACTGGATTGTCATCCCTGGTTAGGGTTGGATTAGAAATGGAACTCCTTGGTTCTAATCCCCATCCACATATTAAATTACTAGGGCGATCTTGGACAAGCCTCCCACTATCTTATTTACCTCTCAGGATAGTTGGAGAATACGGTGTGTGTGTGTGTGTGTGTGTGTGTGTGTGTGTAAGATCCATGTATACCACCTTGAAATCTATGGGGGAAAGGATAGAAACAACAAATAAAATAATGCAGCTGAGACTGTAGATCTGAGTATCTGATCGAGCTGTGCGGTCCCTTAATGTTCCTACAAATAGTGAGGAGGAAGAATTTAGCCACAGGATAAACCTTTGCTGCTAGGTGAAGACCAAGAATAGAAGGACAGGCTACTGATGACGACCAAGGAACACCAAGAACCCTTGCTTGGCCATGCCTTGCTTCTCTGAGCGGAGGGAGCAGACACACACACACACACACACACACACACACACGTTCCTAAGGGGTGTGCTTTGTTCTCTCACAGGGCCTGAGAGGTACAGGCATCGCCAGGGCTTTGGGGAGGGAGACAGCGGATTATTGCTACGGGCCGAAGGTTTACTGCTGTGACATGTCTCCCTGTCCTTGTAATGAAGCAATTACAGATGCTCCCAGACAGCGCAGCAGCTTTTAATAAAGCCCAAGAATGCATCCACGTCTGGGGGAGATTTACTGCCCCTCCCCCTTCTCAAAGACTGTGCTCCTACATGTCCTTAGAGCTTCCTGAGACTTCCCAGCAACTGAGAGAGCAGAGCTGGGCAATAAATAAGGCCAGCGAGTCTCTTTGCCACCTTCGCACTGGATAACCCCCCGCCCCTCACCCTAAGGGCGAGGAAGGCCCCCCTTTCCCTTCCCCTCCTGCCGGCAATGGCTCCTTGATCTGAGGCATCTTTATGCGCATAAAACCAAAGATTAGTAGATGCTAACCTGGAGGACGCCAGGGTTGTAACATCTACCCAAATGCAACGTAGAACGTGTGTTCCCCAATAGGAAAAAATAACAGCAACCATAATAGGGCAGAATGTAATACTGTCCTGCAGACGCTGCTGTGGCGAACAGGTGCAGGAAGAGTGGCAAATGCTCGCTTTCGTCCGCCAGCTCACTAATAACAGTGGTGCCGAGCCCAAGAGAAGAGAAGGCCGGAGTGAGAGCAGAAAGCCACCGCGCTGGGGACTCTTCTTCCCGGCACTCGGGACGGGCGCCTGAGCCCGTGGGCCAGCAAGCCAGCGGGGCAGACCCGGGGAGAAACTGGCGCGTTCTCGCGGGACGGAATATACGCGAGCCCATTGGACTGCCGCAGCGGTGCGGACGAGGAGCCCCATAAGAAAGAGATGCTGCGGCACCGCCGCACGGGGGAAAATCCCCCGCTACCTGCAGCCGCCTCCCCGCAGTAGCAGCCCCCGGTGCAAGAAGCCCCTTACTGGCAAACCGAGGTGGAGAGTGGGGGGGGGGGAGGAAGAGAGGAGACGGAGCCCCTGGCGGTGCGGCGCCTCATGCTGGAATAAAGCAGAGCAAAGGAGAAACCCCCCTGTGGCTGTGGCAGGTCCCGGCACGGCGAGGGATGCCTGGAACTCATGTCCCGCGGCGGAGGGACCCCGTCGTAAATAAAAACCCAGGTTATTGGGATGGGAAGGGGGGCATTGCAGCTTGGAGTCCTGCCCCGTTCGCTATTGTGTTGGGAAGGTAAGCGATTTATTGAAGGGCAGCGCGTGTTAAAGGCCACTCTGCGTTTTCCAGACAGAGTCCTTTTAGGTGGGAAGATCGCTCCTTTCTCTGCCTTTCGCTCTGATACCTTTTGAATAGCATCAAGCGCCCTGGGTTTGATTTCTACTGAGTTTAAAACTAATATCTCCACAGACAGCAGGGTTAATTCATTCACTGGTCTCATTGTCTCCCCCCATTCCCAGTAATAACTTTTAATAAACTACTTTTGTATGGTCCAGTCCCATGCGTATTTATTTGGAAAAGAGGTCCATCGTACTGATTTCAGTGGGCCTTATTAGCAAATAAGCACTGGGAAGATTACTGTACATCCCAGATTCCTGCTGATTGGAAGTCAGTGTTGGATGGTAGGCTCTTTTTGGTTGGCAGGCACACACCCAGAATGACTAAACGCACGCCCTGACAACCTCAATCTTCCCCCTTGATTATACAGTATTGGTTTCACCTCATTTCTAGCCCATAATTTAGAGTCTTCTCTTGTCACTTTCACCATGTCCCCACAATTGAGCTAAAGTACTACCCATCCTTTCTTGTGCTGGCACAGAAGAATGCCTGTTGTAAAATTGGCTGGCTGCATCACCAACCCTTATCTAGCTTCTCTATTGCTTGTTGCCACCACTCGCTGCCAAAGGTATTGTCTAAATTTGCAGGTTCTATGCTGGTCTATGACTGTAATAAAGATTTGATTTGATTTGATTTGCAGGTTCACCAAGCATTGTAGGCTTGCTGATTGGTTTTCTTGCTGGCTGGCGAAGTGCTGAAAGGGGGCCACTGAGAGCCAGAGGAGAAACCAATCAGCAGCCGATGCAACAGATGCAGTGGAGATAGGCTAAGGCTTGGCAATGCCAGTAGCACGTTTTATGACAGCACTGTGTTCTGCCAACACAAACAGCATTGGATCGGGCTTTAAATCAATGGTTGGGAAATGGTCCATGAGCCTTTCCTCACTCTGAGGTACCACTTGGCTGAAGAAGAGCCAATGGTATTTATTCGCTCAGTCTCCCCAGGATACAGGCACTCCCTATTGGTCTGATCATATGATCACACCATTCCAAACAGGGCAGGGAATGCAATAAAATTTATATTTAATTAATTAATTAATTAATTAATTAATTTTTATCCCGCCGTTATTATTTTTATAAATAACTCAAGGCGGCGAACATACCTAATACTCCTTCCTCCTCCTATTTTCCCCACAACAACAACCCTGTGAGGTGAGAGAGAGCGACTGGCCCAAGGTCACCCAGCCGGCTTTCAGGCCTAAGGCGGGACTAGAACTCTCAGTCTGGTTTGCCATTGGTTCCTTCCCAGGGCTGAGAGAGTGAGTGACTGGCCCAAGGTCACCCAGCCGGCTTTCATGCCTAAGGCGGGACTAGAACTCTCAGTCTCCTGGCTTCTAGCCCGTTGCCTTAACCACTGGACCAAACTGGTTCGTTCTATCATCTATCTATCTATCTATCTATCTATCTATCTATCTATCTATCTATCGCCACTACCTCTGTGGCATTTTAAATGGGAAAAACTGATTATTTTCCAAAGGATGAAGGAAAATCACGGCTGAGGATGAGGGAATGCCAGCACGCATTATTGAACTAGAGCTGCACCTTGTCCTCTGCCAAAAGCTGTTCTTAAATCGGCAGGCCTTCCATAACTAACAGCAGGGGCAAAGCAACTGCAGGGTAATACTGTATAGGAAGCCTTCAGTGGTTGAATTGTTGCTTATCATGACATGAATTGCCTTGGCCTACCAGTACCTCTTGCTTTGCTTGGCCGTGAAGGTTGTTTTAAACGCGACCTTGCCTAATGTGTTTTCCATCCCTCTTTCTCTTTCTCAATATCCAAAACAGATATCCGGGAGACAGCCTTCGTCTATGCCATCACGGCAGCTGGTGTTAGCCATGCTGTTACCCAGGCCTGCAGCATGGGCGATCTGCTGCAGTGCGGCTGTGAGGCAACTCGGAGCAGGGCACCTCCTCTGCCACCTGCCATCACGGGATCAGAGGGCTCTGCTTGGGAATGGGGTGGCTGTGGGGATGATGTTGACTTTGGCTATGAGAAATCCCGGCAGTTCATGGATGCTAAGCGCAAGCGTGGCAAGAGTGACATTCGAACCCTTATTGACTTGCACAACAATGAAGCAGGGCGACTGGTAAGGGCCACATCCCTTCTTCATTCTCATTTATATGGAAACCTCTGCTGCTGGACCACTCTGCCTCCTTCTCTATGGACGTACTTATGTGTCTGGTCATGTCCTTCTCAGACTTACTTCTCTCTACTCCTCTACCTTGACTTATGTCTAGACAATTTTATATGCTCTAGACCTCCTTCCCAATCTAACTCTGCTTTTACCCTGCTGACTTTCTGATCCTCAGCATAACTTGAGAGCTAATGTGTATATATCTCGCTGTGTTAAATTCCATTTTATAAATGAGCAGAGCAGCCTTAGATTGCCAACAAAAACATATTCCCTGACAGAACAAGAAAACTCCATTGTATGCTGCAGAACTATCTCTTCTGTTTCAACAATGGATAATAGTGCAGGTGAGTGAGTGAGTGAGTGCAGAGGGAGGAGGAAGTCTAGGAACAAATAGGAAGCACTGAAGAATGCTTCTGGAATATAATAGCTAAGGGTGGGAAGTGTGATTTAAGAACTTGGATCAAATCCCGCCCTGAACAAGATCTCTAGATGGATTTTGGCAAATCCTTATCACAACACACTATGATGTGATGATAGGAATACTGAACTGTTAAAATATCTGCTCCCATATTTAGGAGCTGTTTGGATGGTGCATTCAGTCCAAAATTAGTCTGTATCAGATGATGGGTTATGATTCCTCTGACATACAATTTCTTTGATTATCTAGATTTCAGAAGCATAATGCTATGACTTACCTTAACTCTCATTTTTCTTTTTTTAGAAAACGTAAGCCAGGAATTGCCAATTTATTATTCTCAGGGACCATTATATTCTTGAGACAGTAGTCTGAGGACAACAATCTGATTCTTGCGGTTGAGCTGACTGGCATAATTGATATACTACTTCCAATATGAAACATAAGGGTTTGAATATTAGAAGCTTGTCAGCTCAGAAGCCAGGAAAATAATTGTGCTTCCTGTAAGATCTCAAGAAGTAGCCTCTATAAAATACAGCTAAGATAGCGATACAGTCGTGTTTATATGAAATACTAACTGAACTAATGTATTTTTCTGCAAATAAAACTGAACATCAAACAAATTCACAGTGGAATTAAAATTTGATAGGATCCTTATGAAATTGCTTTGGGGGTTGAAGTTGACCTGCTAGGTTGCCTGTGGGATGTCCAAGTTTAAAGCATTGGCTGCCACACATTTTAAAAGTTTCGGCGATAAGTAGAGATACAATATCTGTTTAGGAAAATACAGCATCCATCTAACCTCAGAAGAAGCTTTCTGTCACCCTGCCTGCTCTCACTTCTTATCTAAAATAATCAGCCACGAGGCTTAGCTCTGATCTTACTAATCTTGCAATTGTCATTTCCCCCCCCCCCACCTATTGTGGCGTTTCCCCCCTTTCCAGGCAGTGAAGAACCACATGCGGACGGAGTGCAAGTGTCACGGGCTTTCAGGTTCCTGTGCCCTACGCACCTGTTGGAAGAAGATGCCTCCTTTCCGGGAAGTGGGTGACCGCCTGCTTGAACGTTTTAATGGGGCTTTTAAAGTGATGGGTGGCAATGATGGCAAAACACTCATCCCTGTAGGTCGGAACATGAAGCCCCCTGACCGGCAGGACCTCATCTATTCTGCCGACTCGCCTGACTTCTGCATTGCCAACCGCAAGACAGGTTCACTGGGCACACGTGGGCGAGTGTGCAACAGCACTGCCATGGACATGAGCGGCTGTGATCTGCTCTGCTGCGGACGTGGTCACCGTGAGGAGACACTGCTGCTGGAAGAGAATTGCCTTTGCCGCTTTCATTGGTGCTGTGTAGTTCAGTGCCGGAAGTGCACAGTGCGCAAAGATCTCAGTCTGTGTATTTGAGTGGGTACGGGAAGGGCCTTGAACAAGGATGACCTAGAGCAGAAGGACAGGAATGTACCCAGCCTGCCACAGAGTCAGGGTTAGAGTCAGAGTCAGAGTTAGGGTCAGAGTTAGGGTATGAGGGCATCATGATGATCTAGTGGGAATCAGAGGAATGTGCTAGAGATGCCGAGCCCAGAGTTGAATCACCTTGGATTCTCAGAGCAGGGTTTTGTTGGTGGCCAAATACACTTCCTAGCACTTGCTTACAACTTCCTTGTGGCATGTCCTTGGCATCTAGCACCAGACTATGGCTTCAGAAGGTCCCACCACTCCTTGCTACACTGGACACAGACTCCTGAAAATGGGGAATCCTGTCTTACCTGATACTCTCCCACGATCGTTTCCTGCAGCTTCAGTCCAGTCTCTCGCTATGGATTATGAACTGATTCTGTAGAGGGAGGTGCTGTGCCTCGCTTATTAATGGATCTTTACTGTGTTTAAGAGGACAGAAGAGATTTCTTGACTATCCAATCACCCCCCTCAAACTCCCTTATTCCCCTTTGGGCTGCCATTTCTTTTTACAATAATAAAGTTATTTAAACTCACTTTTTCAAGTGTTACAAAAAGAAGTGATTACAAGTGCACTTAATATTGATTAGTAAGTAACTTAACTGCTCGCTTTGCTCTATTGTTCATTCAAAGTAGAATGGTTACATGTTATAAAAGTGTTTTTTTCTCCCCAAAATTATCTCCATTAAATTATCTCGAGAACATGCCCTATAGCAAAGGTGGGAAACCTTTAGGCCTAAAGTATGGAGAAATTATCCTTATTTGTGTTAATGAATAGAACAGGTCATCGCAGATTGATCTCCAATAAAAGTTCCTGGGGAATTAGAAATGCTAGGGTTGAATTGTGTTATATTTATGGTTAAGAATACCTGGATAGGATCTGGACTGAGTTAATACTGGTAGAGAGTGGCCTTGAAGGACAGTGGGAAGATCTGTTACCAAGGCAATGATCAGACAAGGGCAGCTTAAGCCCATTCTTAGAAACTAATTTGAGAAAATGCTTCAGATAGGCCCCTGCCTAATTCACACAAAAATAAGGGAAGAGGGAAGCACATTCAGACTTGCAAGATTTGGTCACTATAGTTCTAATAAAAGTGGTTTTAGACCTATATAGCATTGGTTTTGAACTGTGGTGTTGGAGGAAAATTCTGAGAGTGCCTTGGACTGCAAGAAGATCAAACCAGTCCATACTCCAGGAAATAAAGCCAGACTGCTCACTTGAGGGAATGATATTAAAGGCAAAACTGAAGTACTTTGGCCACATAATGAGAAGACAGGATACCCTGGAGAAGAAGCTGATGCTAGGGAAAGTGGAAGGCAAAAGGAAGAGGGGCCGACCAAGGGCAAGATGGATGGATGATATTCTGGAGGTGACAGACTCGACCTTGGGGGAGCTGGGGATGGTGACGGCCGACAGGAAGGTCTGGCGTGGGCTGGTCCATGAAGTCACGAAGAGTCGGAAGCGACTGAACAAATAAACAACAACAAAAAAAGCATTGGTTTCTCAGTCTGGTCTACCCTATAGGGCTGACAATACCCTTGTTCTGTTGTTTTACAACACCCATCCTTACATTACAATACTGTATGAGGTAAAGTTCAGAGCCATCTGTGGAGTCCCATGTAGCTCACCAATCAAGTGATTGGCTGCCATGGAACACTGTTATGTTGGTTAGGCTCTCAAGTATAATAGCATGTTTCAATCTGGCTGAAAGCATTGGTCACTGGAAGGAAGGGTGAAGTCTTGCAGCTTTCTCTCTTTCTCCTAGTGATCTTTTTTCATATGGAAGTGGAAACAAACAGTGCTAGCCAGGATGGCTGGGATGAAGGTGAGGGGGCACAATAAGAATCCTTGCTCCTCCCACTCATGTGGAAATTGTGGAGGAAGGAAGAGAAAAGCCTCTTCATTTATTCCAGTGATCCTTGTAAAGAACTGAATTTGTAGAGAATGATGTATATGGGCAGAAACACATGTATGGATGTGTGCTAGAATACCTGATTCCAGCGTGCCCAAGTTGGAAATAGTGCATTTCTGCCAATCTAATGATTTCTTCATTGCTAACACACTCTTCAAGCAACCAAAGCTATGCCTATGTACATGGACATCACCAGATGGAGTACACAGAAATCAAACTGACTATATTATTGGGACAAAGAGACGGAAGAATCCAGTTATAACAGCAAAGACATGGCTAGGGGCTGTGGAATACATCACATGCAAGTTCCAAGTCAAGCTACAGTGGAAGAACAAAGCAATCCAGTTTCCACAATATGGTATTGAGCATATACCTGACCCACCATTTTCAAGGAGAACATTAGGAATTACTTGGAAGTATTGAACCTCATTTATAGGGAACCAGGGGAACCGTGGAATGAAATCAGAGTTGTTGAGGATGAATGTGAAAAGTGACTGCCAAAGACCAAGAAAGAGAGAAAAAACAAACAAACTGGATGTCAGAACAAATGGTGAAAATTGCCAAGAAGAGAAGCCAGAGCCAAGAAAGACAAAGATCTCAAGAAGAAACTTAACAAAGAATTTCAGAGAGCTGTTAGAAGAAACAAGCAGTATTACAATGACATCTGTAAAGACACTGAAGATGGAAACAGGGAAAAACAAGGAAAGTCTTCCAAAAGATTTCCAAACTCAAACTGGCATGCTAAAGGATGCCAATCAGATAATAATTGATTCAAAGAGGATCAAACAAAGATCTGGAAGGAGTATACTGAAATTCTTTATAACAGAGATGTCAATATCTTAGAAGATATTCTCTATTTACAAGAACTGCAAGAGCTAGAACAGAGCTTTCCAAACTTTTCATGTTGGTGACACACGTTTTAGACATGCATCATTTCACGACACACTCTTACAGCAGGGCATCATTTCGCGACACACTCTTACAGCAGGGCACAAGGCAGGCACTAGGACCTGCGCGGAATCCTGGCAGGGCTCGGAGGCAGTAGCAGCCGTGACACACCCAGACACTGCAGCCGACACACTAACGTGTCCCGACACACAGTTTGGAAAGCTATGAGCTAGAAGATGAAGTTAGATCAGCATTTTGGTCTTACATTACCATTTACCAATTACATTACCAAGTTGGAAGGCTACAGCAATTGATGGAATTTCTGCAGAAATATGGTAAGCAATCAGTAAAGGCTCTAACCAAACTACTGTATGCCAGCAAATCTAAAGAATGATGCAGTGGGCAACAGATTGGAAGAGGCCAATCTATGTACATTCCAATATCAAAGAGAGGAGGCTCAACAGAATGTGCAAACTATCATACAATATCCTTAATTTTACATGCTAGCAAATATAATGCTGAGGATCATACAACACCAATTAGAGTCCTACATGGAAAAAGAGATGTCAGATATTCAAGCTGGTTTTAGAAAATGCCAGGGAACAAAAGACATTATTGTTCATGCACGCTGGGTAACTGAGGAAGACAAAGAATACCAAAAGATGTGTGCTTCACTGAATATAGAAAGGCCTTTGATTATGTTGACTATGTCAACCATGTCAAGCTGTGGAATGTTCTTAGAACATTTCATTGACCTTGTGAAAAACTTATACATAGGATAGGAAGCAACGGTCCAGGCAGAACATGGTGAAACAGATTGGCTCCAAGTTGGCAAAGGAGTAAGACAATGTTGTATAAGCTCTCCTTACTTATTCAACCTAAGTATGTTGAATATAGATTAAGGGAGGCTGGATTGGAAGAAGATGATCATGGTCTAAAACATTAAGGAAAAAACTTCAATAACTTACATTCTGCTGCTGACTATACTCTGATAACTGAAAATGCAAATGATCTTTAAGCTCTAGTAATGAAAGTCAAGGAGCACAGTAAAACAATAGGACTAAGGTTAAACATAAAGAAAATCAAAGTAATGACAACAGGTACAGCAACCAGCCTTAGAATTGGCAATGAAGATGTGGAAGTGACAGATAGCTTCTGCCTTTTAGGACTGACTATCAACAGTAAAATGAAGAAAACAGTAAATGAAGGGGCGTGGTGGCTCAGCGGGTAAGACGCCAGGCTTGTCGATCGGAAGATCGCAAGTTTGGAGGTTCAAATCCCTAGCCCCGCATGACGGAGTGAGCTCCCGCACTCGCCCCAGCTCTTGCCAACCTAGCAATTCGAAAGCATGCAAATGCAAGTAGATGAATAGGTACCACTTCGGTGGGTAGGTAACAGCGTTCCGCGTGCGTCATGCGGCCACATGACCACGGAAGCATCTTCGGACAACGCTGGCTCTTCGGCTAACAAACGGAGATGAGCACCGGCCCCTAGAGTCAGACACGACTGCACAAATGTGTGGGGGGAACCTTTACCTTTACTTTTTATCAACAGTAAAGGAACCAACAGTCATGAAAGACCAAAAAAAAAAGAACAAATACAGGTAGTCCTTGCTTACCGACCACTTATTCAGCAACCGTTTGAAGTTATGAAGGCACTGAAAAAGGAGATGTACAACCGGTCCTTGAAGTTGTGGCTGTCGCAGCATCCCCACAGTCATGTGATCACAATTGGGGCACTTGGCAACTGGTGTGCATTTACAATGGTCACAGCATCCCGCAGTCACGTGATTGCCATTTGCAAACTTCACTGCTGGCTTCTGACAAACAAAGTCAATGGGGAAGCTGGCAGGAAGTTGCAAGTCGCAGTCACGTGACAACATGCTGAATGACCCATGGTGATTTGCTTAATGACTGCAGCTGGAAATGATGAATTGACGTCGTAAGTCAGGCACAGTCATGTGACATTTCACTATATGATTGCGCTGCTTAGTGATGGAGTTGCCGGCCCCAATTGCGGTTGGTAAGTGAGGACTACCTGTATACAGAAAACCAAATTAATTACAAACTAAGGCAGGTACAGCAACCAGCCTTAGAAATAACAATGAACAATGAAGATATTGAAATAGCTTCTGCCTTTTAGGATCGACTATCAGTAATAGGGGGCGTGGTGGCTCAGCGGGTAAGACGCCAGGCTTGTCGATTGGAAGATCGCAAGTTCGGAGGTTCGAATCCCTAGCCCCGTGTGACGGAGTGAGCTCCCGCACTAGCCCCAGCTCTTGCCAACCTAGCAATTTGAAAGCATGCACATGCAAGTAGATTAATAGGTACCACTTTGGTGGGTAGGTAACAGTGTTCCACGCACGTCATGCCAGCCACATGACCGTGGAAGTGTCTTCGGACAACGCTGGCTCTTCGGCTAACAAACGGAGATGAGCACCGGCCCCTAGAGTCAGACACGACAGCACAAATGTGCGGGGGGAACCTTTACCTTTTATCAACAGTAAGGAACTAGCAGTCATGTAGTATGCTGCAGATTAGCATTTGGTAAGGTAGCAATGAAGGCCTTGGAAAAGATACTCAGATATGATGTGCCTATATCTACAAAGATCAGAATCATGCTCTGCAATGGTTTTGCCTGTGACCCTGTATGGAAGTGAAAGTTGAAGAAGCAGGATAGAAAGAATATTGATGTTTATGAACTTTGGTGTTGAAGAAGATTCCTGAGACTACCATGGTTAGCCAAGAAAACAAACAAATCAATCACAGAACAAATCCATCCAGAGTTTTCACTCAAGGCTCAAATTGCCAGGCTCAAAGTATCATATTTTGGACATGTTATGCCAAGACCCAGCTCTTCTGAGAAGTCCATGATCTGGGAGAGGTGGAAAGAAAGAGAGGAAGAGGACAACCAGCAGCATGGTGGATGAACTTGATTACAGTGGTGATGGGTTACCACTGGAAGACCTGAAGAGCCAGGTTGAGGACACATCATCCTGGAAATGGTCTGAGTGGTTGCTAAGAGTAGACACCGACTTAATAGTATGCAATCAATCAATCAATCAATCAATCAATCACTGTGCCCTTTCTCCTCTTAGGCTAAGCTTAGAGTAATATACATACATGGTGATGGGAGATTCCCAAGTATTTTAGCAACTGAGAAACAGCAGACATAAAAGTACATAACAGAGAAATTATATGCCCAAAATCATGTTGACATCTCAGCCTTCTAATACTGTAGCTTTTTTCCCCTAGGGGCATCAATTTGGGGTCACTTCTCTTTGATTCTTCCCTCGTTTTTTCACTTACTACTTTTCTCAATAAGAATAAAACTTTATTCCCCCCCCCTTCCCCCTGCTTTTCTTTCTCTTTCTCACAAACTGAGATGTTTCTCCTGGTTACCTTTTAATGAACATTTGGAAAATATTTTTTCTCCCACAAGAGGGCACCAAGGGATTAATTTAATACAGTTTGTGCCTGCACTGGGAAGTGAGCATCTCTATTATAATGGATTTCTAGCCCTATATGTGAACCCTGACAGGAAAAGGCAGGATAAAATCTGCCTCCTAGTGTAGATCAATAGGACCCATAAGTTGTATGTTGTCTTCCGCAGCCCCTACTTCTATTTTATAGATAAAATGTATTTTAGTCTGATTAACTATGTATCTCAGAGGATTTTGGCTGACTGGTAAGTTCTGCATCATAGGATCTAACAGGAAAATTATATGAAAGTTGAGTCTGGCAAAAACTTGAAAACTTTTCGCTGTGAGAAGGAAGTTCCTGGTGTTTAAAACGCTGATACTATGATATGTTAATGGTTAATGGCCTGTCAGCATAGGTAAAGGTAAAGGTTCCCCCCGCACATTTGCGCAGTCGTGTCCGACTCTAGGAGCCGGTGCTCATCTCCGTTTGTTAGCCAAAGAGCCAGCATTGTCTGAAGACGCTTCCGCGGTCATGTGGCCGCATGATGCAGAGCGGTATTTTATTAAATCTCCCTTGCATGTTTGTAATCTCTACTTCTGAGTCGCTTTCTGTTTTTCTCTTCATGCTAATGTTCTTTAATGTCCCTAGTCTGACTCTGATCATACTTTGTGGCTGGCATGATCTTGCCTCTATGATATCCTAAGAGATGTGCCAACTTTGGCTTGGGGACCTTATGGTGGGAAACTTTCTACACAATGTACAGTGATACAACAGAAGTGCGAGCCTTTGAGGGAAATCTAATCGGTGCATATCCCGTAGTTTGAGGGCTATAAGTGAGCTGGGCTGGTGAACTGAGGTCAGAAGATCCACAGACCATCCATATACAGAGAATTCACTAGAGGAGAGGGAAGACAGATAATTGCTACACTATATTTTGTTGGAGACTGTGTTTTCTTGCACACGCAGAGTATCAGAAAGCGATCAGCACCAGAGACCAATTAATGACGGCAGTCATTTTAGTAACTTAGTTGCAGTTATACTTGTTACTCATATAAACAGATATTCACAGTCCTCTTCCAGATCCCTGGAAGTGTTACAAAATCCACATAGTAGAAACAAGCAAACAGAAAGAAACAGTAAGAAGCAGTGAGCAGGAAGGAGTGAGTAGGAAGGGCGGGACAGGCAGGCAGGTTCTTTTATACTCTTCAGCCTGGATCACGTGCTGCCTGACCTTTTAAAGTTTGTAGGTGATTACCTAACAAGGCTATATTGCTGTGACTTACTCCTCAAAAGAATAACACACCAACGTAAAAAAAGGTAAGGGTTCCCCCCGCACATTTGTGCAGTCATGTCCGACTCTAGGGGCCGGTGCTCATCTCCGTTTGTTAGCCGAAGAGCCAGCGTTGTCCGAAGATGCTTCCGCGGTCATGTGGCCGGCATGACGCACACGGAACACTGTTACCTACCCACTGAAGTGGTACCTATTTATCTACTTGCATTTGCATGCTTTCGAATTGCTAGGTTGGCAAGAGCTGGGGCTAGTGCGGGAGCTCACTCCGTCACGCGGGGCTAGGGATTCGAACCTCCAAACTTGCAATCTTCCGATCGACAAGCACACGCAGAGTATCACTCCCTTAATGGTGGGCAGGAGGCTGTGTGCAGAAATAGCAGTCAGTTGGGTTTAAGATTTTGATTGGTTCTTGAGTCCACCTGCTCATAAACTTCTCTTATATTTCATGAATAAAGTTCCAAGAATAAATGACTCCTTACTGTGCCCAGAACAACCAACCCAGGACACAGAAGCAGTTTATTTGAATCTGTTGCATTATCAATTTGTATCTTACAAATACATTAAATACATGCGAGTTAAGTCTTATATACAGTACGCTGCAGTGGTAGAACTGAGAATCCATTTGATTCATTTTTTTGCAATACACCAACATATTTTAGGTCAAAACAGATAATATATTGTACTATATCCAACTACCCCCTCCCCCTTACTAACATATCATACGGCTGCTAAATGGATGGGAGATCGTGTTCATGTGAGGCACCCTGTCACACATGGGCATGGATATCTATGGGTAGGTAAGCAGAGTCACACAAGGGCTGAGCTCTCCTTGCCCTCTGTCGGGTCATTGCTTCCTCCATGCTAAGTCAGGCTGCATGGATGGGATAACTTAGTGCAGCATGGTAGGAGAGGAACATCTGATTCTCTCAAAGTGGAGCCATGTGTCAGCCTTACCACAACACAGGCAGATAATGAGAGGTTTCTTTCAGCATGGTGGGAGCAGCAGAAGGGGCTCCTCTGGTCTTTTTTGCCCCCAGCATTCCTCAAGGGGGTCAATGCAGGTCATGTTAAAGCTTCCCTGCCATCATCGTCACCCAGCTTGGATTGTGCTGTCATTCAAACCACTCCCTTAACGGTGGGCAGGAGGCTGTGTGCAGAAATAGCAGTCAGTTGGGTTTAAGATTTTGATTGGCTCTGGGGTCCACCTGTCCATAAACTTCTCTTAGATTTCATGAATAAAGTTCCAAGAATAAATGATTCCTTACTGTGCCCAGAACAACCAACCCAGGACACAGAAGCAGTTTATTTGAATCTGTTGCATTATCAATTTGTATCTTACAAATACATTAAATACATGCGAGTTAAGTCTTATATACAGCACACTGCAGTGGTAGAACTGAGAATCCATTTGATTCATTTTTTTTTGTAATCCAATCCCTTCTGCTAGGCCCACATCTCTACTTACTAGGAATTATATGCAGCTTTGTTGCTCAACTGGGCAGCAAAATGTTTCCCTGATAACAAAACTGGATTAATTTGATCATTAATAAGCTATAATGTGGGGAGCATATATCTAGAACTTGATTTAGATTAAATGGAATCATACCAACAGCACAAACTGTTTGTACTGTTCATTTTGTTTATATATTTATAGGATATCGTTCCAATAGATTGAGAGCCAGTTTGGCATAGTGGTTAAGGCTCCAGGCTAGAAACCAGGAGACTATGAGTTCTCATCCTGTCTTAGGCATGAAAGCCAGCTGGGTGACTTTGGGCCAGTCACTTTCTCTCAGCCCCCGATGTCAGGCTCATGCAACAAGCCAGTCGCTCAATTCCTGTTGCAACTAATAGATCAACATTCGGTTGATCTGAAAAAAGCAGACCCTGCACTTGTGGGAAAAACGCTAGGAATTAAAAAATCATTCCAATAGATTGCTCAGGGAACTATTCAAACCATGCAATTTATCATTTAGTATCTGAGGAAAGATGTCCTATTGCCTTAATTTATACATTGCTTTCAGGGTGTCCCAAACATCTCACATATTGTATCACTGTTACACCTTATATGGTGAGTCAATATGCATTACCTTCATATTACAGATGGAGACCTGAGGCTGAGAATGACTTACTTAGAGCCATGTACAAAGTTTATGTGAAATTTGAAGCAAACACATTGTTCCGCAGCTTAGCCCTTATGTCATTAGCCTTGTTCCCACAACAGGTTCAACCCAGTTCGCCAATGAGTCAAATTTTTGAAAGTTACCAGCCTAGGAATACAAAATCCCACCCAAGTTCTCCGGGAAGTACCTGGTATCATATAAACCTTTGAACCAGGAAAGTTCTGGTAAGGCTTATTTACATCACCTTTTCTCCATTGGCCATCATACATGTGGCTTGGCTGATGGAAATAATTAGTGTTTGGGTCACGTGTTTTGTGGTGCCAGGCTTTGGCAGTGACTTTCGTAATGGAGGGGTTTGGTAGTTGCTCTTTTTTACGAACCACTGGATAAATAAAACAGGGCAACTTACTGGGCTTTGGTATTCCCAGAGAATGGCTGTTTAACTCTAAGCAAGATCACATCTGTCTTAGGTTAAATCTAAACCTGTGGGTTAGTTGGCTTGGTCAGGTGAACCTTTTTGGGTTTTGCACAATGTACTATCCTCTTCTTATTGATTTTTTTTACATGTACTGTGCAATGAGGGCAGGGTTGTACCCAGAGGGGGAGCAAAGACACCAAAATGGTGGGCACGATTGGTTAATCAGAGCCCTGCCCCTTTGTAATATGCATCTCATGGCTTTGATAACTAGGTCACGCACATCACTTTGACCCCCATCTCCAGACATCCCCAGAACAGGACTACTGTATTGCATTACTGTACATCAGTTCTTTAATAAGGGTGGCCTTTCTATCTACATTTTTACTATTTAAATAATAGTAAATAGTAAATATTTACTTGAATATGATAGTGTGCTGCGTAGTTTAATCCTAGGGATGGGTTAAAAATAAGCAATTATGCTAAAAGTAGGACAAAATAAGAGGTTATAATTTATAGTTTATTTACAGTTACTTGAGGAGGGCCTTTGCACAGGTCTACCTTGTGTGCAGTTGCACTCATTCTAGATTGGGAGGCCTGCAGATGGTCATTTTAGCCCTCATCACTTCACAACGGACTACTGCAGAGCTTTCCAAACTGTGTGTTGGGACACATTAGTGTGTCGGCTGCGGTGTCTGGGTGTGTTGCGGATGCTGCTGCCTTTGAGCCCTGCCAGGATTCCATGCAGGTCCTAGTGCCTGCCTTGTGCCCTGCTGTAAGAGTGTGTCGCGAAATGATGCCTTGCTGTAAGAGTGTGTCGCGAAATGATGCCCTGCTGTAAGAGTGTGTCGCGAAATGATGCATGTCTAAAAAGTGTGTCACCAACATGAAAAGTTTGGAAAGCTCTGGACTACTGCAACATGTTCTACATGAGCTGCCCTTGAAGCTACAGCTGGTCCAAAATGCAGCGGCATGGGCAGCAATGTCATACTTTGATAGGCTCATGTGTCATCACTGTTCCGCAAGCTGCACTGGTTGCCGGTTGGCTTCTGGGTGAATTCAAGGTGCTTGTTGTCACCTATACAACCCTTCATGGCAAAGGGCCTGGTTATCTGGGGGACCATCTGTGTCCGGTGGTTTCTGCCCATCCAGAGTGGGGATGCTCCAGGTCCCTCTCAATTAAACAATGTCATCCAGTGGGAACCCTGAAAGTGCACCTTCTCTGTCATGGTGCCTGCCCTCTGGAATAGCATCCCCATGAGATGCAACCTACAAGGGTTCCAAAAGTCTTTGAAAACCTGGCCTTGCTCCCAGGCCTGAGGTTAGGTTATTTCTTGAGCCCCTGATGGAATTTTTTGGTAATGTATCCAGTGATTTTGTCAGGGCATACGTACATGCCCTTTGCCCAGAGTCATTTGAGAGTCAGGTGGCTTTCCAAATCTTTAATAAGTATAAACGTCAGGAGCTTTTTTCAAGTGATTCATTCAGACCTTTGGCAAGAGCAATCTGTTTTCTTCTCCTGCTATATGAGGGAAAAAATGGAGAAAGAAAGGAGAACGAGGAAGTGACCGAGAAAAGGAGCTCAGAAAGGGAAAAGATATGTTGCTCACTCACTTTTACCTCTAGCCCTGCCACCACTTGCTTTAGCCCTAGCCACCAGTAATAGGTGATGTGGCCCTTAGTACAGTACTCCTATAGGAAGGCAGTACGAGGAATAAATAAAAGGTGGTAATATGTGGTGGATTACAGCGGTGCCGCTGGTTCTCAGGAAGGAGGGAGCACATTCCAAGGAGGTGGAGGAGATAAGAGGAGGCACATTCCAAGAGGCAATGATGGGAAAACGAAGAGATTCAGGATAACCCCACCCTAGGGTCTCCCAGGTTATTTCCCCTTAGGTTAGTTAGAGTAGCTTTAGTTTAGCAAGATCCTGTCTGTACAGTGTGAGCAAATAAAGAACTGGAGTTTGAATGGACTGACTCTTCGTTGTTCTTGGGCTGGGCCTGACATAATATTTGATATAGCATTTACTTCCCAGTGTAGAAGGACAGTGCAATTACCTTGGTTCTGTTCTACTGAGTAGGTACTACAACAGTACGTCTGTCCCAAAATCCTGCCCTCACCAGGAGCTACTAAAAGTCAGACAAAAAGTAAAATACCTGGGAGTAATGTGATAATAATAAGATTATATAAGATCATAGCCTCTTATTTGGTTCTACTTTAAGTACATGTTATATCAATATTAAAATTTAACTGGGTTAAATTGAAGACTTCTATTATTTCAGCCTGTGAACAAACTATCGGATACCAAACTAAGAGACATCAGGACTGGTTTGATGAGAACGATAGTGAGATTGAACATATTATTGACAAGAAAAGGAAAGCCTTCCGGATATGGCAAAAATATATTAACTGTGCCGTTAAGAAAAAAATCTACGCCAGTGCAAAGGTAGAAGTCCAAAGAAGAACTAGAGAACTTAAGAACATATGGTGGATAAAAAAAGCCCAAGAAACCCAACATTTTGCAGATGCTCATGATGCACTGGGCTTTTTTAATGCCATAAAGGCCATCTATGGACCAACAAACCATGGTACAAATCCCTTACGCTCAGTAGATGGTGCTAAACTTCTAAAGGACAAAGAGTCTATTGCACTGCACTGGAAAGAGCATTACTACAATCTCCTTAACCGTCACTCTACTGTGGCTGATGAAGTCTTCTTGCAAATCCCGCAAAAACAAATAAGAGATGAGCTTGCAGTACCCCCTAGTTTGGAGGAAGTCAGTAAAGCCACTAAACAAATGAAAAATAACAAAGCTAGTGGACCTGATGGGATTCCTGCTGAAGTCTTTAAAGAAGGCGGGCCTGAACTTACACAACAACTTCATAAGCTCATCGAAAAAATCTGGATGAGGGAGGAGATTCCAGCAGACTTTAGGGATGCCATAATTATCACTCTCTTTAAAAAGGGTGATAGAACAGACTGTGGAAACTATCGAGGCATCTCCCTTCTAGCCACAGCAGGCAAAATCCTGGCAAAGATCATCGCAAACCGTCTCCTATCTGTATCAGAAGACATCCTCCCTGAAACGCAAAATGGCTTCCGCCCTTCCAGGGGAACAGTGGATATGATCTTCACTGCACGACAGCTTCAAGAAAAATGCAAGGAGCAAAACCGCCCTCTGTACATGGCGTTTATTGATCTGACTAAAGCTTTTGACACTGTAAATCGTACTGCTCTCTGGACCATCCTTCAGTGTTAAAATTTTACCTTCGGAAGACAATCTTACTCGGCTACGAGTGATTGCCAATGAATGAGTGAAGTATATGTACTTATTTTTAACCCATAACTTGCTACAAATAAAAATACACAGCACAGTATCATGTTAAAATTAAAATAATAAAAATGCAAAAATAGAAATCCATCAGATGAGTTACCATACCAGTTCTGCTTTAAACTGGATTCTTCAATCACGAGATTCAATAAACTGCAACTGGCTGGATTCATATAACATACTAAGCCATAACTCATGGTTTATAAACCATGGTTTACAAGCTATTCTCAATGAGCATGTAACATGTTATACTTTAATGTAATGTGTAACTGGGTTTTAGGCCAATTTTTGCAGCTGTCTGGAAATGGCCCTTTACCTGGTATTTTTATTAAGTTAGCTCTGATCAAGAGCTGAGACTTTTTTCTCCCCAGTTCTGCACTGGTTTAGCTGAATTGGAGCAAAATGATCTTTTCTTTTTAAACTTTTACTTAACAAATCTTAGTGGGTTCAGTTTCCTTTCCTTTTCTTATTACAGAGAAACTAAACAGAAATTGAGCCAACAAAGCATTTTGGTTGGCATGCCTCTATATGGTTGACATCTTTGAAAAATATGTTCTTCAAATCCCACACAGATAAGCAATTTTGAAGCAATTATCTACATTTTGTCCTACTGAGTTAAAAAAAATAAAAACAACGGGAAGCAGGGTGTTGGGAGGTATATGTACTTAATTTTGTCTGTGTTTCTGCTCAAAATTGTACTCATATCAAGCTATTTCACCAACAGAGTTAAAAATAAATATTATTGATGGGAAAAGGTTTATAGAGTCCCTTTTCCTTACTCTTAACTCTCACCTCTATCTCACATTGAAGAATTGTAATGAGAATCAGCATCAACATCTATCTATATTTTTACTCAGTAACTTTGATTGTGAAAGTCTCAGTTAAATCAAAAGCACCAATTTCAAAGAAATTGAAGATCAAATAATGCCATGGGGAGGGCATCTAATTTAATAAATAGCTAGTAGGTATAGAAAAGGTATTGAAGGTATAGAAACTCTGACAGTCTTCTATTGTCCTCAATTTTATTTATGTTACCTTGTCATAATCAAAAAATTACTGACTTTGCACATGAGACTGACCCATGATTTGCTCAACCCCAGATTAGTAAATAAATCTCAAACAGCTGTTCTTAAAACACTGAGCTGAAAAATACCTTAATGTGATATATAACCCCAGCCAATATGAGCACAAGAATGAACAGGGAATAAAATACTTCTGCCTTCAACTCAGACTCATAGACACTGAGCTGATACATTGAGCTTAAAATATCTTATCATGTTCTATTGCTTAGTGCAATATCAACCCAGGCTTTACAGTTTCTAAACCATGGTTTCCAGGTGAGTATTGTGCAAATCCTGCCAAATGTGGTTTATTCAATAAACTGTTAAAAAAAAACACCTTAGCACACTATAGGAAGAAATCATAGTTCATTCTATTGTGTCTGTACTTACAGAGCACCAGAACTGTATGTTCCCATTCAGAGAATATCAGAGTACAGTTGATAGGCAATTCCATTAGTTAGGCTAACTTCTCAGAGGCAAGCCTACACTACTGTCTATGTGGGGATGGTGGTGGGCTCTCCTTCCTCCTCCCTTTTATGGTGCTACTAAATTACTTCTGTAATTTATATATATATATATATATATATATATATATATATATATATATATATAATCACATCATATTTTATATATGATATTTTACTTTTTATAAACACTTATATCTGATAGAATATTAGTCATGATAATTAATAAGAGCATATTTAAATTTGCTCACTCGCTGGATCGTCACCTTGTTGTGGTGAGTGGGCTTGTGTGTTCCCAATGAACCCTGTGAGCGAAGCCGTCGGGAGTCATGTACTCCTGGCAGGGTCACCCATGGCGGTAAGGTCCAGGGGGAGGAACCAGACAAAGAACGATCCAAGAAAGTCCTCAACGGCAGAACAGGCGGAGGATAACAAGGTGTATTGTTACAACGGCTGCGAAGGCGGATGAAGGCTGCAGCAGACAAAAGGTCACCAATCGTCATGGTATCCATGCCATTGGATTAGAGCCTTTTTCTGTGAAAGTTGTGTGCTGATCATTGTGCACCGATCTCCACACATAAAACAAATTCACGCACAGGCGTCTTCCAACCACACCAAACCCAAAACAACCAAAAGTCCCATGGCGACTGACGAATGGCAACGGGGGCAGGACTGTGAAATCCGGAAGCTCCTAGTCATGGACCAGCACATGGGCGGTGGATACGGATTCAGTTGCCCTGACTCAAGGATCGAGGCAGTTGAGTAGTTCAGCAGCTGTATCCATAACTGAGCAGCCCTATTTAGGATCCACTCTGCTCACCCCATATGGGGAGGGGGCTAGAAAAGGTGCCCTAAACATAGTCTGCCTTGTTTTCTCCCTGACTGGATTACCGCGACCAGTGGGGTCACCATCTAGCGGTCGTAAAAAACACATGAATTTTGGAACATGGAATATACGGACACTGCAAGACAATATGGATAGTGAATGACCTGAACGTAGGACTGCCATTATTGCAAGGGAGCTGAGACGTTTTAATATTGATATAGCAGCACTCCAAGAAACTTGAAGAGCAGGAGAAGGACAGTTGAAGGAAGAAAAAGGAGGTTATACCTTCTTTTGGAAAGGACTGCCTGAACAAGAACGACAAATACATGGGGTAGGCTTTGCTATCAAAAACGACCTTGTGAAGCTCTTGTCAGAAGTTCCCACTGGGATTAACGAACGACTCTCAACTCTGCGAATAAAACTCGCCAAAAACCAACAGGCAACTATCCTAAGTGCTTACGCACCAACACTAGATGCAGATGAGGATATCAAGGAAAAATTTTATACCCAGCTGGACACCAGCTTATCAGAGATACCAAAGGAGGATAAAATTATCCTCCTGGGCGATTTCAATGCAAGAGTTGGGCGTGATTTTGATTTGTGGCCAGGGATCATTGGGAAAGAAGGAGTTGACAACAGCAACACGAATGGAATCTTACTTCTGACTAAATGTGCAGAGTATAACCTTGTCATTACTAACACACTCTTTTGCCAGAAAAATAAATTTAAAACATCATGGAAGCACCCACGGTCGAAGCACTGGCATCTTTTAGATTATGTAATTGTCTGTGCTAGAGATCGCCATGATGTACTTCTCACCAGAGCCATGACGAGCGCCGATGACTGCTGGACAGACCATCAATTAATTCGATCCACGATGGCCATAAAGATTGTTCCTCATCGTAGGCTCCAAGGAAGAAAACCAAGGGATAAAATGAATACACTGGCCCTTCAAGATCCTATTAAACGAGCTTGCTTTCAATCAACTCTCAAGGAACACCTGCCTATGGAACTTCCTGAAAATGTTGAGGAACACTGGACTAAATTGAAGACTTCTATTATTTCAGCCTGTGAACAAACTATCGGATACCAGACTAAGAGACATCAGGACTGGTTTGATGAGAACGATAGTGAGATTGAACATATTATTGACAAGAAAAGGAAAGCCTTCCAGATATGGCAAAAAGATATTAACTGTGCCGTTAAGAAAAAAATCTACGCCAGTGCAAAGGCAGAAGTCCAAAGAAGAACTAGAGAACTTAAGAACATATGGTGGATAAAAAAAGCCCAAGAAACCCAACATTTTGCAGATGCTCATGATGCACGGGGCTTTTTTAATGCCATAAAGGCCATCTATGGTACAAACCATGGTACAAATCCCTTACGCTCAGTAGATGGTGCTAAACTTCTAAAGGACAAAGAGTCTATTGCACTGCGCTGGAAAGAGCATTACTACAATCTCCTTAACCGTCACTCTACTGTGGCTGATGAAGTCTTCTTGCAAATCCCGCAAAAACAAATAAGAGATGAGCTTGCAGTACCCCCTAGTTTGGAGGAAGTCAGTAAAGCCACTAAACAAATGAAAAATAACAAAGCTAATGGACCTGATGGGATTCCTGCTGAAGTCTTTAAAGAAGGCGGGCCTGAACTTACACAACAACTTCATAAGCTCATCGAAAAAATCTGGATGAGGGAGGAGATTCCAGCAGACTTTAGGGATGCCATAATTATCACTCTCTTTAAAAAGGGTGATAGAACAGCCTGTGGAAACTATCGAGGCATCTCCCTTCTAGCCACAGCAGGCAAAATCCTGGCAAAGATCATCGCAAACCGTCTCCTATCTGTATCAGAAGACATCCTCCCTGAAACACAAAATGGCTTCCGCCCTTCCAGGGGAACAGTGGATATGATCTTCACTGCACGACAGCTTCAAGAAAAATGCAAGGAGCAAAACCGCCCTCTGTACATGGCATTTATTGATCTGACTAAAGCTTTTGATACTGTAAATCGTACTGCTCTCTGGACCATCCTTCTGAAAATCGGATGCCCTGATAAATTTATGAACATCTTGCGGTTACTCCATGACGACATGATGGCAACAATCCTGAATAACAATGGCTCTCAAAGCGATACATTTAAAGTGGAATCCGGCGTTAAACAGGGATGTGTTATTGCTCCAACCTTATTCGCTATCTTCATCGCTATGATTATGCACCTTGTTGAAGAGAAACTTCCTACTGGTGTAGAAATTATATATCGAACAGATGGAAAGCTTTTTAATCTTAGTAGGCTGAAAGCAAAAAATAAGGTAATTGCAACTTCTGTTATAGAACTTCAATATGCTGATGATAATGTAGTCTGTGCACACTCCGAGGAAGATCTTCAAACTATCCTAAACATCTTTGCAGAAGCATATGAAAAACTCGGCCTCTCGATTAACATTAAAAAACCCAAAGTGCTTTACTAGCAAGTTCGAACCAATCCCTCTGCAGCGCCATCAATCCAGCTTAAAGGTGTGTCACTAGAAAATGTTGATCACTTTTCTTATCTCGGCAGCCATCTATCTACAAAAGCCGACATCGACACTGAAATTCAGCATCGCCTGAGCTCTGCGAGTGTAGCTTTCTCCCGAATGAAGCGTAGAGTGTTTGAGGATCGGGACATTCGCAGGGAGACCAAAATGCTTGTTTACAAAGCCATTGTACTACCAACCCTTCTGTACGCCTGTGAAACATGGACCCTCTACAAACGCCACCTCCAACTTCTTGAAAGATTCCATCAACGCTGCCTCCGAAAAATTCTGCAAATTACTTGGGAAGATAGGCGGACTAATGTTAGCGTATTAGAAGAAGCGAAAACCACCAGCATTGAAACAATGATCATCCAACATCAACTTTGCTGGACCGGCCATGTTGTTCGAATGCCTGACCATCGTCTTCCAAAGCAGCTACTTTACTCCCAACTTAAGAATGGAAAACGGAATATTGGTGGACAGCAAAAGAGATTCAAAGATACTCTCAAAGCTAATTTAAAAAAATGTAATATCAGCATTGAGAACTGGGAAGCCCTAACTCATGAGCGTTTCAATTGGAGGTCAGCCTTTATTAATGGCGCTATGGACTTTGAAGAAGCACGAGTACAGGGCGAAAAGGAGAAAAGAGCTAAGAGGAAGGCACGTCAGGCAAACCCTCATCATGACTGTCTCCCACCCGGAAACCTATGCCCTCATTGTGGGAGGTTGTGCGGATCCAGAATTGGCCTTTATAGCCACTTACAGATCCACCGTTAAAATTTTACCTTTGGAAGACAATCTTACTCGGCTACGAGTGATCGCCAATGATGACAATGATTTAAATTTGATTAAGGGGCTCACCCACATTGTGATCTGAATGTATTTTAATTTTTAATTGAAACATGTAATTTAACTTATAATTTTAAAACTATTTTAAATCAGATGGTGCATATTGTAAGGTTCAATGAGTATACCTTTGTAGAATTGTATCTTGTACTGGTCAGTGACCGTAATAAACTAGAATGAAAATGAAATTACTTCTGTACATTATGATTGGTAGGAGAGCTATTTCAGAAGAAGAGATTGAAGCTGAGGTGGAATGCAGACCTGCTGAAAGAACTGTAAAGTTGACTGTCTGGATTTAGTAAACAGCAGCAGGAAGGGGATATTATCACTTGGAACCAATTATGTCATTAAGGCTTGGAGACAGATCAAAGCACTTCCCTTCATATTGGACCAGATATTGATGTGTGTGTTTAGGTTCCCCACAAACATCTGCTCTTCCCAAAGCAGCTCTTGTGGTCACCTCTTTGCTAGACAACAGCTTCCACCTAGTGACCACATTACCTGGTCAGGCCCACAACCTTCCTATCTCATGAGTGACCACAAGAGATACAGCTTGAAAAATTATAGAACATTTTGTACATAATTTTCTTCTCTACTCCAGTATTACAATTTAAACAATGAATACATAAATAAATAATATTAACTTCCATTTAAATGCTAGGATTTAATCTGAAAGCTGGTATATGAATTCAATTTTCAAAGCAGCATCTTAGCTCTCAGTTTGACATTTGCCTGTTACAGCTTTTCTTCTGGTTAATGAGGTTGCTAAATCTCAAATAAATCGTATGTCAGATATCGCAGCAACTTAGTTATGGTCAGCATATAATATAAACATTCATATTTGCTTTTAATACTATATCAAATGCATGCAGATATTTGAATTAAATAGAAAATGACAGTTTTTATAGCCCTTCCAACTCAAAAAACCCTGGCTGTTGTTGTGGGGAAAATAGGAGGAGGAAGGAGTATTAGGTATGTTCGCCACCTTGAGTTATTTATAAAAATAATAAAGGCAGGATAGAAAGTAAATAAATAAAATAAATAAAATCAATATTAAAAAAACAGCAATGACAAGAAGTTAACAATAGTAAATTAAATCTCCCCCCCAAGATGGAGGCCAATAAAAGTTAACTAGAATTGAAAGCTCAGTGAAATAAGACTACCTTTAAAGATCTTCTAAAACCACAAGGGAAAGGGGGACCTCTGGGGGTCAGGACTTCCAAAGTGTGGTGGTCACCACAGAGAAGGCCTCTTGTCTCATGCAGGTCCCCCTAACTTCAGAGAAAGGAGGGAATCTTAACAAGCCTTCCTGGAATGTTCTCCTTGTATGGAAAGATTCTATTTCTTCTGGAAAGGAGAGGGAGGAGGAGATCCATCTGTAAACAATGGTCCAGCAGAGCACCAGGAAAAGGAAAGCCTTATACTAAGTATGTAAAGCTCACAACAGCTGGATTAATAATTCCCTTTTGAGAATATGTACAGCTAGTTCCTACACTGGATAGGTGGGACGTTTCATCAAGTAGACAGATGATATGTCAAAATGATATCCCAGAAATAGCCTACTCTAAGCTAGATGGAAGCTGGTCAAGTCCACTCAGAAAGTGTTGGGGCCTAGAACAAATATGAAGTCATTGCTCCTGATGCTGCACCCTACACGGATTTGTGCATATAGAGTTTTGGTGAGGAGGATCAGAGGTCTTTTACATAATGTGTAGGGAAAATGTTCTGCTATGAAATTCTCTGTCTCCTCTGGCTTATGGTCAGCCTGAAATCATATGCAAGGTTCCTGTAGGGTTGATTGGATGTGCTATTCTGAGGAGACAAAGGCAAGGTGTAATGGGCTGTGAGAATAACCTTGAGGAACAGGAAGAAGAGCCTCGACCAAGACAACAGTCAGATAAGAGGAATCTGAGTCCAAAGCAGGAATGTAATTTGAAAAAGCGTCTCAGACTTGACCCTCCCTAGTTCTCTTGAATGTAAAGACAGGGAGGGGAGAGGCACATTCAGACTTCCAAGATTCTGTTACTGTAACCTTATAATAAAAGTAGTACTGTATTAGCATTCATAACTTTGGTTTCCTGGTCTGGACTACCTTGAAGGGATGACACAAGGACTGGAATGTTCAGTGGCGGTTACTTTAACTAGTCTCAAGATAGAGATTAATGTCAGAGTTTTCATGTGAATAGCAAATTGTTTTCTATACTTTCTGTAGCTTTCCCATAACATCTTACATAGATAAGGAAGGTGCAGGTGGCTAGCAAAGGCACCACATGATGCAAATGTTATGTCTCAGTCTAAAACCTTCTTATGGGAACAATGTGCCCTAGCAGTGGGAAGGGGGGAGACAGCATGCTTGCTTAGACGCAGCACTGCCACCTCATGGCAGGTTATAGTATGTGCTATGCCCTATGCTTTAGATGTGGTGTTTTCATACCTAACTGTCAACCAATCAGAAGGCTGGTAAGTGTATATCTCAGCTGTGAACCATGGTTCCTTGCTTCTTGGCTAATGTTCGCCTATTAGCCATCTTCCTACTCCTGAGGACTGAAAAGTTTGTAGCTATTCTTTGCTGTGAGTATAAACAAAGAATTGAGCTCCTTTAATGTCTTGTCAGTGCAACACATGGAAGTTTATTATCTGCTTTGCCTTTACATTTTTGCAACGCTGTAACATGTATATCCAATTTTGCTTTTATCACAAGTAAAGGGTTCATAGCTTTTACAAGCTGCACTTGTGTCTGTTTACTCTGCGCCTTGATTTTTCCCTATAAGCCAGCGTTTATCCATCAATTAATTGGGTTTGCTTTGAGAGCAACCTATTCAGAACCATCCTGTTAAAACTCTTGGATGTTGTTTATTCTGCCCATGTCTTTATGTGAGGAACTCATACCAGAAAGTCTCCTGCAAGTCTGGACAGAGAAGTGACTCTGTTGCCAGTGTTATGGAGTAGGGTCCTTTTATTGCTAGGATGCCATGTTAATTTTACTGGAGACCTCCAGGCGCTTGAAAAGGGTTATTAGAAGATTTGCATGCAGTTAACTTTGGCTTGTAGCTATAGGCCTATCTTTATCAGTGAATTCATTTTTGTCTACATTACCCTTCTAATATTGGTGTCTTCTAGTTTGGATTACAACTAACAGAATTCCTTTCCATTTAGCTGAGAATTTCAAGAGTTGCAAACTGAACACATTTGCAGGCCACTAGATTGGGAAAGAGAGCCGGTTTGGTGTAGTGGTTAAGCACCAGGCTAGAAACTGGGAGACCTTGAGTTCTAGTCCTGCCTTAGGAACAAAGCCAGCTGGGTGACCTTGGGCCAGACACTTTCTCTCAGCCCTAGGAAGGAGGTAATGGCAAACCACTTCTAAAAAACCTGCCAAGAAAGCCACAAGGACTTGTCCAGGCAGTCCCTAAGAATCGGACACGATTGAACGGATTAAAAAAAAAAGATTGGGAAAAGCTGATCTATTCTCAGGACAGGCATACTTTACCTGGGCTGTAACCCTCTGACAAACACTCTCTTCCAGCAACCTAAAAGACGACTTTATACATGGACTTCACCAGATGGTAGACACCGAAATCAGATTGACTACATCCTTTGTAGCCAAAGGTGGCAGACATCTATACAGTCGGTAAAAACAAGACCTGGAGCTGACTGTAGTTCAGATCACGAACTTCTTATTGCACAATTTAGAATCAGACTAAAGAGAATAGGGAAGACCCACAGATCAGTTAGATATGAGCTCACTAATATTCCTAATGAATATGCAGTGGAGGTGAAGAATAGATTTAAGGGACTAGATTTAGTAGATAGGGTCCCGGAAGAACTATGGACAGAAGTTCACAACATTGTTCAGGAGGCGGCAACAAAAAACGTCCCAAAGAAAAAGAAAACCAAGAAGGCAAGATGGCTGTCTGCTGAGACACTGGAAGTAGCCCAAGAAAGAAGGAAAGCAAAAGGCAACAGTGATAGGGGGAGATATGCCCAATTAAATGCAAAATTCCAGAGAGATAAGGAATTATTTTTAAAAAAGCAATGCGCGGAAGTGGAAGAATATAATAGAATAGGAAGGACAAGAGACCTCTTCCAGAAAATTAGAAACATTGGAGGTAAATTCCAGGCAAAAATGGGTATGATCAAAAAAAAAGATGGCACCTAACAGAAGCAGAAGAGATCAAGAAAAGGTGGCAAGAATATACGGAAGAACTGTATAGGAAAGATAATAATATCGGGGATAGCTTTGATGGTGTGGTCAGTGAGTTAGAGCCAGACATCCTGAAGAGTGAGGTTGAATGGGCCTTAAGAAGCATTGCTAATAACAAGGCAACAGGAGGCGACGGTATCCCAGCTGAACTGTTTAAAATCTTGCAGGATGATGCTGTCAAGGTGATGCATGCTATATGCCAGCAAATTTGGAAAACACAAGAATGGCCATCAGATTGGAAAAAAATCAACTTATATCCCCATACCAAGAAAGGAAAACACTAAAGAATGTTCAAACTATCAAACAGTGGTACTTATTTCACATGCCAGTAAGGTAATGCTCAAGATCCTGCAAGGTAGACTCCAGCAATTCATGGAGCGAGAATTGCCAGATGTACAAGCTGGGTTTAGAAAAGGCAGAGGAACTAGAGACCAAATTGCCAATATCCGCTGGATAATGGAGAAAGCCAGGGAGTTTCAGAAAAACATCTATTTCTGTTTTATTGACTATTCTAAAGCCTTTGACTGTGTGGATCATAACAAATTGTGGCAAGTTCTTGGTGGTATGGGGATACCAAGTCATCTTCTCTGCCTCCTGAGGAATCTAGCAACCGTAAGAACAGACCACGGAACAACAGACTGGTTTAAGATTGGGAAAGGAGTACGGCAGGGTTGTATACTCTCACCCTACCTATTCAACCTGTAGGCAGAACACATCATGCGACGTGCTGGGCTTGATGAATCCAAGGCTGGAGTTAAAATCACTGGAAGAAACATTAACAATCTCAGATATGCAGATGATACCACTTTGATGGCTGAAAGCGAGGAGGAGCTGAGGAGCCTTATGACGAAGGTGAAAGAAGAAAGTGCAAAAGCTGGGTTGCAGTTAAACCTCAAAAAAACCAAGATTATGGCAACCAGCTTGATTGATAACTGGCAAATAGAGGGAGAAAACGTGGAGGCAGTGATAGACTTTGTATTTCTAGGTGCAAAGATTACTGCAGACGCTGACTGCAGCCATGTTGGGGTTTGATAAACCCAGGAATTTACTTCTAGATATAAATTATACAGAGAGGCTTGATTTCTAGGTAAAAGGTGAAATATTCTGCACAGTCACCCAATTAGCAGCCATTGTTGTAGGAATGATGTGTCATGTGTGACTCATAACAACAGGTGCTTAGAGTTAGGTTGGGTGTGGTGAATAACGAGAGTGACCTATAATGTGATTGGTCAGGTTCACTATATATGCAGAGACATTCTCATTTCCCATTATTCCCATTTTACCTCGTGAAAGCTGTATCGTTGATGGTGTATCATTTGTTACTTGTGGAAGTGATCTGTAAATACGTATGTATATAAAGTAAATAGGATATTTGATATAACTTCTGTTTGGAGTCTATTTACTGCATAGTACGTGGATCACTGGTGCCTAGGAGAGAGGCAGGCCGCTCCATCTCCACGCGCTCCCTCTGACAGGGTTATGGGCCCAGAGGCGGCAGAGAAGCCATAGACGACAGAAGGCTTTGCACTGGCTGTGGATCGTGTGCAGTCTGTGAGCTGGAAGCTTTGGAAGCCTATCCAGGAGTCGTGTGGCTATTTGGAGTGATTTGGAGCTTTAACAGGTTCCGTGCCTGTGTGTGTGTTTTTTCTCCTACGCTTGTTTTGCAGCTGGAGGACATTCTGATAAGGTCTGTGTCTTTAATCATCGGTATCTGCCCAGAAGGGGCTGAAGACAGATGAACACAGCGAAGATGTTGCCGGCAGTCGGGGGAGGTTTTCCTCTGGAAAGACTGAATGACAGTAATTATTCGTCATGGGCATATAAAATGGAAATGTATCTTCGGCGTGAAGGGCTTTGGAGAAGTGTACTTTGCCCTGAACCAGACCTGGAAGATGAAGAAGTTGCTCTAAAGGACGATAGAGCATTGGCAAGCATAATTTTATGTCTGGAAGATAGCCAATTGTGTTATGTTAGAGACTGTCAGTTAGCCTATAAGTGTTGGGAAGCTTTAAAGAATGTTTATCTAAGAAGCTCACCGTTATGTAAGGTTTTACTAACAAGGAAACTTTATCACGCCAGATTAGGTGTATCTGATAATATTAAGGATCACCTGCATTATATGACAGAATTGTTTCAGGAGTTGGCTCAGAGAGATATGCAATTTACAGAAGCTAACAAAGTGTATATAATTCTCAGTTCTCTAAATGAAACGTGGGATACTTTGGCAATGGGTCGTTATCTGAGGAAGATTTGACCATAAATTACTTATCTGGCAGATTACTGGAAGAAGAGCAAAGAAGGCAGCAGTGTTCTAACGTAATTAGGTCTAAGCAAAACAGTGTTTGTGTTAAGGAATGTTCTGATAACCAAAACAATGTATTATTTGTGAAGAGAAAATGTTTTAACTGTGGGTCGCAAAGGCATTTGTTGAAACATTGTGATAAGAAACGGAAGCCGAAGGCCAAGCTGAAAATCTCCAAGCCGGGAGAAGCTACACAGCTGTCTTTAATTAGTTCAAGTGTAGAACAAAATTTAAAGGGACCATTTTTAATTGACAGTGGGGCTTGTCAGCATATAGGGAGTAATAGACAGATGTTTAAGAGTTTTAAGCAGGCTGATAAAGATCATGTTACTCTAGCTAATGGAAGCATTGCATCTGTGACTGGTAAAGGATTTGTATATGTACCAGGGTTAAATATTGAATTATCAATGTTGTGTGTACCTGAACTGGAGTACAATATAATTAGTGTGTCACAATTGGATAAACAGGGTTATACTGTACAGTTTGGTAATAATGAATGTATTGTTATGAAAGATAACAATGTTTGTGGCAAAGGTATTTTGCAGAACAATTTATATGAAATTGTACAAGCCAGGACAAGCAGCAGCCATCATGGTTTAGCTACGATTAATAAGCCAACACATGATTCATGTGCGCACCTGTGGCACAGAAGGCTTGGGCATCCGAGTTTCAAAGTGATTGAAAAGATGTCAGAAGCAAGTTCTGGAATGGAATTGAAAAAGTGCCAAGTGTATTTGGATTGCACAGCTTGTAAGGTTGCAAAGTCAAAGGTGTTTCCTGTGAGCAAATTCAGTGATAGGAAGTCACATAAATGTTTTGAATTAGTTCACGCTGACTTAATTGGTCCATTACCAGCTTCAATAGGGGGTGCTAAATATGTTTTAGTCATTGTAGATGATTACACCAGATTTGGGTTCTGTTACCTATTGAAAGCTAAAAGTCAAACATTTGAAAAGTTTAGAAACTGGGTGCAGTTTGTGAAACGTAGGTATAGCACAAAGGTGTGTAGTTTACAAACTGACCGGGGTACAGAGTTTCTGAGTGGGAGTTTTCAGCAATGGCTCCGTAGAAGGGGCATTGTGCATAGGAGAACTAACCCACATAGTTCAGCTGAGAATGGCGTGGCTGAACGTAGGAATTTGGCATTGCAGACAGTGAAGGATTCACTCATTGCTGACTCAGGGTTATCAAGAGGATACTGGGGAGAGGCAATATTAACTGCTAATTATTTAATTAACAGGTTATGGAGTGTGTCTGTAAACCAAACTCCATATTATATGTTATATGGCAAGAAGCCACCATTAGCTCATTTGAAGGTGTTTGGGTGCACTGCCTATGTTCACGTGCATAAGGAAGTACGTAGGAAGGGACAGGCAAAAGCACAGAAAATGACGTTTGTAAGATATGAGCCAGGGACCAAGGGATATAGTTTCACTGATGGCAGGAAAGTTGTTATTTCTAGATCAGCAAGTTTTAGTGAGCATAGCAATTGGCAGAGATTACACGGGAGTAGTGAGGTTTATCTTCCTAGTCAGGGACGTTTTGAGTTTTCAGAGCGGAGAGAGTCCACTGATGTGATTAAGAAGGAAGAGGAATTAACTCCTAGTGTGCCAATGATGCAGGATGCTACAGTGTTGCGTAGATCTGAGGGAGTTAACAAGGGCATACCACCTCAACGTTATACACCAGGTGATGTAAAAGTGTGTTTTATTGATTATGAACCTTGTAATTACAAGGATGTATTGAAGTTGCCACAACATGAGCAGAGTCGATGGAAAGCTGCTATGGATGTGGAAATGAAAGCCATTAATTCTCATAAGGTTTTCAAATCTACTAGGCTGCCTGAGGGGCATAGAGCAGTAGGCTGTAGATTGGTGTATAAGAAGAAAACCTTAGTGAATGATGATATTAAGTATAAGGCTAGGTTGGCTGCACAAGGATTTTCCCAGATAAAGAATCAGACTTATGATGATGTTTTTGCACCAACGCTAAGAGGGGAGACATTTAGGTTTGCCTTAGCAATGGCAGCAGCTGGGAATTGTGTAGTACAGCATTATGATATCACAACAGCATATTTGCATGCTGATTTGAATGAAGAGATCTATATGATTGAAGCCCCAGGGTATGAATCAAAGATTGCAGGAAGGGTATACAAGTTGCAGAAAGCATTGTATGGACTCACGTTGCTGGAATCTAACTTTAGATAAGGAATTACAAAGAATGGGATTCAAGTGTAGTATAGCTGACCCATGTCTGTATGTAAAGCAATGTGAAAACGATGAACAGATTTTGCTTTTGATTTTTGTAGACGATTTGTGTCTTATAGCGAAAGATCAAAGCAGGGTAATTGAATTTACTGAAAATCTGAAACAGCACTTTGATGTCAAAGATCTGGGAGAAATTAAGAATTACCTAGGCATGGGTATTCAGAAGGTTGATGGGGGTTATGTTCTAGAGCAGCGGAAGAAGATTGAAGCACTGCTAAGAGAGAACAATATGGAACAGTGTAAAGAAGTTTCAACCCCGATGACAACAGATTTTGTCATGACAGAGACTGGAGATGATGACCAAACTTCATGTGATCAAGAACACTATCATTCAATAATTGGAAGTTTATTGTATATAGCACAATGGTCGCATCCTGATATCGGGAACGCAGTAAATGTTCTGAGTAGATATGTAACCAAACCTACCCAGAAACATTGGCAAGGTATCAAACGTGTGTTTAGGTATCTGAAGGGGACTATTGATAAATGTTTATTGATAAAACCTTGTAAGCCATTGGAATTGAAATGCTATGTAGATAGTGATTGGGGTAACGATGTACATGACAGAAAATCAATGACAGGGTTGATAATAATGTTTGGTAACACCTTGGTTGGGTGGAGGTCTCGTAAACAAACTTCAGTTGCCGTGTCAACTGCAGAGGCGGAGTATGCAGCATTATCTGATTTATGTTCAGAATTAATTTGGTATAGGCAATTGTTAATGGATGTTAATATAACAATTAAAGGGCCTATATGTGTATACGATGATAGTGAAGCATGTATACAGATTGCAAAGAGTGATAAGGTCAGAGCACGAAGCAAGCATGTTGATATCAAGTATCATAATGTAAGGAATGCTGTTAAAGAGTCTCTGATAGATTTGCAATATTGTCCATCTGAGTGTAATGTAGCAGATGTGATGACAAAGCCTCTAAGCATAGAGAGACATAGGATGTGTATATTTCAAATGTGTATGTCTTCTATTCTGTACAATTGAATGTAATATCTATTGTAAATTGAAGGGGTGTTGGGGTTTGATAAACCCAGGAATTTACTTCTAGATATAAATTATACAGAGAGGCTTGATTTCTAGGTAAAAGGTGAAATATTCTGCACAGTCACCCAATTATCAGCCATTGTTGTAGGAATGATGTGTCATGTGTGACTCATAACAACAGGTGCTTAGAGTTAGGTTGGGTGTGGTGAATAACGAGAGTGACCTATAATGTGATTGGTCAGGTTCACTATATATGCAGAGACATTCTCATTTCCCATTATTCCCATTTTACCTCGTGAAAGCTGTATCGTTGATGGTGTATCATTTGTTACTTGTGGAAGTGATCTGTAAATACGTATGTATATAAAGTAAATAGGATATTTGATATAACTTCTGTTTGGAGTCTATTTACTGCATAGTACGTGGATCACTGGTGCCTAGGAGAGAGGCAGGCCGCTCCATCTCCGTGCGCTCCCTCTGACAAGCCAGGAAATCAGAAGACGTCTACTTCTTGGGAGGAGAGCAATGACAAATCTTGATAAAATAGTTAAGAGCAGAGACATCACACTAACAACAAAGATCCGCATAGTCAAAGCAATGGTATACCCTGTAGTAACCTATGGCTGCGAGAGCTGGACCATAAGGAAGGCTGAGCGAAGGAAGATAGATGCTTTTGAACTGTGGTGTTGGAGGAAAATTCTGAGAGTGCCTTGGACTGCAAGAAGATCAAACCAGTCCATACTCCAGGAAATAAAGCCAGACTGCTCACTTGACAGAATGATATTAAAGGCAAAACTGAAGTACTTTGGCCACATAATGAGAAGACAGGATACCCTGGAGAAGAAGCTGATGCTAGGGAAGTGGAAGGCACAAGGAAGAGGGGCCGACCAAGGGCAAGATGGATGGATGATATTCTGGAGGTGACGGACTCGACCTTGGGGGAGCTGGGGATGGCGACAGCTGACAGGAAGCTCTGGCGTGGGCTGGTCCATGAAGTCACGAAGAGTCGGAAGCGACTGAACGAATAAACAACAACCCTCTGACAGACTATTAGACTGTAGGAGTGGATTAGCTGTTTTGTATCTCTTTGTTGCTCTCTAGGGGTCATCCAGATTTTTGCAATGCAGATACTCCTACTTAAGAGTAAAAGTTTTTGCTTGGGACATAAGGTGGTTTAACCTGATAACTGGGCCTCAACCAACAGTGCAGATTTGCCTTTGGACAGGAGGGCTGTCTAGCAGCTTCCAAAACGTAACTTTTTGGTTTGACTAATCAATATATTACAATTCAGAACATTTATATTTTATAAAAGCTTGGGGCAACTACCTTTTTAAAAACTCAGAAAATACATATCTTATGCTTATGCTTCTACTGAGGGAACTAGAAAAGTTAATTGAATATACAGTAAGCCTGTCAGTAGTTATTAGTCTGATGTTCAGCGTCCCACTAAGTACTAGTTGATGGCAGCACAGTTTGAGTATCACCTTCCTGCCTAGTGTGTGGACTTAAAATCATAGGCATCTTCCTGGTTACCATGGAAACAAGATGCTGAACTAGGTGGACCATTTGTTCAGTCTAAGCAAGGCTGTTCTTATGTTCACAAACTGACAGGGGGAAAAAAGGCTATTTTCAATATTTTCTTCTTCACAAACTTTGGGAAGATGGAATCTATATAATCCATACTGTGGTCATACATTACAACCAAGCTAGTTAAATCTACTGGTTATTTTAATTAACTGTTTAAATTGTCTATGATTCTGTTATTAAAACTAAAGCCCTCAAATTACAGTACTACGATTTGGATAAAAAGTTGAAAAAGAATCAACAATGTGGATGAAACAGTTTGCGCATAAAGGAGAAATTTGTTATGCTAATTTTTGCCCTACAGTGGTCTCAGGTCTTTACTTGCTCTCAACTCCAATGAGTGATTTATTCTGTAGTTAATCCTTGAGCTGATTGATTAATTAATTGATTGAGCCATAGACAATAACATACTGAATGAAAAACTTTTTCCAATCTGGTTCTTTATTGTATTCCTATGTTTATGGTTCAACATTATCCTCTCACTTTCATAAGGTAGGTTCAGCTTCCAGTATACTTGTGTGTAAATTCTTAGTTTGTATTTTACAGAATAGACTTAGAGCTGAACCTTGCAGTTGTGTGAAACAAAGTCATGCAAACTGGAAATAGAGTATTTGAATCTATACTGATGACAGTTTTAGATAGTCTACACTTGGAATTACAGTCAATGTATTTTACTTATCTCTGATTAATAGATCTATTATAGATCTTTTATACAGGCTTCCTGACGTCATTTCTCTAATATCATTAGAGTTATTCTAGTTATTCAGCAGTCCATCATCCACACTCTTAAAATATTGTAAGGAAAGAGACTTCTCAACTTCCTTGGACCAAAGTTTAGTGAGGGCCCTATCTAGAATGCTGAAGCTTCTTCCTTAGCCTCCTGTTCTTTCTCAGTATTGGTGTACTCATCTGTAGGAGCAGGCTGATGGCATTGTTTTGAAAATTTACTGGGTAGATTGCAGGTTTGTGGTTGTTCCCTAGAATGAGGGCATCCATTACAGGAGAGCAGCTGTTTACATGAAGGTCAAATGTACAACTCTAAGGTTATAGCCCAGTCATAGCCCCCAGTAATAACAGCTCCCATCCTAGCTAGAGAAAAACATGGATCTCTGCCTAGGTGGAAACTGCTGAGCCAGCTACTGTCATGATGTACCACATTTAAACACCCAGCCGAGCCCATTTACACTAAGGTTGTGATTATAGAGATGAAAGCAATGATTCAGACACCTGCAAATAGCAGAGCAAAAACCCATTGCTATCTAGCTGATTCTGATGAACCCAATGATCTCATGTCCACTGTGGTCAACAGTGACCAGGGTCTCCCCCCCAGCAGATGTATCCTGCTCAGTGCTAGACTCCTAGTGAAGTAGAATCCTATGGTTCTAGGATCTTTCCTACTAGTATGGTCAACTTCAGATGCAGAACAGAAACACACTTGCTTACTCCTGCTTCATACATTTGTATTAATTATGGACATAAAGGAGTTGTGTTACCATCCAGTTAATTTGCAGGCTCATTTAAAAATCCTACTTCTGAAGATCAAAGCCCAAGATCGGGGATGGGCTGCCTGTCAGCTGGAATATCTTGGTACAGAAACTAGAGTCTGCTGTTGCATCTCAGTGCCCTTTCCTGGGAGGAGAGGGCGAGCCTCATGGCTTCCCTTTGCCTTCCAACCAAAGTGGATCAAAATTGCTGCACTAAAGCAGCTTGTCCTTCATAACAAGGAGAGAGAACCCTCATGGGGGCAATCTGACTTTTTTGCCCCCAGCAGTTCATCACAACTTGGTCTCCACGGCCACAGCTCTTGGTGTATGCTGTAAGGCAGAGGTAGCCAAACTTGAGCATCCAGTAGTATCAGGGATGCCAGTTCTGGGTGGAAAAAACATTGTTTTTCCACCTAGAACTGACATCCCTGATACTACTGGATGAATGTGAAAAAATCCCCACATCCTCCGTAGGTGCTTTCATTTTGCTTCCTCAAAAAAAAAAAGAGAAAAATCCCAAGTACAGTACGTGAATCAAAATGGTGTTTAATGTCATGTCTGGTTTGGCCCTAAGTGTTTTTTCCTAGAATACTTGTGCCTTGGAATATAATGGATTTTTTTTTTAATGAAGAAAAGGCTTTACTGCCAGGAGTAGACAAAATGGTGCGATGGGCACCTGCCTTGGCACTGATAGGGCTCCCTGTTTCCATCTTTTAATTTTAGCCAATTCTTTTAATTAAAAAAAATTACAAGGGAAGATGACATGAGGCAAAGTGAAGTTTCAGCCTCTAGCATCATCTTTAATGGAATGTCTTTAAACCCCACATTGGGCCCATAGGCATTCTCAGCACATAAAAATGAGGGGTGCAGTCCCATATTCCATGAAAAATATGTTCTGAAAAAAAGAAACAAATTTATATGGGATAACACAGAACATCCTAGGGGACTAGTGAGGGCGCACTGATCTATTTTATTCATTTCATATTCTGACATCTGGTCATTACGAGGAGGACCCCACGTTATGGCAGCCATTTTGTCAACAGCCCCAAAGTACGTTTGCAAAATTTAAAAAATGCTCCCTGGCCAAACCTCCCCCTGCCATATAATATTAAAGATGGGCGACGGCGGGGGGAGGAAGGAGATTTAATTAAACTAATTGCTCTCTGATTGATCTAATTACTGCTAGCAACAGAGTAGGGGTTCATGAAAAGGAGCCTACAATAGTTCCAATGATTTGTATTTTTCCAATCCAACACAATGTTGGAAATAAATTATGTAAAAGAGCATGGGTCTCTATCTGTCAGCAGGATCACTGTCTGTAAACTGTACAGAATGAGACCAAACTTGAAGTGGAAGACAAAGAAAGAAAAATAGATTTTAAAAATAATCCATGATTATGATCCAGCTGAGGGCTGTGGAGAAAAAAAATCCAGAAAAAAATCATCCCTATGGAAGAGGGAGCTGGCAGTCCCATGATCCACAGCAGAGTGCTATTAAAGGTTGGAAAGAACTCCCCAAACCATTTTCTCCAAGGTTTTGGTACCTTCTTTAAAAAACAGGTGAACATCCATTGCTCTGTATGCAGTCCTTCAAACTCCCCCATAATGCCCCGTTCAAATTTTATGTGAAAATTACTGATTTCGAACCATGTGATTTTGTTTGTTTGTTTGGGCTTTGGACAGAAATAACAGGCATAATAGATGCCTTCTCCAGTGGCTAGCTAATTAGTATGAGCAGCTAGCCAACAAAACCTACTGTTCCTTTTATAATTAATGACAACAGGAGGCCAATCACCTGCTCCTTGCCAGCTAGCTGATCTGCTGATTGGTGGTGGAATGGGATGAGAGGTGTGTGTGCTTCCATGGGGATTTCTATGTGTGTGTGTGAGAGAGAAAGAGTGTGCTTAGGTGCAGCCCTCCGGCTAGAAAAAATGCCTCACAATTTTTAAATGAAGTAGTTTTACTTGTGGTGTCTTGGTGTTGGGTATAAAAAGGAATTTAGGAGACCAGGGAATTCACAGAGCTCTAGACGTTTCAAAAAGGAAATTTATTTTATTTTTAAGTTGTATCTACAGTGACCATACATCCTTTATTATAAAGACAGTCCTTTTTAAAGGACAGTCCTTTATTTCAGAAAGCTGTCCTTTAGATTTATTAATTTTTCAAAAACGGATTTTTGTCCTTTATGTTGGTCATTTAACTTTTTCTGTACCAATGATACCACTTACTCACTCGCTGGATCGTCACCTTGTTGTGGTGAGTGGGCTTGTGTGTTCCCAATGAACCCTGTGAGCGAAGCCGTCGGGAGTCATGTACTCCTGGTAGGGTCACCCATGGCGGTAAGGTCCAGGGGGAGGAACCAGACAAAGAACGATCCAAGAAAGTCCTCAACGGCAGAACAGGCGGAAGATAACAAGGTGTATTGTTACAACGGCTGCGAAGGCGGATGAAGGCTGCAGCAGACAAAAGGTCACCAATCGTCATGGTATCCATGCCATTGGATTAGAGCCTCTTTCTGTGAAGGTTGTGTGCTGATCGTTGTGCACCGATCTCCACACATAAAACAAATTCACGCACAGGCGTCTTCCAACCACACCAAACCCAAAACAACCAAAAGTCCCATGGCGATTGATGAATGGCAACGGGGGCAGGACTGTGAAATCCGGAAGCTCCTAGTCATGGACCAGCACATGGGCGGTGGATACGGATTCAGTCGCCCTGACTCAAGGATCGAGGCAGTTGAGTAGTTCGGCAGCTGTATCCACGACTGAGCAGCCCTATTTAGGATCCACTCTGCTCACCCCATATGGGGAGGGGGCTAGAAAAGGTGCCCTAAACATAGTCTGCCTCATTTTCTCCCTGACTGGATTACCGCGACCAGTGGGGTCACTGTCTAGCGGTCGTAAAAAACACATGAATTTTGGAACATGGAATATACGGACACTGCAAGACAATATGGATAGATACGGATCCACTGTTAAAATTTTACCTTTGGAAGACAATCTTACTCGGCTACGAGTGATCACCAATGAGATGGTACCACTTAATGCACAGTCTTTCACATTCATGTGAAAAATATGGAAATCGAATTGTCTTTTTAAAATAAATGTACATATACTTTTGATTTTAGATATTTTTATTAGAATATGCATTTTTGTGAAGTTTTTCTTGGTTTTGCTCTTGAATTTTTCTTTCTAAAGTGAAGTTATAAACAATTAAACATTTTTATCCTTATGAACCTCTTTCAGATTTGCCTCCTTTCCATGTTTGTCCTTTATTTTTCCAAGAAAATATGGTCACCGTAGTTATACCCCTCCTTTCTGGACCTACTTCTAGCAAGGCCAACAAATTGCTTAAAACAATTTTTGAAATACAGCCATTACACGGTGAACATAATTTTGTTGGATCAGTACAAAAGTCTATGTAATCTAGTGTTCTGTTCCCGAAATGGTGGGGTCAGCTCTCTGTGGGAAACTCAAATACAGATAATAGTCACTCTCTCTCATGATCCCCAGAAACTGGTGTTGAGAGATAAACTGTCTCTAATTTTTCTTTCCTTCCTAGCGTTTTCCCACAGGTACAGGGTCTGATTTTTGGATCAACCGAATGTTGATCCATTGGTTGCGACAGGAATTGACCAACTGGCTTGTCACCCGAGCCTGATGTCGTGGGCTGAGAGTGACTGGCCCAAAGTCACCCAGCCGGCTTTCATGCCTAAGGTGGGACTAGAACTCACCGTCTCCTGGTTTCTAGCCTGGAGCCTTAACCACTACACCAAACTGGCTCTCTACTGATATACTGTCTGTAATATTGGAGATAGTATATAGCCAAAATTAAAGCCATCCTAGCTGGTAGCAATTGATGACCATTAGTGGACTGCTAGGACCACTGAATGGAGCAGAGCTTAATGCAGTGAGGCAATAAGCACACAGAAAAGAATATTATCAACAATAGCATTAATAAGCACGCTAGAGAGACATAGGCTATTGATCTTAACACACTCAGCCCACCCAAGCATAAAGAATTGCACGCTTAGACAAAGTAGGTTCAAAAGTAAGTAAAAAGAGTTCTTACGTTTATTTGGTCCAGTTACATTCTTCTTCTTCTTTCTCCCTAAACCGTATGTAGACCCCTGGCCCTCTTGCTGCTGTGCAGAAAGGGGAAAGATTCCTAAGTTGAGGCCTAGGCATGGCCCCTTGATAGGGAGCTGCAGCCGCGTGCTCCTGCTTCAAGGGAAGATGGAGTCAGAGAGAGGGAGAGAAAGAGGAAATGGGAGGAGCAACAAACAGCTTCCTCCTGAAGCACATAGAGACTCATCCTAGAGCGCTCATCTACATGCTAATGAGGCATGCTGATTTGCTGGGACCTCCAACGGCAATCACGGCATTTTAAAGTAATAAATGTATAGTTTAATTATGCTCTGTGTCTTTGAAGTAGTTCCTTTTATCTGTCTGGAATTGTCTACCATCCAACTTCATTGGGTGACCTCACATTATCATATTATGCAAGATAGAAGAAATGTATCCTCCATTGAATCGACAGCAGATATAACTTTATGTACCTCACTCATATTCTCCCTTGACATACTTGGCTTATTTTCCTTAGCTAAAAACCCTCAATGTCTATCCTAGGAATATTTTTGTCCCTTGATTATTTTGGTTCCCTTTCTTTGCACTTTTTCCCTTCAATGTACAGAAGTCAAAACTGTACACAGTACTTCAAGTGTAGTTATTTATTGTCTATCACATGCAATAAAAATGCGGAATGGATTGAAATAGCAGCAGAATTAATACCTATTCAACCACAGCTTGGTAGGAAAGGGTGATTAATATAGGGCTCTTCTATTTTGCTATTTATATGTTTTTTTCCCAGTGGTCTAGAGCAGTGTTCCTCAACCTTAGCAATTTTAAGATGTCTGGAAATCAACTCCCAGAATTCCCCAGCCAGCTATGCTGGGGAATTCTTGGAGTTGAAATCCAGACATCTTAAAGTTGCTAAAGTTGACAAACACTAGTCTAGAGCAGAGCTTTCCAAACTCTTCATGTTGGTGACACACTTTTTAGACATGCATCATTTCGCGACACACTCTTAAAGCAGGGCACAAGGCAGGCCCTAGGACCTGCGCGGAATCACAGCAGGTTTGGAGGCAGCAAGGCACAAGGCAGGCACTAGGACCTGCGCGGAATCCTGGCAGGGTTCGGAGGCAGCAGCAGCCGCGACACACCCAGACACTTCAGCTGATACACTAACGTGTCCCGACACAGTTTGGAAAGCTCTGGTCTAGAGCATTGACACCAATCTGGAATAAAGAAAGTTTCTCACCCTTTCTTGTAAGAAGGCTATTTTGTTTGTTCTGGCAAACCATCATGTTTCGTGACTATCCAGGCTATATGATGCCTGAAGCAATGGTGGCACAAAACATTTTGCTGCTCAAAGAGGAATGCAAACCCACTTCCCATCCCATCCCAGCTAGGGCAACTCTTTAAAATCTTGCTGCACCAGTGAGACACATGCTTGCCTTTCATACATGCAATCTCTCTTTCTCTATCACACATGAAGTGTTGCCTGAAGCAAATCATTTCACCCCACTGCATGGCAGAGTTGGTCCCAGCTTAAAGGTCCTTTAAATTAAAATGCAACTGCTGCATTTAATCCTGGTTGCTGGTCCTTCTCTTTGAAGTCTCCATGGCAGCTATTTACCATACTGAGGACTAGATTATCTCATCTGTACATGGTAACTTGTTCAAAGAATTATGATGAATAGCAGTAACGGCACCATTTATAGCGCCTCACATAAAAAGATAACCTTAGCCTCCTGCAGACCTACCCTGAGGAGCCTGCATTGCTCAAATAGGAAAGATAACAGGATGAATGGGAACAATCTAGTCAGACCTGCAAGAAAATGTTGCCGTATGGAGGACTTTGGTTTGGAATGCCAACCAATCATGGAATAGGCAAATATCCTGTCTGGTTCTCTATTTTTCTCCCACTAACAGTGAGCATTTCCTGACTATGCATAATCTAAATAGGGCTATATCTGAAGTCTTCCCCAATGATGTTTTGTACTATTTAAAAAAAAAATTCTTCAAATCTTTGACTTTCCCCGAGTCTCCAGTATTCTCCTTTTGGGTTTGGATTTGGCCATTTGGATTACATGACAGAACACTTAGGGAATGGTTTTCTATTGTTATATAGCATCCTTCCCCAAAATGGTATGTTCTAGGTACAATGGACCATAATTTCTGGCCAGCCTAGTTTTTGAGATGAGGCTTACTTAAACACTTCAGCTGGTTAGGAGGAATTTGAAGGAAGAAGTGAGACTATATTGACATTCAGAGAACATGAGCCAGTCATAAAGGGCATCAAGGCAGAGTGGGAGGGCTAATTAAATGGAATTAGATTACTTTGAATAGCTGGAAGTGGTGGTGTTCTCAAGAGAAATAATTAGCATAGCAGCACCAGAGAAAATATGGGCAAAGTAAAGAAGATGATCTGAGAAACCTAGGAGTCAATTTGAATAACGCAAAACAGTCCTTGATCGGCAGGCATGGAAAACCATTACAATAAATGTCCATAGTCCAACAATATCCACAGCAACATAATGGCTCCAAAGTCACCCCACCCAGATGCTCACTAAGAGAACAAAGAATCATGAACATCAACATCAGTGGAGTAAAACTGAAAATAATGGGAGAATGTGAAGTTGGGATAGTGCTGTGCTTTGCAGGTAAATTTGTGGTTCACGTGTGAGAAATCTCTGACTCTCAAGTTCCCTGACGACTTTTCAGGAATTCATAGGACTATAACTACTGCTCTAGGAGACAGGCAATGTTTCATATACTGTACTTCTTGAGGGCATCTACAGACTTCAGCTTCAGCTTCTTCAGCTCCCTCAAGGTAGAAGTTATTTATCATAATCTATTGATCAAGGGATAGGAAAGCTACCCAGATAGACATATCAGAAAATAAACATAACTCATATTGTCTTGCTAAACAATGTCCTGAGAAATACTGCTGGATTCTTAATCATGGTTCCTAACAATCCTCCAGTCTCAAAGGGTAATAATTATAGGGTTCTTTTTTTCACCCAGCCCCGTGTAGCATGTCAGATTTTAATCACTTTCCTAAGGGAAAACTATATTACTCTCTTGCTGCTAAAATAACAGTGCCTTGTGGTACCTTAGAATCCAACAAACATAATAGTACATTTGTTAGCCTTTAAAATTTCATAGGACTGTTTATGGCTTTGGGATTAGTTACATAGCCAAGCCCATGACTGTAGGCATCTCTAAGCTGTGACCCCAGAGTGATAGCTTGACCTTGCCATTTTCCTGCAAACTCAGGAACACGGGCGTTGTGTTGCTGATTCATGCACAGGTTTTGTCTTACAGAGGCTCAGTTCCATTTTCCACTTTTAGTGACATGGATGATTCGTCTCTGTAAAAGTTTATTATGTTAATTATAAAAAAGTGTTATCACAGTCATTTCAAGTTTTCTGTCCTCCAAAAGATTTTCAGTTCCTCGTTTTGTTGTTGTTGTCTGTCTTCCTAAAACCAGCTTAATGAGATGAAAATAGGGAATGGCCAGCAGATATTTGCCATACCCTCTGGTTAGAATTGTGGACTGGCTGATGAGCCCCTGGTCGAAATCTTGGCTCTCAGCCTTGACTATACAAACAATATTTATTTTATTTATTTATAGTGATATTTATACCCCGCCTATCCCCTCCCTAATGGAGGACTCTAGGCGGCTTACATTCATATATATACAATTCAAATTATACAATTCACCAAATTCAATTCACCGCACGTGAAGGAAGGGGGGTGAGGGAACCGACTCTACTAGGCTCTGGACTACAATTCCCAGGATGCCTTGAGCCGGCTGCTGACGTCCTGTAGCTGTCACATCCGGGTCCGTCGTCACCACTGCCATTTGATCTTCCTCCGATCCTCTCCTTCGGTGGAGCCGACTTCCCGACAGGACACCAGCAAATTAGCCCACTTAAGGTGGTACCCATTTTATCTACTTGCTAAGCTTTCGAACTGCTGGGTTGACAGGAGCTAGGACTTAGCAACGAGAGGTCACCTCGCACGCGGGGTTCAAACTGCCGACCTTCTGATCAGCAGCCTACAGCTCAGCTGTTTAACCTGCTGAGCCATCCGCGTCCCATATGGCCTTAGGCATGCCTTTATCAAGGCTGTCCCCTGCTGACAATATGGACATATCTGATATTCTTTTCATTATGATTACAAGAATAACTAGGATAATTGATGTCATATTATGGCTACCCATCTCAAATACGTGACTCTGGGCAGCTAACAATTAAAAATAGAATAAAAACAGTAACCAAAATTATAAATAACATAAAATAGCAACCAAGAACACAATCAATCAGAGGCCCAGGCTTGATGGCAAAACCAGGTCTTTAAGGCCTTGCAAAAGGCCAGCAAACTTTGAATACTCTAATTTTTCCTGGTATTATTATTTACATCATAATCTTTACATAGAAAACTTACTTTCAGGTATTATCTTTTGCTCTATTTAGGTATGCATCTGTTGAACAGCAGATAGTCACAGCAGGAGTTATCAGGCACAATGGTCCACCTTCCAAACGTTTTACATGGATTCAGCCCACCAAGTCTCAGAGTTAATCAATGCCAGTGCCCCAAATCCCTTGCCCTTTTAAGAAAACCTACAAGTATAAAAGTTGTTTCCTGGACAACTCGGAGTAAAGTCACAAACTGGCATGCAAAAAAAAAAAAGGGGGGGGAGGTTTATATGCAGTTTGATTTCCCCAATCTGATACATACCAGCTTGCTTGCTCTCCATAGGCAATAAGAAGGGACAGATCTCTTCCTTATTCTCTGCCTATTTGATTTCTATTTTTGTGTGTGAAAAATATCATTTTATTTACATTCAACATAAAACAAACACATAACACATAACAATGGTTACATTTATGTATATATATTTACATTTGATTTTACATAATCATTTTTATTATATTTAATATAATGTATCTTTCTTCCTTTTTTTATCTCTAGTCTTTTCCCTCCTTTATCTTCCATTCTCTTCTAACCTATTCTCTCTCTATCTTTTCCTTTCCCTTACCTTCCATTTTGACTCTTCCCTTAATTCCTTTTCTCTTTCATCCACTCCCTTCTTCCTTTTTTAACCCTCTCTTTCTCTCTCTAATCTCTTCTCTCACTTGCCTTACTCACTCTTTCTAACCCTCCCATCTCTCTCTATCTTTTCCTTTCCTTTATCTTCCATTTTCATTCTTCCTTTTATCCCTTCATCTATTCCCTTCTTCCTTTTTTAACCCTCTCATTCTCTCTAATCTTTTCTCTCATACTCCCTCTTTCTCTCTCTAACCTCTTCTCTCCCTTCTCTTCCATTCTATCTTCTCTCCCTATCTTTCTTTCCCTTTTCACCCTTTCTACCCTCTCTTTTTCTTTCTAACCTATTCCTTCCTTTCTCTTCTTACTTTATATATGTTTATCACTCTTTTCTCCCTTTCCTTACATTATATTATTTATTTATTTATATATTTGTATCAAATTCAATCTTAACTTTTAGATCTTTGTTTTATAATACATAATACATACATACACTTCATTAAAATTCTTCCAGTTTTTTTAACAAAAAAATCTTGTAAATACTTGATTTACATTTTTTCTCTTCTTATACCTCTTTTTTTCCCCCTCGCCCCTCCTTTATTTGTACTTTTTTTATTATTATTATTTATTCTCTACTTGATGTTATATTCTTTTTGAATATACTTTATGAAGGGGTCCCATGTTTCCTTGTACTTCCCCATTTCTTTTCCTTTTATTAAATTTGTTAATTTGTCTGTTTGCATTAAATCCATTATTTTTATAATCCATTCTTCTTTTGTTGGAATATTTTCTTGTTTCCAGTATTGAGCATATTTTATCCTTGCAGCTGTACTTAAATACTGAAATAAAACCTTTTGTTTTTTATTTATATTGTCTTCAATTTTGCCTAATATAATTCTGGTCTCATCCTTATTTCTTTATCGAATATTTTACATACATATTTGTGTATTTTGCCCCAATATTTTTTTGCTTTTTCACATAACCACCATACATGGTAGAAAGATCCACTTTTGTTTTTGCATTTCCAACATAAATTAGTATTACTCATTTTTGATTTAAATAACACCTCAGGAGACATGTACCATCTAAAAATCATTTTATACATATTTTCTCTTAGATCATTACTTAAAGTAAATTTTATATTTTTGACCCAGATTTCTTGCCAATCTTCATATGTAATTTCAATTCCTAAATTTTCCTCCCATTTTCTCATATATTTTTTAATTTTTATGTCCTTGGTTTTCATTTCCAGTAGCGTTTTATATATTTTAGAAATTAAATGTTCTTCCTCTTTTTCTAGTATGTTATCCCAATTATTTTCTATTTTTGTAAATTGATAATTTTTTTCGTCTATTTTATATTGCTCTTTCAATTGGAAATATGTAAACCAATGACATACTATATTTTCATTTTCCAGTTCTTCCCTTGTTTTAAGTTTCTGATTATTTCCTTCAAATTTTAACAAATTTTTATATCTTATATATTCTTTTTTATTTTGACTCCCTAATCTGGTACATGCCTCCTGGGATGACACCCATAATGGAAGATTTGGTAATAGTGTTTTTTTGTATTTGTTCCAAATTTTTAGCAACGATTTTCTTATTATATGGTTATTGAATGCCTTATGTATTTTACTTTTATTATACCACATGTAACCATGCCAACCATACCTATTGTCGTGTCCTTCTAAATTCAGTAATTTTTTATTTTCTAGTTTTATCCAATCTTTAATCCATATTAGGCTGCATGTTTCATAATATAATTTAAGGTCTGGCATTGCTAATCCCCCTCTATCTTTTGTGTCTTGTAGATATTTTAATTTTATTCTAGGTTTTTTCTTTTGCCATATAAATTTAGATATTTCTTTTTGCCATTTAATAAAAATTTGGTCTTTAATCATAATTGGGATTGTTTGAAACAAATACAAAAATCTTGGTAATATATTCATTTTTATTGTAGCAATCCTCCCCAGTAATGATAGCTGTAAATTTACCCATTTCTCAAGGTCTTTTTTAATTTATTTCCATAAATTATCAGTTATTTTTATACAAATCTAAATTATCTGTTAATTGTATTCCTAAATATTTTAATTTTCTAACGTTTTGAAATCCTGTTATTTGTTCTAATTGACTTTTTTCTTCTTTTGTCATGTTTAAATTTATCATTTTGGTTTTCTGTATATTAATTTTAAATCCTGATAAATCACCATATTCTTGTAGTTTTAAAATTAATTTTTCTATTGTATTTCTTGGATTGTGTATTGTTATTACAAGATCATCTGCGAAAGCCTTTAATTTATGATTATCCTGTTTTACCTTGATCCCTTCTATATTTTGATCTTTCCTGATTTCTTCCAATAATACTTCTAGAACCAATATAAATAATAACGGTGAAATGGGACAACCTTGTCTTGTGCCTTTTGTTATTTTACATTCCTGGGTTTCTTCTTCATTTACTATTATTCTTGCTTTTTGAATCTTGTATATTGCTCTTATTGCTTTTATAAATTTTTCCCCAAAATTTCTATTTTCCAGTACTTTAAACATAAATTCCCAATTAACGTTATCGAAAGCTTTCTCCGCATCTAGAAATAATAACATTATTGGTTTTTCATTATGAACGTTTGCGTATTCAATTAAATCAATCACATGTCTTATATTTTCTTTTATTTGTCTGCTTGGTAAGAAACCATTTTGATCCTGATTAATAATTTTCTGTAATATTTTTTTTAACCTTTCAGCAAGAATAATAGCAAATATTTTGTAATCATTGTTTAGTAAAGAGATTGGCCTATAATTCTTACATTCTGTTAAATCTTGGTTTTCTTTTGGTATTAACACAATATTTGCTTCTCTCCATGATAATGGTATGTCTGTGCCCTGTAATATTGAATTGAATTTTTAATGGATTAATTAGATGTTCTTGAAATTTTTTATAATATTCGGCTATGAAACCGTCATTTCCTGGTGTTTTCCCTGTTTTCAGTCTTTTGATTGCATCTTTGATTTCTTGTGTTGTAATGTTATTATTTGTAAAATCTTTGTCTTCTTCTGTTAATTTTTCTAGTTTGCATTTTTCAATATATTCATCTATTTTATTTTTTGATATTTGTTGTTTTTGATATAATCTGGTATAGTAATCAAAGAAAGCCTTTTTGATATCTTCATTATATATCAATTCTTTATTCTTAGATTTATTTTATGAAATAATTTTTGTTTCCTTTTCTTTCCTTAATTTGTATGCCAGCCATTTTCCCGGTTTATTTGCCTGTTCTAAATTTCTTTGTTTAATAAATTTTAGTTTTCTATCCAATTCTTCTGTTAGTTCTATTTTGATTTGAAGTTGCAATAGTTTTATTTGGTTTCTTAATTCCTCTTTTTCTTTTTTCCTTCTATTGTTCTTTTGCAATTCTAATTCTTTCTCTTTTATCTGTTCCATTATTGTTTCTATTTTTTTCTTGTTCTTTTTTTGATAATTATTAAGTGATATCAGTTGTCCTCTCATATATGCTTTGCTTGTATCCCAAACTGTTTCTATTTTAACTCCCTTGTCAATATTCCAAGTAAAAAATTCTTGTAATTTTTTTTCTAATTCCTCTACATTTTTTTTATCTTTAAGAATATTTTCATTCATTCTCCATCTATATATTTTGGTATTGATGTTTAGGATCATTTGAATTGGGCTGTGATCTGAGAGTGTTTTTGGTAGAATTGACATGTCTTTTATTTTATTTTCTAAACTTTTAGATATCCAGATCATGACAATTCTAGAAAATGAATTAAATCTATTCAAATAAAATGTATAGTCTCTTTTATTTCCTTTATTGTACCTCCAAGCATCTACTAACATTAAATTTTTAGCCATATTAAAAAATTCTTTTGGTAGTTTTCCTTGGTTTTTGCTAATCTGGTTATCTGATTTCCTATCTATTTTAGGTTCCACAACCCCATTCAAATCTCCCATTAACACCCAATTTTTATTCGCATGCTCAGAGAGGACATCTGATAATTCTTTATAAAAATTTTTTTGATTGTTGTTTGGGGCATAAACCCCCACTACCCAAATTTTCATATTTTGGCTTTCAATTTCCACTATTAAAAATCTTCCCTCTTCATCTTTTAATATTATTTTAGGTTTAAGCGAAGGTTTTACATAGATTACTATACCATTTATTTTCTTTTCATTAGCTGTTGAGAATGCTAGCCCTAGTTTTCTATTGTCCAAATATTTTGTATCCTTTTTTTTATGTGGGTTTCTTGAAGGCAAATGATATCTAATTCTAATTTTTTTAAAATTTGAAATGTTCTATGTCTTTTCACTGGTGAGTTAAATCCATTGATATTCCATGTTAAATTTTTAAGTTTACTCATCTTTCTTACTTCCCAGTTCTTTCTCTAATCTCTTGTGAAATTCCTTTGCTTTGTATATAGAATTTAGTCTATATCTTTGTCCATTATACATTAAGTTAACTCCTTCAAAATTCTCCCATCTAAAATTTATTTCGTGTTTCTTTAATGTTTCTGTCAGAAACTTATATTCTTTTCTTTTTCTTAGTATTCCTCCAGGTATTTCTTTAAAGATAGTGATAGCATTACCTTCAATCTCAATTTTTTTGTTAAAAATTTGATTTCTACATTGGCTCTGGAGGAAGAGAAGCCCGGGCCCATTTATAAACGGCCTAATTTTTATTAGCCGGCAAAGAAGTTAATATTTCCATTCTGATTTTATTTTGTTTTATTAGTTATTGTAATGACTTGTAAGTAAGCCTGGGTTTTTCTTGAGAAATCCCTTTCCATCAGCAGCTTGAAGTTCCTCAAACTGTTGTCAAACTTGAGAAGATAAGACATTCCTTAGCTATTCTGCTGAAAGCATCAGAAGGATGTTTGGGATTAAAAAGGCAGGCCAGCAACCCAGCATCTTGCAGATGTTTGGGCCAGGGGTCCCCAACCTTTTTGGCGCCAGGGAACAGTTTTAAAAGACGATTTTTCTGCGGACCGGGCGGGCGGGGTTTCCGGGATTTCCGCAGACCGGGAGGGCGAGTTTTGTGGGCAGGAGCCAATCGCACGCACCAGGGGGAGGGGTTTGCGGGCAGGAGCCAATCACAAGCACTGGGGGCGGGGTTTGTGGGTGGGAGCCAATCGCGCAGAAGGTGGCGGGGTTTGTGGGCAGGAGCCCCGCGGCCCAGTTCCTAACAGGCTGAGGCCCACTAGTGGGCCACAGCCCACAGATTGGGGACCCCTGGTTTGGGCCGTCCACTCCTCAACTCAGCAGTGTAGCCAATGGCAGGAGCTGTAGGAGATTAGACCAGTGTTTCTCAACCTTAGCAACATTAAGATGTGCGGACTTCAACTCCCAGCAATTCCCCAACCAGCCAATGATCACCTGGAGGGCACTGAGTTGCCTACCAGTAGTGTAAAGCCCATGTGCATTCTGACCAGTGACTGCAAATTTCCACAGTGCTCTTATTTTATAAGAATTTTATTAAATTTGAAACAAAGATAAAAACTACAAAAAAGCAAAAAACTACCAAAGAAAAAAACCTGAAAAAGTGTGAAACACAAGAAAAAAGAATTTTAAAGATTACATAAGAGAAGTGACTTCTGACTTTCAACAACAAGAATATACAGCAATTTCCATAATCAATCCCTTGCTCTATATCAAACCAAGATCACATTATTTCTATCAATCATTCCATTAGCACATTATAAAAATCACTAAATACAATTGCTCCTTCCCCTTATATTAAAATAAAAAAATAAAAAACCCTCCAAATCAACTTCCTCCCAAAGCAACAGTTATTTAATTATTTCCTTCCTGCCACTATTCTATATATTTCTGTCCACTATAATAAAAATATTATGAAAACATGTAAATTATCTACTTTTATAATTAATAATACTATATCAATCTTAGCCACAGCCATGCGGCCTTTGCCCCACTTCTTTTGGGGCACCAGTTGTGGCCTTACCTGGTGCAAGAGGACATAGCAATATTAAACCACATCCTCATTACCACCAGTAGGACTACTGCAATATGCGGTTCATGGAGCTGCCTTTAAGACTACTCAGAAACTACAACTGGTCCCAAATACAGTGGCCCCTGTGCTAACCTGTAGCTGGGAGCAAATTACACCTGTTCTTCAGGCCCAGCACTGGCTTCTGATTGGCTTCTGGGAAGGCACGTCAGGCAAACCCTCATCGTGACCGTCTCCCACCCGGAAACCTATGCCCTCATTGTGGGAGGTTGTGCGGATCCAGAATTGGCCTTTACAGCCACTTATGGATCCATTGTTAAGATTTTACCCCTGGAAGATAATCTTACTTGGCTACGAGTGATCGCCAATGAAATAGATAACAACCAGCATTGAGAACTGGGAAGCCCTAACTCATGAGCGTTTCAATTGGAGGTCAGCCTTTATTAAAGGCGCTACGGACTTTGAAGAAGCACGAGTACAGGGCGAAAGGGAGAAAAGAGCTAAGAGGAAGGCACGTCAGGCAAACCCTCATCATGACCATCTCCCACCCGGAAACCTATGCCCTCATTGTGGGAGGTTGTGCGGATCCAGAATTGGCCTTTATAGCCACTTATGGATCCATTGTTAAGATTTTACCCCTGGAAGATAATCTTACTTGGCTACGAGTGATCGCCAATGAAATAGATAACAACCAGCATTGAGAACTGGGAAGCCCTAACTCATGAGCGTTTCAATTGGAGGTCAGCCTTTATTAAAGGCGCTACGGACTTTGAAGAAGCACGAGTACAGGGCGAAAGGGAGAAACGAGCTAAGAGGAAGGCACGTCAGGCAAACCCTCATCATGACCATCTCCCACCCGGAAACCTATGCCCTCATTGTGGGAGGTTGTGCGGATCCAGAATTGGCCTTTACAGCCACTTATGGATCCATTGTTAAGATTTTACCCCTGGAAGATAATCTTACTTGGCTACGAGTGATCGCCAATGAAATAGATAACAACCAGCATTGAGAACTGGGAAGCCCTAACTCATGAGCGTTTCAATTGGAGGTCAGCCTTTATTAAAGGCGCTACGGACTTTGAAGAAGCACACGTACAGGGCGAAAGGGAGAAACGAGCTAAGAGGAAGGCACGTCAAGCAAACCCTCATCGTGACCGTCTTCCACCCGGAAACCTATGCCCTCATTGTGGGAGGTTGTGCGGATCCAGAATTGGCCTTTACAGCCACTTACGGATCCACTGTTAAAATTTTACCCCCGGAAGACCATCTTACTCTGCTACGAGTGATCGCCAAGAAGAAGAAGAGAACCAAAAGTGTTGGTTTAACCTACACAGCCCTTTATTGCTTTGCCCTTCCTTATCTCCAGGTGGAATTGGCCTGACCTATAAAGTCAATCCCAGGAGAAACCGTTGGTAATTTCTCCCTTTGGGAAATAAAAGGGAAGGGGGTGAAGTCAGAGGACACTGCTTTTCAGCAGCAGTGCCGGCTCTTTGGAACAGCCTTCCAGTAGAAATTAGACTGACCCCTCCTTGATCACATTTGAAAATATTAAAAACGGAGCCCTTTCATGGAGTGTTTATAATCTAGAATTAGCCACTGATATATCAATTGATTCATCGTGATGGCATACATTTTGATCCATTTTTTTCAGGGTTTGCCAATTAGATTTTTTGATTAGTTTATGATGGAAGTTTTAGTCATTTTTTATAGATCTTGTAAACTGCAGAGAGTCATACCAAATCATGGCAGAATACAAACCTAATAAAATAATAAATAGCATGCTGCAACCTAGTGCAACTCACTGCTGTTTACAATGTATACTTTTCTTGCAAATAGATATGATGTTGAAAACTGGCTCTGGACTCTGCAATATACTTGCTTTCTTGTTCTCTCCCCTAATTAAAATAATTTTAAAAATCAATGTGTCAGATGCACTGATATGGTGGGTACCACACTGAGAAATCCAGGAGTAAAGGCCTCATATGAAGTGATCAGACAATCTAATCCAGTCTCTTGCCACACTCACCAGCAAGCCATTCCCTAACCTTCAACAGAGAATAAATGGGCAAGTCCTGGGTTGAACTTGACGGCCTAAATGTCTCTTCCCAACTCTGTGATTCTCTAGGCCAGTGTTTCTCAACCTTAGCAGCTTTAAGATGTGTGGACTTCTTGCTGGCTGGGGGGTTCTGGGAGTTGAAGTCCACACATCTTAAAACTGCTAAGGTTGAGAAACACTGCTCTAGGCCCTAGGGAATGAAACAAGAAGGACAACATACATACTGAATTGTGTATCTGCTTCGGTATATATGTGCCTGGCCATGTAAATTTGGAAGGGTGCTGCGGACTATGTGTAATTAATTGTACTGAAAAAATACGTGCCCACAATTGATTTCTGAACTGTTTGGCAAGTATAAGACGCGGTTGTTCCTAATAGCAGCCGGCGTCCTTGTCCTCAGGACAAGAATATACAGTAGAGTAGCATGCAGAGAAGGAAAAGTGCGGCGGACGTTTAACAGATGTGTATCTGCAGCGCAGAAAGAATCTACCTTGACGACGCCTTTGGCTAAATGGCCTGCATGCTTCGCATAAAGGGCCTACGGGCGGGCGAGTCTCTCGGAACACGCCGAAGGAAGCGGCTAGTGACCAGCGCGGCTGGGCGCCCGTTTCAGGCGCTGCGCTTTGGCTGGCTGGCGGGCGGCCGGGCGGGCGCTTTAGCGGAGCGTTGCTGTTCACTTCTGCAAACGGGAGGAACGCGCCTGGCCTCGCAGCTGCCTAGATTTGCGGCTGAAGGACGAGTATGTTGGGGGACGACTGTGCATGTTTCAGTGGTGTGCATTGCACTTTAGAATGTGCATGTGTTTGGGAGTGCGGTTGGCACACGCTTCCCGACCCGTCCTTTGCCTGCTCGCCCGCCTGCCCGAGGGCTCCTGCACGGGCGTGTCGGGACTCGGGCTTGGGGCGCTGGCTCGGTAGTTGTATGCTACGCGTGGAGAGCGTTTGCTTCCGTCCCGTCCGAGAACCCGCCGCCGCCAGTTGCCTTGTTCACTTTCTTTCCGGCACCTCGATTGCCAGGAGCTCCGCGCGGTAGGGCGGGCATTGCCGCTCTCTGTAAAGCGACGGTGCCTAGTGGGTCGGACTGCCAAGGCCGCACGTGCCTTCTGACCCCACCTTTGCCCCCTGGAGAAAGATCGCTCTGCCCAGTAAGAGCTGCTGCAGCCCTGCTGTAATTTCCACGGTCGGGTGGGGGTTCCCAGTTGCAAAAGAAAGAGGGTGTGTACCTAGATAGCAGGGCGGAGGGGGGAATCTTTGCCAGCCTCCTTCTTTTCTTCCCTCTGCGCCCGGCGCTCTCAGATGGGGGCGGAGGAGAAGGACCTGTCCGCATGGAGTTCCGAGAAGCTTCGCGGAGCCTGTTGCCCTTTTCTGCAAGGAGTAACATCCTACGTCTCTTCGGAAACCAGTCACCCCGGTGAAGAAGGAAGAGAGGGGTGGAGAGGAGAGAAGGCAGGTCCGAGGTGCTCACCGCAGGTCGGATTTGCAAATCTTTGGAAACAGCTGTCAAATTAAAACAACCCCCCAAATTAACATAAACAGGAAAACCAAAGCCGAAAACTCTCCATTCGGAGGCAATCGATGAGGTCCTAAAAGGGTAGCCAGAAGTGACAAGGCAGGGCAAAGGGCCACCCAGCAGCGGCCGGAGAAGGGAAGGAGAGACAACCCACCACCCCATCTTATTCGGGCTGGCACTTAAAGGAGAGGAACCTGCTGGTGGAGACAGAACTTCCATCATCCAGGATGGGACGAGCCTGGCTGCTTCTTTGGCTCTGCCCCCTGCTTCTTCTCAGCCTCTGGGGCCAAAGGTAAGAAAGACCCTCTCCTCCTTTTATTTATTTTGGCTTTCCTTGGCGACCTCTCCCCTGCCAGGTTCTGTTTCTTGGGTTAGTAGGGGAGACCTTAACCCCATAGCCAGACTTGGCAGCGTCCTCCTTCAAATTCTTCCACCCCTGGCCCAGCAAACGCCCCCGTACTAAAGGGAGATTAATGACACATCCCTTCCTAATGCAGCTCTCCTAAGCCCCCTAGGGCCTGGAGGCTCTGTCACTTGGGAGCTGTTTCTGTAATTACAACTCTCCCAGGAATGCAGTGTCGAAGCAGATTTGTCTTTTTTACGAGTGGCTCTAGTCATCAGGATTATTTCACCCCTGCTCCCCCCAGCATGTTATAATCCAGGCTGTCATCTCCTTCTGCAGACTATTCTCGCCCTGTCCGTAATCTTGAAATTCTCACCAAGAGGCTTTTGCTTTGACATAGAAGTGTCCGGGGAAGAGCCTCCATTCGTCAGTGTCGATTTTGGAGTTCATCTATGAATATCTAGGGTTAGGAATTTGCTTCGCTTATTTTAGAAATGGGGTTAGAGGAAACCAAGAAATCAGTCTCCCAAATGGTTTTGTTCTAACATGTTAGCCATATTTTCCTACTCAAAGTGAGGGACAGTAGGAAGATTGATTCCCACTTGTTCTAGGTATAGAGCAGCTCAATTTAGTTCTTAAACTTGGAAAAAGATTGTCATTATCTGTAGCTAGGGGGGAAAATCCTTTAATGGGTAAATTTTTAGGATTCTTTGAGTCTCTGCACTCATTCATTTGAAAGGATCGTGGACCTGAGATGGTCTTTCCAAAAACAGTGTTATCCTTTCTGCAGCATAGGAACGGATTAAAAATTTGGTATTTTTCAACTTTGTTGAACATGGTACATATCCTACATTGAACGGTTTGCCATGTCTTATCTAGGCTTATTCTGTTCTGTCATAAGGCTACTCTGTTACAAACGTCACCTTAACAAAAGATACGTTTTTGGTTTATGTGATCTTTCGGCAGGCCCTGATGTTCAGCTGGCATTCCTGTTACTGCAACTACCCATGTTAAATATTTTCTGTCAAAGTACTGCAGAACCCAGTTCCCTTACTAGAGAGAAGTTTTGGCACATAGTTTGAGTGCTTGTATTTGGGAATAGAAGAGTTGGTCTAAATTCCATTTATAGCATGAAGCTTACTAAGTAACCTTGAGTCACAATCCTGTACAGTAATGCTTTCTCTGTAACCTTTTTTAGAAGGTTATGTGGAATGGATTATAAAAGGAAATAAGATAGTGATACTTGTATCAAGCCTTTGGAAATGGGAAGACAGAAGATGGGGAGGAATTTAAAAAGATAAAGAATGCCCAATGTTTGTAGTTTTAGAACATTCGTTAGCCCAAGATATATTTAAGTGTCAAAGTTGCCACTAGTCAATGGATGTTTATTCACAATGAAGCCCTGATGAGGATGTGGCCATAACTTTCTGTTCCAGTAATTGGGGTAATAAGTAATATTCAGAGCATCGGGGGTGGACAACAACACCCTTTCCAATTTAGGGAGAAAGTTTGGGGTCAAGTGGAGAAATGGTGTGTGTGCTTGTTTCTGAGTCCTGGGGTTTGTATCATTCTGCATACAAATTTATTTATTTATCAGATTTATCACTGCCCATCTCCCCCAAGGGGGACTCTGGGCAGTTTACAATAAAATATAATTAATTAAAATACAATTATAACTGGACTAGAATAAGCATAAGAATAACAAATTTATAAATGTAGTAAATATAATAAAATCCAGATGGCAGAGTCTTCTTAAGTCCATGGATAAAAGGACACTCTAGGGCCACCCAAAGGCGCTAGCCATCCCCAAGAGTGTACACTCTCCTTACCGCCCCAGGCATATCGACAGAACCAGGTTTTAAGTTTTTTTCGGAAGTCCAGGAGCGAAGGGGCCTGTCTTATCTCCCGGGGAAGAATGTTCCAAAGGGCAGGGGATACTGCAGAGAAGGCATGCTTCCGTGACCCTATTAGATGGAATTCTTTAACAAATGGGGTCCGTAGCATGTCCTCTCTGCATGCCCGGGTGGGCCGGGACGATGTGATGGGGATGAGACGGTCCCTTAGGTAACCTGGTCTCATGCCATGTAGGGCTTATTATTATTATTAGTAGTTAACTTCCTTTCATCTTTGTGACTCATTTTTACAATAGGGATGGGCAGGAGTTGTTTATGTTGCTCAAAAGCCAGCGGATTGCAAGTATTTTATTTATTTTTTAATGGGGCAGAAGATAAGTTTATGAATGAATCAATCAGCATCATGTTTGGAAAAGGCTTGAGGATGCCGTGCGGAGTGCTTTCATTATAGGAAGCAAAGCTAGGCTGTTCAGAGCCGCCTTATTATAAAACACACACAATTTCTTAATCATTTCATCGAAGGGCAAGTCCCTTGCTTGAGGGCTAGAGGCTGATCACTTCCAAGAGCAGACATGCCTCTCTCTTAAGCAGGGCCCAGTTACTTTGGGGCTTCAAGTTTGGATTTGGCATGGATTTTCATACTGGATCACAAGAGCCCTTCCCTTTTTGTAAATATGCAATGTAACTGTCTTTCTAGTTCCTGGATGTGGGTGCAAGAAATTAGGCATCACTTTTGAATGGGTTTAGAGGGAAGAGCCATGTATTCCTCCTCAATTCAGGAAGTGAAGATCATTCATATTCTTTTGTTTACAGAGAATCAGACAAGGGATTCCTTACCTTCTAGAAAGATAGCTGCGATTTAAGGTAGGGTCTGACCAATGTAGTGGAACTATTGTTTCTTGTGATTTGGAAACTTTTGTTGGAGCAGCTTAATACTGCATTTGCCTTTTTAACAACCATGTCACACTGCTGATTCATCTTGTACTCAACTACAATTCCAAGATTCATTAGGTATGTACTATTAACAAGTCTGATGTCCCCCGTCTTACGATTGTACACTGTACTTCTTTTTCTTAAGTAAAGAATTTTGCATTTGTTTCTATTAAATTTCAATCTACTACATCAATCCCATTCTCTAATATATGAAGATCATTTTTGAATTTTGTTTGTCTTCTGGAATATGAGCTGTTCAACCTAGTTTGTCACCAGCAAATTTGATAAGCATTCTTCCCATCTTAGTTATTAATTAAAATGTTGAAGGTTCAGGAGCAACACCCATGGCACATCTTTGCTACCTAACTACACTTTAATGGGGAATTATTGAGGAGTCAATAGTTTTCAAGCCAACTGTAGACATACCATCCAGCCCCAGCTTAATTAGTTTGCTAATCAGAATGACATGGGATACTTTGTCAGATAGTGTTGCTGAAGTCATTATGTCCACCACATTCCCACAATCTGCTAAGGAAACTACCCAGTTAAAATCTAATAGTTCCCAGTCTGTAGTTGATCTGTAGTTCCTTGGATCCTTCTTTTTCCCTGTTTTGAAGATACGGACAACATTTGCCCTCTGCCAGTTATCTGATATTTCACCCATTCTTCAGGATTTCTCAGAGATAATAGATAGAGGTTGGTCAAGTGATCAGCACATTCCTTCAGATTCTAAGGTAGAATCCATTTGGTCTGGAGATCTGAACTCATTCAAGGTCAGTAAATATTCCCTGACTTCATTTCTATCAGTGTTGAGTGGGAATCCTGCTGTTTCAACCAGGCCTTCACAGGTGCCTGATGGAAGGCATTTCTTTCTCAGAGAAGACTGAGACAAAACAGGAGTTGAGTTCTACTTTTTATTTGTTACCAGTTATCATTCTGCTATGTTGACTTAGTAGCTTGGTTTGAGATTTCTCCTCTTTTCCTGACACCATCTCTATAGTTCTGGGCTATCTACAGTATATGTACTCTTCTGAGGTAAACTGTTCTGTATATGTCTTCTATGATTTTTGCTAACCTTTTTGTACAGCCATATTGGTTTTTTCTGCAGTCTTCCATTTTCCCCCTTGTTGGAATTGTTAGTATGCCTTCCATATTTTCTTTTTTTAGAAATTTCTACCCACCTGAAGCTTCTTTTCCCATTAACTTCTCTTGCCATGGAATCCTATTTGTCACTGTTCTGAATTTATTAAACTCTGTTTTCTGTATAAGACCATACCCAGCTGTAGTTTGTGTGGCTGAAATTTGGAGGGAAATGATGGGTTTGGGAGAGGGTTAAGGAGTATTCAGATATGTTCAGCGTCAATTTCCCTCCCAAACCTTCCCCAAATAGCAGGTCAAAAACATTCATTCATACTCCTTCGAGACATTACTGGATAGCTTCCTGTGGTTTCCTAGATGATTGGAAAGCTGAATTGTGACCCTTGGCCAATCAGAGGTTGCCTATCCATATCTTACTATGAAGAATTCCAGCACTATGCAAACACTTTACCACAACTTCCAGTTTGCCTACCTGTACTGGTCATGATCAGGTCAAGGATAGTTGATCCCTTTGTGCCTTCCCTTCATTCTCTGAATGAGACAGTTATAAGCAACTGAAGACAGAAATTTACTCTAAGAAATATGTGTCCAAAGTTTATTTTCTAATAGTGTCAGTATAATTAACCCCCCCCCCAACATTGCTACTTCATGCCACCTTAAAAGATCTGCAATTTGTTTTTGGAAAGCATGATCCATATCTTCTTCTTGGGTGATGTTTAGTAGTGAACACCCAGTAACAATACTGCTGTTATTCCTTTTTCCACTGATTTTAATCCAGATTCTCTCAAATTAATTCCAAGTTAACCCAGTTAATTCCCTTGGATTTCTGTGCAGATGTGGCTATTTTTTTTAATATATGGTGCAATTGTTCCTCCTTTTCTCTTATTCAGTCCCTCTTGAATAAGTTACAGCCTTTCATTGTATTCAGTTGCTGCAAACTCATGCTAAGGCTTGTTATTATATTGCATTCTCCAATGGGTACACAGATTGGAGATGATAGGAACTGTATTCCAGTATATTTGGGGAGACTCCTGTACAATCAATCTGCTCACTCTAGATGACAGGATGGACACTTTGCCAGATGCTAGTATTTCACTCAAGTCTTTAGGAATATTTTTAAGTGTCATGGGCACAATAAACCCTCAATTTAATCAATTCCAGTTTAGCAAATTTTATATGCAGTGGATTAAACCTGGCTGTACATTGTGTGCTTCTGCAGATGCATTAAATCCTGTTCCCAGTTTTATGCATGAGGAAAATATGCAAAATATATAAAATATGCCTACATAAAATACACATGAATACAATCCCATTTGGGTGAAATAGATATTCTTCTTTAAGAGATCCCCTTCCCTGCATTGCAAAAATAATTTTATTGCAATTTTTAAAAAAGTAATACAGAGAAAACAATATACAGAAACAAATTAAAAGAGAAACAATAATATACACATATCCAACTAATTAGTTATGAAGTCATAATACCAAAACAAAATAAAATAAAGAAAAAACCCTAAAAATTAACATACTAAATTGAAGTAAATATATCATATATTCATTTATAATTTAATAATAATATTTCAAAATTACACAAACATCTATGCTTGTAGGATAATGCAAAAAGGGAAATGTATTGTGGCATTTTTTTATTAGTAGAAAAAAGAGCCTTTTCAAAAATGGGTAAATTACACATTTCTTGAATCTAGTCTTTGATAGCACTTGTCCAGTTTCTCAATATGATTCTCTTGGCTATTCCCAAAATATAACCAGTATTCTTCAAAAACATTCAATTTCTTCAATTTTGGAATATAATTCAAGAGAACATTAACATCTTTAACTTGAAAACATTTACCCATGATTAATAATATAATATATCCCAAAAGGAAACCACAACTAAACAAGATCAAATTATATGAATTAATGAACCCTCAAACCTCTTACCTCACCAACAGATTAAACCTACAGTCCATTCTTTCATACGTTCTTTGAGGAGTCTGATAAACTTGGAATAAAATCTTTTGATGAATTAATTACAACTTCAGGTCTAAAGAAGCAAACTATTTTTTAAAACTTGTATCAATTGATATTTGATTATTGTATATTCCAACTATTTGTACCTTAAGTCATAAATATCAGTAATTTCAAGTTTAAAGATATTTTTCAATTTCTGATAAGAGTTTTGAAATTGGTTTGATTGCATCTCAATCGATGCAAAATTAAAAACATCTTACACTTATTTATTCATTTTTTATACCGCCTGATCCAGCATCTCTGGGTGGTTCACAGATCAAAACACAAGGAACAATAAAATAATACAGTGATAAAAACAAAGAACAAAAGATGTCACAAACCAGACAACAGCCAAAGCAAACCTGCATTGGCCAGAATGGAGCTTCAATCACCCTTGTCAAAGGCCTGGGCGCAGAGCCAGGTCTTCAAGGCTGTCTGAAATAACAGCAGGGTGGGGGCCATCTGGATGTTGGGAGGAGCCTTATTGCAGAGGTCAGTGTCTGGTCCATACTGAGAAATCAAAACATGCTTATTGATTATATTGCCACTGATGCATATTAGGCAAAGAGAATTCTATCTGTAGTGGTTGAACATCCTTAAAATAATCATTACAAAATAATTGATTTAAAGTAGCTATTCCAGACTGTGCTGTACTTTCCAATAAAACATCTTGCCACCTATTTTTAAAGTAGAGTTTTCTCAGGAAGTTAACGAGTCATGAGACTCAGCGTCAAAACATAGTCTATGCTCCAGTAGGACCCAAATCTATCCAGCTGCATGGGAAATGAAATCCTTCTTTGGCATATGTTGCCCGGAGTAATTGCCAAGATCTTGCTAAGATCTTAACGGAGATACGTAATAATTTTTCATTAAAGCCCATCGAGGCTGATAATTTGGTTCAGTACTCATTTCATGTAAATATAGATGATAAAATAAAGCAAGAACATGTTGAGAGTGTGCAGAGGAAGCTACTACTATAAGTAGTTTAATTAATTGAATTAATTTGATGATGTGGGAATTGGAGGGAGATTATTGTTTGAATAGCAATCATCAGAAGAAATGGGATACACCTTTGTTACGGACTTGTAATCGTGGCCAGCACTTTGTTTCTTGGCTGCAGTTTTCCTTGCTTGAAAACTTCAGCACTGAAACCAAGGAAGGGAAGGGTTAATAAGGGATTCCTCCTTCTCTCCTAGCTTGCCCTGTTTAAACAGTTCTGATTCTGAATTGCTTTTCTCTTTGTCCCTCCCCCCCCCCCCCCCATAATTTATTATTGTTGGAACTTGCATTAAGTAAAGCAGAAGCAGCAACCACCACTTGTGACCGGCGGCCATTCCTGGTGAAATCGTGTTTCAACTCATGTAGTGCTATGGAGTGGGGAGGGGCAGAAGGGCAGGTCAATCGGATACAGACACCGTATGCCCATTCTTTGAGCCCTTCTGTTCTCCTCCCCAGTACTGTGGAGTTTGGGCCTCTCTTGCCTAGGTGTCAGGTCAGAACAAAGGTGTTTGTACATGGGAGTTGGTGTTCCTGTGGTTGGGTGGCAGATTGAAAGAGGGGTTGAGGGATTTTTATCAGGCAGGGGCTGACTTCCCCAGGGAGTTGTAAAGTTGGGATGTAATTGCATGTGGGTTCTTTGGGTGGTGTGGTCTTTGGGTGGGTTCTTTAGGGGCGTGGTGGCTCAGCGGAGGGGCGTGGTGGCTCAGCGGGTAAGACGCCAGGCTTGTCGATCGGAAGATTGCAAGTTCGGAGGTTCGAATCCCTAGTCCTGCGTGCGGAGTGAGCTCCCGCACTCGCCCCAGCTCTTGCCAACCTAGCAATTCGAAAGCATGCAAATGCAAGTAGATGAATAGGTACCACTTCGGTGGGAAGGTAACAGCGTTCCGCGGCGTCATGCCGGCCACATGACCGTGGAAGTGTCTTCGGACAACGCTGGCTCTTCGGCTAACAAACAGAGATGAGCACCGGCCCCTAGAGTCGGACACGACTGCACAAATGTGCGGGGGGTACCTTTACCTTTTTTCTTTGGGTGGTAGCAGGAAGGAGAGCAGTTCTGGTCAAACTGGATGACCGACGAGATTTGTCTGCAAAATGGGGTAAGTGAAAAAAGAATCCAGACTTATTTCTTAAAACTTGCTTTTCGCACTTAAACAGTCTATTTGGTTAGGGCAGTCTGTCAGAATTTAACCCAGCCTCTTTTGGTCATCGCTACTCCATCCCAAGTAAATATAATAGGTTTTGTTTAATGGATAATAAAAACTGCCTTTTTGACAAATTGCATCATATTCTGTCTGGGAAGGGAGGGAAGGAGCCATGCTGCGTTAACAAGGGATGAATTTCTGAGTGGTTCTCAAGCATTTACACTGTGCGGTCCATGCAGTAGCCTCTGCCAAAGAACCTAGGTCAATTTTTGTTATAACTGTACAGATTTTCTATTACTGTACTATTTTTTACCCCAAGCACCAGATTAGGCACAACACACTATCCTTTAAAGACTTAATTATCATTTCAGTGCCTTACCCTGTGTCTCATCTAGACTACTTCTGGGTCCCACTGTGATATCTGCATCACCACTGTCCTTCTTGAAGGCCTAGAAAACATAGTTGAGAAATACATGGAGTAGCATTAAGTTTCACCAGCCTCCCCCAACCTCGATGTCTTCCAGATGCATGGACCAATTTCCAGAATGCCCCAAGAAGTATGGCCATTTTTGGAAAGGCTGCCATAGCTGTGTTCACGTTGCATGTTCACCCATAGCTGATGTAACCTTTTTTATCAAACCCAATTTTATTAGCTTGCATAACACATAAAATCATAAACCAACATTTTAGGGTTTGTTCAACATGCTAGGCTAAAATAGGGTTGGCTGCTTGTGATTCAGCTTCTTAGATGGACATAGTCAGTAGTCTGTAAATGCTTTATGAAAATAATGTTGAATGCATAGACCTTTTTGAGAGCCTGCTTTGGGCCCATTTACAATATGGTGGGAGTGTCTATTCACAAAATGCCCATTTACCAGAAGGTAAAGTGGTAAGGTTGCTCCTAGCCACCCTCTGTAGGTTTCTATCACCCCAGCTTGCTTACTTTTGTCTTTGTGGGGGGGAGGAGGTGGGCAGGCATAACCACCATTTTGATTTTCTGTGAATGCCCATGGAGCCTATAAGGGCCTGCGGGCATTAATATGATAAAAACAACCTTAAAGGCTGGTGGTGTGATCTGCAACTTTTAAACTTTTCAAAAGCAGAACAATCACTGTGTGACTCTGGGCAGTGTGCAACAGAAAAACTAACAATCACCAAGAGAACCACATAACTTTAAAAGATACCCCACATATAACATAAAATGGTGACCAGACACAATAATGAAAGCAACCAAAAGGGGACTCCATTCAACTGGACTCAAATACCTGGGGAAAAAGTTGGTCCTAACCGGTGTGCCATGGTCCATGAGGTCACGAAGAGTCGGACACGACTGGACAACAACAACAACAACAACAAACCGGTCTTAAGTTCATCTTTCTACAACCCCTCTCCCCTTAAATCTGAGTCAGGCAGAACACAGGGACTGGCAGAGACCCACACTGCCTACTTCCGGATTGTAGATACAAGTGTTCGGCCTTAGATACATAACAATGTGTGTCCTTCTAATTAGTACTGGGGTATATAGTTGTATGGATAGTATAGAGAGACATTGTGGTAGAATTGAATGAGAAAATAATTTATTGTAGGTTCATCATTTGAGCATATGGAAAGTCTACATATGCATGCATACAATCAACATCAGTCTCTGTGACTATGTGGAGTATTAAATGATGAGCCATGATTTGTTTTAATTATGGCTTATGGAATAAGCCACAGTGGTTTGGTTCTTTACATCATGATTAGCCAAAATCAACCAGCCTGATAGTGGCATGTCACAATGTGTGAACCTCATATATGCGTGATTACCTGTGACTTTACCATTCTCATTTTGCAGAATATTATGTTTGCCTTTAGTAAATATTAGCACCAGTGTTACTTGTACTACATCATATATATTGGACTCTTTACAGAGATGGGATGAATTCCCAGCATTCTGGGTCTACATCTAAACTACTATCATTTACTGTAGAACAAAATGCTTCATAATTTTATCAAGTAATAGCCTTTCTGAGCTATGTTCTGTTCCTGGATCTGGTTGTCAATGTTAGATGATGGTGGCCTTTGGGGTTTCAGGCTTGAAGTAATCCAAACAACATGTTGTAAGGCTAACAATATCTTTATTGATAGCATAAGGCAATAATGGATGTATAGTGCATTATTGCAAAAAGGAAAAAATTAAAGTATAAGCAGAGTTCCATCACCAGAATGGAAAGAAAAACATCATGGTCTGTGCAAAGACCAGGCATAGTTACAGTTCAGATACAAGTACATGTAGATAGCAGTCTACATAAAGAAAGCATAGGAAGAACATAAGTGAGAATGAATACCCATGGTTCATAGCTGAAATATACCCATGGTTCAGAATTCTGATTGGTTCATATGGGCTAGGCAACTTTTCAGTTTACAGTTGTTGTACTTACTATAAAGCGTCATGGGGTGGCGGTGTTGCACACTGGCTTTCCCTCGAGATTCAGTTCTCCTGGGAAAAATACTGATAAGGTCTTGTTTTGGCTAGATAGACAACAACATCTGTTGTTTACGAGCTACTGTGTTATGGAATCGTGCTTGCAACAGAGGGACTTGTAAATTTCCACTTTCAGGCCAGGTTCATAGTGAAGGAAATGCCATGCGTTTGATTCTGCATAGCATAACTTTACCAAATAACTTTAACAGTCAAATGTCAAACAACTTCTATTGTTGTCTTTTTGACAGTAACTTAATATGCAGCTATTGGTGTTGATGTTGCTGATTTCCAAAGCTCAAACCATGGCTTATTTTAAAGATCTAGCAGAATTGGAAAGGCTGTTTTCTGTATTGGGGACTGTAGACACCAGTATGCCACTACAATGTTTACATTGTCCGCCCTGTGTCGTTAACGTGGAGAGAACTTCATAAATGGGACCAGAAAACTGGAAAGCTGCAACTAATTAGGAGCTATAGCTTGTGGTAGGGGCGTGGTGGCTCAGCGGGTAAGACGCCAGGCTTGTTGATTCGAAGATCGCAAGTTTGGAGGTTCGAATCCCTAGCCCCGCGTGATGGAGTGAGCTCCCGCACTAGCCCCAGCTCTTGCCAACCTAGCAATTCAAAAGCATGCAAATGCAAGTAGATTAATAGGTACCACTTCGGTGGGTAGGTAACAGCGTTCCGCGTGCATCATGCTGGCCACATGACCGTGGAAGCGTCTTTGGACAACGCTGGCTCTTCGGCTAACAAACGGAGATGAGCACCGGTCCCTAGAGTCGAACACGACTGCACAAAATGTGCGGGGGGAACCTTTACCTTTATAGCTTGTGGAATTGTCTTGCATGACCCTCTTACCTTTAGATAACTGAACTGTGGATTATTTGGTTAATCCAATTTTCTGGGTTTGCACAATATACTGACCCATTAATTAACCAAGGGCAGAATTCACACAACATGCTAAGCTGCAGTGCAGCTGGCTAGTTTGAGATTAATGGGAACCCAGGCAGTTTTACAGAGAGGTGTCTTGGGGTGCACATACCATATAGACACCTTATTTTTAACCCTGTTTAGGTGCAAATAAAGGCCATTGAAATAATTGAATTGTTACATAATTGAAATAATTGAACCCTAGGTATGCTAGGGTTTGGACTGATTGCCAGTTAGCCAGTAATTTCCTCACCATTTTCACAATTTCTATGGGAAGAAGTTGCCTTTTATTTTAAAGAATGCAGGAGGATTCTAATTTGCACCAATGCCTGCCTGGGTACAGCTTCTTGTTTGCTTGTTAATTAGTTAACAAGGATGTGTTAACAAGGATGTGTTAACAAGGGGCGCGGTAGCTCAGCGGGTTAAACCGCTGAGCTGGTAGTCTGCCGATCATAAGGTCGGCAGTTCGAACCCGCGTGGCGAGGTGAGCTCTCGTCACTAGCCCCAGCTCTCTGCCAACCCAGCGATTCGAAAGCTAAATAAGCAAGTAGATAAATGGGTACCACTCTCGTGGGGCAATATGCTGGCATCCTGTCGGGGAGTCGCCTCGTAGCCGAAGACGGAGACGGAGATCTGGAGAAGCCGGAATGGCGGCTGAGGACGGCGGCAGAGGACGACGGATCCCAGCTCAACTTCCGGGATGTCAGCAGCCGGCTCCGAAAGCGAAGAATTCTGGGACCTGTAGTTCCGATGCCTGGAAAGAAGAGCCGGTTCCCTCACCCCCTCCCTAATCGCGCGGGTATAATATGATTGTATAAATGAAAGTACATGATTGTAAGCCGCCTAGAGCCCTCCATTAGGGAGGGGATAGGCGGGGTATAAATAAGATAAATAAAAAATAAAAAATAAAAAAATGTGATCTTGTATACATGGTGTCTGTTGCCTGGTAATAAGAATTTAGCATTTTATTTGGGAATATTGTGTTTGTAGTCCCTGGAGATGCATTAAGACAGCCACTGCCATGTTCATTTTTCTGGGCAGCTCGGCCCATGGTCGTCTTAAGTTATGCTGTAGTGGCTAGGTATATGCTAAATCTTGACTGTGGCAGCAGGCTTGTTTTATCAGTGTGTAAAAGAAAATAAAACTTGATAAAAATTTTAAACAACTTGAATTTGCCAACCTCACACTGTTAGCTTTTCTGTTTCCTATATTGTGGAACTACCACAGCTATGATAAACTGGTAAATCAACAACATAGAGGATATTTTCACCCACATAACTAAGACAGTGTTGAACAATCAATAATGATGTGGAACAGAGGGACAAAAAAAAACCCCGGTATGTTGTTTCATACCACTGTACATGTAGGGGCAGATTCCAGAGCAATCCTATATATTGGTTATCTGGCTGATGGCTCATAAAACTTGGAAGAAGCCCTGTTATACAAGTTACATCATTGGCATGAAAGATATAGAAGCAGAATGGCTGCAACTGGTGGAGCTGTGGGCAAGAGAAGACTGGTGAAAATAACTTTGGAGAGAGGAATCTTTGCACATAACAAAGTGTCTCCAGAATTCATGTAACATTTCTCAACCCAGAACCTTTATGGGTATTTCACTTTGGAACTCCATATTAATGTATCATTCAAAGGGATAAAGTCACATGGCAAGAGGTACCTTCAGGGTAAAATGTTCAGGCTCCAACGGTTCTTGGGGTGGTTTTGAATGTCAAGTGACCTAGATAGAAAATATAAAAGGGAGGCTCTCCTTGTTCCCTTCTCCTTCTCCTTCTTCTCTTAGCCTTTGTAACTTTGTGATTTTTAGCTCTTGCCTGCCTACCTGCCTGCTTAAGATATTTGAAAACCAAGAGAGTAAACTCTTCCAGGGCTCTGGAAGACGAAAGCCTTCTTTTATTCTCTGTTTTGAATAAATACAACTGTTTTGAATTTCTTCAATGCCTGGCATCATCACTGGCATCTAATGCCAACTGCTTCTGAACTCTGCACATGCTAAAAAACAAACATAACCAACAGGTTATGGGCCCAGGGAAAAAGGCAAGCTCAGTTTGAAAGGCAAATAAAAGATTCTCAAACAAGGGAGGCGCCATGGCTGCTGCTGCAATTTTTCAAACTCCAGGCATGCTGCTGGAACGTTTGAATGACTCAAATTATTTGAATTGGGCTCTTAAGATGGAGATGTATCTTTGGAGGGAAGATCTCTGGACCCCCATAAGTGAGCCAATTCCCGTAAATCCCACTGCTGCTTGGCTGAGGCTGGATGAAAGAGCCAGAGCCTCCATTATTTTAGGAGTGGAGGACAGTCAACTCATAAATGTGCGTGGTTTGCACACTGCAAAAGAACTATGGGACACTTTAAGAAATTTATATGTGAAAGCAATGGCAGGAAATAAAGTTACCTTAATCAGGAGACTGTACAAGGCATTTTTATCAGAGCAAGACAGTCTTCCTGAACATTTACACGCAATTCAGCAGCTTTTTGTAGAATTGCAAGAGAGAGGAATGGACTTTACTCCTCTGACAAAAGCTTACATAATTTTGTCTTCACTGAATTCATTGTGGGACACCGTGATCTGCACTTTGGAGGCGATGCCAGAGACAGATTTAATTCCTTCGTTTGTTTCTTCACAACTGCTTGCTGAATGGGAAAAGAGGCAGGAGAATTCTGCAACCAGCTTTTCTGGAAAACAGCAGTGTGAGAAGGGGAGAGAATGGAAAGTCCACGAGATGGAAGCCACAGCATTGGCAAGCCAGAGGTGCTTCAATTGTGGATATGGTGGACACTTGCACAAGGACTGTAATTTATTGTCCAGGAGGCAGAAGACAGGACAGAAGAAAGAGGCAACACACAAGAAAGTTCTTCAATCAACAACACACATTGCACAGGTTTTTGAAAACTGTAATGCTGCTGAATGGGTGTTGGACAGTGGGGCAAACTGTCATCTTTCAAATTATAAAAATTCTTTTGTATCTTTACTGATGGGTCAAGGTCTAAGATTGTGGGTCAAGGAGACATTTATGTATCCTGTTTAGGGGAAACTGTAAAGGGTGTATTGTATGTCCCTACATTGAAAACTAATATTTTGCCTGTAGCTCAATTGGTTGCAGCTGGATATGTAATAATATTTAAGAAAGAAGGCTGTGAAATACAAAAGAATGGTAAGTTGTGTGCCACTTGTATTCAAAATAATTCATTTTACATTGTGCAAAAGGCTAAAAACCAAACTGCAAAGGCTGTTTAGTAATATTCCAATCCATGATCAGTGTATTCATTTGATGCATAGAAGATTTGGTCATGCAAATTTTAAGTACATAGCAAATATGCCAGAGTTATGTGCTGATTTAAAGCTGAAACCTTGTAATAAATATTTAGATTGTGTTGTGTACAAGGAGTGTAAAACTTATAAAGCTCCTGTGAGTAAGCAGGCTGATAGAACCACCTCTAGACCTTTAGAAATTGTTCACAGTGATTTAATTGGTCCATTTTCTCCAAGTTTTGGAGAAGCAAGGTATATAATGACCATAGTTGATGATTTTTCCAGATACACATTTATCTATCTGTTAAAACACAAAGGTGAAGCATTTGAAAAATTTAAAGGCTTTGTCATATGGGCAAATGGAAAATTCCCAATACCTGTATCTGCTTTGCAATCTGACAGAAGTGGAGAGTATTTATCCACAAAATTTAAAAGTTTTTTGTCAGAAAAAGGGATAGAACACATTTTGACTAACCCTTATACTCCTGAACAAAATGGAGTGGCAGAGAGAAAAGGGAGAACTTTGCAAGAAGCAATGATGTGTTTGCTTAAAGATGCAAAATTATCTTTTAAGTTTTGGGGTGAAGCTGTTTCAACTGCCTGTTATGTTCAGAACAGATTGTTTAATAGTGTGATTAGAGATACACCATTTCATCTGTTATATGGGGTAAAGCCAAAAGTAAATCATTTTAGGATTTTTGGAAGTGAAACATGAGTCTATGTACCCAAGCAAATAAGAAGGAAGGGAGCTTCCAAGACAATAAAAGCAATTTTTGTTGGATATGAACAGAGCCAGAGGAGCTACAGGTTCATAATAGGTAATAAATTAATCATTAGCAAAAGTGCTTCATTTGCAGAGCAAAACAAAAAGATAGGTGGAACAACAAACAAATGTTGGAAAAGCAGAGTTAAAACGGCTTTTTAGATATTTGCAAGGTACCAAGGATTACTGTTTAAAGCTGTCTGCTTCTGGAAAGGAAGAATTATAAGCGTGGGCTGATGCAAATTGGGCAGGAGACATCACTGATAGAAAATCAACTTCTGAAGCTGTTATTCAATTTGCAGACTCAACCACAGTATGGTATTCCAGAAAACAGACCATAGTGTAGGCTGACCATATTTCCTTCAGACGAAAACGGGACTTTGGGGATGGCAAAACGGGACAGGGTCTTATGCCACCATGCCGGCCTCCAAACCCAGTCCACGCAATTGGCTCCTGCCTGCAAACCCCGCCCCCGCCCCACACGATTGGCTCCCGCCTGCAAACCCCGCCTTCGAAAGGGCAGGCTCCGGGGACCCCGAAAATGCCCTCAGTCTAGGCAGGGAGGCTGCGCGCACGAGCATGTTGCCAAGGGGCGCTCGGCTGTTCTGCGGGGAGAATTTCCACCCCGGCTCCAGGGCAGTGTGTGCATGTGGGGAGGGGAGGCTTTTGCCTCCCTGCCAGAACCGAGGGCATTTTCGGGGTCCCCGGAGCCTGCCCTTTCGAAGGGGCAGCGGCAGCAGCAGCAGCAGTGCTGCCCCTTCGAAAGGGCAGGCTCCGGGGACCCCGAAAATGCCCTCAGTTTAGGCAGGGAGGCTGCGCGCAAGCGGCGCTCAGCTGTTCTGCGGGGAGAATTTCCACCCCGGCTCCAGGGCAGCATGTGCGTGCGGGGAGGAGGCTTTTGCCTCCCTGCCAGAACCGAGGGCATTTTCGGGGTCCCCGGAGCCTGCCCTTTCGAAGGGGCAGTGGCAGCAGCGGCAACCCGGAAGCACCGCCACCGGCACTTCTGTGTTTTTGTTTGGAAATCCCTGGCCTAGTGTGTGTGTGTGTGTGTGCGCGCGCGCGATTATGCTGAGCAAGTAATCTGCAGGCATGCACACACACACACACACACACACACACACCCTCTTTCCACAACTTTCCCGTGCCTGCTTTCCCTGGCCTCACCACTGCTGGGCAGACAATCTCAGGATCAGGTAAGGAGGCAGGAACCTGGACTGTGGTGCTGCTTCTGCTGCTGGGATCGCACATGGCAACTGGGCTTCCAGTTGCCGCGCTGATAGGGCCTCTTCCGGGCTGCCTCCAATGGCAAGTCCGGCTCCAGTCCTCCTTCCTGTCTTCCTGTCCTCCTTCCCACCGGGTTTAAAAAAGGGACAAAATTGAGATTTTTATCAAAATGACGGGACGGTTGAAAAATGCTAAAATAACGGGACTGTCCCGTTCAAAACGGGACGTATGGTCACCCTACCAGAGTGGCAATCTCTACAGCAGAAGCTGAATTTTATAGCTTGGCACAACTTTGCAATGAAATTATTTGGTTCAAGCAATTATTAAAAGATGTGGGTATCATTTTGCAACAACCTGTAGTTGTTTATGAGGACAACCAAGCTTGCATTAAAATTACACAGTCTGAAGGGTGCAGAAACAGAACAAAGCATATTGATATTCATTTTTGTCTTATTAAAGATTTTATTGCAAAGGGTGAAATCATGTTAAAACATTGTGACTCTAATAACATGATTGCTGATTTTCTTACAAAGCCCCTTGTTGGAGTAAAGCACAAGAAGTTAGCTGAAAAAGTTATTTTGGGACTTTCCCCTTTATCATAATAAGAGGAGTATTAATGTATCATTCAAAGGGATAAAGTCACATGGCAAGAGGTACCTTCAGGGTAAAATGTTCAGGCTCCAATGGTTCTTGGGGTGGTTTTGAATGTCAAGTGACCTAGATAGAAAATATAAAAGGGAGGCTCTCCTTGTTCCCTTCTCCTTCTCCTTCTTCTCTTAGCCTTTGTAACTTTGTGATTTTTAGCTCTTGCCTGCCTACCTGCCTGCTTAAGATATTTGAAAACCAAGAGAGTAAACTCTTCCAGGGCTCTGGAAGACGAAAGCCTTCTTTTATTCTCTGTTTTGAATAAATACAACTGTTTTGAATTTCTGCAATGCCTGGCGTCATCACTGGCGTCTAATGCCAACTGCTTCTGAACTCTGCACATGCTAAAAAACACACAGAACCAACACTCCAGACACAAATGTCTAATTTATTTCTATAACTGGAAATGTCAGGACAGAGCATGCCACATTGGTAAGCAAGCAAGAGAGATCTCACTGAGCAGTCTGACTGCTGTTTCTGTCTCCAATGCTTCTTGGTGAGGGCTGAGTTACGGGCTGCAATCTGAGTGGACTTTAAGTAGAAGATGCAATCAAATTCCAACAGCAGGTCCTTGAAGGACCAACCAAGAGGCAGTTTCAGAATATGATTTAGAAGTCAAGCCAGAAGACAAAACCAAAGCCCAGGAATGCGTCATGGTCAAGAAAATCTTTGTTGCTGAAATAGGAATACTTAAGTAAAACAGAAGTATTGCTTAATTACTTTTAGCCTGATTCATATATGGCATTGAGGCATACCTTGTTTAACCATGATTTGTTGAATAAACCAAATTTGGCTGGGTTTACATGTTATTAACCATGTTTTAAAAACCACAGTGACTTGGTTGATATAATGTGCTAAGACAAACAAATCATGCTATGACTTCCTCATGAATGAACCAGCTCTTATGCTCCTTTCCAGCCCAGGAAGAGTCTGTGCCGCTTAATGAAAGGATTTGGTCCAATGCAGGAAAGTTCTGCCAGGTAAGTTCCCTGTTAGGCCAGATACCAGGCACTGTGCACCAGAGTGGCCTGGATGGATGCACCAGTGCAGATGAGAGAAGTCCAGCATGTTCACTTGTCATGCAAAGACTTCTGCCTAAATGGTCTTTGGAGTCCTTGCTGCTCTCTGAGCTTAGTTGTTTGCTTGCAGATGTTTCATTACCCAATTAGGAAACATCATCAGTGCATTAATCAATGCACTGATCATGATCATGATGAACATGATCAGTGCACTGACCATGTTACCTAGTCAGGTAATGAAATGTCTGCAAGCAAACAACCAAGCTCAGAGAACCCCAAGGACTCCACAGTTCAACCCTGAGATACATACTGTATATTCTCTTCTATTAAAATGGTCTTTCCTTTACAGCTATTCAGACATTTTTAATACAGCTATGAAACGTGCATCTGGCCACCTTATTTCATCCCAACCATAGCCATTGCTGTAGATGTACTCATGCACACTTTTTGTTTGCAGAGTCCCAACCTCAGTGCACGGAGCAGAGCAAATTGTCATTATGCATACATGGCATTCACTGTCCACATAGGAAAAAGGGTTTGTTTTTGTGTAGACGTGGCAGCCTCTCCCCCCCCCCCTCCGCATTTTGGGCGTAAAGCTGCAGCACGAGCATTGGCAGAGCATTCAGGTGATACCACCCATTTTTCTCTTTCCCAGTCTCACAAAGATGAACTATAGGTAGTCCTTGCTTAACGACCACAATTGGGACCAGAATTTTGGTTGCTAAGTGAAGCAGTCATTAAGCGAATCTACCCAATTTTATGACCTTTGCAGCGGTCATTAAGCGAATCACTGCGGGCATTAAGCGAACCATGTGGTCGTTAAGCGAATCACGTGGTTCCCCATTGATTTTGCTTGCCAAAAGCTGGCTGGGAAGGTAAAAAATGGCGAGCACGTGACCACGGGACACTGCAATGGTCATAAATGTGAACTGGTTGCCAAGTGCCCAAATCGTGATCATGTACCATGGGGATCCTGCGACAGTTGTAAGTGTGAATACTGGTCATAAATCTTTTTTTTTTAGCATCGTTGTAAGTTTGAACTGTCACTAAACGAATGGTTGTTAATTGAGGACTACCTGTAATATTCAGTACTCTCTCTGAGTCTTTACTTTTCACAGAATTCTGTCTCACAGCATAGGATCAGTCCTGTTCTTTGTTGTCTATAGTCCAGATGGAAGTGTCCCCTATAAGTACCAGTAGGGAATAGGATGTTTTCAATTGATCTCCTGGTAGATTATCAACGTATTTGCTCTAGGTGGGCTGCTGTACCATTGCAAGCTTTCCCACATCTGTTTGTTTTCCCCCGCTTTCAGAATCCTCTCCAACATGAATGTTAATAAAAGTATGACTTGCCATGTATGTTAATTCCTAGGGTGCAGTAGACTGAAATTAATTTCTGATATCCTAAAGTACAGATGCAGAACAGAACCCATGGCCCAGGAGCTGCATACAACATGTCAAAGGATCAGGCGTGTCCCTTTATGTGCTCACTTTTTGTTGTCTAGTAGCAATAAACTTCCATATGACCATCTTACATCTGTCAGCTTCTCCTGCTCATGTGATAATATGGGCAGTGGGGAAGGGTCACATTTTTTACTTTGTTTGGAGATCAGTTGAGATGTGAGGAGAAGGAGCTTGTTCTGTGTGTAGATGTTAAAAGTTAAAATAACATGTCAATATTTAAGGTTTATCTTCTCACTCTTTTAATCTTCATGCAGCCCTACCCCTTTTTGTAGAGTGGCCCCTCACATGCTGTTCAAAGGCTGGTCCAGTCCTTGGTCCAACAAAAACTGCGCGCTCCTGCTGTAAAATGATCTAGCTTCAGCAAGCTTAAAGATGGGACTTGAGAATGAGATCGAGGGGCTTGGGGATGATTGTCGCTGCATTGTGAATGGGCTGTGTTTCCCATATCACCAAGTCGGATAGATGCGGCTGCTGCCAGGGTTCATGAGGCAGTCAGTAACGGAGGGATCTGGGCAGTGAAGTAGTTGCTGGGAAGACTGGTCTATTCTGCAAAACAAGGGTGGTACATTGGATTGCAAGAACAAGAGGTGGTCCAAAATGGCTATGAGGGCCTAACTCGAGATCCATGTAACACTGTTCTCATTGGGCTGGGCATTACCTTTTCTTGTAATTACACTATGGCATTGCTCCTGTGATCTTCTTTCTATAAAACATAAGCTCCTTAGTCATTCTGGTTTCTTATGTATCTGTAACCAGATAGTGAGCAAAGGTCCTACATTGTGTTTTATTCTTGTCTTCTGGTACAGTTGAAGGGTAAGCTCTGTGATATTTATAATGTGGTCTTTGATCCTGGGAGTCCTCTGGCTTGACTTTGTGTAAAAAGTGTGGGGGATTTTATTGTCCCATGCTCCAACCGAGTTCAAGCTCCTGTGGCACCAGAGTCAGTTGCCATTAGTGTATCTCTGTGGCTCCCTTTCTCTCACTTCCTGGATCTGTCTTCGGCTGTTTGTTCAATGAATCTTGTCCTCCCTGGGTGAATCCTGAATCTTTGTTCCAGAAGACTATGTGTTTTCTTCAGGCCTTCTGAATAAGAAGCTGAGTGCTGGATGGTGTGGGCTCTCGTTTCTTCTATGTGTGTGCAATTGGTAAACAACACCAACTGCTACAACTTTTACTAGCAAGATGGACTGAAGGAATTGTGGTGAGCATCTGTGCGGGTCTGTCTTTCTTGTTCATTTGTGTACCTGGATATAGGTGCGATCAGTGCCATACACCATGATAGGGTATCTTTGATAGTGTTTCCAGGTGTGTAGGGTACAGGTCTATAAACTTTGGTAATTTCTGCATTGTGTATTTCCACCTAATCTCCTGGGTTGAGCAGGCCTAGCATAGGATACTAGATCTGAGTTGCAAAACTCTGGACAACCACAAACGATAACAGAGTTAGAGCAGAGCTTTCCAAACTTTTCATGTTGGTGACACACTTTTTAGACATACATCATTTCGTGACACACACTTACAGCAGGGCATCATTTCGTGACACACTCTTACAGTAGGGCACAAGGCAGGCACTAGGACCTGCGTGGAATCCTGGCAGGGCAGGTTTGGAGGCAGCAGGGCACAAGGCAGGCACTAGGACCTGCACGGAATCCTGGCAGGGCTCGGAGGCAGCAGCAGCCGTGACACACCCAGACACTGCAGCCGACACACTAACGTGTCCCGACACACAGTTTGGAAAGCTCTGAGTTAGATTTTTCTACAGGTCTTTGCTGCCATTTAGTGTGGGACTTTTTTGCAGCTGCTTCACCCGCATCATCTTAGTGTTAGCATATCTCTTCTCTCTGGCCAGCATAATTGGTATATCGGATTGTTTGGTAAGCCTCTTCCTAGAAAAACAACATTACTTATGTATTTCAAATTAACTATTAGGATAGGCTGGCTAGAAGGTGATACTTGCACATGAAAACTGGTTTTCAGGTAGTTTTAACTCTAACAATAGCTTCTAAGTAGCCCCAGGAATGTTGAGGCTTCTGAATTGCTTGGAGGGAAAGCTATCAGAATTAAACCCGCATAGATTTGTAGTGTGGTCATGTTTTAGTCTTCAGATTGAGACTCAGTGCTGTCTTGCAAAGAAATCCATAAATATGACCAGCTCATACTAATATTTACTAGTTCATTTCTGTGGCATGTTGATGGCCTGAATAGAAATAATAAAATAACCATCTTCATTTACCAAGTGTGGGATACCTCAGTGCAATTCCTATTTGATGTAGGCTTGGTATCCTTAACCATAGTTGGAGCTGCAGGCATTTGCAAGCCGTGATGCTTATCTTCATACCATGAAACTATTGACCTGCTGATGGCCTCTATGGTTCAAGCTGTTGTTAGATGAAAGAGCAGACTGAGATACTCTTTTTGGATAGTGGTTGGCAGACTTTAAGGTGTTGCCATGTAATTGACTCTGGGTTCCTATGACTTTTATATGTGGGGAACTGTATGGTAGACACAATTACTCAAAGTTGTTATAAGATGCTGTTGCTGAGCCTGACAACCACTGATATTATAATGAGATATGGGACTTCTGGGGCTAGAGCTTGATACAGCTGCCAAATTGAACCAGTAGATAAGGTCATGTTGCATAGAAAGCTAACATCTAGTACAGTATAAGGACATTCCTCTCTGGTCGAAGGCTCCCTCCTATACAACCATGAAATGTAGTCCTGTGTTGTGACTGGTACCTATACTTCCAGCACATTTAGGATGGTAGCAGTGTGTAGGAAAATGTTCCATAGGAATCTGGAATTGTCACTCATTTTCTTAAGTAACAAGGACTCACCAGCTTGCTATGCGTCTGCCACATGGTTAGAAGTGTGATCCCAAATCAGCCTGGGAGCTGCCATATGTTGTATTATATAGGACATGGGTGGCTGTATTAGTCAGAGACCTACACAAGTTGTGATCAATCAACCAAATGAAGCCCACTAGTTATGTGTTGAGTCCTGTGCATTTTATCTCTCTCGTTTCCTTCTCTGCCTCTCTATTTGCAACTTTGGGCTCATACAGAAAAATATTCAAACCCCCCCCCCCTTAACAAGCCCCATTTGGGCAGCAATGCATGGCTGGTGACATTGCTGAAATACAAAGCTTGTAATAGTCAAATACAAAATGATGGGCATTTTCAAAGAAGTGGTTGGAGGAACAGACCCATTGATGTCAAAAGATGGTGAACCTACGATCCAATGAGAGAGGAGACACTATTTCATGCTTCTGCCTTTGATGAAGCACTGGTATTAAGGAGTTACAACCACCTTTGCATCTCCTCAAATTGAGTTATTAGAGGCTTGGAACTCCCGATTTTTAAAATGCCAAAGGGAACACCGTACTGTGTAATTAGAGCCTTCTTGACTATTAACCTGTGTCTCTGTTTCTTTCTCTGTTCACCTGGTCTAGTCACTTACAGATGGTGTGATTGTGGGAAGGCTGGGGATATTTAGACACAAGAGCATGCCTTTCTGTTCTGCAAATCACAGACAAAGATCCAGTTGAAACTACAAAGCTGATTGTTGTGTGATAATTTGGTAACACTTTTTAAAGGGGGGGGAATTTCATGGTTTTAGTGGCTTTCATATGTACTGTATATCAGTTCTAACTTGAGAAGAGGGCCATGGTAGAATATATTTTGTCCTATATTACAAATGGAGAAGACCATTTAAACTGGCTGGTTTCTTAGATCTCCCTCTACCAGCCCCACTAGCTCATGGGATAAGACCTACCATTGTCTGGATTTGATTGTAACTAAGTATTTTAATAATTATTTGTATTATTTATGGTTTTTATTGATTTTAACTATTTTATTGTGAACCGCCCAGGGTCCCTCCTTGAGAGGGAGATGGGCGGGATATAAATATGATAAATAAATAAACAATAAATAAATAAATAAATAAATAAATAAATAAATAAATAAACAAACCTCTGAGTACAACCTTAAGTTTATATGGGAATCCAAATGAAATCATTCCCATCAGATTGCTATCTAGCCTCTGCTTGACCAATTCCAATAGCGGGAAACCCATCACCTCTCTGAATACTTAGATCTACTGTCATACTACATTTACTGTTAGAAAGGTTTGGCCCCTACAATTGGAATTTGCCTTCCTGTAACTTAAATCTATCATTCTATGTTCTGCTCCCTGGAACAATGGAAAACACATCTTGACTACAGTACTTTCTGTATGACATCCTTTCAAGTATTCTCCCACAGTCTTATCAAGGCTAAACATTCCCATTTTTTTGAATGCCTCTTCATATGACTTAAGTTTCTCATCTCCTGATCATCTCCTTTCCATTCCCTTCTCTTCTCCTTCCCTTCATTTTTCTTCAAGTGTGGTATCAAAACTGGATATGCTGCTTTAGGGGAAAATGGGAGTGCACAATACCTCTTTTCATATCTGCCAAGCAAGTTCCAGCCCCAAATTATGCCCAATCAGTTTTTTCTCTGCAAAAGATTGCTGAAAAAGACAGTATGGAGTTGAGAAATGCCAGGTTGGGAAAAGGTTTCTCTCAGTTCTGAATTTACCCTGCTCCAAAATAGCTTTTCATTGTTTCCATGTGATGTGTAGTTTTGTGAATTGAGGTGATTGGCTCTTATTAAACTCTTATACTAAAAAAATCTTGATTTAACAGACCATTTAGAGGAGGGATGCCTATTAAATCCAAATTTATATCATTTGTGTAAGTTTACATGATTTGTGTAATTATGTAATATGTAAAGGGATCATTTTGAGTAAAGCAATTTAATACCCAAACCCTTGATTTATCAGATAGAAATCTGTTAAATGGTGTGGAATATGAATGAATGAATGAATAAATAAATTAATGAATTAATGAATTAATGAATAAAAAATTTGCCTATTGTATCTAAACTCAGGTCCATTAACTGAGAGTTTAGTGTAATATGTTCTTCATATAAGGTAACTTACTGTCTAGTAAGCTTTATTTTACTACATGTGACACATTGTCATTTAGGTGTTAGAAAAGTAGATGCTGCAGTTACTGTAGTATTGAAGGTTGGATTCCATGACCTTCCTTTTAGACCCTGATAGGGGCCTATCTATGGACCTTTAGAACTGGGAAAACAGCAATTAGGTACTATATTCAATTATATATGATCTGTGTGCCAAATGACTTATTTGCATAATGGCTTTTTTCTGATTTCTATCTAAATATAAGAAAACAGTGCCGCAGAAATGCATGACGTACTTTCCCTCTCTGGGTACTTGTGAACTAGTAAGCTGTGCTGTCAACTCTGATTATATCACCGTTGTTTCTGGATGGAGAGCAGACTGAGTATTCACAGCAATCCTCTGCTGCACAAGAGCATGTTTTGAATTAGGGTTAGGAAATACCTCCTGATACTTCAGCTGCACTCTGTTTCTGAATCTCTTGGCCATGGAAGAAAAGAAATAATGCCTGCCACAACAGCCAGATGTTAGTACCTTAGAGGGAGAGGCTTGTTTCCCAGCTGTTTTTAGCCTTTCAGCTCCCAGTGGCCAAAGTTAGAGAGCAAAAGGATTTATAAAGCTCCCCTAATCTTCAGATGTTCCAGCTGTCTCTCTGTTTCTAAATCTGGAGGCTCTAACTTTAGAGGTTAGAGATCCCAGCCAATAAGTGAACAGCCAGATGACGGTCCTTCACAAGATACAACTTCTTTACCCATTTTGATGCTTCTGCTGCCACTGAAGCCTCTGTAGGTTTGGCCTCAGGAGGACTGTTCCTAAATAAAAATATTCTTGAAGAAAGCAAGAAGAAAACTGCTAGAAGGATCATGAGGTGGAAGGCAGATTTAATTTCTCAGTTGTCTGAGATAACTGTAATGGTTACATGTTTATATGTAGAACAGAACCTGGAATTTTTGTGAAGTCATCTTTCATTAGGAAAAGAAATTATCTAGCCTTGATGATGACAGGATGTCGAAAGTGTGTGGGTGACTCTCACGGCTTATAAAGTTAGCTCCAGCAAACATCATAGCTGTAGGCATCATGTCAAAATCTTCACCTGTGCTCTCTATGTTGACTTTATAAAATCTTTGGGGATGGATGGATGGATGAGGTGTTTAGAAATAAAGTGTTCTTAGAATGTGGTGATGGCGTTGCTGATTGTCTGCTTTCTTCCCAGCTCCTTCTCTAATGAAATCCTGGGCCTGAAGCTGCCCCTGGAGCCTGTGCTTAACGCAAACACCGTCTGCATGAACCTGCCTGGTCTGACACGGCGGCAATTAGAGGTCTGCATACGGAATCCTGATGTGACAGCGTCTGCCATTCAGGGCATCCAGATTGCCATCCATGAGTGCCAGCACCAGTTCCGGGATCAGCGTTGGAACTGCTCTAGCCTGGAGACCAAGAATAAAATCCCCTATGAAAGCATCATCTTCAGCAAAGGTGAGAACTTGCCTCCTTCCCAGAGGCCCTGTGAAATCTCCAGCAACGCAAAAGTCTGTACAGGTAGTCCTTGACTTACGACCACAATTGGGACTGGAACTTCAGTTGCTAAGCGATACAGTTGTTAAATGAGGCATCACCTGACTGTGCCTGATTTCATGACCTTTTTTGCCATGGTTGTTAAGCGAATCAAGTGGTTAAGTGAATCCATCTTCCCCATTGATTTTGCTTGTCAGAAGCCAGACGGTTGTAAGTGCGAGGACTGATCACAAGTCATTTTTTTCCAGTGCTGTCGTAACTTTGAACAATCGCTAAATAAATGGTCTTAAGTCAAGGTCTACATGTAACTTTTGAGAAGGTGCTAAGCTGCTTACAGATCAAGCAGAGGACTCATCCAAGAAGTTGTGAGATTGGAATTTGTTCTAGAATTCAACAACTTCTCCCAGAATTATCAGGCAAGGTTGTAATTGTGTTAAGTTACAGAGTTTTCCCCAGATCGCCTATATTTGGTGCATTTATTTCTGCCTTTCCAGAAAAAATGCCCAGGGAAGGAAGATCCAAGAAGTCCATATTAAAAAGAGCTCAGAATAATAAAAACTAAAATAATGAAAATATTCACATCAAAATAAACAATTTTGCCATAAAGCAGTGCCAAAATAAGAGCAGATTCCGAAGATCAGCAGGTTAAATTAAAAATTCAGATAAAAATAAATGGAAGCTTCAGCCAGTACAAGTTGGATCTGCTGAAATGGTGGGCTAACAACTGTCTTGCCTGTTGTTGTTTAAGTGAGAATCCAATGTCCAATCATTGTGTTTTAAATTTGTATGAAAAAGTAAAGACTCCTTCAAGCTCACCTCAGTTCCTAGTGACTTCATAGTAAAGGTAAAGGTCCCCCCCGCACATTTGTGCAGTTGTGTCCGACTCTAGGGGCTGGTGCTCCTCTCCATTTGTTAGCCGAAGAGCCAGCGTTGTCCGAAGACGCTTCCACGGTCATGTGGCCGGCGTGACGCACACGGAACGCTGTTACCTACCCACCAAAGTGGTACCTATTCATCTACTTGCATTTGCATGCTTTGGAATTGCTAGGTTGGCAAGAGCTGGGGCTAGTGCGGGAGCTCACTCCGTCACGCGGGACTAGGATCTCGAACCGCCGACCTTCCGATCGACAAGCCTGGCGTCTTACCCGCTGAGCCACCACGCCCCTTCATAGTGACTTCATAGACTGGTCTGTATAGTTTTCCTGGCAACAGTATAGCAATGATCTGCCATTCCCTTCTTCTGGGGTATTTTTCCCGTTTCCCAATCTAGCCTCTCTCATGGGATTTCCTGGTGGTTTCCCATCCAAGTGCTAACCAGTCTCAGTCTGCCAGTACCACTCAGACGAGGTCAGCCAGGTGCTGCTACTGCTGAGACAAAAACAGAAATACAGTATAAACTCAGGGAAGATCTGCTGACATTTAAAGTAAAGCCAGTGTGTATTGACTGGAACATTGCATAAGAGCTTGAGATGTGCCTCGCTATATAGTCCAACGTGCTTTTCAGGATTCCTGGCCCCTGGTGTCCGCCACAATTGTCTAGTAGTCAGTCTGTCCATAAATCAAAATCCTGTTATCTCATCAGGAGGGAATCTGCTTGTGCCAGTTTTGGGGAACTCTGGCAGCTTTGGGGTTTTGTTACATATTTGCATGTAATAATCTCTACCTGAGGTTGAACAGAGAGACTTGGAGGGAGGTATGATATATTACATAAGCTAATGTAGTGCAGTAGCTCTTCTTCAGGTATCAGGACATACCGAATTTCTTCCCAGTTGGAAAGCCAATATGTTGGGCAATTAGACGTTGAGATAGATTGATGCAGACAGGCAGGAACTTCAGATGCTTATCATGGAAAACTGTTAAGGAGATGTTTCACTGCTAATTGGAAGAAACAATGCCCTTCCACGGGGCTTCCTTAATTGCTGGAACTCACTGCCACAGGATATATTTCATAGCCCGAGAACCTAAGATAAAAAGGAATCAGGTGTCTCTGGATGACGGAAGAGCAAGGCTTCTACATTGTTCCTTGTAGGTTTAGTTTTGTGGTGCGTACTGACAGTACGGTGCCGCATCTGCTGTTGCTTCTTTGCAGACACATTGCGTGGTTCTTGGGGAGCAAACTGGCTCCCCACTTCTTAATTGAATAAAAAACCATGCCACGGATGGCTGAGGCCATCTCCTTTGGGCGTATATGTGCATGTTAGAGACTGACAGCTACATTAACAGCTCTTATTGGGGCCGGGAAAAAAGACATTAATATAGTTTTTCATGTGGAGCTGATCTGCATCTTGCAAATCTCAGGATTTGGGTTGCTTACAAGTCTTGCTCCTAGTAACCTAAAGTGACAGATCCTTTGAATCTTTCGTGCCATCTGCTGCCATTAGTTTCACCATTTCACTTTCATGTTAAATAATGTACAGTCTGCTCTTCTGTTTACTTGTTTCTGATCATTTACATCCCGTCATTTCCCCTTCTGATTAAATGAGGAAAGAAATCACCTTCTCTCAAGGCTCAGGAGCTTGTCGTTCTTCTCCTTCCAATCTTGGTTTAACTGGATGGACTGAATTGGTTGGATACCAGGAATCTGCTTCTGGCTAATGTAATGGAGGAATTGAAGGTAGATGTGAAACAATATTATAGCTTGCAAATGAAGCAGCAACAAACTTTTCTGTTGTGCTGGATCCCTCAGAAGAAAAGTGCACCTTAACTAGTATTTTTTTGCTGATAATGTGCAGTAGAAAATCATGACAAGAGTTGTGTGCGCATACCCTGCAGTTTCAAAATGGATGCATTAAAGGATTTTTGGCATTGTTTCTGCATCATTGCCTTTTTGGCAAAACATAAGATGTTCAATCCTAAAGGAAATCAACCCTGACTGCTCATTGGAAGGACAGATACTGAAGCTGAAGCTCAAATACTTTGGCCACCTAATGCGAAGAGAGGACTCACTGGAAAAGACCCTGATGCTGGGAAAGACTGAAGGCAAAAGGAGAAGGGGACGGCAGAGGATGAGATGGTTAGATAGCATCACCGATGTAATGAACATGAATTTGAGTAAACTCCGGGAGACGGTGGAGGACAGGAAGGCCTGGCGTGCTATGGTCCATGGGGTCAGGAAGAGTCGGACACGACTAAACGACTGAACAACAACAACAACAAGATGTCCACATAATCCCTCATGTTGTATGCTTAGACAAAAAATTGGTGCGGTCCCCCCCTCCTTTTTTTTTTTTTGCTATTTACCACATCTTTCCTTCATTATAGAAGCTTCTTTCTTGCCCCTGGAATCGAGCCCTCGGCAGCTGAACTACTAAGGGTGAAGAAACGATGTGGTGAGCAATAGGAAGGAAGGAAGGAAGGAAGGAAGGAAGGAAGGAAGGAAGGAAGGAAGGAAGGAAGATTGCTTCCTCCTCCTCCCCCCCTCTAGGAGCACTTCCACACAAGGCTTATGTGCCATTCCTGGATTGAGAGCACCTCACTCTCATCCCATGCTATCGTTCCCTTGGGCAGCTAACCCGATTTTCTGTGCTTGGCTGTGGCACATATTTGTTCTCTTATTTGCACTGCTCAGACCACCCCCCCCAAAGCTTGGAACGGGCTGTTTTCCCATTTGTGGGAACTCAAGCCTCCCCTGAAGCTCTCTAGTAAGATTCACAGGTAGCCTTATCAGCAAACCTGTTTTTAATCCTTCTGCAAAGTTTCGCAATCCCTGTTTATATAAGCCGTCTACCTCCAGCTCTTGCCTCACCCTGCCTCCCAGCCCTTGGGCGCAAGCAAACCACTGCACTCTCTGCTTTACCATGCATCCATAGAAGCCCTGCATTGAACTTACAGCCATGGTTGCCGCTCTTTGGGGAAAATGCCTGGCTGTGATATGAAGATGCCATGCAGCACTGCAGCATTCATTTGGAATTTGTATTAGGAAGAAGGACATTTTGGGAATCTTAACAGCATTCTGCTCACAGCACCAGATCTATTTTTTTTAAATGGCCAAACAAAAGTACATAGCAAAAGATGGGAGTGGGGAGCTAGCAATTTATTTTGCCTCTTTTGGTATGGACCTGGGGGAGAGGAGGGCTGAAAGGATTTTTGTTATTCCAGGAGCTGCTGTAGCACAGGGAGCAGAGACTGCATTTTTCGCACTGGTTGGAGAAAGCCCTGATTGGCTCATGATGGGATTCCATGCTTGTTCCCAGGGTTTTAGGTTCATCAGGCTAGCTTCAATAATAGCTTGCAGGGATTGGGGAGGAAAAATGATAGCTTAAACCTATTATTGAACCTGATGATGATGAAATAACAATAGTAATTATCACAACAACAACAATAACAACAACAGCAATAACAATAAAGTCTCTTTCAATACTTTTTGTTGTTTATTCGTTCAGTCACTTCCGACTCTTCATGACTTCATGGACCAGCCCACGCCAGAGCTTCTTGTCGGCCGTCGCCATCCCCAGCTCCCCCACGGTTGAGTCCGTCACCTCCAGAATATCATCCATCCATCTTGCCCTTGGTCGGCCCCTCTTCCTTTTGCCTTCCACTTTCCCTAGCATCAGCATCTTCTCCAGGGTATCCTGTCTTCTCATTATGTGGCCAAAGTACTTCAGTTTTGCCTTTAATATCATTCCCTCAAGTGAGCAGTCTGGCTTTATTTCCTGGAGTATGGACTGGTTTGATCTTCTTGCAGTCCAAGGCACTCTCAGAATTTTCCTCCAACACCACAGTTCAAAAGCATCTATCTTCCTTCGCTCAGCCTTCCTTATGGTCCAGCTCTCACAGCCATAGGTTACTACAGGGAATACCATTGCTTTAACTATGCGGACCTTTGTTGTCAGTGTGATGTCTCTGCTCTTAACTATTTTATCGAGATTTGTCATTGCTCTCCTCCCAAGAAGTAGACGTCTTCTGATTTCCTGGCTGCAGGATCTTATATATTTGCATGTAACATGTAATTAGTTCTCTTGTGATCCAATTCATAGTCACTCTGACCTCAGATGCTGTATTCGGCAAGGGGGTCTTGTGCTCTCAAAGAAATCTGAATTTCCCTGCCAAGAGAGGCATAGTTGGATGACTCTGGCAACATATTGTGTTGTTAATGCTTTTTTTTAAATTTAGGCTCTTGATATATTCTACAGCACAAGCTATGGGATCCAGGAATAAATGGGATAGATTCCTAAATACATATGTATAGAAATCAGAAAGATTAGTAGAGGCAGTAGAACCTACTCTTTGTTGTCCTGTATGCTTTAGGTTTCTTTGCCGCTATTCAACTATGTAATGTTCTTTTTTAGAAAGACTGTGGGTGTCCTTGGGAGGGGCCAGGTAAGCATCACATGTGCCACAACATCACAAGGACACAAATCACATAGTGTGCATCATTTGCATCACGGTGCAACAGATACAAATTACATAATTCACATTAGCTGAATCATGATGTTATTGTGGCTTCTACCGGCCACCTGTGGGAAAGACCTTGGTAGACGGATACTTTCCATTCCCTTGTTTCCTTCTTCCATTCAGCTTGGAGGAGCTTTCTCTAGTGTTAATTCATCTCTTAATGTTTCCACATGCTCGCAAGAAACTAGGGTTTTATAGCTCTAGACTTGGTTTCATAGTTGTACCTAAAACATTATTACTCTTACATTTTGTCCAAAGAGTCTTTTGGGTGGTTAGGTTCTTTGGATCCATGCTGCAGTGCTGCCACTTTGAAGCAGCATTACATTACAGAGCAAAATTCCAGCCACCAGAGTCTTTCTCTGTTCTGCACGTAACCAGTTATGAATCTCCTTGAAAACGTCCATTTGCTACCTATAAATGGGACTGCAGTGCCTCAAAATTCCTTGGAGCATGGAGTGACATCAGAAGAGTAGGAATAACAACTCTATTTCCAAGAGCAAAAGGATTGGGAGGACAATAATAAAGCCAGAATAACGTAGAGCAAAATGGCTGTTGTGGGTCTTCCGGGCTGTGTGGCCGTGTTCTGGAAGTTGTGGTTCCTAACGAGAAATTTCTGGACCACCTAAACGGCATCCACCCCAATATACAATTCACTATGGAAAAAGAAACTGATGGCAAACTTCCATTTTTAGATACGCTGGTCATACGCAATCCGGACCTCAAACTAGGACACAAAGTATACAGAAAACCCACCCATACGGACCGATATCTACACAAAAATTCCAATCACCACCCACGACAAAAGAGAGGCATGATCAAAACCTTGGTGGATCGTGCTAATCAAAACTGTGAAACCCAATTTCTCAACAATGAACTTAACCATCTGAATTGGGTCCTACAGGCAAATGGCTATTCCAAGAATGAAATAAAAAGAGCCATCAAACCAAGAAAACAACATCCAACTGAAGAAAAACAGCCCCCCACAAACAAAGTATTCCTGCCCTACATCAAAGGAGTCACTGACCGCATGGGAAAACTGATGGAAAAACACAACTTTCAAACAGTCTTCAGACCCACCAGAAAAATACAACAAATGCTAAAATCAGCAAAAGAGAAAAGGGACCCCCGCACCGCTGCAGGAGTATACCGCATACCATGCAGCTGTGGACATGTATACATCGGAACCACAAAACGAAGCATTCACACCAGGATAAAAGAACATGAAAGACACTGCAGACTACAGCAACCGGAAAAATCTTCAGTAGCTGAACATGCTCTCAAGCAAACGGGACACAAAATCCTATTTGAAAACACAGAAATACTGGACAACACCAAAAGCCACTATACCAGATTATACAGAGAAGCCATTGAAATTCACAAACACCAGCACAGTTACAATAAAAAAGAAGAAAGTTTAAAAATTAGCAAAACCTGGCTACCAGTCCTGAAAAACACAGCCTGCAAAAGGTCAACGAACTCAGTCCAACCACCAGGACATGGGAATACTTCTCACAATGAACATGCTAATCACGCTCATCAGCCACTCGTTAACATTTCAACACAACAAAAAACCCCACCTAATCTCCTATAATTTAGCTCTATAAATAGAACATTGCCACTCTACCTGGGCACAGAGATTTTGCTTCTATCTGTGCTCCTGCCCTCTGAAGATGCTGGCCACAGATGCTGGCGAAACGTTAGGAACCACAACTTCCAGAACACGGCCACACAGCCCGGAAGACCCACAACAGCCATTGAACTCCGGCCGTGAAAGCCTTCGACAATACATAGAGCAAAATGTTTCCTTCTCTGTCTAAGATTCCAGAAATTTGGGCAGGGTAGAACCGTTGAGTTGTATGATATACTTGTATGACTCCTTTTGGTGTGACATGGAAGCAGCTATGAAAGGATGTGCAAGTGAGACGTATTAGTGTTCTCCACTGTGGTCTTGTGCAGAAGGCAAACTACTGAGGCACTTCTCAGGCTTTCACACAGAATAGATAGTACAGCTCAGCCATCAGCTGACAAACAATGAGAAATCCCTTTTCAGCCAGGATAAGGGAAGCAGATACCCAAGTCATCTGCACTTACCATCCCTTCACCTTGCTACTTGTTTGTCCATCTTTTTCTTTAACTTTACTAATCGTGGATAACTTTTCATTTTTTTTTAAAAAAATAGCCTAACTTGGATTTCTCCTTTGGTCCCACTCCTTTCCCAAGAGTTGGTTATGCAGTTTAATGTTCATGTTTCCAGTAATGCAAATCCGTGGTTACAGTTTTTTTTTTTATGGAAGTGGAAAAGAGACAGTATAAAGAAGGAAGAAGGTAGAGAGACAGAGCAAATAGAAGAAAGAGCAAGTAAAGTGGGGAGGGGAGAATAGAAAAGTGAAATAGTTGTTCCTCCGCTTGTTCTACAAGATACATTCCTCGTTTTCTTTTGTGTACATTTCAAGCTGTGGCCCATTATTTGAGAGTTTTCCTCTTTTGTAGTTGACTCCGGAATGACTTTTCGGGGGCTACCATTGGTAGAGCTGCCTAGCTGGAAGGGCAGAATCACGTTGGGTCGTCATTGTGGCTCTGCCTGTTATTTGACCCCAGGCACTGAACCTGTGACCCTGCTACGCACATACATCTTCTGTTATAAGAGTGATTTCCCTAAGGCTGCGTTGTGTCTGTCAGTGGTATCAGAGGAGAGAGTGTGCTGACTTATACTCAGAGGAGAGGTATCTTGAATCCAGTTTAGCCTGCAGCTCATCCTTTAATCTGGCGTTGGTTCTTCTGTTTCAGCTCGTTTGAGTCTGGAATGTTCAAACCTCCGCCTAGCCATGGATCCCACTACCAGACACGACTTGAAACGCTGTTTGCGCTGGGTCCTGGCCTCAATTCTTTATCTGCAAAATGGGGCAGTGATGACCCACATTCCAAGTGTGTTGTAATTGAAAACCAAACCAAACCCCAAACTGAGCACTAGTAAAGATGAATTTGGACTATATAACTAATTATGGGATCTGGAGTGTACAAAGATGACACTCTCCAAAATGCAGCTAGAGTGATCAAGGTCTCAGGGGCTCCTTTGGAAGATGGAGGGAAGCAAGTTACGATCTGCCACGAAAAGCTGAAAGTCTGGCAAGTTGCCAGTCCCTGGCGGGTTCACCTGCAGTTTAATTAGGGAAAGAGGGAGGAGGGACAGAGGGGAGGGAACAGGGGGCATGTTTCAACCGGCTGTACGCATAGCCTTTGGAGGAGTTGGGAAGGGGAAGGAGTAGGCAACAGCGTTCAGGGTAAGGCAGGCTTTCCCAGCATCCTAGGAGTGAAGCCACCTCCTTTTTGACATTATTAATAGAAGCCTTGAACTAATTGGGGAACAATCTGCTGGGACATATCCAGCAAATGTTCATATTAGACAGGTGTCATCAAATGGACCTTAATTTGTTGTGCAAGAATTTCATCTTAGCATGCTAAACAAAGTTACGTTGTTGTACAGTCAAAGCTGGATGTCTTCCAGGATTTCTGCAGCTTGGATCTATAGCAGCCTTTCCCAACCTAGAATCTGCCACATATGTTAGGACTTTAACTCCCAGAAATCAGAATGGTGCTGATTGGGAATTTCGGGAGTTACAACTCCATCACCGCTTGGAGACCTCAATTCAGGGAAAGACAGTTCATAGAATTGCGGAGGGGATTTTGGAGACCCTACCACCATGTCATAGATTCTCTTTCTCTTGACAAAGAAAATAAATGCATTGATAAGCCAAACAGGGATTCATGGCATGCATTTTTCTTGCTTACATAGTTGCTGGATAAAACAGGTTTGCAGAGCCTCCTGTTGTCTATCATCTGCTAGCAGATGATTCTAGTTTATGCTGCTCTTTATCAATTTATCATGATGCAATCATCTATGGGAAGTGAGATTGTGACAGTTTGGGTTACCAATGATTTATGCTATATGAGATACCTACAGTATGATTCTGTACTTGAGAAATGGCTACTGGACTGGTATAAACGTCACTACTGGTAGAATGCCTTGCGAATTCCACCTAGTCTTGCACGACTATTACATTTGTGGTATAAAGCAAAGTTGGAAGAGCAAACACTGGTGAACCAGGCATGGTGGGGAGGGAGTTGAAACTTGGATGAAATTCTCCCCTCACTCAAAAAATGTTCCCCCAGTGTGGTAATGGTACAGCATTACTGCAACAAAGGAAAATGGGCAAATGACTGGTCCTAGTGCTACCTTGCCTGTTGTCCTTCTTGCTCCCCAATATGTAAGACTAGGATTATGATTAGCTTGGGGACTACCCTTCTACAGAGCATGCAGGATCCTGCAAGGAAATACATTGGATCTACTTTATTCTGCCTTAAGCCTAATGTTCACAGAAAGAACTCTGGTGATAGAACATTTGGTGAAAGGGGACCCTTTCCAAAAGCAGTGAAGAGCCAAGACAACAACAAATTCATAAGGGCAAATGCATACCAGTAGTCTTTGCTCAGAACTCTTACAGGTTCTTTGTAAGATTGTAGACACACTCACCAAGAGCCTCTACTCTGCTGCTGCAGCTGGGTGTACAGGAGCAAAGCAGGGTAAGCAACCTTATCAGATTTCAAATATCCTCCCCCTTTAAGCACCCCAAGATTTCCAGAACATCTACGATTTGCGACCACCACATTTCCTCCACTATTGTTTTTGTTTTAACCAAGTGGCAAAACTGTTGTGGCTTAAATCTCCTGCGTAGTCATTTCTTGCAGATGGGGCACAGAGCATGGATGGACATGGGGAGTTATGTGGGGCAAAGCCTCATCCTTCCCCAATGCATGTAAGCTCTCACCACACACAAAGGAAACCTACAATAAGCACAGCCTTTGTGGTTAGTAAACATCAAGCAGTGAGCTTCACTAACTAGAACTATTGCTGAATTATTCATGATTAGTTTTCTTACAGACTCATAAATGGGGGTATGAGAAATGGAATAGTCAGTAACCAGAGGCAGAGGTTTACTGCAGTTTTTGCATGGATTGGTTGAGTATTGGCTCAGTGACTACGTTATCTTCCTCAGTAGGTGAATATTCAAATACTGATATCAGGCAAGCATAGGATTTGGATGGAAGATAAAATTAGATCAGACACTGCTAGTGGCACCTTTTCTGGAACATGTATCAGTCAAACCTTTATGACTGCCCCATCTTTGATTTATTTATTGCAGCTGCTATACTTGACTACAATGTCCAATTCTCTCCACAGGCAAGTAGCCAGTGGTTCCACATTCACAGAAGCAAGACACATCCTCATCACCCTCCACTGTTATAAAGACCACAAGCCAATAGTCTGTTCTATCTGAGGTTGCCATGTTTTTCCTCCCAGGACTCTATATCTTGGAAATGTGTAATAGTCAGAAATTGAGCAGGGGCAGAAGTTTCCAAGATGGATATGTAGTGAAGGGGAGGCTATCCCTGTTACTATGCAAGCTGTCATGTGGCTTTTAGAAGCACAGGTCCTTACAAAAACAAAAACAAGCCAAAAATGCTGTTTATGAGCTGGTGTCAAAATCCTGCTGTGATATTGTTCAATAAAAGTGGCAACTATCTCAATCGACTACTTGTTTTTCTGAGGGTTAGCAGATAGGGAACCTCTCACCTCAACTGTGATGTATCTTAAATGTCTTCAGGATGGGACAACCCAATAGGAAGATGCAATATGTCATCCTCCACAACACTCCACCAAAAACCATCAGCATGCTATCCTGTCCTCCTTTCCATCACAGCATATTGTTGTCAGTAGGTTATGCAGTGGGGCTGCATTTACATCTTCTGTGACATGGATCCACTTTGTCCTCTTCTATTTTCCTGCTGCATTATTTTTTCTTCTTGAGTTGGATGCCAGTTGACATATGATCTCTTGTGGGCTTGCTACTGCAATATGTATTTTTCTCTATATCCCTATCTATTTCTCTTACTAGAAGATTTGCTTCTTTCACACTGAAATTAAGTATATTGACTACATTGTTGGCACAACAGTGGGACTTAGCCCACCGTCCCAAGGACTAGCCTACAGTGGTAAGATAGATACATAGACTGCACTGGGCTATACATTAAGGCTGCTTTTGTGGCTAGAATGGCATTTCTTCCTTTGTTGTTTGGTCCTCGCTATTTCCTTGACAGAAGACTTTTTTGTAGGCTTCCACAAGGTTCAAACCTGTTTGTGAGGAAGGCCTTGGAACTTTTAGATAAGGATATCAGTTACTTCTATCCTGAACACTTCATTATTGGATTCATTATGGATTCCGACACAAAAGATGTCAGGAGCTCTTCTTGACAGTGTGTTCATGCTTTCGGTTGAGGTGGAGAATTTTAACTATATATATATATATATATATATATATATATATATATATATATATATTTCAAATTTTGCCACCGCCCATCTCCCCCTGGAAGAGGGACTCTGGGCATTTTACAAAAAAGCTAAAAGATGTAAAATACAATAAAACCATAACAATTCATAAAATATAAATATATATACAAGATATATATATAAAATAAAATCCAGATGGCAATAAAAGTTGTAATTCAATTCATGTAAGTATAAGGACCCCTTTAAGGCGCCAGCCATCCCCAAGAATGACTACTCCCCTTCCCGCCCCAAGCGAGATGGCAGAGCCAGGTCTTCAGTTTGTCCCGGAATGTCAGGAGAGATGGGGCTTGCCTCACTTCTGGGGGAAGAATGTTCCAAAGGGCGGGAGCTACTGCAGAGAAGGCCTGCTTCCTGGATCCCGCCAGACGGAATTATCTTGTAGACCGGGTCCATAACATGCCCTCTCTGTGGGATGGGTCAATGTAATGGGGATGAGACGGTCCCTCAGGTAACCTGGACCCATGCCATGTAGGGCTTTAAAGGTGATAACCAACACCTTGAACTGGACCTGGAGGCAAACTGGTACCCAATGCAGCTTGCGCAGCAGAGGTGTTACATGTGCCGATCTTGGGGCACCAAGAATTGCCCGCATGGCTGCATTCTGGACCAGCTGTAGCTTCAGGATACTCTTCAAGGGTAGCCCCATGTAGAGCGCATTGCAATAGTCTATATGGGAGATGACCAGGGCTTGAGTGACTGTTCGGAGGGCCTCCCGATCCAGAGGATCCCCATTGCAGTTGAAATATCTGGCCTTATTGTGGTTGACAGATATAACAGCTTACCAATGGCCTCTCTGTATCCATTGTTCTGAAGCAATAGTTCACTAGTGTCTTTTACCTTGTGAAAGTCAGTTTCCATTGGAGTTGGCACTGTGTTTCCATCTTCCAGCCCCAGGCTCTACAATAACTCTAGAATCCTTTGCCTCTGACTGAGGAGAAAACTTCCATCCTCTTCTCTGTCAATTTGTATCCCCAAGTAGTAGCTTGCCTTCCCAAGACATTTCACCTCTACTTCCATGTTCAAGTTGGATACAATTTCATCAATGTCCCTTTGATCCTCATAACAGAGACTCAAATCATACACATATGTCAGAACGAACATGTCTCTGCCATTCTTGTGTTGTGTGTAAAGGCAGGGATCAGCTTTGCCTTGAGTGAAACCTTGCTTTATTAGCATCTGGTTTAATTTCACATTCCAGGCCCATGCTGCTTGTTTCAGCCCATAGATCCCCTTCTGAAGCTTACACACTAAATGTCTGTTCTTTGGATCCATGAAGCCTTCAGGTTGTTGCATGTACAACTCCTCCTGAATTTCACCATGCAAGAATGCTGTCTTGATGTCAATATGCTCTACTTGCATGTTTCTACTGGCTGCTAGACTTAAAAGAAGTCAAATTGTTGTGTGGGTCACAACTGGTGCAAATGTCTGGTCATAATCTTCCCCATACTTTTGTGAATAGCACTTGGCTACCAGTCTAGCTTTGTATCTTTGGACCTTCTCATTCTGTTTGGCCTTAAAGACCCATTTGCAACCAATGGCCTTTTTGCCAACAGGTAACTTTGTGAGTGTACAAGTGTTGTTGTGTTGCAGAGCCTCAAACTCCTCTTGTGATGCTTCTTTCCACTTACTTGCTTCAGCTGGTGGTAGCTGTTGCACTTTCTTCCATGATGCGGGCTCTTTTGAAAACACCACTCCTGTGAGGTAGGACAGTTGCTTGGCTGGAACTCCCTTGTTGGGTCGCGATGAGCGCCGCAGGTCCAGAACAGGACTCAGGTCTGGATGATACTGCATCTCTGCCCCTTCTGTTCCTCCTGGTTCCTCATCATCTGACTCAGGCGGAGTCTCCATCTCGATGTCCTCTCTCTGGGCTTGCCTGCTCACTGCATCTGGAAACACTGGGTGAGGTACTTTGAACAAGTCATCATCACCTCCCCCTTCTGTAGAGTTATTGGTTAGAGGAGTTTGATTTGGCTCTGTCTCATCAAAATGCCCCACTCTGCAAGTTTGGATTGAGCCAGTCTTGGGATCTGGAACTCTATCTCCCTTGCTTCCCGGTGGGCACCCCAACAAGATTCCCTCCTTTGCTTGGGAATCCAATTTGATTCTTTTCTCTGTTGGATTGTGGGTGTAGGTAGCTGTCATTGCTAGATGTCTGCTACCCCCAACAGATGCTTGGATTGGCCCACACAGATCGGTGTGAATTAGCTCCAGGGGCTGTTTAGAGCTCCTGGTGCTTTGTTTTGGAATTGCAGGCCTTGTGGCTTTTCCCTGAATGCATGTTTTGTACTTTGCAACAGTCTTACCACAGTCCTCGATTTCCAAATTGCTTGCCAATCCATCTTGAAGAATGAAGAATTTGAAGAATTGCATTTAAATCTCTATGTCCAAGTCGTCTGTGCCAGAGGGTGGTGCTGTCGTCCTTTCCTTGGTGACTGGCCACGCATGCCATTCTTCTCACAATTAAGAAAAATTAAACCTTGATCTAGGAATCCTGTTAAAAAGACACCTTTTTGATCCATTATTTCACACTTGTTACCTTTAAATTGAATAGTATGGCCCTTCTTCATCAGTGCAGATGCGCTTATCAAATTCAAGTTTAAAGCTGGAACATATAAAACATTAGTAGCAATTAAATCCTTCTGGGTGGTGCCATTTCTGCACCTTAGGAGAGCACGGCCCTCTCCTTCCACTGGGATTGTTTTTCCATCTGCTAATTTGATTTCTTCCTTTGAACTCGGGTTCAATTCGATGAAGAAAGAAGGATAATTAATCATATGCATATTGCAGCCACTGTTTAAGATGAAGGATGAGCAATTTTTATTTATGGCTGAAAATGCAAGAAAACTCGCATCTGGAGCTTTCTCTTTGTTGTTTTTCTGACCTGCCTTCCTAGCCCAACAATCTTTCTTTAAGTGACCATTCTTGCCACAAAAATGGCACTTGATGGGCTTCTTTGTTATTGAAAGGCTCCTTTGCTGCAGACTGCCACCTTTGCTCTGAGGTGCCTTTGTGAAATAGCCTGCCTCATGATGGCCCTGCTTAGAATTTCTATAGGAGGCCTGTCTGCTATGCTCAGACTTTAATTCTTGAATCAGGTCTCATAGGGGTTGTCTGGATCCCCTGTAGCTGGCAGCAAAACTTGAGAAATTCTGAGGCAGAGATCCCAATAAAAATCCTGCTTGGATCCTATTATCCAAAATCACATCATTGCAAGCAAGCTTGTGCAGTAATGACTGAATTTTGGAAATATGCTCATCTATATCTCCATTTGGTTGGAGCTTTATGTTGGATAATTCCCTCATATGATTAATAACTTGGGAATCACCTCTTTCCCCATAGAGTTTAAACAGTTCCTCCATCATTCCTTTTGCATTTTCTCTGTGCTGGATTTGTACCAGCATTTGTGCATTCAAGGAATTCATGATCAAGCCTTGGAGCTTAAGATCATTGGCCATCCAGTTTGCATAGCCTTCTGAATCTGGACTAGGAGGATCTTCGTTCAAAATATTATGCAGATTAAAAATCCTTGCCTGCCTTTCCACCCATATCTTCTAGGGATAAAACTCTCCGGGTTTAAGTTTAAAAATCACTGGATTGTGAGGCAGGAGTACACTGGCCATCTTGTCTAAGCAAAAAAAAAAAAAAGGATTTAAAAATCACTTCAAAAAGAAAAAAAAACTCTTCCCTTTAGGCTTTCTGACTCATGCAAAACCAGCAAAAAAGAAAATTTCTGCTCAAAAACAAAACAAGGCAAAAAGGAAAAATTCCTGCCGTTTAAAAACAAAACCTCTTTCTACAAAATCTGGGCCCATAACCCTTTGAAGTTCATTCAGTGGCCTGTTAGAACCAGTGAACGGAGCAGAGCTTATCGTAGTATAAGCTTGTGCACAGAAAAAGAATATTGTTTAAAAACAGAGCCAGTGAGCATGTTAGATAGATCCAGGTTCTTAATCTTACACCTTTAGCCCACCCAAGCATAAAGAAACACACGCTTAGACAATCCAGGTTCAAAAAGTAAGTACAAAAGAGTTCTTACATTTATTCAGTCCAGGTACAGCAATCTCAGTACATAAATGATGTTTCAGTTCCTCATTTCCTTTTCTCTAAACTTTGTGGACTCTTAGCCCTATAGCTGCTAAGAGCTGCGTGGAGAGAGGGGGGAAAATCTCCTAGGCCCATCCATGGCCTAAGATGGAGAGAGAGAGAGCAAGAAGAGCAAGAGTCCCCTTCGGGGGAGATGGAGCGGTAATAGAAATTGAAAAATAAATAAATAAAAAGAGCATGCTTGCTTCTCGGCTGGAGAGATTCGAAGAAAGACTGACTGAGGAGGAAGTGGGAGTGGCAACAAAGCAACTTCCTCAAATGACACAGAGAGTTGCATCTTGGGATGAACTCGCAAATGAGGCATGTTGATTTGCTGAAATTCCAACACGCTGGACTGTGCAGCAGATCCTTGGGTATAACCCCCAGCTTCTCTGAAACCCCATTGGGTCCATCAGTTGCCGAGGGCAGACCAATCGAATGGGTCCTGCCTCCCTGCGGAGGGGGGTGGCATAAGAGAAACTCAAGGTCACCAGGGCGTGATCTGACCATGACAGAGGGGATAGATGTAACTCTCCCTTCAGATCACATTGCCACTGCTCTGACAAGAAAACCAAGTCTGGGGTGAGGCCACTGTCCCGAGTTGGGTCCTGAATAATCTGGGACAGGCCCATGGCCGCCATGTTAGCCACGAACTCCCAAGCCGCCTCCGAGGCACGCCGCAGGGATGGCAGGTTGAAGTCCCCCAGAACCATAAGTCTGGGGAGCTCCACCGCCAACCCCAAGATGGCCTCCAGCAGCTCAGGCAGGGAGGTTGCTATGCAGCAGGGAGGCTGGTACAGTAGCAACACTCCCAACTGTTCTCGGGAACCCAACTTGAAAAACAGGGTCTCACAGCTGGCCACTTGTGGAGCAGTGCCTCTGTAGGCCTCTAGAGACTCTCTGATGACAACAGCCACCCCTCCTCCCCTGCCCTGGGATCTCAGCTGGTGCCATACTGTAAACCCGGCCGGGCACATTTCCAAAAGGGGAACCCCCCCTTCAGGGCCCAGCCAGGTCTACTGTATGTTCTGTGAAGTCACAGCAGTCCAATCATAAACGTGTTTTGATTGATACCTTCAACTGACAATTATTTTATTTATATATCGGATTTATAGCTCACCTTTATTTGTAGAACTCAAGGTGGCAAACATAATACTCCCTTTTCCTATTTTTCCCACAATAAGAACTCTGAGTCGTGGGTTGGCCTGAGAGAGTGACTGGCTCAAAGTCACCCAGCTGGCTTCCATGCCTAAGGGGAGACAAACTCCTAGTCTTCCAGTTTCTAGTGCAACTCTTTAACCACTGTATCAAACTGGCTCTGAGGCGATTGATTGGTGGCAGAAACAATAGGGACATATTGGAGTTTCATTAATGCTTCATTTTCTGTGATAATTGTTTTCTTCCTTTGTTGGTGGGAGTACAATCTATGGGTTGTTATTCACAACCACATTAATGCCTCCCATCCTTGAGATGGGAGGAAAACACAGGTAGTCCTCGTTTAGCAGCCACAATTGGGATTGGCAACTTGGTCGTTAAGCAAAGTGGTCACTAAGTGAAACATCACGATTTTGCGATCTTACTTCAACTTTCCTTTGCTTTACAGACCTGCGAAGGTTGTAAATGTGAGGTTTCATCACCATTGTAACTGCAAACGGTTGCTGTACGAGGCAGTCGCTAAATGAGGACTACCTGTATATTGATATTGTGCCTCAGCAACAAGGCTGGCAGTGTTGCTGCTCTCAACTGATATAACGCAGGGTAATTTTAGGGCAGTGATTGATGGATTTCATGACATCCTTTCTCTCCTACCCAGCATCCTCTACCAGGGAGAAAATCATTCTCTTGAACATGTGGTAGGGCAGGGTGGCTGTTTGAGTTATCATTTTTATTATTCACTTAATTTTGCCTTCCTTTGTACTGAGCTTTCATTGCAGATATGTTGTTGACCTTTAATTTTGCCCAAAATGGAAGTCCCCATCCAAAGGGGCATAGAGCCTCTGGGTCAATGGAACCTACATTTTACCTGGGGAGCAAGCAGGCTGTCTTCTCTTCCATGGCTGGGCTAAGAAAGAGCAGTTTCTAGCATGAAGAGTTCTCCTAGACCAGCCAATGCTGATCCAGGAGGCTTTGTTGTAAAATGTTTTTTTTCAAAATTCTAACTATTGGAATCTTGAGCAGTCAATATTCCCATGGCTAAAACATAACAGCAAAACAAGATTATGATTCCCAGCCTCCAGAAGAGAAATGTTGTAATGAAAGTATGTACTTGTGCTTGATGGGGGAGATGGTCTACAATGCAGTCCTTCAGAGCCTTTATTTTTGTGTCTCGGTGCAAATATTACTTCTTGAAAGTTCTGCCTTTGGTCTTTCACAAGAGTGATAATTCCTTTGTCCAATACCCACCCACTCCCTCCAAAGAAGAAACAGGCTGTGTGAGTGAGCTGTCTAATCTCCCTCACAGCCACAGCAAAAATTGCTGTGGAGGTGCAGAGCCCAGTGGCTGCACAGAGGGGTTGATCCCACCGCAGACCTGCCGGGCCACCTGCGGCCCAGCCAATGGCTGACCTCCAAAGGCCCCTCCTTCTTGTCCTGTGGAATGTTGCCCTGGAGGTCTTGTGTTGGCATATGAGGGAAGACGTTTCATGCCAGAACGCCTTGGGTTGACTTCAGGCTGCATCAGCAGTGAGCTAATGATGAGGTGGAGGTGATGTTGTGAGAACATGTCCTCTACAAACAGTCGGGTATTTTTGTGCCATAGTGCAAGCAAAGTGTTTGGATGAGCTCTAGATCATATTGGTGTAGTAACTAAGTAATGTGGAATTATAGCTAGCAGCGTAACAACATCACAAGGTCTATCTCTTAAATCATCATAATTTCAGAAATTGTTAGTAGTTAATTTTACTCATTTCAGGGCAGACAGTGCCATGTTTTAAAAAATTGCCAAAGCATTATGTATAGCAAATTGACATCATTTTGCTGAACCCTGGGCATTTAATGCCAACTTAAGAATATCTTGGAGCCATTTCAGAAGATGGTTTCTTTAGACTGGAATCAATCTTTGAGGTGTACTAATTTTATGAAAAGCAAATATAAATGAAGGATACACTGTATATGCCCTTCACATTCAAATCTGATTTTCATCTGTGGTTCTGACAGTTTGTATGCTTGTTTGTTTGTTTACAAGGGTTTATATGCCATTCTAATCTAAAAAAGACTCTCTTGTTTGAGCAACTTTTGACTTGCCATTGGACATTATGAAAAAAGCAGTCTGTCTTTTTGTATGAAACAGAAAAAAATGAACTTATGATTTATGGCTTTGATGATTAGAAAAAAGAGATAATAGAAAAAAGAGAGCTTTTCTTTTTGTAACCATAAAGTAAGAGGTAATTTTGTAATTGTACTTAATATTTGCTGCAAAGAAAATCGGAAGCTACTTCTTTCTATTTCTTTTCATTCTTTCTTTTTGCACTTTTTGTCTTTGTCTTTTCTGTCTTTTTCTTTCTTTCTTTCTTTATATTAGTTCTTGTTAGTTTTTATCTCTTTTTCAAAACTCTTACTAAAAATTATACAAATAAAAGCAGTCTGTACATTAGATATGATTCAGAGCATATTATCCAAATACGTGCATGTTTTAGGAGAATATGCTTAGTTTCACAATTTGAAGGCTCATGAATAAGAATATTATTAAAATGCCCAGCAAGAAGATAATGGGATGGAGAGATTGGTTAATTCATCTTCCTTTGCTGATTTAGGTGGTTGAGGAACAGAATAAATTATGATGTGGAGAACTACGATTGGATCCCCTAGAGCAGGGCTTTCCAAAGTTTTCCCGCGGCGACACACCAACCGCTGTTGATGTGTCGCCGTGGGAAAACCTGGAAGTGCCGCCGTTGCGACAGCGCGCAAAAACCCAGAAGCGCTGCTGCCGCTTTCGGATTTTTGCACGCCGCCGTTGGTGTGTCGCCGTGGGAAAACCCGGAAGCGCTGATGATGATCAGCACTTCTGGGTTGTGTGACGACACACCAGACTCTGTGTGGTGACACACTTTTGTGTTGCGACACACAGTTTGGAAAGCTCTGCCCTAGAGTTTTTTAGTTAAAGTTCAACTACTGTAATATGTTCTCCTTGTAGGCCAGGTACTGTAGCTACTTCAGGCCAAACAGGTGTGGGGTATGGGATAGATTAGAGAAAATTGCACAGGATAAAGGCTTAAACTTTTCCAGATCTCTTAGCATGTTATTTTACTTTGTCCTTAAGATTAAGTTGTTTAATGCAGTTTAGTAGTAGAGAATAATTCCTGTATCTCATTGCTTTGTCAGCATTGATACAGTAATAGCAGAATGCTTGCTATACTTTTGAAGAATACTGAATGCCTAGGAATTAATATCTTTCAAGAGCTAATAAAGATCACCACCATCCAGTTAACTTACCTAAGCTTTCAACTTCAGTGTTTTTCACCTCCTCTCCACTGAGAGAGTGCAAACCCTCCAGCTTTTTTTGTTATGCACTTCTGTTTTTGTGTTGACTCCCTGACCATCATTCAAGCAGTTTGTGATAGTTGAAACATCAGCCACCCAATGACACCTCTTGCTTTTTGCCCTTTTCTTGACAGGACGAAATCTAGTTAAATAAATAAGATTATTTTGGACTTCTGGGATTGAGTAGGTTCTTCTAAATGGTTGGTACTAAATATAAGGGGAGGCCATCAGACAGTCATTCATGCCCTGGTGACCTCACAACTGGACTATTGCAATATGCTCTACATGGTAGCTACAGCTGGTTCAAAATGCAGCAGCACAAGCAGTAACAGGCACTTCTCGTCATACCCACGTGTCATTGCTGCTTTGCGTGCTGCGTTGGCTGCTAATTGGCTTCGGTGTGCAGTTCAGGTTGCTGGTTGTTACCTGTAAAGCCCTTCATGGCATAGGGCCTGGTTATCTCAGGGACTGCCTATCTCCAAGTGTTTCTGGATGGTGGGTGTGCTCAGGCAGGGTAGGTGTACTCCAGGCCCCATCAATTAAATGTTGTCACCTTATGGGACTGAGGAAGCATGCCTTCTCTGTCGCCTTCTGGAACAGCATCCTCCCGAGATACATACTGTATAGCACCCATTCTCCTATAATTCTGGAAGGCCCTTAAGACCTGGCTCTGCTCCCAGGCCTGGGGGCAATGTGTCTGTGGAGCCCCTTCCAAGTTTTTATTGGTATGGTTGTTTTCAATCCAGACTGCCACGTCTTGTTTCATGTTTTTATTAACCGTTTTTAACTGAATATTTGGATACTGTAAGCTGCCCAGAGTCTTCTGGAGTGAATAATAATAATAATAATAATAATAATAATAATAATAATAATAATAATGTGTTTCCTTCACTCTGCCCTTCCTCCAGCCAGAGTGCTTAGAAGCTTACAGTGGTTCAGGCAGGCTGAGTCTCCATCTAAGCAGCCTACAGGACCAGACCTGCTTCGCTTTAGCAGAGAAGTGTGTCATGTGCCTTGAGATCACTCAGTTAACAAAAAGAACAGCAACAAAAAAGTTGAGATCTTAAAGACTGTGAAACAGATTGAACAATAGATGTTGAAATCTCACTTTGTGAATGCTGGGATATGACTGGACCTCAGACATTTAGGGAGCTGTAGCCAAAACAGCAATTGAAAAACCCAGCAAGGATCTATCTTTCATCTTGAATTAAGGTGGTAGTGCAGAGCCAGGAATGTTTGGATAGCATTGCATTTACAATTGGCAAAGGGCACAACTGCCAGAAGGCTTGCGTTTTGGAATCCCCCCTCCCACTTCCCCAAACATTCAAGCTCAAGAGATCGTGGGTGACTTTATTTTAGAATTTGGCAGTAAGTTGAGTGCAACATTCCCCCCTCTGCGTAAAGAAAATGGCACTAGGTAGTGTAATCTTCCTATGCTAATATAGGGACTGATTATTTTTTTATGGTGGGTGATGGCAGTGAAAAAGAGAAGAAAGAAAGAAAGAAAGAAAGAAAGAAAGAAAGAAAGAAAGGAAGGAAGGAAGGAAGGAAGGAAGGAAGGAAGGAAGGAAGGAAGGAAGGAAGGAAGGAAGGAAGGAAGGAAAAAGAAAGAAAGAAAGAAAGAAAGAAAGAAAGAAAGAAAGAAAGAAAGAAAGAAAGAAAGAAAGAAAGAAAGAAGGGGAAGAGGAGTGGAAAGAGCAAGAGGGGGAAAAAACTCTTTCCCCAATATCCATCTTGACTACAATGGGATACAACACAGATCTTTTCCTTTACTATGACTCCATGTTTGCATATTGGTGCCTGTGAAATGTTTAGAAACACACCCAGAAACACATTTTGGCACTAATTAAAATACTTGCTAACAACATTGACACAGCTGATAAATGGAGCTCACTGTAAATATCATAGTGACTATGTGCTCCAGTCTGAGTGGTTCAGCTGCTCCCTGCATTGCTGCCCACATCAAAGCTACAATGGTAGAGGCGCTGTTCTTCTTCCCTTCCTCTCCAGAAGGTTGGGTTTTCTGCAGTCTAAGTAAAGGTTGAAGCAGCTCTAGGAAAAGACCAGGGATTGCAAATGAATGAGAGTATTATATGATCCCTTTGTAAAATGTGAGTGAATGAAATGGGGGGGGGGGTTTTCTCAGGAAAGACCTACAGCACAAGTGGCTCAGGGCTCAGTTTAAGGCTCTTACAGTATGTTGTTTTGTCATTGCTGGGTTAAGAAAAGGGACAGGGTGGAAGGTTCTGCAGGCAGAAAAGTCCCTTTGGTGAGTAAATAGATTATCAACAGCTGTCCTTTGGGCCATTATAGTTCTATTGACAGCTTACAAAATGATCTACTTGTTCCACTGTTGCTCAGAATTGGCATTTTATAGATTATTCCCTCTCGCAGATGATGTGATGTTGGCCGTTGCTCACGTGGTATATGACTTTATAATTGTTATATTGTCCAGCCTTGCATTAATGCTCAGCTAAACCAAAATGAAGTCTTGGGCAATGAGGAATAGTTCTACTTTTCTTGGCCATTAGGGATGAACAGTCAGTTGAAAAATTCATGTTATAAATAGAAGCCACAAAATCTTCATGTAAATACACATACAGCCTCTCTTTCATCAAATCTTATCTATCTGTAGTGTATGTCATAAATTCTGGTTCATATGTGTAAGATAGTCTGTCATGGGGTGTGTGCCTGCCCTGAAACTCAAAACGTTCTCTGGCAGCAGAATTTGGAGCAGGGATTGCCCTATTCTATTGATCACCTCTCCGCTGGAAATCCCCTCTGTGTGGTGAAACAATGCTGGGCTTTGGAGACTGCAGCCTGCAGCTTCTTCTCGCGTGACTCCAGCGTATCTTGTAGAGCGTAAACAAAGCCAGAACCTGAAAAGTGCTCTAATTAGAGTTGGCGAGCTTTGCAGTAGTGAGACTCTAAGGTGCCTAAGATTCCTCATCCTCACCTGCCCTTTCAGGCTGTCACCGCTGCTTGTCCCAACGCAGAAATTGCCGTGTCTGACTTGTTTCCACAGTTTGGTTTCTGAAACCAAAGAGATATCTCCTCCAGCATCCTGGTCTCCTCACTGGCAATGCAAAACCCAGAAACAAGGCCTGAGGGAGCATTAGTCTTCTCTCAATATTGGTCCCAATGAACAGCTTTCAAAGGTATAGCTTTGTCCTCTGTGAAATGTATCCACACGGATGCATGATTTACCTTTTCCCCAGGAGATGTAGAAAATCCACACAGACTGCAAGCCTATTTTTATGGTTCTGTGGAGCTTCATACTTCATAGGGGCGCGATGGCTCAGTGGGTAAGACGCCAGGCTTGTCAATCGGAAGATCGCAAGTTCAGAGGTTCGAATCCCTAGCCCCGCGTGATGGAGTGAGCTCCCGCACTAGCCCCAGCTCTTGCCGACCTAGCAATTTCCCCAGTTAAGTGAAAGATCATCATGGGAAAAATGGGCTGGAATGACAGTACAGTGTTGAAGGAAGCTAGTTTTTTTCCCCCCTTAGCTTAAATCCCCACCCCCCTCAGTCCCTATTAGCCCTTAGGTGTCTTCACAGAGGGTTTGGGGTGCAGTCTGAGATCAGCTGCAGGCTGGCATGCTCATGTCTCTTTATATGCAAGTTGGGATAAGAAGGCTATGGTTTTTGTATCAAACAGCACTGTGGGCATTTGTAATATAAATAATAGGAGGAATAATGGAGGGATAGGAGGAGGAAGGAGTATTAGGTATGTTTGCCACCTTGAGTTATTTATAAAAATTGAATGAATGAATGAATGAATGAATGAATGAATGAATGAACGAACCCAATTGTTACCTGTGAAAAACAATGCTGAATACAACACAAGATAAGCTTGGAATTCAGTCTATAATGATATAGAGAGATCTTCTCCCCAAAAAAAAAGGTAAAAAAAGAAATGATGCAATTATAAATTGGAAGAAGCTTAGTTTTCTTTTTCTTTTCAGAAATGTGAAGAGACTTGTTTCTTTTTTTCCTTTGAAAATGAATGTGTTTGTTCTGAATTGTTCTGAAACTGGACTATGACTATTATGAACAGGAATTAGAACAGGAAGCATGAAATAACAGGATTCCACTCTGGGAAGTATGGGGGAAATGCCAAGCACAATCTTGCTAGGTGTTCTTGCCACCGTTTTGATGTTCCTATCTGAGAGTGTCTTTGAGGGAGGTGGGAGCTGAAGACCAAGGAATTGGAGAAGTGAACTCTGGGCCCAAACTACAGCTCCATATTTTTTGCAACCCAGTTCCATAAAAATCCCTTAGTATTATTTGGTCCTTCCTCAGATGCTAGCAAACCTGATATTAATATATCAGAGTTGAACTGTTTCTCTGCACAATGAAAGTACCTTTTTTTTTTTGCATTTCACTCCTCTGACCTCAGCTAGATCACAATGAAAACCAGAAAACATCATGAATTTTAAATGGTACTGGAGGAGGAGGAGGAGGAGGAGGAGGAGGAGGAGGAGGAGGACGACTGCGCTTGTCTTAAGAGCTATTGGGGAATGAGGATGTTGCAAGCTGCTGTAATTTGGAAAATGTCTTGGGTCCTTCAACATGCATTCGATATCTGATGGCAGGAGAACTCACTAGAGCCTCAGAAGTTTATTTTATTTCTTCAATAGTTTTATATCCTGCCTTTTGTACAGGATATAGTCAAGGCAATGTACATACAGTAGTGCTCCTTCCTCATCCTCTCAGTTGGGCTGAGAGAAAGCAGTTGGCTGTAAATTGCCCAGTGAGTTTCTGTGGCTGACAGTGGACTGGAACCTGGTCTCCCTGCTGCTCGCCCAACACCTTAACCACACCACCACACTGGCTGTCTGGCAGTGTTGAGATAAGTGAAGTAAGCGCATGACATGGGTGAGAGAGCAGATTTTCACACATGGATTGTGCTGTTCAGGTCCAAGAGGTGTCCCTATACTAGAACTGTGGCAAGGGTGGCGCTTTTGAGCTTTTTGGCAGGGATTGAATAACGTGGTTTGTGTTGCTTGCTTGCAGGTTTCCGAGAAAGTGCTTTTGTCTATGCCCTTGCAGCTGCGGGAGTGGTGCATGCTGTCTCCAACGCCTGCTCCCTGGGCAAACTGCAAGCCTGTGGCTGTGACCAGAAGCGCCGAGGGGATGAAGACGCTTTCCGCCTCAAACTGCATCGCCTCCAACTGGAGGCCATGAACCGAGGCAAGGGGATGATGCACGGCGTCCATTTGGAGCACCTGCCGGCTGAGGCCCCTGGCCTGCAAGACCCCTGGGAGTGGGGGGGTTGCAGCCCCGATGTGGACTTTGGGGAGAAATTTTCCAAGGAATTCCTAGATTCCAGGGAGATTCATCGCGACCTCCCATCCCGTATGAGGCTTCACAACAACCGCGTTGGTCGGCAGGTGAGCAAAAAGCATGCTAATGTAATGGGAAGGAGATGAGGTTTTTGGCTTGTCAAATCCTACAACAGTCTTCCTGATGCCCTCTAAATACCGTACATTGGATTGTATTTCCCAGAATTTCCAGCTCTGTTGTTTGAGCAAGATATAGTCTAAGACAGTTTGAAAAAAAAAAACTGGTCTAAGACATCTGGCAACTTGCTGGCTGGGGAATTCTGGGAGTTGAAGTCCACACAACTTAAAGTTGCCAAGGTTGAAAAACACTGGTCTAAGACATCTGGACAGCGTCAAAATGAGAAGGTTTCTGAAAGAGGAGAAGGAGAAGCAGCAGCAGGTCATGATGCTCTGAGGCAGAAGAGAAGCTGACAGTTCCAGCTCACCCAGTTCTGTACTGGGTTGGTGTGGGTGCTTGGACTACAAGAAATGTAGTGGCCAGGATCTTGTAGATACTGTTTTTCGTAATTGCATGAAGTTGATGAAGGAGGCAACCCATCAGCTTTTAATGCAGCCTTAAGTCCTACAAGATGCATTGTGCTGCTTTTTCACCAGCAGTGGTCCCGTCCTAATATAATCTCCGGTTCTGGACATTCTTACATCCCTCTTTGCTGTCAAACAGAAAAGAGCAAATAATCAGATTTCACCATTAAGACTCTATTCAGGGAAGCCCAGAAGTATTCTGGGAAATGATCTCATCAGCGTAAACAATTGGTGGGAACCTGCAGCCTCAACGTGGAGATTGTGGGTGCCAGTGTGCCTGCAGACACTTCTCAGGGCCTCTGCCAGCCTCCATGCCCCACCTGATTATTTTTTCCCAGATTTTTTTAAAATTAAAAGAAAAGAATTGGGGAGCTAGCCAGTTTAAAGCGAAGTGTCAGTTGCTAACTTCATGTCCAAGAGCCGTAGAACCCTGCATCTGTTCCAGAGGGTGTGATAGGAGGCTATAACTCAGAGCTGTTTGGAAATGTGACCCAGCACCCGGAAAAGGGATAGAGGAAAGAAGTGGAAGGGAACAGCTTGGGAACCTAGAGGTGTTGATGGGGAGCAGCCCTAGACAAACAGGGGTTTTGTGACTAGCAGCCATTTTGGGTGAGCAACTATGAAATGCTCTCACAGTTACTGTACAAACATGCTGACTAGCCTAAAATGGCAGGTAATTGTGTTTGAGCATCTAGCAACCTTATTCACAGACAAAAACTTCATTCTGTAACTCTAAACCTGATGACAGGTTTACTTGAAACTAAGGGGCTCTTGATAAGAGGCTGCTCAACATTGCGATATGGAGTTGGTAATGCTCACAGTTTATTTATTTATTTGAAAATACATATCTTGCCTACAAACACATTTTCCCCCAGAGTAGCCTACTATTATTCCAAAACTGATTATCTAAAATTATATTAAAAAATAGCAACTGTGTAGATATTGAAATGGTATGCTTCTCAAGGTGTTAAGAATAGGCACTTTATGACACGTATTTACTGTAATATACTATTCCACTGCCCAGAGTACTTACTGCTAATGGGTGGTGTAAAATTATTATTATTATTATTAATAATAATAATAATAATAATAATAAATTTATTATAGCTACCCACTCCCATAGACTCTGACCTTTATAATAGCCTTATAAATACAAAAACAGCTTGTGAATATACAAAAATTGCTCATATTAACATCTCCGAGATTTTGCTGTGTTTGGAATATACATACTATCAAATTGCAGATATTATGCAGTTTTAGATGCTTTCAACAGATGTGGGTTTTGTGGATTCTGCACACAAACCCTCGTGCCACACTATGTAATTCATTTCTAATGTGCCACACTCAGTTTATTTATTTATTTTATTTATTTATTTGTTCAATTTATTCCCCGCCCATCTCCCATGCAAGGGACTCTGGGCGGGTTACAACAATTAAAATATAAAAGCTATACAAAATACAAACTATCTAAAAAACACAACCACTATAAAATAAATAAAATCCAAGATGGATTGGGAACCGTAGAATAGATCATGGTGCATTGCATATGACTGTTCACTCAATTAATCTCTCAGTTCGTGTAATAATTCTCATCTAAAGAAAACTATCATGTGGAAAGAAAAGTATAATTCAATCAAATGCATCATTCTACTGCTTTTGGATTGTTTAACAGTGTTGAAAATGTTGAGGTTATGACTGCTGATATCTGAGGTAAATTTAAACCTTGTTATTCCTGCACAATTAATAACATAGTAAAATCCACTGAGAGTTACAATTACCCATTTATCATCTGTAACAGGAAAGTGTTTTTATAATAGCAAAAGATGAATAAGAAGTTATTTGCTTAGGGGAAATATGGCAATGAATATTTTCAGTAAAAGTCTGGCAAAAATTGCTCACTCTCAGTCTTGATGCATATCTGATGCACTTATTTCTAGCATTCTGCAGACTGAAAATGGGTGTGTGTGCATGGACTTGTCACCGTCTTGAAAAGAATGGGGAATTCCTCTAAACCAGAGTAAATATATGAGAACAGAGAAAGTATCTCAAAGTGTCACTGGATTAGGTCTGTTCCCTTTGTCTTATCCTTTCATACTCTATTATCGTTCAAAGTGTTCCATGACATTATTAGTCCAAATTGGAATGTGTTGCATTAAATATAGTGGGAAGGAACAAAGGAAGGAACATCTATAGCCATCAACTCTATTTTAGACAAAATCAGAGAAGGTGGCAGTCCTGGGTAGTGCAGGGTGTGGAGAACATGCTGTACCCCTTTAATATTTCTTCTGTGATAATTCTATGATTGAGTAAGTTAACTTAATTTAGAACCCTTGAATTTCTCAGTAATACTATGAGAAATTTTTGCAAGCCATTTATTACATTGCAGAAGATTATAGACCCATCATCATATATATAGCAGTTGAATAGAAAAGCAAGATTAACTCACTGTATTTTGTTTAAGCTACCTTACTTAAAATAGTGAAGAAATGAAGTACAGGATTCTCAGACATAATGATGCCTTCAGTAGAATTGCTAGCAAGAAGACATCTGTGAGATGAATCAGCCTCAGAGAACTTAATTTTTCATCCATCCATAGTAGCTGCTTGAGATTTCATAGGTACCAGATCTCTATGACAGTCAAACGGGGGGAGGTCCATGCATGTGTGCGAAGTCTTGCAGAATGCAAATTCACACAACCAGACATTATACCTAGTTTATTTATTATAAAAACTGAATTTAATTACTTTCACAGCTATAATACCACAAAATAGACATTTGTTGCTATAAATTCCTTTCATTCGAAATTAACATTTGAAGAGGAATGGTCAGTTCTGTTAATGGAACTAGAAGAAAGATGGCAACATAATCCTTGTACAGAAGAGTTTGATGTACTTGATGAATATCCATTTTATTTATTCCTTTACTTAGCTGCTAAAAGTTGTTCAAGGTACTGTGGGCCACCTCTGGTTTCAGCATTGCAGTGCTGAAGATGCTGAGGGGAGCATTTTAAACACATGGTCGGACAATTAGACGCATGTTTAAAATGTCCCCCTCTTCAATGCTGCAGTGCTGAAGTTGGCAGGGGAACATACAGTATGTGTTCATAGCAATCTGTATAATCATGTAGACAATAAGCAGACAAAATGTTTACATAGGCCTATAGTTGAGGCTTCAGTTGATAGAATGCTTGTTCATATATAGAGAGGCAAGTTCGTCAGACTTGAGTATAATAGATAGACAATGCATATCCTTTGATTGTTGTAATATCCTTTTTGCAATCTTAAAAATATACACTACCTATTTCCTTTGTTCTCTTTTTAGTTTTCACACCACTTGAATGTAATTCAAAAGAACATCAGCATCTACACAACCCATAAATCTTCCACAACAGTACAGTACTGATATGTAAGATAAGAGAGCCAAATGGGAGCCACAGAGGCAGTGCTACCTCATGTGAACCACCAGTGTCTTATTCATAGAATTCTCCATTTGTAACCTCCTATTCTTTGTTCATCATTCCCTCTGTCTGTCTTCCCAGAGATAATCCACTGAAGAAGAAGAAAAACTGGAACCACTGTACAGTTCTAAGCAGCAACGTTTGGCAAGATGGTGGATGGAGTATTGCAATGCAAGCCCCACCCCTTTTGTAAGTGCATTGATGTTGCATGCATCTTCAACAGAGGAAATACTCCATCCACTATCTTGCTGGTTTTGACCCCCACTTACCCCAAGGATGCCATTGGTTCTAAGAGTTTTCTATCTGGATGTACCCTCCTTGTATGTATGAACTAGAAAAAGGTTTGATAATGGCCTTCAAATAGGCAAGCTTCCATCCAGAGCTTTATTCCAAAGGCAGGAGTATTCCTGTTCCACTTCATAGCCCTGAAGCTACTTTCCAACTGTTTTGGAGGCCCCCTAACCCTTTGGAACTCATCAGTTCTTCCCCTGTTCAGCCAGTTTTGCTAAACCCAACTCATAAATGGCCATTGTAAGACAAGTAAGAATCGGTTGCTCTTTTTGTTTAGCAGGGACAAAGAATAATGAATTTAAACAAGAGCCTTAAACATTTGTATTGGGCATTAGAAAACATTTTTGTAAACCCTAAATTGGTGGCGCACAGTTAAGGAGTAGTACATAAGAAAGATGGCATCTCCATCAGTGAACAGCTTTTAAGAGAGAAAGCTAAACCAGTATTTGGCTGGATTTATTTATATGGATTTATTTATTTATATGGATTTATTTATATGGATTTGCCCTGAGTAGATGGATTACATGAAGGACTTTTTAAGGCTACTGCCAACCTTATAGCCAAGGATATCCTTCAGTAAATAAGTGGGTGAAAAAGCCTGCATCAAAAATGGGTGTGGGTAGAACTGCTGAGTTTGGCAAAGGAAAGATTATCCACGTATGTTGTACATGTTCTTTGTCTCTTCCATGCAAAGGCAGAAATTGCTGTTTCCCTTATCCTCGATTTCCTTTTTTAGGGGACGGTTAGCATTTGAGTTGTACCTGGAAGTCAGCAGTTTATTTGCCTAATTAACTGCATAGAGCAGGATTACTTAATAATGCAAATACTTTTAGTAATTTAAGAAAATAGTATTCTATTTACAGTGTGGCATAAAAAAGACATCCATCTGGATAACTGTGAATTTGAAAACTGAACAGTACTGTATTTAATGATGATGATTATGTGCCATCAAGTTGTTTTCAACTCCTAGTGACCACATAGATAGATTTTCTCCATATAGAACTATCCCTAACCTGTTCTTTCTGGTCTCCCAATGGTGTACTCATTGCCGCTGTAACTGAGTCCATCCACCTTGCTGTGGGTTGTCCTCTTCTTCTCTTTCCTTCCGCCATTCCCAGCATTAGAGCCTTTTCCAGAGAGCTGGGTCTTCACATAATGTGTCCAAAGTAGGATAATTTGAGCCAGGTCATTTGTGCCTCGAGTGAAAACTTTGGGTTGATTTGTTCAGTGATCCATTGGTTTGTTTTCTTGGCTGTCCATGGTATTCTCAGGATAGTATTTAACTATCAGTGTTTAACCTAAACAAATTAACTAATACAGAGAGATGAGTAAGACAAAACAGCTTGTTACATTATAAACATTTCATCCAGTTGATTTTCTCTTTGCTTTAACTGGAAAAAGTAGTTAGTTGGTCATGACCTGTTCATAGTGACTGTATGGACGAATGACTTGCATCTCAAACTGCCCCCACAACTCTTCTAGGGATATTCTAGGAATAATCTTGATCCTGTTCATCCACCTTATCTGTTGTCTTCCCCTTTTCCCTTTTCCCTCATCTTGTCAAACATAATTGTTTTTTCTAATCCATCAGCAGTTCATGTAAGATGCCCAAAGGGAGGCCTTTAAAGGGTGTGCCTAAAAATTAAAATCCACAACTTTGCTCGACTCAAAAGATGCTTGGCATAGATCTTGGATTCTTGGGAAGCAAAACAACCTGCAGCTGATCAGTTTATTTTATTAAAAGTGCTTGAAAGTGATGGAAGTGACCGAAATATTTATATGGTGAATTGAATTTTAGTTTGGATTAATTCTTATTACTATGCTTAACATAGAGCTGGCTCCAGTCTGCTTTGACTCTTGCTGTGCACTGCATTGCAATAGAGGGAGTTCCATGGACAGGGTCATGAGTAGTAACTGTCTTAGGTTACCTAATGCAGAATATACCAGAATCATATTTTGTTAAAAGTATACACAAATTAAAGGAATTAGGATTGTCCTGGTTACGAGAAATCTCCTGCAGCTGTAAACTTATGCAACATTTCTGTCATTGCAGGACTTTATTATGGAAAACCCTATATGGTAACATCAGGTCTTCTCTTTAATCTTAAAAGAGGGGTGGGGAAGCTAAAGCCATCCAGATGTTACTGAACTATGTCTCCCAGCATCCCCCACCATTAGTGTCTTTGGTGGGTGGTTTTGTTACTGGTGAGACACACAAAAGGAGTGCCCCAGATTCTGTCTGCTCTTTGAAAGTGGTAAAGGAACAGCCTCCCAACTTCTGGGAAGGACTCTGCTGGGTAGGAAAAGCTCATTGTAGTTTTAGGATTAAGTGTGCCTCAAGGCAAATGGCCAGCCCCTTAATAGAGGGTCTATTTCACCAGTTTGCAGCTTGTGGGGGTTGAAATGGTGGCCCTTGCCTTTGCCAGATCAGAGAGATAGAAAGATGAAAGGGTACCAGAACCACCCATTAGCTGTACAACAAAGAGCTTCTGGGGCAAGCAACAATAAAGCATTTGCACATGAGTCTCTTAAGGGAAAGACATTTAGCTGGTAGCATGTTGTGTATTGGGTTCTTCTTTTTGATATCTAGGTTCTTGGGGCTTTTTGGCCTTGATCTGAAGAGGTGGCTGAATCTAGACTATGTATTTCAAGTGGTGGAAGCCCAAACTCACTCTCTATTCCCTCTTCATTAATTCATTAAATAGCAATTAAAGACAATGCGTGTATTTTTCCTTTTTTTACCTTTATGTCATTCATTTGAGGTGGAAAGGTGAAATTAGCACTTAAATGCCTTTAGAGCATTGATGTAGGGGACGGTAATCCAGGTTAATGACTGTAATACAGGTTAAGCCTTCCTCTTGTAAACAAGGTTGCCCTTAACCTGACCTCCTGGCTCCTTGACTGAGGAAGAAGGCTGCCCTCTACTCTGCCTAATCCATCAGAGTCAAACCGCTCAGGCACTGCTTTGTGTCTGTGTAGTAGCTGTTAAGAGGAGCCATTGTTCCTCCTAATCCAAGATGGTTAGTATAAGAATCGGTGCTTTTGAAATACAGGACGAAATGTAGGAATTCTGATATGGTAGTACCAGAACTCCAGGCAGCTTCTTATTAGTATATAGCAGAGTAGAAGCGTTCCCATAAACTTGCACAAGGCTTAATCAGTTCAAAACACAAAATAAACACGCTTCACATGTTAATGTAAAGTTACAAAAAAAAAAGAGTTTACAAGTTTATTGTAACTCACAGTTCCTTAGTAGAAACGGTCCATGCGTGTGAGCAAGTGGTTCTGACCAAACCCACAGTCTTCATTATTGTGGCCTTGCTGCATGGAAGTATGAGAAACTTGGGAGCCATAGCTGGCCCATCCTCCTGGTAGGAGATTCAAGCAGAAAGAGAGAGAAAGAGAAGGGAACAGGAAACAGGAAATCGGGATTCAGCCCCGCCCACACACAGCAAGTGAGATCAGGTTACAGCAGAGGCTGTCTGTGTGTGAGACGTGCTTGGTTGAAATCCGATCTCTAACACGAAAGACCAAGGCTAAATATGGGATACACTGCATAAGATATCCAGAAGGGTTGTAGATTGTCTGTATAAAAGACAGGATGCATAGTCCTTAAGGATACTTGCCAGCAGATTGTTTTATAAGTCATTTGAGTATAAAATCTGAACCAAAATGTAATATATAAATTGAATAAATAAATAAACAGGTTGTTTAGTCTCAGAGGGTCTAGGGAGATGATTCAGTAGATATCCAAAGGATTAGAAATATAATTACCAGTGGCAAATTGATGTTTCATGCTGATGATGAACGTTGACTCATTTATTATGGGACCTAATTTTTTTCAATGGGGAAGCAAAGAACGGTACCAAACTGAGGCATCCATGGGTAAGCAGCATTGTTGTCAAAATATGTATGCTCTTCTCACCCCTTTGCTTTACAAAATAAAAGGAATGTGCTTATTTTGCCTCTATGAAGCAGGAAATAGGAGGTTCTTAAAAGGGTTGGTTTGGCCATCACATCGAGACAAAGGTGGTGACTGCCACAGGGCACCGGATCTCAGTGTACTAAAAAAGGAAGGCAACAAAATTGTGGCTTTGCATATGCCAACCTTCTCCAAAGCTGATGTCATCATTGTGTAGGTCTACAAAAGCCTATCATGTGTGGGGGTTAGAGTTCAACCTCTGAAAGAGATCACTTCGGTGAAGGTGGGTATATGCACCTGTGTACCTGCACTGGTATGTGTATGAAAGGAGGGCAATAAGCATAGCCTGCCATCAGAAGAATAAGAGCCAGGTTGCATAAGGCTGTTGCCCTGAAAGCCCTTCTCAGAGAGATGTCTTTTCAGCAATGATGGTTGGTGATGATCACCAAGTGGCCTATCTGATCAATTGCCATGTTCCTGGCACTGTGCCATGGCCCACTATGATGTTGAATTGAGTGGTTGGAGCTGAACTGCAGAATGCCCTGAGGTGATGCTTCAGTGGAACGTTATGGGAATTAAAATGGCAGCTCCTATCCAGAAGTTCCGTGGCAGCATTACAATGCTGCTGCTGCTGCTTTCTACAGCTTCCTTGGCTATCCCATTTCAGTAGTAGCAATAGACATGAAGGGGCTCACAAGGAAGAAGCTCTGTGGATGACCTTCTTGAACCTTCGAAGAGGCTCCTGTGGAATGGATATTAGGAAAAGAGAGCCTGCTGCCTGCTTATCAAAGGCAAATTAACTAACTAAAACAGTAATTCTGTTACAAATGAATTACATGAAAATGGCATTTCTTAGAACAGATCAATCAGTTCTTGCTACTTTCTTTCTGATTTAATTCTAGGCTCCCCCCCCCCCAGAAGAATGTGTTTAATTTCCCCAGGACATATGCCTCCCATGATACATAAAGAGGAGAAGAATATAAGCTCTGGCCCCTTCAGGGACCCAATTTTTAAAGGCTTCCTTGGGGGTTGCTCTCTCTGCCTGATAGAATTATGGGGGAGCTCAAAGACTCTTCTTTTTTGTTTTGCTTTCATTACAGCTGCAGTTCTGTAGATCCACTTACTTGGAAGTAAGTTCCATTGAACTTGGTAGGCTTTTCATCCAAGTAAACACGAGGAGGATTTGTCCTGAACAGCTGTTCTTTGAGATTAGACGTCCTTTGAACAGCTCAACTTTAAAGAGCAGCATAATGAAGAGCACATGAGCGGGGGTGGGGGTGGGGTGGGGGGTGGGGGTGGGGAGACAGCAGGGGGAGAAGAGCTTGGAGTGTGCAACTTTGGTTGTCTCCCTCCTTATATAACCATTCAGGTTTCTTGCTGGAACACTGTCCTTTACCTAAAATTTAAGAAATCCCCCCACGGGTGAATGACATTGACCTGCTTTCTCCTTGAAGAAGACTTGGCCTGGAGAGCTCTGCCTTAACAGGATTGGTCCCTTCCCGGGCAGGCAGTCCCCTTGGAACACACACAGGAAATGATTTTGAAACCACTAGGTGGGGTGCAAAGGGGATAATGGCTCCAGCTTATTAGTGCTCTGTAATTTGGTGCTAATTTCCTTTATTACAGTGTTCTCGCACTGCAGGGGATGGTCCCCTCTTGCTGCCTGGGTGGGGGTGGGGGGTGAGGGCTGGATCTTGTTGCAGAATGTAGAGACAGCAGAGCCACCGATGGGCAGAGAGGTGGCATCAGTGTGCTTTGCAGGCTGGTTTCCATGTACCTTCCTGGCCCCTTTGCCTCTCCCAAGGCAACAAGGAGGTTAATTGGTACATGCAGACAATGTTGCAGTCAAGGAATGCAACTGGGGTCCTGGTGTGATGCAGCCATAGACATAGACATGCTCACAGCTGCTGGGCACAGGACACCCTCACTTGCTTTACTAAATCAGACTGAAGGTCTGTCTAGTCTGGCACGCAGCTGCCTTTCTGGGACTGCCTTCTTAAGCTTGCCTAAACTTTCTGGCAAGTTTAAAATGGTTGTGGCCGTTCCCCATTCTTTGCTTGAAACATTGAGTAAGCTGGGGTGTGTGGTTTCTAACCATGGTACTTCTGGGGGATCTATGTTTTTTGGTCTTAAAGCCTGGGAGTCTCAGCCATAAGAGGTGAAGAGTTCAGTCCACATGTGTGTCTTTCAGACTTGAACCCACCTCAGTAAGTATCTCACACCTAAGTATTAAGAGAAAAGCCTTGAAGCTTATAGATCCACAAAACAAAGCCTTACGCCTGTGGTGGTGAGGGCATATATGCTAATGGGAGAAATAGCTTAAAGGTAAAAATGCCCTTGAGTTGACCTTTACTCCTGGTAATGACCTTGATAACAGTTTTCATGGAAGTGGTTTGCCTTCTTCCAAAATGTTTGTTTGTCTTTTCAGTCTAGCCCAGTGTTTCTCAACCTTGTAAGATGTGTGGACTTTAGCTCCCAGAATTCCCCAGCCAGGATACTGGAGTCCACATATCTTACAACAGCTAAGGTGGAGAAACACTGGTCTAGCCAACAGCCCTGGAATTCCCAGGTGGTCCTCCATCCCAACGCTAACCAAGGCCTCCTCCAGCTTAGCTCCTGACTTCAGCCAAAATGTGTTAGGCAAGGAAATGCTTATGATCTCTTGTTTCAAAGTGTGCATGGGTGTGAGAGAAGAACAGGCTATATTTCAACACCAGTACCAGCATAGTACCCTCCGTCACATTTCAGGCAGCTGAGGACCAGGTTGGCTGTATAATATACATAGTTCTCTCATCTTCTGGCAGATGAATTTGTATCTGGCTGATGGGCTGAGTTCAGCTCGGTGGTTCCAAGTTGTTCTAACCTGATACCTAAGGTTTTAGGTTCAGGAAGTTCTACCAATATTCTAATTACATCTTTTCTGTGTCTCTTTGTGGCAGAATCCACAGTGCATTGAACCTCTTCTCCCATACACTGATGTTAACAATTCTTCACTTGTGAACAGAGCAGAAAGGCTGCCATAAGTACAGACCTGTGGCAAGTGCCTTGCATAAGTAATAATTTACAATACTTAACTGTGTTGATCTCTATGTAGTCCAGCAACCATGCTAGGCTGAGAGATGGTGACTTCTCAAGGAAAGCTGCACTGCACCCCGTTCCTCTGCCTGTCCAAGGCTGCAGATACTGTATGTCCCTCCCACAGGGTAGTGTCTGGGCTGCTGCGATGATGGTGCTGGGAATTTAGACTCAGTCCTTCCCTACCCTTTATGAAGATGGGAGGAGGCAGTTTGTTTGTTTATGATTCAATTTATATCACCGCCCCATCTCCCCCGAAGGGGACTCTGGACGGTTTACAAAAAGTCAATGATTAAAATGAATAAGATATAATACTGTACGGCAGTCATCATATAAATACAAATAATTTAAAGATAAAATCCAAGAGGCGATAAAATAGTTTTTTAAAAGGACCCTATGGCATCCGCCATCCCCAGGAGGAGCTGTTACCCTTCCCATCCCAGGCGATGTAGGTTGGAACATGCTACAGCAGGGGTGGGGAATGTCCGGCCCGCGGGCCATATAAGGCCCATGAAATCATTTGGTCTGGCCCTCGCAAGGCAACCGCAGGCGGGACTTGAAATTCAATAAATCTAGGAGCTCCCGCCCGCAAACCCCACCCCCTTCCACGCGATTGGCTCCTGCCTGCAAACCCTGCCCCCAATGCTTGTGATTGGCTCCCACCCACAAACCCCACCCCCCAGTGTGCACGATTGGCTCCCACCTGCAAATCCCGCCCCCGGTCCGCGAATGATGTTACAAATATCAAAATGGCCCTTGGCAGAAAAAAGGCTCCCCACCCCTGTGCTACAGCGTACTGTTTCAGTCACCAGGCAGGCGCTGTAATGGGCAGGGGGAGGGAGGGGAGACAAAGTCCTGCTGCCTCTAGTTTTTAGAAGCTGGCTTGGCCCTAGCAGAACTGCACTCAGACAACGTGGAGTTCTTTTCCTAGCCTAACAAGTTTTCTCTGGAAGGCTATCAGTTGGCAGAACCAAGCTGAAAACATCCTGTCTCCATTTGATTGGCCCACAAGAGGAAGTGTGCATGTCCTCCATGAATTAGGCAGCAGCCCAGTGTCCAAGTACCTATTTTAGCCTTTTCCAGGCATAACTGGCCCACCAACACTATGGCTGGCCCTCAATCTGGTGATCTCCCTGCCCCCCAACCCAGGAAAATCCAACATTAGAAAATGATTTCTAGATCAGGGAATGCATTTGAACACTCTGCACAAGAAACAAGCAGGCGGGTCACAGCTTGGTTCTGCCAGATCTCAAAGCAGTCCTCACAATCTGGTGTCCTTCAGATGTGCTGGCCTGTAGCATCCATCATCCCCAAACTCACTGTGCGGCCACCTAGAATTATATCTCATGTTTTTATTCTGGATCTCAAGGCAGCGGGCCTAGTGTTCCTTCTCCTTATTTCTCCCTACAACAATAACCCTGTCAGGTAGACTGGGCTGAGGAGCAGCGCCCCAAATCACCTAGAGAGCTTCTGTGGCTGAAAGTAAATTGGAACCCACTTCCTGGTGCCAGTCTAACACCTCAGCCCAGTGTTTCTCAACCTCAGCAACTTTAAGGTTGGCTGGGGAATTCTGGGAGTTGAAGTCCACATGTCAAGTTGATAAGGTTGAGAAACATTCCTTAACCACTACACCATGCTGGCTCTCTTAGTGCCTTAGCAAAGCCGTATCTCTTAAGAGAAAAGTGGCACTAAAGACACTTTTAATGGGAGTGGAGTAGATGTACATAGAGAAAATACATAATATCCCTCAGCGGTATTGGAAAATCAATTACAATTCCAGGAGAACAGTAAAGATTTAAGAAGTACTAGGTGCCATCAGATTTGAAGCTTCCTGGACATTCCCAGAAGAGTGGCTTCATTTCAAAGTGAAATTCAAAACATAGGGGAAAGTCAGGATCAGGAAATGGGCAGGTCTTGTGCAATCAGAATACAGAGCAACGCTCACAATTTGTCTCTGCTGCAGCCTTTGCCAAGAGAGTTGCTAATCAATCTAGTGAACACAAAGTTGATACTTTTCTAGTTGGAATGGGGAGGGGGGACATTGGACACAGTTATTCAAACTGCAGGTTTAATTTCTGTTAAACTGAATCTCTCTTCTGTAGAAATCATACAAGTCAGTGTTTGCACTTTTTACCTTCGTAGTTGCAGAAGCAAACCTTCATGGGATGCCTTGTGGCCAGACTCCGTGATAAAGAGATGGAGGAGAAGAATGTTGTCTTTAGCTTATTTAAAGCCATTTAAAATCCCATTCTTTGAATTTTGTTCTAAATATAAGGTGATGACACATTCTTGTTGGAATAATAACTTCACCTCATCCTGCAAGTCTGTAAATGATAACCCCAAACGATCTGCAGCCTTGGAATCTCTGAACACATGTTGCTGCATGTAATTGGGAACATTGTATAAACTCTCTTCACCTCTTAATGTACCCCATTGCTACCAGGATGCCGGGAAGGCAAATACAGCTCACGTTTACACTCCATCTACACATTTTAGTCTAGTGTGTTCGGTGAACCTAGCCAGCGTGGTTAGTCTTTGGTTCAAGATGTTATGCAAATCTAGAAAGATGGGTTAAATTAATAAGCTGTGGCTTGCTCATGCTCATGTGAACACAGGCAATATAACCAACCTCTTGTGTAACTACTTGGCTGAGCTGCATAACCTGTACACAGAGGAACTTGTGACAGGGTTGTTGTTGTTTTTTGGTGCCTTCAAGTCAGTCTTGATTCCTGGCGACTGCTTGGACCAGTCCCTGCAGTTTTCTTGGCAAGATTTCAGAAGTGGCTTGCCATTGCCTCCTTCCTAGGGCTGAGAGACAGTGACTGGCCCAAGGTCACCCAGCTGGCTTTGTGCCCAAGGTGGGACTAGAACTCCCGGTCTCCAATGTTTCTAGCCTGGTGCCTTAACCGCCACACCAGACTGGCTCTCTTGTGCCAGTAGCAGTTAACTATTAGTTGCTTCCAAGGGATGGGGACCAAGTTCCAAAGCCAGCTAGATAGAGAAATGGACTGGATGGAGCCCAGTCCTCTGTGTGGTGCTTGAATTCTTCTGACTGCTGTGTACTTGTGCTCCTGGCAGGTGGTGATGGAGAACATGAGGCGAAAATGCAAGTGTCATGGAACTTCAGGAAGCTGCCAGCTGAAGACATGTTGGCAGGTGACTCCTGATTTCCGGCTGGTGGGTTCACTGCTCAAGGAACGCTTCCATGGGGCAACGCTGATCCGGCCCCACAACAGGAACACTGGGCAGATGGAGGTGGGCCAGACCCGCCACCGGCGTCGAGGTGGCATCAGTGACCTGATCTACTTTGAGAAATCACCTGACTTCTGTGAGAAGGAACCAAAGTTGGACTCCATGGGCACACAGGGGCGTTTGTGCAACAAGACCAGCCCAGGCATGGACAACTGTGAAAGCTTGTGCTGCGGGCGAGGTCATAATATCCTGCGTCAAACGCGCAGCGAGCGCTGCAACTGCAAGTTCCACTGGTGCTGTTTTGTAGCTTGTGAGGAGTGTCGACTCACAGAGTGGGTCAGTGTCTGCAAATGATGCCTGTGTCCCTGTAGACCCTGCCGAAGTTCCACTGTTTGACTTTGCAGAACTAAGGGTGGAGCCCTGCGTTAACACAAGGCAGGGTTCGAGGGACCTGGTACATGCTAAAGTGTCACATCTCCCGTCACTTCCTCTCTGGCCTGTGCAGGAGCACTTGATTCCAAGGGGTCCTATTGTACAGACTGAGCATTGGCCTGGCATCTCCGAAAGACCAAGACCTGTGTACTGGCAGTCTTGCTGGAGACCCTGAGGTTGTCTCTGGCTGTTTCTAAGCACTGACACCTTCAGCCGTGCTTCCCAAGTCTATGAGCTGTAGTTCAAACAGCAGTCATGCCCACCACCTCCCTTTCAAATTCATGCCCTTCCAATCCAACACTGAGAACATTCGGGTGCCAGGCAAGCTGATGGACCAAAGACCTGCTAACCTAGGCCAAATCTGCCCCATTCCAGTTAAAGTGCCATGAGCACCTTGGTTGTTCAGGGGAGAAAAATGAAATAAAATGCAACGTTGGCTGAAACAAATGTTTCAAAAAGAGATTGAAGAGTTGGGGGTACAGAGCTGTCTCTGGACAAGTGCCACAGGCACTGAGAGTGCAGATACTGTGGTTGGTAACTTATTTTATTATTGTGAGAATAAAAATGAATCCAAGATAGTAATGTGCATGTGTATTTCTGAAGTAAAATTCTGGGGTGATGTGCAGGGAGTTTCCTTCACATGGCACGTCACCATTTCTCCTGTCTGCACCTTTGGGATGTTGTTACTGCAGAATGGACTGGACAGAAAGACACTGTCTTGAAAGAAAGTTCTTACGGTAATCCCTCTCTCTTAAGCTCCTTGGTTGAGCTCCATTGGAAGAACTGCAAATGCTTTACGAGCATTCTAACAAACCTTTCCCAGCTGGGATGTTACATTTATGGTTTCCACATGCAGGGACTTGTGAGCTGATTGGCGTGGGGAGTCGGGTACAAGGTTGGTAAATTCTGTTTTTCAGGGGAGTAGACATGTTAGTCTGCTGCAGCAAAAATAAGACTTTAGAATAGTATACTTTATTGGCCAAGTATGACTAAACATACAAGGAATTTGACCTTGTATGGCCGCTAATGTTGTGGGTGACAGGCCACGACACAGGATTCACGAAATGTTATCCTAAGCTACAGGTACACACGGTGAGAATTGTCAGCGGTGAAGTCCGTGCAAACTGAAATACGGACAGTGGCACTCACGTGGTTCAAAGTAGCTTCTGTTTATGTATTTTCTACCATAATGCCGCTGGCACTGTGCCTGCACATGCAGGGTCACGCAGCTCTGGGCCAAATGCATTTGATGAGGGGACTGGAGTCTGAAAGCTTATGCTAGAATTCTTAGTTTTTAAGGTGCCACAGAGCTCATTGTTTTCGCTAATGGGGTTATCCTGCTGGAAGCCTCTTGTTTTTGTTGCACATTCCGAAGATTATTACTGCACCCAGGGGAGGTTTAGCACATTTGTTGGATTGAGGCTATCGGGGTGTCTCTAATTCTGCCCAGGAATTAATCTCACTTCAGAAGGAGGATAGGGACATGGGTGGCCCTGAGGAGAATCTCCTTTTAGGATAAGCATGGGGTGGGGGGTGGGCACAACAAAAATGGCAATTTATGCTGGAAGGAAAACCCCTCCGTGGATAAACAAAACAGTTGCACAGGTTTGCAATAATCCCATTCATTCTTACCGCAACAAGTGTTTGAGACAGTGTCCCCCTCTGCTGTTTAGCAATAAAGTGCTGGGGGCTCAAGGTTTTTTTTGGCAGAATGTGTGAGTCGGATTTGGGGTTGATACATGAAGGGTGGAAGTGGAGTGAGCAATAAGTAACTGTTCTAAGCAGCCCTAGCTGCTTGCTTTGCCCTTCCTGAACTAGATGGCGATGAATCACCTTATTGGTATTGTGCGCTGTCTGATAAATCCCCACCCTGCCTATAATGTCAGCCCAGAGGCTACGCAAGAGGAATAGAGACAGGAAGGAGAGGGAAGAGTGGGCAGGCTACATCGGCCTAGCCAGCGGGGAGCTTTCTTTCCGCAGCTGCATTTCACAAGGCTTCAAGGCGCTTCAAGGCTGGCAGTGGGTTTGCAGGCAGCCAAGGGTGGGCAGCCATCTTCCCAAGCTCCGATTCTACTTCGGGGCCTCTGTAAGGGCGAATCCTTCATTTCAGCTTTGGTGCCTTTGGAAGAATAAGGAGATACAATAACACGGCTAGCAATGCTGTATGAGGGCTCAAGCAAAAGTGCCTGTTGAAGGTCTTTCTGATTTCACACATAGACAGCAAAAAATAGTTTGCTTCTAGCACCACCTCTGATAGGCTGTAATTCTGCTGAAGGCTTTAGTCATCACTAATTTTTCAGGCTGGAGATAAAGTGGCACTAGTTGGATTTTGACTTGCCACGCAAACATTAGGTCAGGAAAGAAGAGGTGAATCTTGAGAATGGAGATTGATTTCTGGACCCGATGGTTGCATTGTGCAGAAGAAATATGTGTGTACGTATGTAACTGAACGCACAACTTCAGAGCATGGTAATCTTTGATTTTCCATGCCTCTAGCCAATATAGTTTTGATTGCAACTTGCCCCCAAGGCTTGTCAATAATATGCAGGGCAGCTCTCATTTGAACGGTGTCTGACTTTGATCTCGTTTTCTAAACGGGTCATAACGGTGTCTGTCCAGGTGCAGGGGACTCTACCAAATGGCTCTCAGTCCCCTTTTAGACACGGTCTGTCAAAGTCAACAGGCAGCATGTTCCAGGGTGACAGTGGGGCAAGGGGTGGACCTCGCAAAAGTTCATGACCTTTGGAACTGTACTGAAATTAAAGCTTGATTGGAAGAGAAACTGGCTTATTTTCTTCCATTTTATTCTCTGATGTGAGAATCAGGAGCAACATTAAGTATTTGATCTGTTAAGCAAAATAGTAGGTTTAATCTGTGTCGCCCTCCCATACTCCTTTTATTTTTTAAAATAGTATATGTGGGGGGAAAAGGGGGGGGAGAATTTACAAGGGTATTCATTACTCCAAAAATTTACATTTATGTTCATGTCATATTATCACATTGCAATTTGCTTGTATATAAGTCAGTTTGCCTAATTTTAGAAGGGGGATGGGAGGAAAATTAAGCAGATGAGCAGAGCAAATGTCTAAATAGCTTAGGTGAAGCGTCAAACAGTGGAATACTTTTTCAAATATAGAAAGAGGGTAACTTCTTCAGACTACAGGTAGTCCTTGCTTAGCGACTGCCTCGGACAGTTACGACAGTGATGAAAAAGTAACTTTGTGATCAATCCTCGCATTTACAACCTTTGCAGGTCTGTAAAGCAAAGGAAAGCAGAAGTAAGATCGTAAGCACAGTCACTTTTTCACTTAGTAACGACTTTGCTTAACAACCAAGTTGCCGGTCCTAATTGTTGCTAAATGAGGACTACCTGTATCGTGCAACTGACAGGGAAGAAGCATCCTTTCATCCTGGTATCATGCCAACTTTTTTTGAAATGTAAGAGTGTGCAATGCCCATTTCCTTTGTCTCCTTATTGGTTTCTGATGTTGGTATTTAATTCAAAAGAACATGAGCATTTACAAAGCCCAGGGAGCCTTCTGCAATGTACGGGATAACATGGCCAAAAGGGAGGCACTATGATGAAATTTTCCTTCTGTGGCTGTAACCCTCCCGGGTTCTTGCGTCTCCAGCCCAATCCTGCGCTTGCTTGATACTCAGAGCCATCGTTCTTCCCTAGCCCAACACGCTCCAGTCTCCTCCTAACTTCTGCCAACAGTTATCCCTCCTAACGGCCTGACATCCCCCTCTTTCCATGCTTTTCAATGGTCTGAAGCCATGGCTGTTACTACTGCACTTGTTCCAAAGAGCTAAGCTTCCTGGATTTTCAACACAGCCACCCTCAGCCAGACCACTGTCATTCATCATTTCTTGCCACCCAGCAAAATCAAGAACCCCAAGATGCCTTTCAGAAGTAAGGCCTCCACCCCTGAAGCAAATGTGCTACCGCCCACCTTTCCAAATGCACATCTAGAGTTACTTGGTGGTCAGCTGTAATCTCGGCATGCTCACACACTTCAGTGTCTGCTTGCCCCATCCTTAAGAGACGGCCTTCTTTCATCTTACTTCCCAAAGCCACCTTAGTTCCATCCGCATTCTCCATGCTCAGCCACTCCTTCGTAAGAAGGGGAGGGAGAAAACAACAGGCATGGAGGGGGGCAGAGAGAAGCGAATTATCCACACACATCAATCACACCTCCGCCTTTTGAACTCCGCATCCGTTTGCAAGCTCAAAGCAAAGGGGGATTGGCCGAGAGTCTGTGATCCCAGCCTGCCAAAGATGATAACGTAAGTTGCCAAAACAGCCCTATTCCAAGCTGTAGCTTTAAAATCCCACTGTGGCGTCCTTCTGCAACAAGTGTCCACCATGAACACACCTGCTTGATATATTTGTGAGAAGGAGCAGCAGAAGCTGCCTAAAGTCCAACACGCCCCCACAAGTCCCCATATCTATCTTGGAGGATTCTCTTTGCAGAGATGCAATAAAAGCTCCCCTTCTACTTGTTTTAGTAGAGCAGAATCCAACTACCTTTTTGTTCTCCTCTTGTCCAGGTCCCTAATTAGGCTGGCCATATGTCCCATTTTTAACGGGATAGTCCCATTTTTTTACCTTTTCCGTACCGTACCGTCTTTTTCTTTAAAAACTCAATTTCGTCCCATTTTTGAACGGATGGAATGCGTGCGTGTGCACGTGCCGGTGTGTGTGCTTGTGCGCATGCGTGTGTGCTGGCGTGCATGCCTGTGTGCACACACGCGTGTGCCGGTGTGCATGCCTGCCCGCGCACGTGCCGGTGTGCCAGTGCACGCATGTGCACGTGAGGGTCCTGTTTCCATCATAGGGAAATATGGTCAGCCTATCCCTAATGAATTCAGTCCTTGCAGCAGATTTGATACATCCAATACTGCAAGCCAGCTACATCCAATCTGATTTCTGTATTAGATTAACAAAGTCCAAGAGAGAGAGAAATTTCTTCCCAGAAATGTTGATGGCAAGTCAGTCCCTTCAGAAGCAAAATCTGCTTTCTTTAAACCCTTTCTATCATGCTATACACAAACTTTAGGCAGCGCTCTGGGGAATGAAATGTTTGAATCAACCATGGTTCTAGATTCCCCTAGTTCCAAATTCTTTTCAGTATCTCAGAAGCTGCTCAAGCAAGTAGCAGCACCTAGTTGGCCGTGTTGATCTCGGGAAAGCTAAACAAGGTTAGTACTGGAATGGGAGACCACCAGGATATCTCAAGGTCATAAGCTAGAGTGGGTAGCCCAGCCTTCCTCAACCTTCGGACCCTGGAGGAACCCTTGAAATATTTTTCAGGCCTCGGGGAACCCCTGCACATTCAGGCTCAGATATAGGCCAGAAGGTACAAAATTATTATATTCCTTTCATGGGTAGGCCTGTATGTATGCACTAACAGTGTTCTTAAACTGAAAATAAAGAATGAAACTTACCTCTTTAATGTGAAGTTGCCCACATTTGAAATAATTTTTTAAATAAATTGTGATCTCCCAGGGAACCCGCAGTGACCTCTCGTGGAACCCCAGAGTTCTATGGAACCCTGGTTGAGAAACCTTGGGGTAGCCTATTGGAAAAGAGTCCCTTGCAAGGGAGATGGGCGGGGAATAAATTGAAATAATAAATAAAATAAATAAAAATAAAAAATGATTCTGGAAGAAGGCCATGGCAAGCCACTGCCATATTTTCGCAAAGAAAGCAACATGGATGTATCTATATAGTAATTAGAGCTCAGTGTGACTTGAGGGAGACTTTGTTTCTCTCTAAAGTCCTCACACGGATCAGCAAATCACTTATTTGGAGCCCTTCCATTAGGGGAAGTGCTGCTTTTCTGAGAGGGGAGGGGTGACCAGTTGTAAGAGGTGTGTGCATGTGTGTTGATGTGCCTGTGATTAAGACTTTTGGCATTTATTCCCCGCTTATAAGTTGTTCTTTTAGGAAAAAGCAATCAAAAGTTCAGGTGTAGACTCAGGAATGCTTTGGTTGTTAGGAGTATGTGTAAAAAGATACTGATTACAAGCTTATATCAGTGCTAAAAAAGATAAATACCATTTTAGGCTACATCAGCAAAAGTATAGTTTCCAAATGGCAGGAAGTAATAGTTCCCCTCCCTTCTGCATTGGTTAGACCCCCATCTCAAGTACTGTTTCTATGACTGGGTGCCATATTTTAAGAAAGATTCAGAAAAGACAGAACAAAGAACGGTAACAAGGATGAGCAGGGGACAAACATTCTTACAAGGCGAGACAGAGGAAACGGAGCAAGTTTAGCCTTGAGGAAAGGCTGAGGGGTGTATATGAGAGAACTTGTCAAGTTTTTTGAAAAGAAGGCAGTGGAGACCTTTTCTCTCTCATCTCAGAGTGCAGGACATGGAATTGTGGATTTAAGTTACAGGCAGACAGATTCTGGTTAGATATTTGGGGGGAAAACCCTGAAAATAAGAGCAGTTCAACCGTAGAACAGGAAACTGAATGAGTGGGGAGCTCTGCTTGATGTGTTCAAACCCACACAGGTATCCACTGGGGATGCTTTATGTTGGATCCCTGTATTGAGTGGTTGCTTTCAAAGTCCCTCCAACGTTATGGTGGTTTGAGATGAACCCCCGATTACCACAACGCCTTAGGGGCCTGGTTCAGAGCTCTGTATTTTATTTATTTATTGGATTTATCACCGCCCAACTCCCCCAAGGGGGACTTGTTTCCCTTCTTCCCCAGAATTGGTCCAAGGGTGGAAAGATCCCTAGCAAGCCTTGAATCATTGAGCTGGTTCACCCAGAAAGAGATATCAGCCCTCAGGCATCTAATAGGACCTCCAGGTTACATTAGTAGTAGCGTGGTCTTTTCTTGCCATATCACCCCACCTTGGAAGGGGTTCTTTCTTTTTCTTTCCTGGAGTGGAGCTATGCTAGAAACCCATCTTTTCTAAAGGAAAATTCTTCCAACTCCATTTAGTTGGTAATTTCCCCATTTACCTAACCCAAGTCTGCTTGACTGCAGTTATGCCATTTCTCTTGTGCTGCACCAAGAGCAGGAGGGCTGTGCAAAGCATTTGAAAGGTGCAAAAGTGATAGCATAACTTCAAAAGTGTGGTCCCAGCAGAAGAATTGTCTGCATGCACACACGGGTGCAAACAGCCTTCCGAATGGCCAGGCAAGCCTTCAGAAGGAGGCAGCTGCTTTAATACATTAATACATACATTTAATACATTACATGTAGTCCTTGTTTAACAACCATTCATTTAGTGATGGTTCAGACTTACAACAGTGCTGGAAAAAACTGACTTATGACCGGTTCTCACACTTACAACCGTCGCAGCGTCCCCATGGTCACATGATCACAATTTGGGCGCTTGGCAACCAGTTCACCTTTATGACTGTCGCAGTGTTCCATGGTCACGTGATTGCCATTTTCAACCTTCCCAGCCAGCTTCTGGCAAGCAAAATCAATGGGGAACCGCATGATTCACTTAATGACCATGTGGCTCGCTTAACACCCACAGTGATTCATTTAATGACCGCCGCAAAAAAGGTAAAATCAGGTTAGATTTGCTTAATGACCGCTTTGCTTAGCAACCAAAATTCTGGTCTCAATTGTGGTAATTAAGCGAGGACTACCTGTATACATACAATAATAGCATCCTTTGAAAAGTGCCCCTTTACAAGTATTAGTTTCTTCCTCTCTGTCAGGGATGCCCTTTTCTGCAATCTAAACTTACTATAACATTTGCATTTCCCCACAGTTACCTTAGCCTTATTCTACAATTTTTTTGCATCTCAAACATCCACATTCCTTCTGTCTCATTGCAGCCATGACTTGCAGGCAGCAGGATCTCTGGAGGGGCAGGAGTAGGAGATGGGAGGAATTGCAGAGATATGTTTTTTATATTTCTGGAATCGTTCTTGTTGGAAAATTACTGTGGCTAGTTTCCAGTTTAGTTTGCACCCCGCGCACTCCCGGTCAATCCCTATATCAAGATCAAAGCAAGCACACACATCACCCAGCACAGCTAGCAGAAATATAGCTTGGTATTTATTTGTTAAGCAGACATCAAAAACATTTAACTGGCAAAAGGCAAAAACAGGGAGAGAGAAAGATATGAGCAACAGACAAGAATGTACAGCAGAACACAGATGGAACGTAGGACACCAGGTGATCTCTCCTCTCTTTGCCTCATGAAAGAAACAATTTGATAATTGGGGATGATGTATCCAACAGCTCTAGACAGAACAATTGTAACTGGGGGAAATATTCCTTTTCCTTCTTCTCCACTTTGCCAAAATATTTTAATTTTGCCCCGTGGCAGACTAAGGAGGAGGGAGTGAGAGAGAGGAGCCAGGAAGATTGCAGCTTAATTATTCTGAAGTAAAATAACCTCAGTGCAGCCCATCCTGGCTTTGATAGAATGAATGTGTTTTGGAGCGAGACTGAGTAATTCTGCATTCCAGCTCAATCATTTCCCATTTGATCCTGTTTACCAATAAGCCAAAGTCTGAACAAACATCCACCTAATGGGAACAAGTGGGCGCACGCCAAAGAAGGCCTGAGCTGATCGTGATTGCAATCCAAATACCGTCTCCGGCTCTCCCGCATGGCAGAACAACTGAGCAAATCGAAGATGGGGGCATTTAGGCTGCCTTGCCTTTGCTTCACTGAAGTCATTGCACGGCAGGGAAACCCTGGGGCATGGGTTTTGATGGGGATCTGGTAGGGAGCAGCTAGAGAACTATGCATGCATACCAAACATGGTTCTTGCTGCATTGAGCAAAGCACTTTAAGTTGGGTTTGCAGTGTGTATTTGCAAGAAAAATCACAACATCAGATTATTTATTAAATTATTTATTAAATTATAAATTTAAATGGGTCCCACTAGAGGACAGTGTTTAATTGATGGGACCTGGAGCATGCCAACTCTATCTGATTATGCAGGACGGGCAGAAACTAAGGGAGATAAAAAGTCCCTCAGATATCTAGGCCCTTTGCCATGTAGGACTTTATAGGTGATAACCAGCACCTCGAATTGTACCTGGAAGCCTACTGGTAACCAGCCCAGCTCATGAAGCAGCAGTATTCAACGCGCATACTATGGCATGCCCATAACTGCTCATGCTGCTGCATTTTGGACCAACTGCAGCTTCCGAGTGGTCTTCAAGGGCAGCTCCATGTAAAGTACTGTACATAGCAGCAATGCACATGAGGCATGAGAGACTGTAAGAAGGGCCTGCCAGTCCAGAAACTGGGAGGGTGCAACTGATACACAAGATGGATATCTGCAAAGGCCCTCTGGCTATAGCTGCCAACTGCTGCTCAAGCAGAAGCTGAGAGTCCAGGAAGACCCACAGGTTGGGCACCAGCCCCAAATGGGGAAGTTCGGCCCCGTTCAGGACCAAAGGTGAAAAGCCCCAGAGCCAGGTGGTTGAAGAACCCACAACCACTCAGTCTTGCTAGGATTCAGTTCGAGCCTGTTCCTCCCCATCCATGCCCCAACAGCCTCCAGGCACTGGGACAAGACCTTTACAGCATCACTCAAGTTTAGTGTACGGCTGGTCCCTCACCCCCACACCGACAGATGAACTCACCCAGTGATTTACATGTTAAACAGGACGGCAAGAACACCTGAGGCACCCCCACAAAGTTGGGGCTTTGACCTCCCCTCCACCAACACCGACCAAAGCCAGCCACCGAGAAAGGAGAAGAATCACTGCAGTACTGCGCTCCCCACTCCCAGTCCTGGTGATCTGTCTAGAAGGATGCTCCATGACTGACAGTACTGAAGGATGCCGAGAATGCAAGGAGGGTCACAACAGTGGCACCACCTTGTCCCAGCTCTGCCATAGGTCATCGACAAGCACGACCAAAGCCATCTCAGAGCTATGCCCTTGTCTGAAAACTGACTGAAAAGGATCTAGATAATCTCTCTCCTCCAGGGTCCTCTGTGGCTACAACCTGACCACTTTGGGCTCTCTTTGGTTTCCTGGGGCACGAGGAGATCCTAACACAGTGAAAGAACCAGGACCCTTCGCCCAGGAACGTTTTCAGGGGAAGAGCTGCGCTTGGCCTTTGGGTGAGTGATGGGGACCAGGCTTCAAAGGAGGGCAAGCCCAGGACAAAAATTAAATTTAATCCCTTTTATTGTCTTCTTCTTCTTGGCGATCACTCGTAGCCGAGTAAGATTGTCTTCCAGGGGTAGAATCTTAACGGTGGATCCGTAAGTGGCTGTAAAGGCCAATTCTGGATCCGCACAACCTCCCACAATGAGGGCATAGGTTTCCGGGTGAGAGACGGTCATGATGAGGGTTTGCTTGACGTGCCTTCCTTTTAGCTCTTTTCTCCTTTTCGCCCTGTACTCGCGCTTCTTCAAAGTCCATAGCGCCATTAATAAAGGATGACCTCCAATTGAAACGCTCATGAGTTAGGGCTTCCCAGTTCTCAATGCTGACATTACATTTTTTAAAATTAGCTTTGAGAGTATCTTTGAATCTCTTTTGCTGTCCACCAATATTCCGTTTTCCATTCTTAAGTTGGGAGTAAAGTAGCTGCTTTGGAAGACGATGGTCAGGCATTCGAACAACATGGCCGGTCCAGCGAAGATGATGTTGTTTCAGTGCTGGTGGTTTTCGCTTCTTCTAATACGGTAACATTAGTCTGCCTAAATTTGATCCCCTTTATTGTACACGCTATTTAATGTAACTGTGTCAATATAAGTATGATGGCTCTCCATGCATTTAATACCTTTCATAACATTGCAAGCCGTAATTCAGTGGTGAATCTTGGAAGGGGGCAGCAGCACCAGGGCTTTGAGGGGCCACCATGAGGCTGCAGATTATGCACCTCCGTTTCAGCATTTTGCTGAAGCAACATCTTAAGATCTCATCCCAGCCTTCCCTGTGTGCAGCATGTTGTCTCTTCCTGACCTGTGGAGCCTGTCCACGCCAAGGGGGTCAGGTAGATTTCAAGCCAGTGATGTTGTGCCTTTGATCATTACGTTTCCAAAGCCACATTTGACAGCTTCCATTTTTCCCATGTGAACATTGCAAAGGGTTAAGGAGAAGCTCAAGGTGCTACAACAGTCCTTATGGGCACATCAATCTAGATAGCCCCTGCCAATCTCTTGGATGAAATTATCTTTGGCCTCAGAACCACCAGGGCACAGCTACCTTCTGCCCCTATTGCCCAAGAGTAGGCTGACCATATTTCCTTGAGAGAAAAATGGGACCCTACCCATGGCTCGCCGGACAAAGTGGGCGCGCGGGCAGGCGGGTGCGCACGCACGCTTCGCCGAGGGAACTTTCAAAAACGGGACAAAATGGATATTTTTCTTAAAACGACAGGATGGTCGGGAATTGTTTAAATAACGGGACTGTCCCATTCAAAACGGGATGTATGGTCAGCCTACCCAAGAGAGCTCCTGGTGACCCCTTAGCTTAGTCTGGCTTTTCAGTCATCCCTATCCTTCCTCCTGCTGGTCTGAGCAGATTTAGGGTGTGTGTGTCAGCACAATGCACTTCTTTCTTTTCTAATAAGGGGTGTAACAAGCAGACAGCCGACTAACACAGTTGGCCTGGCCTGAATCGATAACATCAATTCGAGCTTGGTTGGATCATTGAGTTGCTTGAAAGCATATGAAATATAGGGATGCTTAATAGAAAGAAAGAAAAAAGGTGTGTGTGTGTGTGTGTGTGTGTGTGTGTGTGTGTGTGTGTGAGGGTCAAGCCTTCCTGAGAGTTGTGCTGTATGAATTAGAAACCCTGTCCTTAATATTAAATGTAGCTGCTGCATGGATGGAGGGAAATGTAGCTTTGTACACATTTTAAGGCACTTGTGTTAGTACTTCTTCATACATTACATTCCAGACCTCTGCTTATTACTGCTATTGAAAACAGGTTCTAATTCCATTTTTTGGGTGATGTTAAACCCTTCCTTCCTTCCTTCCTTCCTTCCTTCCTTCCTTCCTTCCTTCCTTCCTTCCTTCCTTCCTTCCTTCCTTCCTTCCTTCCTTCCTTCCTTCCTGTATGCCTTCATTTCTTCAGGGTGATATAAACCTGGCCCATTTCCCCCCACCCCCACCCATTTTATTCCTCCAAGTTCTGAACTTGCCAAGAAAAAGGGATGGCAATCCAGTTGCTGAAACCCCAGGGGAAGTGCCAGTGGAGAGCTAAGGAACAGCAGGAGACATTGCTACACCTTTTATTTGAAGGCCTGGAAACAGCCCGTTGGTAAATCTGCTAGGCCACCATATACAGCTCTCATGACCACAGACCTTCCAGGAGCTTTAGTTGGATTCCATTAATTTATGCCCGCATGCCGCTGGAGGCTTGCACATTGCAAACCAGATATCGAAGTCACTTCAAAACCAATGACTAATGCATAGGATTGTGTTTAATGTTATAATTTGTAAGAAGGTTAAGTTAATCTGAAGGGGTGTTTTTAAGCATCTTCATGGTTTTTAAAAATGTGTGCAGGCATCTCAAGGCAGAAACACAAACTCTCTCCAAGCGTAGCCTCATTTTCCTGAACTCTGAAGTCTCTCAAGTTTTTCAAAAATTCCAGGACAGATCAGCAAATATTGTACCGCATTGGGATTTTCCCTGGGTGGAGATGGCGGCATCTTCTGGAGGGAGGTGGCGAGTGATTGTAGGGAGCGCGTGTGTATTTGTGCCTGTGAGTAAGGCCTTTGGTATTCGTTCCCTGCTGAGAACACCCATCAGAAGAGAGGTATTCCCCCAGAGGCGCTGCCGGTGTATTGGGAACACCCAGCTGCAGCCGCACACTGGTTTTGCTCAGGAGGAGCCCAAGCAAAGGTGGGAAAGGGTTACAGGGAAAGGAAACACTCACCTCGGTTCTATTGTCAGTGGCAAGGAACAGATGTAGCTTCAAAGAGGGGCTCTTTTCCCTCATAACTGGACATTCCAGAACGTAGGGACCTTCCTGTCTTCTCAGAGGACACCTGGCAAAGTATATGTCAGCCCATAGAAAAGATTCCCAGGGCCTTGTCATTCTAAATCAGACTTTGCCAACACGGTATGTTCTGGGTGTACTTAGGCCACAATTCCTCAGCAACCATAACTATGACATTAGAAGGATTATACTGCCACATATCTGGGAAACATCTAGATCAGTGTTTCTCAACCTTGGCCACTTTAAGCTATGTGGACTTCAACTCCTAGAATTCCCCAGCCAGCCATGCTGGCTGGGGAATTCTGGGAGTTGAAGTCCTCACAGCTTAAAGCGGCCAAGGTTGAGAAACACTGATCTAGAAGGTTGTTCTAGAACCTCCCAGAGAGGTGATTTCCCAAGGTTGTATCTGCTTTGTTTCCCCAAAACCTCCATCTAAGCCAGACAGTTATCTCTGCTATCCTCCATTTTTACTCCACTGACCTAACCTTTGTTTCTAACACCAGTTTCTATTTGGAAAATTCTAATCTGCAAATGGAAAATGAGCAAGGGAATCAATTCATCACTTGGATCACAATGACTAGTATAGTGGAAAAGAACTGAGGAACACATAAACATGTGGGTGTGCGGTGTGTGGGTGTGTGTAGGGGATGAAGTGGTAAACAGGTGTGAATGTAGTCCAGGCCTGTGTTTCTCTCTGGAATCCCTCTTTGGTGTTTTTAAAGGACTTCAGCAAAGGGAGCTGAGCAGATGTACTTTGTATAATTGGAAGCTATCAGATAATGACACCATAGCAAGGTCCCTAATTTAGCTGCCCACATTACGGCATACTTAGCAAAATGATTGATCTCCGTAACAAAGGAGGTTCTAAGTGGCAAGAGATCTGCTATGGAAAATTGAGGTTTATGGAAGGAAAACAAACACTTGTAAGTGACAGGAACATTCAAAGGAGAATTCCTGTGCATCAGATTTCATGTCTTTGCAAGGTACAGATTTTAACCCTGAGCTTTAATCACATTAACCTGTTTTTGTATGTAAAGTCTGACAAATGCTGATCCAGAAAGACTTGCAGCAAACTTTTCCCCTCTTCTACATAATCTAGGGATTTTGTACATTTGTAAATCATGCGTGGTGGCTCAGCGGGTAAGACACCAGGCTTGTTGATCGGAAGATCGCACGTTTGGAGGTTCGAATCCCTAGCCCCGCGTGACGGAGTGAGCTCCCGCTCTCGCCCCAGCTCTTGCCAACCTAGCAATTCGAAAGCATGCAAATGCAAGTAGATGAATAGGTACCACTTCGGTGGGTAGGTAACAGCGTTCCGCGTGTGTCATGCCGGCCACATGACCGCGGAAGCATCTTCAGACAACGCTGGCTCTTCGGCTAACAAACGGAGATGAGCACCGGCCACTAGAGTCAGACACGACTGCACAAATGTGCGGGGGGAAACTTTACCCTTTTTAAAATCATGATTACAATAGCAGTTGTTTAATATAAATTGTCCAAATCCAATTTTCAGGATAGTTAATTACATTAGATGAAAATATATTTTCCTATTGGTTTTTTTATTATCATTTTTTTGAGACCTGAGAAAAGCAGGATTTTATTCAAAGCATCAGACAAGTCAGGATTAGGCAACCTGATAGCTTCCTGGTATTTTGGACTTCATCTGGTATAAATTCTGACCATTGGCCATGTTGACTGGGGCTTATGGGAGTTTGTAGCCTTAAGGGGCATCCGATTGTTCTCTCTGGTTTGGTAATCATTCAAAGAAAATAATTTGAGAAGATAATATATATGACTTAACATGTACATTTTTGCTTAAACAAGGTTTTAGAAAAAGATTATTTTTTATTAAAGAAATTTGATATAAATTAACCTTGCTTGATGTCTACTTCAGCATCTTTACCTGTTTGTCCACTCTGGGCCTTCTTACTGCTAACCTGAAAACCACGTAGGACTGATGGTTGCATTTTTGCAGAGTGTTGGTAGCTCTGGGTTCTGTCTTAGGAATTCCCAGGTAGGAAAGAAAGAGTCTAGAACAGAGCTTTCCAAACTTTTCATGTTGGTGACACACTTTTTAGACATGCATCATTTCGCGACACACTCTTACAGCAGGGCACAAGGCAGGCACTAGGACCTGCGTGGAATCACAGCAGGTTTGGAGGCAGCAAGGCACAAGGCAGGCACTAGGACCTGCGTGGAATCCTGGCAGGGCTCGGAGGCAGCAGCAGCCATGACACACCCAGACACTGCAGCCGACACACTAACGTGTCCCGACACACAGTTTCGAAAGCTCTGGTCTAGAGGCTGTGGAAAGACACCATGCACACCCATGAAGTCGCATCTCAGACATTCCTCCAACTTCAGGTCTAGGATCTGGTGCCAACCACCTGCTTGGCAGCTGGCTTGCTATCCAAACTCTGTCTAGAGCAGTGTTCCTCAACCTTAGCAACTTGAAGATGTGTGGACTTCAACTCCCAGAATTCCCCAGCCAGCAAGGCTGGCTAGGGAATTCTGGAAGTTGAAGTCCACCCATCTTCAAGCTGCCAAGGTTGAGAAACACTGCTCTAGAGGTTTGTGTAAGCCTGACAGATTCACTGTTTGCAATTGATTGTCATGGAAACTAGGTCTGAGGAAGGGCAGGGTGTCAAAAGCTGCTGCCTGAGCCTGCTCTTGCTGATCAGCATGGAGGAGATCAATGGGCCAGGTGGGGCCTGCCCTCTAATCCAAGCTCTCATGTGGATGCCTGCAGCTGCTTGCGGTCTGCTCCAGCCCCCTCTCCCCAGGTCTTGATGCTGGGGCTTTCCAGCTGCAGTTTAATTACAGCCCAAGGGATGGACTGTATTATGCAAAAGCAATGTTCAGGGTTTGTGGATAGGGGGGCTCCACTGTGGCTGGATTTGGGGAGGCTGTTGGGTTTTTTTTTTTTTTTCCCAGTTTCATAGCACCTTACCTCACCCAGGAGAGTCTTCCTCAAGGGCTGATGACTTTATGGATACAGCCATGTTGTTTTTTTGGCAACAATATGCAAGTGGTTTGCCCTTTACTCATGGAGAAAATCTATCTTTGTGGTGGCTAAGAATCGACCCCAACTTGATGGCACATAATCAATCAATTTTCCTTGACTTCTTCCATGAGTTTTATTGACTTCCCAGTCTAGCCTACACTCTTGGGATTTCCTAGTGGTCTCCTATCCTAGTACTAACTAACACTAACTTTCTGAGATCAGGCAAAGACAGCTGGTGTGCCTGGCTGTAAAGAAGAGGGATGGCATTCCTGTCTATCTATGCTGAATAAGAGAGGCCTAGATATTAGGCATTCACTTTCAATTACATCCAAGGCAGAACTCCTAAGTTTGATTTCCGACCCCAGTCCTGACTGAAGGGCCTTCTATTAGCTGCTGTTTATAAATTCCTTGGGGACAAAAACAGCAATGTGGAGTCATGTTTAGCCCAAAGACACAACAATATCAATCTTTGCTTGTTCAGTAAGTTCTGGAAAGCATTTCCAAGGTATAGGGCGGGATCAATGCTATCAATTCATGATGTACATAGTGCAGCACCTTTAGGAGAGAGAGATTGTGAGTGGCATCTAATGTGGGTTGTTTGTATTTTCTTGAAGCATTGAGTCATAGAGTTGGAAAGGGCCATTTACTCCACTGAATCCAACTCTCCAGAATCTCTCTGGCTAATTGGTTATAGTATTTAACAGCTTTACGGTTAGGGTGTTTTAAAATTGGAATCTGCCTTCTTGTAACTTAAATCCATTATTCTGCATCCTGAACTCTGGAATGAGAGAGAACAGGCCTTGACCTTCTTATTTATTCTAAAACATTAGATCCTGGAAATACAATTTCACACCATTCCAATGAGGGAGGGAGGGAAGGAGCTTAGGAAATGTTGTGGATGCACAGGGAACGTTTAACTGAGCTAAGAACGAACAAGGTCATGCAGTAGAAGATGGGTAATCCCCAAGGAGATGCACCAACAAGTACAGGTATAGTAGCTATATCTGGAGAAATGAAAAAGAAAGACTAAAGCACAAAATGTATTTAGGCTTGCAAGTGAAACTGAAAGCGACAAATGGGGTTGGGGGTTGGGCTATATCATCAGAAAAAGGAAGTCCTGGGGGCAATGCTAGGAGGTGATAGGACAACAGTACCTGGTGATGGGGAGAAGGCAGAGCTCTACGATGCCTACCTTGCTCCATCCATCCTATTCAAATGGTCATAAGCAAAACAACTGGAAAAATGAGGGAGTAGTAAGTAAAAAGATAGTTAGAGAGCACCTGGTTACCACAAACAATTTAGGTATCCAGGATTAGACTAGTTATATCCAGAGTCTTGAAGCAGCCTGCAGATGGTCTCTCAGGGCCCCTGAGTTCCTATTTTTAAAAAGGAAGGGAGGAAAAGACACCCTGGTCAGCTTGAGGTTGATCTTGGGAAACAGTCTAGAACCAATGACTAAGAAGTCTGTTTGTGAGCATCTAGAGAAGACTGCATTGTGGAGCCAGCTTAGGTTTATGAAGGCTAAATCACGCCACATGAGGTCTTTTTTTTCCTAGAGCATGACCTGTTTAGTTGACTACAGAACGCATGGGATATTTGGTACCCTGAGCTTAGGCAAAACATATGACAAGCCATTTCTTGGCTATGTTGAGAGCTTTTCATGATTCTCTGGCTGCTGTGCATTTTATTTCTTGTTTTATTTTTGTACTGTATATATATTTATTTGTTTTTAATATTGTGAGTGTCCCAGAGTCATGTACTTGAGATGGGTGGCCTTATAAATAGAATAAATAAATAAGCAAACTCTCCCATGAAATTCTGCTAGAGGATGGCAAAATGTTGGCTAGACTGCACTGTCATTAGATGGATATATTGCTGGTTGAACAATTGTACTCAACAAATGTATGTTAACAGCTCTGGAGGGAAATGTTGAGGGGTATACTGTGTACTGTGCTGTTCAGCATATTTATAAATGACTTGGATACAGGGTTATAAAATACGATTAACATATTTGTAGATGACACAAAGGGGGGATAACAAGCATGGCACAGAAACAAGATTCATGAGGATCTTGACAGTCAAAAAATGAAGAAGAATTTCAACATGCACAAAGGCAAAATCATTTCCTTGTGTATGAAAAAAAATTCATTCATTTCATTCATTCAATTCATATAGCCGCCCATCTCATTATAGCAATTTTGGGTGGCGAATAACAATCAAAGCAAATGTGAAAAGGATCTTGGGTGTCTTGGTGAATCACAAGCTTGGTGGCTGGGGAATTCTGGGAGCTGAAATCCACATATCTTAAGGTTGCCAAGTTTGAGAAACACTGCCATACAGTGTTGCTTATGCCAGCAGAAATGAGGAAACACCGCTTTTGTCATGGAGCAAGGAAAAATGGCTGGAAGTGGCCATTGTGGTGGGCTGGGGTGCGTTGAAGATGATGCTGTGCATTCTTGTCCTCAGTGAATGATTACTGGGGCATTTTCCTATTGGGCAAACAAGCACATGCAGACAGGGCCACAACTAGGGGGGGCAAGCAGGGCATGTGCCCCGGGCGCCGCGCTGGGGGGGGGGGGGCGCCAAAATGATACCCAAATAATCCATGGGGGGAGGGGCGCAGAATCCATGTTTGCCCTGGGTGACACAGACCCTAGTTCCATCCCTGCATGCAGACGAGTCCTAGGAGGCCTGTTTCAGCAATTTTCCCACTTTCTACAGTGCACAAGTCTTTATCTGAGGTCCTTATTCAGAGTTTTCATTTCCATCACCTGCAAGATTCAGTTCAAAACCTTTCTAGTAAAGTTTGCCATACTGTGGCCAAACACTTTGTTACTTGTATTTGTAAAGTGCAACCCATCGTGTAGGTAACTCAGTCCAAGATCCCAGAAATCAAATCTCTCCCTTCAACACTATTTGTATACCCAGGCATTGACTTGCAGTGTCCTCTACAATGGCCCAGAAGGGTGGATGAGAATACCATATGACCCAAGAGATTGAAACTTCCTTCCAAGATTTTCAAACTGGGTGGGGATAGGGTTGCAGCTGTTCTTTGCAGCATCATTTATTATCACATGTATTACCAGGAAGGGATAATTATAAGTGGATTTGATGCCTTGGAAGTCGCTCTGTCACATCCCTATCCTTGCTTCTGATAGACAGCACATTTCACCAACTAGTTAGCATCCATTTATTTCAGTTCCCCGTTTAATGAGTGCCCAACTACCATGTCTCTTCTCTTGGTTGCATCCCTTTTGGCCTTTAGGGATCCATCTCCCTTATCCCATTCCACGGGGCTTCTTTTTCTTCTCCAGAACCCTCAGAGCTTGTTTCATCTGCAAGAACCTGAACACTCCTTTTGAGTTCCAGCAGTGGAGAGTATCTTCTACATCTCTTGCCTCTCTTTAAGATGAGATCCTGATCTTTATGGAATTATTTTTATAGCCTTTTTGGAAGAACATATCAATTGCCTAAAATCAAATCACGCCATTAGTCCTTTTAGTTTAGTAGTGTCTGCACTGACCTACAGTAGTTCTTCAGGTTTTTCAGGAAAAAAAATGTCTTTATGATCCCTAATTGGAGATCCTAAGAATTGAACCTGTGACCTTTTCCTTGCAAGCAGGTACTCTTAGCAAGCTTTTGGTCCTTCTTTATTATGACACTACAAGCATTCTTTTCAAATGAGAACATGATCTCAGCCTGTCCACATGCAGTTTGAGAACTACAGTATTTTTCCCATCTGGCTTCCAGCTTTGCATGTGGGTAAGATTTCCACATACAGTTCTTACAGCTCAAATCTGAATGAGCACGTCATGTACAGCTAGATGCTTCCAGCTTTAAGTGCTCACATATAGAGTATAGCTGTAATTTTTAATCCAATACAGGTAGTCCTCACTTAATGACCATTTGTTTATTGACGGTTGAGACTTACGACGGTGCTGAAAAAACCGACTTACAACCGGTGCTCACACTTATGACCATTGCAGCATCCCCGCAGTCACGTGATCACGATTTGGGCGCTTGGCAACCAGTTCGCATTTATTTATTTATTTATTCATCAAATTTTACCACCACCCATCTCCCCCCAGAGGAGAGACTCTGGGCGGTTTACAATAAAAGTTTATGACCATTGCAGCAACCTGTGGTCACGTGATCGCCATTTTCTACCTTCCCAGCCGGCGTCTGGCAAGCAAAATCAATGGGGAACCGCATGATTCGCTTAATGGCCATGTGGTTCACTTAACGATTGCAGTGATTCGCTTAATGACTGCCGCAAAAAAGGTCGTAAAATCGGGTTGGATTTGCTTAATGACCACTTCACTTAGCAACCTAAATTCTGATCTCAGTTGTGTTTGTTAAGGGAGGACTACCTGTAATTGGGCAAATTAATCACTTTAATATATTCTAATGGACTTTAAAGCAGTCCAAGATTAGTTGGCAATTTCCTTTTTAAAAAATCACACTTTAATTGCATTTCAAATAATAATTAATATATTTTTTAACATAAGGCAGATGACAAATTCTACCTTAAATAAGGCTTTCCTGACTGGGTGTGAGAGGAGTGGAATGTTTCTGATCTAGTACCTGCAAATGTACATAACTGCATCATTTAGAAATGTAGTATGCTTCCCTTTCTTCACTAGCAATGAATGCAAATTTAATACATTACTTGGTTAGTCAGTGCTGCTTTCCAAATGTACAGTCTCTGAGCAAAAGCAAACCTATGAAAATACAAATATTTCACATCCACTTATGTTCTTAGTGAAAAGAAAGTTGTCCTAGAAGATGTGTCTGTGAACAGAAAGTACAAAATGTACAGTTCAACTTTTGTGGATCTGTCTGCTATCCCCCCCCCCACTATACAATCAGAACTATTTGCTCCCTGCAGAACACAGGTCTCTGCAGACAAGTCCAGATGTTACTGGCCATTCTTGTTTTGGGATAACTTTAGGAACATTTCTGCCTGTAAAAAAAACATTTTTGTATCATCTAGAAGAGATACAGAAAGGGGACCTTGATACACAGTTCAGCAGAGCTACAGACTCAGGATTGAACTTGCAACTACATAAATCAGCTTCATGCAATTCCCCTTCTGATTTTATTTTATTCTAGTGGAAGCACACAGTGGCCTGATCTAGATTGGAGCCACCACATACGAATGGGGAAAAATTTAATCCTCCTGCCAGGCCCCATTTTTAAGCAATGCATGGCACAGGGTTTTAAAAACTACACTCTACAACACCCTAGTGAGTTGGAAAAATGCATCAGTGCAGGGCAATCTGCATGTATGAAGCTGTTTAACCATGATTCATTGAATGAACTGCACTTGGGGGACCAAAGCTAAGCCACCATTCTCTGGTTTATGTGTTATGTGAATCTACCAGCTCTGCTGCAATTTCTGTCTCTAGAGGTATCTAGCATTTCTGTGAAATCTATTTTCAGAATCTGTGTGTTGTTGCTGTGCTGTTAGCAAGTTATGAACCACAAGTTTAGCAGCTGCAACCATGGCTGTTGACTGGATTGGTAGGACTTTAGCACTAATGTGAGGCGATAATATAATCTCTAGAAGAACTTACCCCCATCTGCCGGATGGGGGTAATAATGCATCTTTAATTTCAGGATTGGTGTTAGGGTTATGAAAAAATATACATGATATGCTCTGAACAATTAGAAGTGATATATCTGTAGGTTGAGTCATGGCAACTGGATTTCTTTCTGTTGGTTGAAACATTTCGCTGCTTGTCCAAGTAGCTTCTTCAGTCTGGGCAAAAGTTGGTGAGGGGACCCCATATATGTCTTCCAGGGTGGCTGTATTGACCTTACACATTGTCCCCCATTTATCATGCTGCTCTTTCATTAGTCCCCAGGAAGATTAAGACCACCTCACAAGTTCACCAGCAAGGCCACATTTAATATCCACTTGGGGATGAATAAAGGTTTTAGGAGTAAGACATCCCAAAGACTATCTACACCTCAATTGCCCAATTAACAAGCCAATCAAGTGTAAGGTTGAAACGTTTCAACCAAAAGAAAGAAATCCAGTTGCCATGACTCAACCTACAGACAATTCCACCTGGATGACTGAGAATCTTCATCGACATAGAAGTGATACAGAAAACCTAAATATTCTGGTAAATTTGATTTTTTGGTTATCCAGGCACATTAGAATATTGATGCCTTCTATCCAATGATTCAAACTTGGTGCATGTCTATACTGGTTGTGTGCTGCCATGCAACATGGATATGAGATGCTTATAAAACATTTTCTGACCTGCCCTGTTTGTATTTTATGTATCCCCCGTTTGTGAGTCCCCCGTTTGGGGAGATGGGCGGTGATAGAAATATGAACAATAAATAAATAAATGTATGTTTTCATGTGTATGAATGAGCCCAGGACAGGTTAACAGCAACTATATATCTGTAGGTGTGCATTTGACCTACATCTGAAAGCTGTTGTCTGAGGTATGGACACCTTGTTAATGCCCTGAACATTTTTTCTGGGACAAACAGAAGCACAGATCTATGTGGTAAAATAGGAATGCAGAGGGAAATCCAAGTATCTTTGAGCATTTTACTGATTCTTTATGTCTTTCCTAGTTTCTCTCTCATGAAAATTAAAACAAACCAAACTCTCCATGGATTGCCTGTCTCTTATGATTATCCTTCATATATGTGGATATTTCCCTGTAATACATCCACAATGAGAAAAATGGCTCTGGTGAGGCTAATGATTCTTCTCTGTGATTTTCTTCACACATCATGCTAAGCCATAATGTGATTTCATTAGTTTTGGCCTAACATACTGTGGCTTTATAAGCTATATTTTATGGTTTAGAGTCATAAACCATGGCTTGCAAAATATAATGGCTGGTTTCACTCAAGACAACCAAGATCAAACATACCACATAATGATTTAATGTGATTTATGAATTCAGTCTGTGTAAAGCTCTTATTGCAAATTAGTTTATGGCAAATGTAATTCTGGAATATAATATAAGCATATTGTTCTCTCTTGGGCCTATGAATCCTTCCTTAGCTTAAACAAATTTTAAAGTTGGCATCTTCCATCACCTGAAGATGGAAGGAAAAGATGGAATTTGGCTGGAGAAGATGGAATTTATAGTCCAATGCATCTGGAAGACGCAGAAAGCTTAAAGTTGTAAATGTAGGTTTGCCTCCATGCTGAGATAAAACTAAGGTCACCCCATTTATACAGTACTAGAATGGAGATAGCAATACATCTGTTACAAGAGGAGGAACAAAGAGTCTCCTTTGGGGGAGATGGTGTGGTGATAGAAGTTGAAAAAGAATTAAATAAAAATAAATAAACAGCGAATCAGTCTCTGTTCGAATGATACACTTACCCATAGCTAACTGAATCCTGCTTTACTTGATTGATCCAGTTTTCTAGATTTAAACATGCTGAATCATAAACTAACTATATGAATAAGGTTTGCTGACAGGCTCATAAAAAGCAGCTGGCTCTTATGTAGACAAGACCTCTAATTCCAATTCAGGCCTTAAAAGGGGAATGTTTGTACATGAGCAAAGTTTTGTTGTAGACATTGTATCTAGTTGGTTGGATCTAGTTAGCACTGTGGGTCTTCAGCAGCAGGGATCAAGAACTAATCTGAAAAAGCAGTCCTTAAGGACTGGGGTGAAGGGGAAAGAAATCTGAGTTTAGCTAAGAGAAGTCTAAATCCAATATATCAGGGCAGGGTTCATTGCAATATTATTTTCCCACCCCCATGCCCAACAAATCAGTGCATGTTAATCTTACAAAGCAAGAATGCATACTCAAGATACCTGAGTCACTGATATACATCTCTTAGGTAGTTATACAGTCATAAGTATTGTATACATTTTTGCTTTGGTTAAGACAAAAGTGTCTTGCTGGAACAAACCAGGATTCACCCTATCCACTGTTTATCTTTCTTCGAAAAAATCCCTACAACCAGGAGGCATTAAGTAATCCATTAGAAATTAGGTTGTGGTCAGCTGTAGATGACTATCCTCTACCCATGCCCACAAACATCATACTAGAAGATGACTAGAGATACAGAAATTGAAGTCAAACTGAGGCAGCACAATCCAAGATGAGCACAAGAGACAATTGTACAACACAAAACTAAAGTACTGATTGACCTGCCTCTTCTAATTCTTTAGAATGGATGCTGGGAGCAAGCTAGGTAAGATACATCTGAGTGTGTTGAATTGCCATGGCAGTTTTTGCTTCATTCCATAATCTGATGTGGTACTCCTTCCTTGATATGAGCATCATGGCTTATGCTTAGGCAACACTTGTTTCCCGGTCCCCATAGCACACACCTGGGATACAGTAACAATGAGCACCATGGAGCTTGCAGAGATATTTTTTATTTAATGTGCAGCTGTGGAGGTAGAGATATGCTGGAGACTGAATCCATGAAGTTCATTGAAAAGAAAAGGCTGCAATACAAACAAGATCTTGATAGTTAAGAGGGATTGAATGGAAGGAACAGGCTACGGTGGCTGTAGTTGGCTCTCCCATAACAGGAGATTGTACTCACTGGGGCTGGTGCAAGGTGCTGGCTTGATCTGACCACTGATCAGCCCCAACTAAGTAGGCTCTCACTTGGTTTGGGGAGCTGAGGTGAGCTGTGGTTTGATGAACCAGCACATTCCCAGCTGCTGCTTGGGTGAGGCCAGATGCCCAGAACGATGCCATGTCTAGCCAGGGTGCAAACAACCAAGCTTCAGCAGGCCATAGCTCTGTAATTACTGCCGCATAGACTGTGGGGGCAGGGTGGGGTGGGGGAGCGAGTCAGACCTGTGTATATAAACACTGCTGTGCTATCTTCTCTGTGGCATCACCCTCAAAGAAAGGGCTCAAAGAAAGCTCTAATTTCAGGGCTTAAGGCTGGGGGTGGTTGTTACTGAAAGGGCTGTGACCACGAGCTTTCATCTCAGCTGGCTGAGGGAGAGCACCGTTTTGGCACGGGACCGGCAGCTCTGAGCCCTTCCGAAGGATGCAACAGCAGCAACACTGTTTGGAACTGGGGATTACGTCACTTTGTCCTTTGGGGCCTAAGGCCCAGTAGCCTGCTACATCCATCCTTCTAACCTGGCTGTGAGGAAACTGGTCAATATTTCCATTGGGTTGTTTGCACAAGGGAATGAAGGCATCTCCATATGTAGGGTTAGCACTGCTCCAGGACTGACTCCATAGCTGTAGGTTTCCACAGGATTTAATTCCCCCTCAGCTGATACTCTATAGCAGTGTTCCTCAACCTTAGCAACTTGAAGATGTGTGGACTTCAACTCCCAGAATTCCCCAGCCAGCAAGGCTGGCTAGGGAATTCTGGAAGTTGAAGTCCACACATCTTCAAGTTGCTAAGGTTGGGGACCCCTGCTCTATAGGAAACAAATGTTCCAGCACAAACACTGGAGCTCTGTGGAGATTAAAATGGCACTTTTCCCATTGGTAGGTGCACTTACCTCACTCTATCTTCTATTTCTGAGCTTTGCCCACAAAAGTTAAATGGCTGTAACTTCGTGTTATCATTTCTCTGATGTGACACTATAATAAACTGAGCAGGGAAATGGTGCCTTGATGCTTTTGAAGCCCCTCTGATTGCAAATGCTCAGATGTTTTTAGTGCCATACCAAACATACCCTAGATGCACTGGTTGGATCTGGTTTTACAGCCTCCTATTTGATCAGTTGGAGGATGCAATGTTTGCCTCCTATTGGATTATCTGTGTTTCGAGACAGTGGCAGTGAGGATGGCTGCACGTTGGCTTAAAACTGCTTCCAAAGGCCTGGGAAACAAAAGCAGTGGTTGTATGGAAGGGACCTGACTCAGGAATCTTAGGCATTTGTGACTATAAAAGGATTTTTGGAACACTGGAAGTGGAGGGGAGATCATGGAGAGCGGGTCCATGGTATTTAGCCCACTCCCCTGCTGGCAGTATTCCTTACGTTTAACCAAACTTTGATAGATGGTCAATTGTCTCCCATTATAGAAGGTAAGTAGGGGCATGGTGGCTCAGCAGGTAAGATGCCAGGCTTGTCAATTGGAAGATCGCAAGTTCGGAGGTTCGAATCCCTAGCCCTGCGTGCGGAGTGAGCTCCCGCACTAGCTCCAGCTCTTGCCAACCTAGCAATTCGAAAGCATGCAAATGCAAGTAGATGAATAGGTAGCACTTCGGTGGGAAGGTAACAGCGTTCTGCGCGCATCATGCCGGCCACATGACCGCGGAAGCGTCTTCGGACAACGCTGGCTCTCCGGCTAACAAACGGAGATGAACACTGGCCCCTAGAGTCGGACACGACTGCACAAATGTGCGGGGGGAACCTTTACCTTTTTATAGAAGGCAAATCCATAACATGCTTCCTGGCAATTCACTTTGCTTTACTTGGAATTGAATGAATTCCTTCTTGTCCTTTTTTGGTAGCACTGTAAATATTGACTCTTCATAACTTTTCTGTGTAGCTTTTCAGATGCTTTAAATTCAGCACTTTATGTCTCTTTGTTTTTTGTTACCCAAGAAAAGTACAAGGCAATTTCTTCAGTTGTCCCTACTAGCACTTTCTTAAAAGATGGGTGCAAGGAAGATGCTGGGTCCAAGAAAGAAGAGATGTTTGATGTTAGGTGTGAGGCAGCTAACCTTAATATCTCTACCATCCATCCATCCATCCATCCATCCATCCATCCATCCATCCATCCATGTGTCATCTCTCTCTCTCTCTCTCTCTCTCTCTTTCTCTCTCTCTCTCTCTCTCTCTCTCTCTCTCTCTTATCTATCCATCCATCCATCCATCCATCCATCCATCCATCCTCTATCATCTATCATCTATCATCTATCATCTATCTGCTAATCTCTCTGGACCTTTTTACAAATTTTTAATATAATTTTTATTGTTTTGAATAAAAAGTAAAAACTAACAAGAACTAAAAGAAAGTAAAGAAAGAAAGGAAAAAAGAAAAATGAAAAAATGAAAAAAATAGAAAGAAGTAGCTTCCAATTTTCTTTGCAGCAAATATAAGTACAATTACAAAATTACCTTTTACTCTATGGTTACAAAAAGAAAAGCTCTCTTTTTTCTGTTATCTGTTTTTTCTAATCATCACAGCCATAAATCGTAAGATCATTTTTTTCTGTTTCATGCAAAAAGTCTATAAGGGGTTTCCAATCAGCAATAAACGTAGATGTTGTCTTTTCTCTAATCAAGAAAGTCAGTTTGGCCATCTCTGCAAGTTTCATCATCTTCACCAACCATTCCTCCATTGTGGGTAGTGCTGAGTCTTTCCAGTTTTGAGCATATAATAATGCTGCTGCAGTTATCATATACAAAAACAAAGTTCCATTACTTTTTTCCAACTGTCTGTCCATCAGTCCCAAAAGGAAAGCCTTGGTTTCAAACCTTTTTACAAATTACGAGTCCTGGTTTTAATATCTTCTGGCAGTTATAATTGTGAGTTAAATCAGTGGACTGTTATGTCAGAGACTTCCTTGATCTCCAGGGTTTTATGTGGAATCTTTCTCAGTTATAGTAATGGCAATGAGTATTTGTTAATAAAAACTGAACAACATTATAAACTAAACAGAACTGCTATCTTAAGCGTGCTTAATTGGCCATTGTGGAAAATAATGGGAGTTGCTTTTAATTAAGAAGAGATAAGCACATGCCTCTGGATGCAGAACCAAGAATACTATTCTCTGGAATTTCTGAATGCTCTCCTCTACTCTTAGGGGTGACATTGATTGTTCTTCCCATCCTGATAGCTTCCAGGACCAACAATATGACAGCCCTGTGGTTGTCACAGCTGTCATTAAGGCAGCCTTTGGTAAGGATATGGAAATCCTCCAGGACAAGCAATTTGGGTTTTTTCTAACCACGTATGTTAGCCAGTCCCAGCAGGGAGACTGATGAGTCGGGACATACAGCTGTTGAATATTCCTCTTCTCTTTCTCTCACTTGGTGGGTTCTTTACCTATGTCAGCTGTACCAGTTCCTGTCCTCTTGCCTTCCATTTTGTTTCTTAGTTATATAGCCAGATTGGCCCATGGATGACAGATGTATAATTGATTGATTTATAATTGCAGCAGGACATAAAACTGACAAATAAATTGTAACTTGATATGCCAAGTTGAAGAGGCAATTGATTGTCTGGAGACATTTTTGTAAGAAGGAATAGGTTTTGTCGGCTCTGTAAAGCAGACCAGACTAAGAAACCAATGCCATATGGGTCTAAAATTACTTTTATTCGAATAGCTGTGGTAACAGAATCGTGCAAGTCTGAGTGTGCTCCCCCACTCTCTCACTTTATCTTCGTGAGAAATAGGGAAGGGCCTGTCTGAGGCATTTTCTTAAGTTTGTGCCTTGGAATGGCCTCAAACCACCTTTGTCTGATCGTTGCCTTGGTAATGGACCTTCCCACTGCCCTTCCTCAAGGCCATTCTCTAGGCCCTCTACTGGGCTCACCCGCTCCTTCCCCAACACCCAGGGAAACCAATCACTGTCCCCTCTGCTGAAGAGAGTATGAGTGGTGATTCACTCGTGCTTTATCCACAATCCCATCTCCAAAATAATTCAAGAGGGCATGATGTGTGTTCATAATTTTATAAATAATGTGACTGTTTTCAGAAAAGGAATGATTGTCTCATAGGCATTTTTCTGATTGGCAGAATGGGGTGGGTTTCTCCTCCTCGTGGTGCCTCTTTTATACCTGCTTGATTTGGTTTGTTAAGGTGTAGGGCAGAGCTTTCTAAACTGTGTGTCGGGACACGTTAGTGTGTCGGCTGAAGTGCCTGGGTGTGTCGTGGCTGCTGCTCCCTCGGAGCCCTGCCAGGATTCCGCACAGGTCCTAGTGCCTGCCTTGTGCCCTGCTGTAAGAGTGTGTCGCGAAATGATGCATGTCTAAAAAGTGTGTCACCAACATGAAAAGTTTGGAAAGCTCTGGTGTAGGGCAAAGAGTGGGCAGTGAGTGAGAGTTTGGCAGGGCCCTCTGTGCCCACAGGCCCCATAGACCTACCCCACTCTTGCCTGCCTTCTCTTGCCCTCCAGCTCTGGTCCCACAAATATCCCAGGCAGTGTTTTGCAGCCACCTTCCCCAAGCCTACAATTAACATGGTATCTTATGTGTTTCTCCTCATGTACATAGCAATTACTTTTTCCTTCAGTCAGCAAATACTGTACGCCAAAAGATAAAACAAAACAAAACAAAACAAAACAAAAAGGATAGGCAGTAGATATAATTAATTCCCTTTGGCTTTGCAGGTACTATTGGATCATTAGTGGGAGACATTGGCAAAATCAGGATGACAAACTAGAAGTTTTCCTTCAAAATGTGCACTGTGCCAAACTATCTCACCATCTAGCCCTATATTCCAGATATTCAGCAAAAGAAACCAGGACAGTTTATATAATATAGAGTTATTTTACCTGTACTTTTTCCACGTTGAATATCCTCCTTCCCAAAAGTGTTCAGAACAACAGCACTTCAATATGTGTTTATAAGATATTTGACTCAAATAAAAAGTATTGTATAAGATTCCTTAAGCTATGTGGCATACTACAGGTAGTCCTCGTTTAGCGACTGCCTTGTTTAGCAACTGTTCGCAGTTACGACAGTGATGAAAAATAACTACAACCAACCCTCACATTTACAACCTTTGCAGATCTATAAAGCAAAGGAAAGCTGAAGTGAGATCATAAGCACAGTCGCGGTTTCACTTAGCAAACACTTTGCTTAACGACCGAGTTAAGTCCCGATTGTGGTCGCTAAATGAGGAACACCTGTAATTAAGTTAAGATAAAGAAGTTCTTCTTGATGGCTTTGGGACTTATTCTCAGCCCCACCTCACAGGATTGTTCTCATGGGTGGAAAATTGGAGGAGGATGTGTTATGTATGCCACCTTGAACTCTTGGGGGAAAGGCAGGATATAAACATAACAAATTGATTGATTGATTGATTGATTGATTGATTGATTGATTGTGCATCAAGTCAGTATTGACTGTTGGTGATAGATTTTCTCCATGATGATCTCTCCCTAACCTGGTCTTTCAGGTCTTCTAACGGTATATCTATTGCCACTGTAATTGAGTCCACGGTAACTGCACAATATAACATTGCTGCTGGTGCCTTTTCCAGAGAGCTAGGTCTTCACATAATGTGTCCAAAGTAGGATTATTTGAGCCTGGCCATTTGTGCCTGGAATGAGAACCCTGGGGCTGATTTGGTTGATGATCCATTGGTTTGGCTTCTTGGCTGTCCATGGTGTTCTCAGGAGTCTTCTCCAACGTCAAAGTTCAAAAGTGTCAATACTTTTTTTTGTCCTGCTTCTTCAGAGTCTAACTTCTGCTTCTATAGGGTGTCACAGGGAATACCATGGCTTGCACAGTTCTGATCTTCGTAGGTATAGACAAATCACAACATCTGAATATCTTTTCCAAGGCCTTCATGGATGCTCTACCAAGGGCTTGTCTGTGGCATATTTCTTCACTGCTTATGCCTTTATTATTGATGGCTGATCCTAAAAGGCAGAAGCTATCCACCACTTCAATATCTTCACTGTCAAATCTAAGGCTGTTTGTTGTACCATCATTAGTCTGGTCTTCTTTATGTTCAATTTTAATCCCATTTTTCCATTGCAAAACAGAACAAGTAAGATTAAATATTTCCTTTCATTGATTGCCTCTCCTCATTATCAATGTTATTATGTAATGTGCTTGCTTTTAATCCATAATCCCTAAAACCCTTTTTGGGTACTCCTCCTTGGTAGTGTAAAATACATTTAGAAATCAGATATGTTGTATATATTTTTTATGTCTGTAGAATATGTGGCTGAGTTTTTAAAAAACCAGGCCTCAAAAAACTTTTTTCCTGTTTGGGCTCAGGAGCACATGTTCACCCCCACTCAGGATTGTTAATTTGCCTTCAGGTGCCGGCCAGTCTGGGAGTTTTGACCAATCAGAATTAGCTGTTAGAGCTTTGCCCATATTGGGAATCTGTTGCCTAGGTGTTTTGGTCACATGCTGAATCCTGTCCAGTCAGATGCTGATCAAGTTAAGGTTTAAAAATGTAAATGCCTTTTGTCTTTTGTTCTCTTCCTCTGCACTCTGCTCTCTGCTATCTAAATGGCTATGTTAATCAGCCATGCCATGCTTTGGCTAAAGAAGAAGATTCAAGGTTTGTTCCTATGTTTTTGTTTTAAATAAAACAACGTTTTGCTACAAACTTATCTCTTGGTTTTTCCATAACTCTGATCACAAATTTTATAAAAAATACAAAAGGTTATGGGCCCAGCAATTGCTTCTGGATCAGAGACAAAAATTATGGAAATAAGAGAGAAGAAAGCTGACCTGATTCACTCTGCATTTGGAGAGGCTTCCTTTGTTTTTTGAAACTTGCCAGCAGTTACAGGAAGTTTCCATCGGAGGCGGAGTTAAGCCTCGTGTTTGCAAGCCTCGTGGTGTTTTTTGGATTACTACAACAGGGGAGAGAAGGAGCCATGGCTGCTGCTACAGCTTCTAATTTTCAAGGTATGCTCCTGGAAAGGCTTTCTAATTCTAATTATTTGAACTGGTCTTTGAAAATGGAAAGTTTCTTGAGGAGAGAAAATTTATGGTCTGCAATTTCTGAACAAATTCCTCAGAATCCAGATCAAGCCTGGTTGAGGAAAGATGAGAAATGCAAAGCCTCCATTATTTTGGCTGTTCAGGATGATCAGCTTATTCACGTGAGAGGCAGAGAAAATTCTAAAGACTTATGGGACTATTTGCGTGATTTATATGTGAAAACTAGTCCAGGCAGCAAGGTTATTTTAACAAAAAAACTGTACAAGGCTCACTTGCCTGAGAATGGAAATTTGCCTGATCATCTCCACAAGCTTCAGAATTATTTTGTGGAACTTCAGGAGCGTGGGATGGAATTTACCCCCCTGATGAAAGCCTACATTATGCTTTCTTCGTTGAATGAGTCCTGGGACACTTTAATTTGCTCCATGGAGGGAATCCCAGAAGCTGATCTAAATCCATCATTCGTGTCTACCCGCCTGCTTGCTGAGTGGGAGAAAAGACAAGATAAGGCTGCCTCCATTTCTACAATAAAGTCTTCTCGTGGCCAGCAGAGGGAGCAGAAGAGCTCTGAATTCCAAGCTTCTGCATTATCCAGCAGGCGATGCTTTACCTGTGGATCCTCTTCTCATCTGCAAAAGGACTGTGTTCAAAAGAAGAAGACTTCTCGCAAGAAAGAAGAGACTTCTGGAAAGAAGATTCTTCATGCAAAAGTTGTTGAGAACTCTGATAATAAAGATTTGTGGGTTCTTGACAGTGGGGCCAATTCTCACATTTGTCACAATAAAGATTCCTTTCTGTCTTTGTCTAAAACTAACAAACAAAAGGTTTCCTTAGCAGATGGATCTGTATCCAAGATCGTGGGTGAAGGTGAGATTCATCTTCCATGTTTGGGGGAAACTGTTAAAAATGTTTTGTTTGTGCCTAATTTCCAAAGCAATCTCTTGTCTGTGGGGCAGCTAGTAGCCTCAGGTTATGTTATAACTTTTAAGAAAGAGGGTTGTGAAATTAGAAAAGGTGGCAGAATAGTTGCAAAGTGTTTGCAGAAAGATTCTCTGTACATTGTGCAGAAGGCTGAAAAGCAGCAAATTGATAAAGCTAAGGCTGTTTTTGAGAATAAGCCCATACACGATCAGTGCATCCATTTATTACATAGGAGATTTGCTCATGCTAATTTTAAGTACATTTCTCAAATGCCTAGTTATTCTGCTGATTTAAAATTGAAGTCTTGTGATAAATATCTAGACTGTGCAGTTTGCAAGGAGAATAGAACCACAAGGGCTCCTGTGAAGAAGTTTTCTGATAGGTCCACCTCTAGGCCTCTAGAGATAATTCACTCTGATGTAATAGGCCCATTTTCTCCTAGTCTTGGGGGAGCAAGGTACATTTTGACCTTCATAGATGATTTTTCCAGGTACACATTCATTTATTTGCTGAAACACAAAGATGAGGTCTTTGATAAATTTAAGGCTTTTGTGGCTTGGGCGAATGGAAAATTCCCAAGGCCAGTGTCTGCTTTGCAATCAGATCGCGGTGGCGAGTATCTATCCTCAAAGTTTAAAAGCTTTTTGTTAGAAAAAGGGATAGAACACATTTTAGCTAACCCTTATACTCCAGAACAGAATTCTGTTGCAGAGAGAAAAGGCAGAACATTGCAGGAAGCAATGATGTGTTTGCTGAAGGATGCTAGTTTGCCTTTTAGGTATTGGGGAGAAGCTGTTACTACAGCGTGTTATGTGCAGAACAGGCTGTTTAGCAGTGCAATTCAGGATGTCCCTTTTCATTTGTTCTATGGTGTGAAGCCTAAAGTAAGCCACCTCAGGGTGTTTGGAAGCACAGCTTGGGTCCACATTCCCAAACAGCTGAGGCGCAAGGGGGCTTCCAGAACAAAGAAAGCAATCTTTGTAGGGTATGAACAAAGTCAGAGAAGCTACAGGTTCATACTGGATAATCAACTGATAATTTGTAAAAGTGCTGCTTTTGCTGAGCAGAATTGGGATAAAATAAACTCTAGTTCTTCAGTTGATTTATCCATGGGGGAGCAGCAAAGTCTTGCTGATGGTGATTTGCAGGAATCACCCAGTGAAGTCAATGATCAGGAAGCTGACTTGTCTGGAAAGTCAGAGGTTTCTGAGGGCAATGGTGGGAATCAGAGTGTAAGTCCTGTCCTACCTCGCAGGTCTGAAAGGATTAATAAGGGAGTTCCTCCTGATCGTTATCAAGTAGATGTTGTGAAGGCTTTTCACATTCACACAGAGCCTGAGTCTCTGGAAGAAATTAAAGAAATGCCAGCTGAAATAGCTAAGTGTTGGCATGAAGCCATGCAGCAAGAGTTGGATTCCTTAAAGGAAAATAAAACTTGGAAACTAGTAAGTTTGCCTCCTAATCAGAAGGTTTTAGGTTGTAGGTGGGTGTTCAAACTGAAAAAAGATTCTGATGGCAAAATTCAGAAGTACAAAGCAAGGTTGGTAGCAAAAGGTTTTGCTCAAAGAAAAAAATGTGGACTATGACAAAACTTTTGCTCCAGTGACAAAAGCTGAATCTATCAGGTTGCTTTTAAAGGTTGCTGCCATGAAGAAACTGTCTGTTTATCACTATGATATTCAAACTGCTTTTCTGTATGGTGACTTGGAGGAAAAATTGTTTATGCAACAACCTCCTGGTTATGAAAAAGAAAAACATCTTGTGTGTGAATTGCAGAAATCCATCTATGGTTTGAAACAAGCCGCGCGTTGTTGGAATATTAAAATGGATAATATTTTGCAAAAATTTGGGTTTCAGAAGGGAATTGCTGATCCTTGTGTGTATGTAAAAATGATAAGCAAGGTGTAATGTACTTGTGCTTGTATGTGGATGATTTGTTGCTGCTCACTTCATCTGATGAACAGAAGCATTCCTTTGAGGTTTGTATGAAAAACAATTTCACATTGAAATGTCTTGGAGCAGTCAACAATTACTTAAGATTAGAAATTTAGAGGGAAAAAGATGGCAGTTTTCTCATAAGCCAGAGCAGCAAAATTAAGAAACTGCTAGAGGATTTTAAAATGCAGGACTGCAAGTCTGTCTCCTCCCCCATGCTTCCCGAGTTTCTAAAAGAGGAGGGGGAGAAGGGGGATGGTGAGTCATCTGAAGGAGATAGTTTCAGATCAGCGATTGGCAATCTTCTTTACATTGCAAACAACAGCCGTCCGGACATTTCTAACAGTGTGTCCATTTTGAGCAGGTTTGTGGAAAATCCCACATCTGCTGCAAAGTCTGGGTTAAAAAGGCTGTTTCGTTATTTGCAAGGCACCAAAGATTTTTGCTTAAGGTTGTCTGCTACAGACACAGAAGAAAAGTTAGAATGCTGGTGTGATTCAGATTGGGCTGGAGATCTCAGTGATAGAAAGTCTACTTCTGGAAGTGTAATTCAATTTGCAAAGTCCACTATTGCTTGGTTTTCCAGAAAGCAGACTGTAGTAGCCATCAGCACAGCTGAAGCTGAATTTTATGCTTTAGCACAACTGTGCAATGAGGTAATTTGGTTTACACAATTGTTGCAAGACATTGGAGTCATTTTAAGTCAGCCTGTCACAATTCATGAAGACAACCAAGCCTGTATCCATTTGGCTTTATCTGAAAGTTCCAGAAATCGCACAAAGCACATTGATTTGCGTTTTCATCTTGTTAAAGATTTTCTAGCCAAGAAAAAGGTTATTTTGAAATACTGTGATACTAAATTAATGTTGGCAGATATCTTAACTAAGCCTCTAGTTGCCAGTAGGCACTGTGAGTTAATCACCAAGCTGGGTTTGTTTCCATATTCTTTCTAGTCATAAAAAAAGGGGAGTGTTGTATATATTTTTTATGTCTGTAGAATATGTGGCTGAGTTTTTAAAAAACCAGGCCTCAAAAAACTTTTTTCCTGTTTGGGCTCAGGAGCACATGTTCACCCCCACTCAGGATTGTTAATTTGCCTTCAGGTGCCGGCCAGTCTGGGAGTTTTGAGCAATCAGAATTAGCTGTTAGAGCTTTGCCCATATTGGGAATCTGTTGCCTAGGTGTTTTGGTCACATGCTGAATCCTGTCCAGTCAGATGCTGATCAAGTTAAGGTTTAAAAATGTAAATGCCTTTTGTCTTTTGTTCTCTTCCTCTGCACTCTGCTCTCTGCTATCTAAATGGCTATGTTAATCAGCCATGCCATGCTTTGGCTAAAGAAGAAGATTCAAAGTTTGTTCCTATGTTTTTGTTTTAAATAAAACAACGTTTTGCTACAAACTTATCTCTTGGTTTTTCCATAACTCTGATCACAAATTTTATAAAAATACAAAAAGATATGGATTTCTATCACTTCATTGTCAGGGCTCCTGCATCAAGAGTTATTCTGGTTTTGCTACATCAAACTATGAGAAATTTAATTTGTGGAATTTAGTCTCATCCCTCCCAGTCCTATTGTTTTAAGGGAGCAGAGAGTTGAACTCACGAGTACTCTCACAATGTAAAGTCGATATATGTCCTGAAAAGTTGCCTAACCCAAAGTCTTATATAGCTTTTAAAAGATATCCAGGGCTGGGCAAACCTCAGAGCGTTTTAAAGAAGTTGCCATGAACAACAGTTTGCATATTCTTAAGGTTCTCAATTCCTTATCTGAATGCACTGATGAACAGGTCATCCCCTGCCGATGTAAGATTACATCAAAACACAATTCTCTAGAAAAAGAGAAGATTTAGCAGAGCAATCTTTGGTGTTTACTCCAAAGAGAGTCTTGCTATGTTCAGTGTACCCCCAGGCAAACAGGCTGAGGTTTACAACCCGCATTGCAATGCACTGTATATTGTTTACAAAGAAATTAATCCTGCTATTTTTAGCTGAAGAGCGCATAAGACTCCACATCAGATGTTTCATGCTTTTTAAAAAGCCAGGGGTAAGTGGTGCTAGATTCGATGGGGCTGCATACTAACTGCTGAAGCCCTCGTCTTGGCTCCCAGATGTACCAACCATACCTGTATATTTTAGCAAGAAATTGACAAAAAAAAAAAATCCAGGTCGGCTTGATAACATGCACTCTGGATTGGACCAGTATAAATGCTTTGACTTCTTCAATAAAAGTGGCCAGCTTAAGCGAGTTTTTAAAGTGTAAATAACATAACGTACAGCTTGGCTTTAATGCACTTTAGAGCTTGGTGAATTATGCCTGGAAGTTGGCAGGAATTCAAGGCACATTCCAGAGGAATCATGACACACATTTGTATTAATCTGTGCCACCATCTCAATCTGTGATGGTCTATACCACTTTATGTTACTGGACAGTCCTCCAGGGCGACTCCTCACAGACTCTATTGAAGTAGACTAGATGCAAGGTTATGACCTCTTGGATGATATCACCAGGCCAAAACTGGAGGACTGAGGGAGGAATGTTTGTAGTCTTCCTAACAGTTGTCTCCAATCAGTCCATTCCCTGGAACTTTGAAATTATCATACTTAATTTTTGCAAACATATCCTATGACAAATAAAAATATCATTCTGGATTCATTTGCTTTCAGGAGGAGTGAGGGGAGGGGAGGGGAGGGGAGGGGAGGGGGAAAGCAACAGCCCTGCCTGGTGCTTCCCTTGTAATCATAGGCGTGTGACCCTGCCGAGGCCCTTTCTTCTTCTGCCATTTTGTGGCTGCTTAAATACAGGTTTCCTCCCAGGCGCAGGCTGGCTTTTTGCTGTGTGGATTTGCCAATACTGAATGTGCGTTACACAGCTAGTTTAAACAGCAGCAGCTGTGTGAAGCATGGACATGTGGCAAGCCCTCCACGGTGACCCTCAACTGCACTTCATCCCTTCTGGTTGAGAGCAGGCAGGCAGAGGGATGGTTGGAAATCCCCACTGATCAATACGGAGCTCCGGGATTTGGGATAGTCCTGAAAATGATGCTGTTAAAAGATGGGCCTAGTCACGGTGGTGAATCTTCTCCCTGACCTGACTTTCTAGCTCCACTGTTCTTCTGAGCTTGCCTTCCATACACAGGCCCTCTATTAGCTATTCTGGTGCTTTGTGAGGTGACCAGCTGAGTAAAATGGCTTTTGTTGACCCAAATTGGAAGAAGTTTGAAGAGGAGTGAGGAAATCAATTGTGCTTTACATGGGGCTGCCCTTGAAGACCCCTCGGAAGCTACAACTGGTCCAGAACGCAGTGGTGTGCACAGGATTGGGTCTTCCCAGGTTCACCCACGTTACACCTCTGTTGCGCAAGCTGCACTGGCTCCCAATTTCCTTCTGGGTGCAATTCAAGGTGCTGGCTATCACCTTTAAAGCCCTACATGCAATGGACCAGGTTATCTGCGGGACCGCTTCTCCCTGAGAATATCTGCCCGTCCTACCAGATCAGATAGGGTAGGCATGCTCCAAGTCCCTTCTCTGAAATCCTGCCTCCTAGTGGGACCTCGGAAGCGTGCCTTTTCTGTGGCTGCCCCTACCTTATGGAACACCCTCCCCACCCCACCCCCGGTGATTCGGCAGGCCCCCACCCTTTTAGCCTTTCAGAAGGCCATCAAGACCTGGCTTTTTACCCAGGTGCTGGGGTAGAATGAGGATATCTGGAGCTGGTTGTGGGGCATCTCAAGGGGATGATTGAGGCACCGGGTTTTTGTTTTTCGTTTTTATGGTTTTATGGTTTTATGGTTTTATAGTTATTGGTTTTATTGTTGTGAGCTGCCCAGAGTTGTGTTTAAGATGGGCAGCCATACAAATCTTTTAAATAAAATCAATCAATCAATCAGGAATGAAAGAAAGAAGGAGTTGCTGAATGATGAATACTTTCCCATCTACCTGCTGCTCTCCTTAACAGAATGCTTTTCAGCTCACTTAAATAGCAGGGGGCGGTTTCACATTGATACTAGCTTATGCCAATGAGACATAGCTGCCATGTTAGTCCCACTTCCTAATTATCAAAGCTTTTATAAACCCATCTAAAAAGGCAATATAGCACCACTAGTGGTGCTAATTCTGGTTCAAAATATCTACATCCTTGAACACCGTGGAAGACGTGTGAACACGTGTGAAAACTACAGTACACCCTATATACAACCATACTATGGCCTACAAACACTGCTTTATGAATGTGTAAAAATAACAGGCCAATAGACCTCCCTAGTCATGATCTTACAACTGGGTGAGACTAAGTTGTTATTCTCCTAATGTGTTTTTCTGAAAACATACCCACAGTCAATGAAGGAAACTAAAAGATCTACATGGGCAAACGGACTAGCTCTGAGTCTCTGACAATTAGGCTGACCATATTTCCTTGAGACAAAAACGGGACCCGCATGTGTGCGTGCCTGCACGCCTGCGTGCGCTCGCCCACCTGTACGCACACATGCCCGCACGCCCACCCGCACGCCCACACGCCCACACGCATGCACTCCGTCTAACAAAGCCTCGCCGGCAGCGCGGTCCCTGCTGCGCCCCGGCAAACGGGGTGGGTGGGCGCTCTCTCATTGAGAATGGGACAAAATGGACATTTTAATTAAAACAATGGGACGGTCGGGAATTGTTTAAAAAACGGGACTGTCCCGTTCAAAACGGGACGTATGGTCAGCCTACTGACAATGTTTCTTCCATTTTATTCACTCAGCTGGGAACAGTGAGTAAATAGTTTTGTGGTAATGACACTATTTGATTAGCAGGCCAGCTAGATATAGATTCAATTTTTGTCACTGGAAGGATCTGGGGATAGGATACATCCCAAAGTATTGACAGCTGATCTGCAAAACCTCCCCAACCTCGGAGTATCTGGCACTGAGAGAAAGATGGGTGGGTACAAAACTATGAAAATCTGACATTCCTGTAACTAAAATGAGGAGGTGGCGTAAGGTATTGACATGGCAATAGACAGGCTGCAACAGACTTTAGGACCTGTTCACATCTATCAGGTGGTGGGACCAACCTGGACTGTGAGTGCCCTCTGGTGGTTTGCAAAAGTAATTGCATCGACTTTGGTGCCGAGTGATTAGAGGAGCATGTTACTGGCAGGACAGCAGGACAGTAGAAAGAACGGTGATGCTACATCCAAGCTTACCACTTCTTGCTTTCTTAAGTGGAAAGTTAGTGCATAATATATGGTTGCTAGTCCTTTCTGCAAGATTGACCTCTGAGTCCAACCCATCCTACCCCAGTGACTCTGAGACATTTGGCAACAGATGGAGGTAATGCTGTTTGCCTAAATATATAAGCTTGCCACCTGGTTTCATCCTGCTAGCAGGAGGTCTGGGGTTACCACATTTCCCACAATTCATTTCCACTTGTCTTCAGACAAGGTCACCTCAGGTCCTTGGACTCTGTAGCCTTAAAGCAGAATTTCTTCCCAACTGTTTGAAATCACATCCATTCTTACAAAATTGAATTCCGTCTCAATATTGGAGGCAGTTTCCATCAATGAGGATATATTATAATAAAATCTATCCGTTAACAACGGTAGATTAAATGCCATTAAATCATTTCCAAAAGATTTGTAGCCCTGGTTAGTACTGATGTTTTGAAGAGAGAATATTAGGAATCGTCACTGAGACTTGGCTTGAAAGCTGTCAGTCTGGGTCAGTTCAAAGACATTTAGAAGTAGACTGTGTCGTTTGCTTAAATTTCACCCAAACGGAGTGAAGGTGGCTGGTTTTAGCCTTCTTTGCTTATATCGGGGTTCTCACGATGTGGGCCATGAACCCCTGGGGGACCGTGAGCGTATCTGAGGAGGGTTCCGCTCCTGCTCTGCCTGGACATGTGCATTTTTTTTCTTAGCTACTGGCACCAGGTGACATTGGATGTGGGATCCAGGCACTGGGGCGGTCTGGTAGCTTTTGCTCTCCCAGGGACAATCCCAGCCTGCTCCTGGGTAGTCCAAAGTAACTTGGCCAAAATCAAGACACTGTTGCTTAACCTCACTCTCCCCCTCTTCCAAGACATTGTAGGAGAGAGCTGGGTTAGCTCTCTCTTTTGGTAGCCAAAAACCAGAAAGAGTCTGGTAGCATCTTTTCAGGCTCATGTCCGAGCGGGGTTGTTCCTGGGCTTCCTCCTGGGGCCATTATGGTATGTCCTGGTGCTGAGCCAGCGTGCCCACGGCAACCTGGGCGCTGTACCTCTTCTACTTCTTGCAGAAAGACGGCTTGCAGCAAGCATCTTCTAGCTGGAGATCTTCCTGGAGCATCTGACCCCGTGTTCTGGATTTTCTCTGCTTTCTTCTGCCCTCAGAGTGTGAGTGCCTCTCCCTGGCAGCCACTTCTCGGTTAGGGGACACATCTCTCTCCTTGTAGTGCCCATCCAATGGCTTGCTCCATAAGTGACTTTGCACTTAGTTTTCTGACATATTTCTACTTCTGGTATTCAGTCACTCCTTCTAAGGTTGCTTTCCAAAGCAGGCTACCCTCCTGGGGCCTCTAGCTTGTCCCTACTTGCAGTTTAGCACATCACCATAACGTCCTGACAACCCCTATCTTCCCCTTCTCACGAAGTTGGCCCAGCTCATCCCTAGCCCATGATTTAAAGTCTTAGGTTGTCAATTAGTCCTCCCTGCATTAATCTGTCACTGTTCTGCCACTGTTTCAAGAGGTCTTTTTCCACTTGCCTCTTACTGTGGCACAAATGCCTCCTGGCAGCCTCTTTTTTTCTGCCCTAACCTTGCTTTCATCTCATCCCAACTGAAGAGTGAGACAGGCTTAACTCCTCCTCCGCTGGCTTCCCATGTTCTGATTCTGTCCATCGGGCAGCTTCAGGTGTGCAACATTTCTTAGGCTCTGCCACCCATTACCTTGGGGAGCAGCCAGGTGACAGAAGTGACTTGAAATAGAGGCAAGATAGGGCGATGTGATGAATTCTGATTTGGGCAGTAGAGTTAGAGACCCTCCGGGAGACATCAGGGCAGATTATCCCCCAGAGAGGAAGAAGATAAACCCTGCCCTGATGGCTGCATGGAAGGGCTGCTTTGATTCTGGAGAACTTTAATCTGTTTTACATACTAGAATATATCCAGAAGGGTGTCATCATAGGATGAAGTTGAAATAGCCGCAGAGGCTGATGGCAACCAGAGAGATGGTGGTATGTCCGTCTCAGTACAAAATGTCCAAGACACTGACTGACAGCTTGTCCAGGCACCATGGGAGCCCCAGCTGACAGCAGGAGCCCTGCCAGAGTGTGGTCTGACAGTTTTATTTTGGGGGGTGGGGGGGGTGTCACACAAATTCATTTATTATTTTAGGGAGCCAACACCAGAACGTTTGGGAACTCTCAGCAGACATGGTAAAAAGGTAAAGGCTCCTCCCGCACAGTTGTGCAGTCGTGTTCGACTCTAGGGGCTGGTGCCCATCTCCGTTTGTTAGCCGAAGAGCCAGCGCTGTCCGAAGACGCTTCCACGGTCATGTGGCCGGCATGACGTGAGCGGAACGCTGTTACCGTCCCACCGAAGTGGTACCTATTAATCTACTTGCATTTGCATGCTTTCGAATTGCTAGGTTGGCAAGAGCTGGGGCGAGTGCGGGAGCTCACTCCGTCACGCGCAAAACCTATACACAATGCAAAATCTATAGCTGGGTTTTATTGGAAGCATGGAGTTTGCCTCTCTCCTGCCCTCCTTGGCCAACACTTTTTTTTTTTTTTTGTAATAGCTCAACGCATCCAAAACAAAAGCTGCAGTCTAAATTTCTAAAACTCACCCTTCTTCACGTGCAGATTTGAGACAAATGGGGAATCCAGTATGTTCTTCCCCAGGCTTCTTCACTGTATGACAAAAATGAACTTGTTCTTATTAGATGGCCATAAGATGAATGAACTTTTTGTTCATTCTTATGTAAATTCTTATGCTATTGTAAACCGCCCAGAGTCCCTCCCTTGGGGGGAGATGGGCGGTGGCAAAATTTAATAATAAATAAAAATAAACTTCAAGATAATCTAGTCTCCTTTCCTTAGTAGTAGGTATACTGTAGTCTACCATGTAATCACTAGATGGGCCATATGGAGAATGGAGTGTTTGTTTATGCTAGAGGGTTAAAAAGATTTCAATCTCTTTCTCTCTCTCTCTCTCTCCTCCCAGCTAGCAACTTTTTCTTGTCAGCTTTTAACTTGTTGACAGCCCAGCACAAGGATGGACTTGCTCCTGCACGACACCCATCCTTTTCCTTACTTCCTGCTCCCTGCGCGAAATCTGGAAAAGGAGGGAAGTCCAACTTTTGGGCTCTGAATCACAGAAGGTCATTTTTGTCTTGTTCCACCTTCCTGTTCTGTGAAGGTGGCTATGGAAGCCCAGAATGCAGGTTAACACTATTGGCCCAAGAAGTGGGGCAGAACTCCTTCCCCCGAGTTCTTGAACAATGTGGGATTCTGAAGAAGAGGAATGAGAATGGCACTTCTGCTTTCATAAATGGCAGCCTAAAGAACTGCGAGCCCCATCAGACCCAGCTTGCAGCTGTCCCCAGTCATATTCATTGTGGACTATGCTGTGGCTAATAGAAACAGGAATGGGATGAATTTTGAGTAGCATGCTCTGGTTAGTCCTACAGATGTACTATCCCTTAGGGCAGGGGTCCCCAACCCCCAGTCCGCGAACCACTACCGGTCCGAAGCCTGTTACGAACCAGGCCGCCATGCGGGTCTCTGAACCCTGCTCCCCGGTCTGCGCGATTGGCTCCCGTCTGCAAACCCCGCCCCCGGTCCACGCGATTGGCTCCCACCTGCAAACCCCGCCCCCAGTCCGCGTGATTGGCTCCCGCCTGCAAACCCCCCCCCCCCCAGTCCGTGGAAAAATTGTCCCTGGTGCCAAAAAGGTTGGGTACACCTGCCTTAGGGAACTCCTGTCCCTTTATAAAGGCATCCACGCTGATGAGATGAGCACTCAGGAGTGGCTTGATGTGGCCCTGAAAGGGCACCCCAGACTGTCTGCTTTGAGCCAGCGAACGGGTGCCCAGGTTGCCTTTGTCCGACTGACCCTGCAACGCAGACTTGCAGTCTTTTGCCTGCAGAGCTTCTGTGCCTGTTTCTGTCTGCTCCTGCCTGCATACGCCTTTGTGTTTCAGTGTGTGCACATACATGCCTGAGCCTTTTGTTTGGCTTTCCTGGTGCATCGCTCACGTCTCCAGGCCCAGCTCACTCGGCTGGAATCTCTAGCCGCCGGGCCCGGTTCTAGATGAATACTTTTGAAAGCATTCTTTCTTCCTTAGCTACCAAACTTCCCTGTGAGAAGAAAAGCACCAGCTCCCTCTGCCTCCCTTGGCGCTGGGGAGCCTTTGGAAGCTTCCCTTGCTCCAGGGCTGCCCATTCTGGCCCCTCTCGTGGCCCCTCCCTCCTGACTCATCGGGATACCGGCAGGGGGCCAGGGGAGGAGGCTGCGTCTTGGCCCTGACCTGCCTGCTGAACCAAGGTCACCTGTTTCGAGCCCAGAAGGTACCATGGAGCAAGAGTGCTGGAGGTCCAGGTTGGTGGCTCTTGGTCACTCTTCCTTCCAGGCTATGCTATGCTTAGAAACAGTTTTTCATGTAACAGGAACTGCCCACGGCCACCCCCATCACCACGGCCATCTTCTCTCCGGGCAGCTTGTCAAAGGGCGTGGGGTTACATCCTAGTGCAGGTAGGGCTGGCTCTTGTATGCTTGCTCACTCCCTTCCTCCCCTTCCCATCCTTTGTCATGCTAGCCGGGGTGAGATTCTGAAAGTATGTTGATGCTTCTACATGGCATTTGTAAACACTTTCCATTGTTCTTTGCTTTCCTTGTAACAGCTTATGACTATCGACAACATGCATGAAGCACACATCGCTCTTGTGCAATCCATTCACACTTCCATGCGCAGGGCCGCAACTAGGGTCTGTGTCACCCGGGGCAAATATGGATTCCGCGTCCCCCCTAGGGTCGAGTTCCCCCCCCCAACGCAGACCTCCCTCCACGAAGCAGCGCGGGGCTCCCCCGGAACAAGCACCCCGCTCCTGGCTGCGATCTCTTGCACGCCCCTGGCTCCGGGAGAAGAACCCGTTGCGCTCCCGTCTGCCCATCCAGGCCTGGCGGAGCGAGCTGCCCGCCGCCGCACTCCCAAGCGGGATGGTCCGGAGCAGCGCCGGGGGGGGCACGGCCCTGCGGCCACCCCAGAGCCCGCAGCCAGCCCTGGGGAGCAGACGAGCCCAGCCGCGCAACGACCCGGCGGGCCTCTTCATGGGTGGTGGCGGCGGCAACAGGAGCACGGGCCTCCCTCAGGGCTGGCCGTCGAAAGGGGCATTTTGGCACCCCCCCCAGCGCAGCGCCCGGGGCACATGCCCCGCTTGTCCCCCCCCCCCCTAGTTGAGGCCCTGTTCATGCACGCACGCACCCTGGAAAGAAAATAGCCCACACCTACAAAAATATTTATCTTCCGAAGTGGTAAAGGCATAAGAACACTGTCCACTAGGAATATTGGCCCTTTTTTATCAGCTTAAACTGTTTGTTCACCTAGACTAGTATTGTCACTTTGGGATCTCCAATGAGCATCACCTCATGTTGATGTTTGTCATCACCTCCTGTTAACGCAAAAACTGCAAAACTGAAGTACTTTGGCCACATAATGAGAAGACAGGATACCCTGGAGAAGATGCTGATGCTAGGGAAAGTAGAAGGCCAAAGGAAGAGGGGCTGACCAAGGGCAAGATGGATGGATGATATTCTGGAGGTGATGGACTCAACTGTGGGGTTGCTGAGGGTTGCGACAGTCGACAGGAAGCTCTGGCATGGGCTGGTCCATGAAGTCATGAAGAGTCGGAAGCGACTGAACGAACAAACAAACCTGTTAACGCTGATGAGACTGATTGAACTGGGGACAGTTCAGGCAAAACATGTATTTGACCACAGCGTTGTCCTTCATTAAGTAGAGATCGTCTCCTCCGCATCAAAGTTGAGGAAGTGCACTGGTGTGTTTGAAAGAATTGCTCAAAGTGAGGCCATTTCTAAATGCAAGTGGGCATAGATGAGATGAACCCCCCCGTCTGCCTAGTATTTGGGTTCTACTGCAGGATTATAAAATCTGGTGGGGCAGAGAGCGAGGATATCACTAGAAATGTCCCTTCCCTTCCCCCTCCACCATCCAGCAACAAGTACAGCTTTTCCCAGAGTGGATCAGCTTTCCTGTAGACCAGGGTTTCTCAACCAGGGTTCCACGGCTCCCTCAGGTTCCGCAAGAGGTCACCAGGGGTTCCCTGGGAGATCACGATTTATTTAAAATATTATTTCAAATTCAGGCAACTTCACATTAAAGAGGTTAGTTTCATTCTTTATTTTCAGTTTAAGAACACTGTTAGTGCATATATATACAGGCCTGCCCATGAAACGAATATAATAATTTTGTAACTTCTGGCCTATATCTGAGCCTGAGTGTGCAGGGGTTCCCCGAGGCCTGAAAAATATTTCAAGGGTTCCTCCAGGGTCAAAAGGTTGAGAAAGGCTGCTGTAGATCTTTAAAAAAAAAAACCTGACAGGTAGCTGCACAAAAATTAGAGCCCTGTCCCCTGCTAACATTTTGGTTAGCAAGAGAGTTCTTTTTGTAAAGGAGGCAGCTACCTAGCAGAGGAAGGTAGCATATCCTGTTATGAGATTTGTTTGGATAGTCTCTGGATGGAAAGTGACGGTGCATGAAGGTTCAGCAGCAAAGAGGGAAGGGTAAATGCATTGGTGGAAAAAAGTAGGTAGGGTTTGCTGGGGTAATTTATTGATCTATTAATACACGCTGCCCATTTCCAAGTGTCAACATAGTAGTGACTCATGTCTAGAGCTGGCCCTACCATTAGGCAGAATAAGACTCTGTCTCAGGTAACCACTTTAGCTAATTAAAGAAGGAGACCAAATAATAAGTATTTAAATGTGTTGCTAATACCCTGTTACTTACATGGATTTCCTAATTCTCTTCAAAATGACTTGGCTAATTCAGGATGGTAGGACATTATTGGTTGACCCTCCATAGGCAGCAGAGAGATCCTGAACCTAGTCCAGTGTTGGGTTCAAGACAGGACTAATATTTGAGAATCGACATGGAGTAGTGGTCAGAGTGCTGGATTAGAACCAGAAAACCTGGGTTCAAAGCCCAACTTTGCTGTAAGGCTCACTAGGTAATTTTGTGTCAGCTAGAATCCCACAGTCTGACCTAATTTACAGAGGTGTTTTGCATTTATAAGAGGTAAATGTATTTCTCCATGGAGACTTGAATTGTAGACTGGGAATAAATGGTGCTCAGATTCCTGATAGTGAACCACCAGCATCTGCAGGAGCTGGCTGCTTTCGTCATTCTGATCCACCCTTGCTCCTCCCCATAGTGAACTTGAAATATGGGTAGAGAGGTAGTAGACTCAGACAAGCTAGGTAATTGAGATTCCTCTAATACGAAAGTGAACTATAAAACCATTATAGTTATTGCTCATGGCCCATTTTGATAAATCTTAATATTTGTGTACTGGAAATATCAAAGGCCTATTACTAACCTTTTTTCTTTTGCTCAGGTGGTGGTATAGATCCCTCTTCTGGGTTGCAAACTGGCTACCTGGATTAATTTTATTGATCTCTGAGTGACAGTACATACTGTTTTGGAGTTCGGGATTATCACCCTTCACTTTGGCATTTTATAATGCTCTATTTCTTGCATACACAACCTGTTACTTTCTTAGTCCAATCTGCGTATCACAATTCATAGCTCCTTTTCTCTGTTTCTAATCCATGCAGCTGTAATATATGTCTCTATATGTGGAATGAGACTACATACATACATACATACATACATACATACATACATACATACATACGCAGTTCACCCAATTATACATTTTGGGTTTCTTGAGCTCCTGAATGAAAGGTGGGGTATAAATCCAGTAAATAAATACAATAAATTATGGACTACAATACATACAATACAGTGGGAAAGCAACTCTCAGCTAGCTAGTGGGATGCATGTTGGAATGGATGGCTAAACTCATCTGCTATTTATTCAGCATTCTCATCATATTTAGGCTGGAATGTGAAAGTTTTATGTAAAATAAAACATGGAACTGTTTGGGTTTCACAAGGTATTGTGGTAGTTTTAAGAAAATACAGTTTGTTCCTTTGCTGTTTATTACCAAACTGAAGAGTTAGGAAAAGCTAGCTGAAATGAAGATCTGCTATAACCCTTAGAAGTTAGGGGAAAGGTGTTACACCTAGGGCCTTACTCCCCCAGTCACTATTGCTCCATTGATATAATGGTCTAGGGTTAGTTGTTACGTGGCCATTGCTTAAGCTCTCAGAAAGCAATAAATAACAACCTCTCTCTCCTCACTTTTTAAAGTTTGCTTTTAATTGATGATCTTGCCCAGTTACCATTTAATCACCCAATCTGAATCCACTCCACTGCAGCTTGCGATGGGGCTGTGATGATGGTATCTAATTAGCTAAAATCAAGAGCAAATGCCTTTAGTTATCAATAAAGAGATCATTTGCATCACAGATCCCACAGGTTGATCAATAAATGTGCTTGTCCATCTGCTCCATATTGTTATACAGATCTGACACTCCATTGGGCTGGTTCAGAAGAGGAGGTTCTTTACCTGTATGGCCTTCTGCATCTATCCCCTGAACTTGTCCATGCAACTGTCATCAGGATTGAAACTAACTTCTTGAAGGATCTTCTGGATAATGGACAGTAGGAGGCTGCCTTTGTCTTTGAGGCTATCAGAATCTGTTCTTCCATCGTAAGACTTCGATGAGCGCTTAGGGCTTCTCTCACCAGATCTGTCATAAGTGGAGTCATGGTGAACATAGCCAAATGAGTTGGTGCTGGCTTCACGGAGTCTGGTGCTTTTGGTTTTTTCCAACAAGTGCTGCTGTATCTGCATTAAGGCTGTTAAAAGAAGCTCTTTTGCATACACATCCACTGACCCTTGCTTGTCTGACCCCCGACTTCCTGATGGAACAATTTTCCCTAGTCCACCGACTCTTTCCTTCCCCTGGCTGTGGCTCTCACTTTTCAGGGATGCAAATTGCATGCCTTGAGTTCTTTGCCCCCCCTGTGCCCCTAATTTATATGATGTAAAAGCTAAGCTTTGGGACCGAGCCTTATCATCCCCAGAGAGGACTCTAAATAAGCGTCTCACCATTGCTTCCAAAATCTCTGTGGATCTCTGGCTTCCAACACTGTAGAGATTCTTCTTCAGCCCATAAATAAAATCAGAGTCTGTCATGAGTGCCCCTGTGATATTGTGTAAATTTTTCATTGAGGAATCTATCAAGTCTGAGACAATTTCCTTGGCATGCCTCACAAGTATCTCTTTTAAAAGAATACATGCTGGTGCAGGGTGTCTTCCCTTTTTGACATTCATGGTCTTCAGGAATGATAGCATCATGTCTGAAGCCATCTGGTTTGCGTATAACATCATCCCTTTCCTGACAGAGGTAGTATCGTCTGATCTTCTCGGTCTTTCTGAATACAATCCTTCTTGGTGTTTGAAATCGTTTTCTGAAGATGTCTTGCTTTCTGTTGCAAAAGATTTGCTTCCTGGACTATAAGATCTAACGTATTTACTAGTATTCTCCCATTTATCCTTGACCTCTTTATGTGTCATCTCAGCCACTAAGGAACAGAGTTTACTAGCATAATAGGCAAGATCATCTGCATTTCCTGATTCAGCCATTGAAGGGTTGGAACCAGTGTTATTGTTGTTCTGAGATCCCTTATCAAACACCTTCATTTTCTGCGAGGCCCTCAAAGGAGTCAGTGCATGTTGGAATCCAAATGCATATTTCTGGAGGTTGTTACTGAGCCAGCTGACAACATTGACATCTTCCAAGGAACCTTGCCTGAAAAGGCAGACCGCTCCATCCGTATGCATGCAATTACTTTGTTCATTGTCCTTGAATACAATGACCTCCTTCTCCTCTAGGTTTCTTAAGTCAAGTTCACTGGCAGGGTCTGTGATGTTCTGAGGTTGGTCACTCACAATATTTGGGTCCAAATTCTTGTCTTTTATGTTCAGTTTGGCAACATCAACAAAGCAAATCATTTTACGTTTCAAGCCTTCTTTCTGTGTGTCGGAGTTGTAGGGGTTTATGTTGCACGTTCCAGCCTGACTGTTCATCCAGTCAATTTCATGAGCCATCTTTGTCAGTCAGAAGTGGAAATGTATTAAAAGGCTTAGGGTGTTCTTTCAGCACAGCAGCTTGGATGACCCGGCCAGACTTGGGATGTTGCCCCGTCTTAATCTTCCATGCTCTTCCTACTTGCAAATGGTATTCTCACTTAGGTGGACACATAGCAGTAGTGACTTCACAAAGCAGCAGTATCCCCCACCAACCAGTAATGAGTTGCTAGTGCTTCAACAAGAGGTGCCTTGTCCCTGCCCCCTCTGCTGTATTAAGAGCTGTAGTGTGTCTTTGGTTTCTGTTGAACAGCTTTGATGACCCTGCCAGACTCAAGATGTTTCCTCTCTCAGCTTTCCATGCTCTTCTGCCAGCAAACGGTGCTTTCACTTGTGTGGACAGGGAACAGCAATGACATCACAAAGCTTCAGAATCACCTCCCAGCCAGTAAGTGGCCAATGTTTTATCAAGAGGGGCTGGGCCATATTCTTCTTTTAAGCTCTAATTTAGCTCAAGTATTCAGGAAGACCCTTTACGAGGTCAGGTTGATAAGTAGGGGAATAGATGGCAGCAGGTGGACTTCTGAGTTAGTCAAAGAAATTCAGAATAATGCTGGACCAGGCTCAGACTCAGACCCATCTGGCCTGACTTTTTGATGGACCCATACTTTATATGAACAAATATAAAGTATGGGTCCATCAAAAAGTCAGGCCAGATGGGTCTGAGTCTGAGACCTAGGAAGGAGGCAATGGCAACCCACTTCTGAAAAAACTTGCTTGTCCAAGGGCCTTGTCCAGGCAGTCACCAAGAGTTAACACTGACTCAAAGGCACACACACACACACACACACGACAGAAAGTGTTATGGGCTATCACTGCACCCTAAATGGCTAAAGGCCAAAAAGGAGCTCTGTTTCATGGTAAACTTTAAAAAAAAATTAATGAGTGCATATTTAAAAACATACCATGATACTCTTCAATTCACTAGAGACTTTTGTAACAAAGTATGAAAAAGTTCCAGTGTGACAGCCCTATTGCTCCTGATCCTGCAGCCCTCAAGACAATTTCAGTTTGACACCCCAGGGTAGACAGTGAGTAGACTTCTTGGCTCAGAGATTCCCAGCCTTTGGGGACTTGTGGGCACGTTCAGATGTTAAGAGAATGTTATGGCTTTCCATGATGTAGTTGCCACAGGGAGGGCTTGCTCATTTACAAAATGGCTGCCAGGAGCATTCAGCCAGTCACAAAGCACTGCTTTCCCCAAAGACAAACTTGGAAGCTAAGCACAAAATAACTTACCGAAGAATGGGTTACAAAGCAAAGGAAATTGAGCTTCAAATGATATATCACATAGTTACTCCAATGAAGCACAGCAAAATGTCCATTCTTCAAAAGGCAAATGTGACAACAACAAATAAATAAACCTTAGAGGAAGGGAAGAGCTTTTCCAAAACCAGAATGCAAACATTGTATTCATTGTGGTTGATGAGATCTCCAAGGTGATGCCTCAGACTACCTCTTCTTAAGGGAACAAGAGAAAAGATAAAGTTAGGGAGAATGAATTAGAAAGCAGTGTGGAGAATCCTGGGGAAATATAGGATGTAGGAGGGAGAAGGTGTGTGGTTTTGCCTCTGCTGCATTTCTGAAGGGGGGGGGGGGGTGCATCGGTATGTGTGTTTCTGGAACCCTGCAAAGCAGGGGCTTAGGGCTAGATCTCTCTCCCCCCCAACATCAGACAGGAACCACCGAAACACCACGCCCCCCACTCCCAACTCCCTGAATTTCTCCAGAAGGATACCATGATCAATGATATCGAAGGCTGCTGAGAGATCAAGGAGACCAGGATTCTGGTCCTTCCAGAGGTCATCACCAAGCATGATCAATGCCTTCTCAATACTATATCCAGGTCTGAACCCTGGCTGAAAGAGGTTTCAGATAATCTGCCTCCTCCCCTTTTGAAAGAGGTACTTTGATAGGTTCCAGTGAGCCAGATTTTGCAGAGGCTTACCTGTTGCATTATCAGGAATCTGCACAAGTCTGTGCGCTGGCCTGTTCCAATCTTCTGAGCAAACCTTTCTCTTTCTGGCATTGTTATTGAGTTTTAATATACTGTAAAGGAATTGATAAGGAGATTCTAATGAATTAAAGAAGATGGTGCCAAACAGATCTGCTTCTTCATTGAAGAGTTTGAATAGTGCTAGGAACACCATTAAAGACAGGAGTTCTACTATTTTGCACTCTGAAAAATGTCCTTCCTATTTCTCTGCAAATATATTCTGGCAACATGATCTAGATTTATCCTGCTGATCTATATACTACTCAAACTCGGTTTGTAACGTTTAACTGGGCAAAACGGTGCATCACAAGGCAACAATTTTTGAACCAAGATACCTCAAATGGGCTAACTTACAGAATGGGTCCAAAATCCGGAACCCATGAGTCCTGTGGTATAGAAATTTGGCAAATTTTATAAAACATTTTATAACATAAAAATTATCATAAAACATTTTATGACATAATACAAAATGTCATAAAACATTTCTTGTGTTTGACTGCTATACAGTTCGATATGAATGACATGGGCTATTTTCAAGGCAGATTTGTTGTTTATTCGTTCAGTCGCTTCCGACTCTTCGTGACTTCATGGACCAGCCCACGCCACAGCCTCCTGTCGGCCGTCACCATCCCCAGCTCCCCCATGGTTGAGTCTGTCACCTCCAGAATATCATCCATCCATCCCTCAATTTTTAAGAAGTTTTCCAGTGAAGGCAGTACTTCAGAAGCTGAAACGAAGACCCAATGGGCCACGGGTTGTATAGTACCTTACTAAAACATTATATAGCTAAAGTGGAGTTAACAACTTAGAAGTGTATATATCTGTGCAGTGTAACTCTATGCATGTGCATTCAGAAATAAATCACATTAGCTGGGGTCACACATCATGATAAATCAAGGCTTATTCAATCATGGTTTACTGAATAAACTATAATGGCTGAGTTCACACTATATGCTAAATGAAAACCAATCAAATGATATTATTATATAAGACTGAAGTATAAAGAGCAATCTGATTATCTGCCTAATGATTGCTTACTTATAATTTAATAACATAATGCAACCAACATAAAAACCAACACCACATAATTCTAAAACATCACTCCAGAAATATGAAATGAAATGAAAATGAAATTCAAATGGCAAACCCAGGTAGCACCATTAGATTCATTCCAAGATGGGTGAGGTGGGTGAGAAAGCTCGTATAAATCAGCAGGTCTTTAAGGCTTTCACAAAAGATGTACTTGATGGGTCGTACTGATGTTTATTAGGAGGAGGTGCTAAGAGTGGAACAGAACTAGAATGAGAGGGGCTGAGCCCAATTCTACTTAACTACCCACTAATATTAGATTTATATGCAGATTTGAGGATGTTACCAGCAAATATTTATTTCACACCCATGCACAGAAATTAAAGGAGACCCTCATTAGACCCCCTCATAAGAGAGATCATACATTGCCTGGATCTAGCCCCCCTCCCCCACCGAGCCACAGGTGTGGAGATGAAGGGAGGAGGGTTTTTAAGTGCAGGGTCTGATGGAGGAGGCAGCAGCAGCAGTAGCCTTTCTCAGGGCTTACAATAGCTTTCTACACCCCCTCCATCTCTTTCCCTAACATATTTTGCATTTCTCTATCTTATCTTACTCTTGCTTGCTCTCTGTTTGATCCTCTATTCCCAGCTGCCCTGGTTGTTTTCTAGTTCTCGGCCCTCAGTCTCAGCTGTTTCTTCACCTGTACCCCCACCAACCTTGCGTTGAAGGAGGAGATAACAGGGCTCCTTGATAACCCAGAGACAAAACAAAGACCTTTTGTGCTGGGATGAGTAAGAAAGGATGGACGGAATGTCTTCTGTGCACCAGACAAAGATGCATAATCAATGGGTTTGTGTGTGTGTGTGTGTGTGTGTGAGAGAGAGAGAGAGAGAGAGAGAGAGAGAGAGATTGAGAGAGAGAGAGAGAGATGGACAGGCAGAGAGAGACAGAATAGGGGGAGATGGATTGCTGAAATACTGTAGCAGTTACCTTTGGAGATGATGCTCTGAGCTGGCTGAGACTCCAGTATTTGGGTCCATTCTCAGCCCTGGTTTCAAAGAACCAGGAGTCTATCTGTCTCAATACCCCATCCATAAAATTTAGGAGAAAGCTCTGTCTGGTGCAGATGTGTGAAGGTCTCCTTCAACATTAAATTGTTGCAAGTTCATAACGTCCTGGACTGTTCAGTAATTGTGCTATTGTGAGCTGGCCAGAGCTGGAAGCAGAGAGTGGGTTAAGCACAATTAGGCCCAGCCTGGTATTACCAGAGAAACAAAACCATCTTCTGGGCAAATTTCACAGCTTTCTTCTCAGAAAGTGTCTTCCTTTGGGGAAAAGCATGTTGGAAGGGAAGCAAAGCGCCCTTTGGAGGAAGCGCCAAACTGAAGGCAGCTTGGGTGATAAAGCTGCCTCCACCCCCTTCCATCTTCTCCAGGGTGTTTAATATTCTTTGCAATGACAGATTCCTTTTGCTACCCTTTCCAAGTTCTGGCCAATGTATTAATCTCAGAACAAGCAGCAATTATTTCCTGCCCAGCTGCAAGAAGGCAACCGTCTCGCTATGGCTGCCAGCACTGAAATACTGTAACTCAAGGTGGCGAACATGCCTAATACTCCTTCCTCCTCCTATTTTCCCCACAACAACAACCCTGTGAGGTGAGTTCGTCTGAGAGAGAGAGTGACTGGCCCAAGGTCACCCAGCCGGCTTTCATGCCTCAGACGGGACTAGAACTCTCAGTCTCCTGGTTTCTAACCTGTTGCCTTAACCACTAGACCAAGATGGCAACAAAGAGATGCAGAAAGCTCAAACCCTTTTTTACCATCAAGTGGGTGTGGTGGCTCAGCAGTTAAGACACCAAGCTTGTCAATCGGAAGGTCGCAAGTTCGGAGGTTGGAGACCCTAGTCCCGCACTCACCCCAGCTCTTGCCAACCTAGCAATTCAAAAGCATGCAAATGCAAGTAAATAAATAGGTACCACTTCAGTGGGAAGGTAACAGCATTCAGTGCGCATCATGCTGGCCACATGACTGCGGAAGCGTCTTCGGACAATGCTGGTTCTTCGGCTAACAAACGGAGATGAGCCAGCCATGAGTCAGACATGACTGTGTGGGGAAACCTTTACCTTTTAATTTTTACCATCAGAATTTTTGCATCCTGCCCTTAGTAGCCCTAAACCAATGTTTCTCAACCTTGGCAACGTTTAAGATGTCTGGACTTCAACTCCCAGAATTTCCCAGCCAGCCAGCCAGCCAGCCAGCCAGCCAGCCAGCCAGCCAGCCAGCCAGCCAGCCAGCCAACCAGCCATTCCCCATGCTGGCTGGGGAATTCTGGGAGTTGAAGTCCAGACATCTTAAAGTTGCCAAGGTTGAGAAACACTGCCCTAAACACTGCCCTGGGTTACTACTGGCTCCTTAAATTTTGGGCTCAGCCAATATCTGGGGGGACACAAATTTCTATATACTAAGGCTTGAGAAGTTGTGTTGCTTGGCTCTAGGGCATTTTGGTTCACAGACCCAATCCCATGTGATGGTTCTCTGAAGCATGATCCCTGGCTTGTTTTAGGAGTAAACAACTGAGAGAGTGTCTTAACAAAGCTAGCTTCTCTGTTTTTATTTACGTGTTGGAACATGTTAACTCACGTGCAGCTAAACTCTGTCTTTCTTCTCTGGATCCACACACATTAAAAGACCCTAACATCTTTCGTTCTGGAAAGAAGCAGCTAGGCAGTAGCATGGATTTACTTCTCTAAGGCCCCAAAGAAGACAGAGCAATAAGATCCATTTACTACAAAGAGCCTGCACTTTGGTGACTTTTCTCCATCTTAGAAGGGGGAAACTTATGCACAATCTGAGATCACAACAATATACACTTATTTGGCTTGTATACAGATCTTAGACAGAGTATTGCCCCCTCCTGGCAAGACCAAGCACTTTTTCTACCTGAAAAAAAAAAACCACTTCACCCTTAGAACCTCCTAAATTAGACTGTGAACAAAAAAGAGCTATTTGTCCTCAAAGGATTGCATTCTCCCTGTTTCCCTGCAAATATCACTATACTAGGTGACACTTGTCCAAGGACAGGCAATTCTATTGCAGCTCTGCATGATCATTTGAACCCAAAACAGATGGAGTACCGTGATGTGATTTCAGAAGAAAAGTGAATTAAAGATAAGACCAAAGAAACAATGAGGATTCTCTGTGGTGGCATATATATTGCAATCACAGCAGCCTTTCACTGTTCATTCTTTTTTTTAGCATAGTTCTCATTCAGTACATTAATGAGCCTTAACACACCCTTTGGAAACTGTGCTGTCTGTAAATGCATAGAATAATGTTGGTGGCAGGGATGATACGATTAATGGTATGATAACTGGATCAAGAAAAACCCGCAAGTACACATGCTGCAGTGGTGGGGAATCTATACCTTCTGAATGTTGTTAGGACTAAAGGTCCACATGGACATGTGGACTGGGACTAAGAGATGCTGGATGCCAACAATTTCTTCACTCCTAATTATTATTTTGTACTCTTCAGTTCCCCCAAAAGTATATGGCACTTATTTGCACCTTACAGTATTATCTTACTCTTCTTTCAAGGATTTCAGGATAACCTACATGTCTTCTCACTCCTAATTTGACATCGGAACAACCCTGTGAAGTAGATAAGGCTGAGAGTGAAGGAATGGGATGAAGGTCATCCAGGGAACCTGATTACTGAACTGAGAGGTTTATCAGACTCCTAGGCAGACATTCCGCCCACCGCCACACATTGCTACTCTTTCTAAGTTACATGAAAATTCTGCAAATGGTTATGAGGGGCATGGAGAAATTGGGGGGCCTGGGGAAAACCACTAGGTTTTCAAAAATAAATAAAAATGTATTTGGAGGAAGAATACACAAATATGCCCTCCAGAACCCCCTGCCCCAAATAAGTAAAGCCAAGTTGTTGCAACATTCTCAAAGGAAGTTTTTTTCTCTCTCATAGGTTTTTCTCTCCCTCTCAGCCCGCAGAGAACAACAGGTAATAGTATCTGAGTTTTAATTGTTGGGGAGGGAAGGAATGTGAGACAATTGACAGGCTGTGGGAGGAACCAGCCCAGAAAGCCATTTGAGATGCTCAAGAATTCAATTCCATAAGTTTATAAATGAAAACAATACATGAGTAAATAAAACACCCCCACGTTTTGATATTTCTGTTCTTCCTTTCTTAAACGTTCCACTATGTCAAAAGTGTTGGAGATTCTGGCAAATCCAGCATGCCTCATCAGCATATGGATGGCTGCTCTAGGATGCAAGCTCTCCATGCTTTTGAGGGAGCTGTTTGTGGCCACTCCCACTTCCTCTTCTCTCTCTCTGATTCTTCCATTGAGGAGGCAGCAGCACGTGGCTGCTCCTCTCCATGGAGAGAGGCCATGTACTAGGCCTCATTTTCTCTCTCTCTCTCTCCTCCTTGGACCAGGAGCAAGCACATGGCTGTGTGCTGCTCCATTCTAGGCCATGGATGGGCCTAGGAGATTTTTTCCCCTTTCTACATGCAGCCTCTTGCAGCAAGCAGGGCAAGAGGTATTAAGTTTAGGCAAACAAAGAAGAAATGGAACATCATTTTTTCTACCAAAATGCTGTACCTGCAATGAATAAACGTAAGGACTCTTTTGTACTTACTTTTCATATCTGACATGTCTAAGCGTGCCTTTCTTTATGCTTGGGTGGGCTAAAGGTGTAAGATTAACCTGGATCTCTCTAATATGCTCATGGGCTCTGTTTTTAAACAATATTCTTTTTCTGTACACGAACTTTGCAGCTCTGCTCCATTTCAGTAGTTCTAACAGACTGCTGAATGGGCTTCAAAAAGGAAAAAAGCCACTCTGCATGCATAATTCCATTGTGGGGCAAAAATCTTTTATTAGCCCCACCAGGCAACTACAATCCTCCACTTCTTACCTAAGATCTGCCAGCCCTACTTTTCGCCTTCCTGTGGCCTATCAGTACTATGTTGTCCCTTCCGCAGCAGTATAACACACACCATTCCAGAGCTGATGCAACATAATTTTAATCAGCTCCCTTTATTCTTTTGTAGAGCATAAATGGAAGCAAATAGGTTTTCCCGCCAAGAAATCACCCCTCCAGAATGTGTTTCTCTTGTTTTGCCTGAGTCAAGCTTTCCTTCTTTCACACTGTGTACATCAAAAGCTACTTTAAATTAATCTTGGGTGTGCATCTATGGGTGTGCATGCTGGAATGGAGTGGAGTTCTGTGCAGGAGAAAGCAACATGAATGGAGTATGCATGTGAAAGATGTTCAGAGCATCTTTGGCTACAACTTTGGGGTTTGACCCTACTTCTTTTTTTTGTTTGATTCTATATAGTTAGTTTTTAAGTGGGTTTGCCTGCTTTTCAGCTTCTTCGTGGACCCAAAGAATCCTCTGTGTGCTTGAGGTATGCAAATTATCTTGAAAGCAGCCATCCTCTCTGTGCTAGAGTGGGCTCTTCTCTCCTCCTTTGTTTACCAAGAACAAGTTTGTCCTTGTTCAACAGGACACTTGTTGAAGGATCTGATTGCTTGTCAAGCTAGTTCCATTCTTCCCAAGAGCAGAAATAGTTGGCGGCTGCTGCAGCTGCTGTAAAGTTTCTCTGTAGAACAGAGGTGAATGGCAAACTTTTAATCTGAGGGCCACATCCTCTCATGCTCCTTTATTTCAGATTCCCTTCTCTTCCAGGCATTTCCAGATGCTTCTGCCAGCACTTGGGCTGATCTTGAAAGGCTAAACAGATTAGTATTAGGAAAAGAGTCCAACAGGTTATCATGGGATTGTAAATTAAGCTAGGAGGTTAGAAAAAACCAAGAGCAAACTTCTTCCATATTGTTGCCAAGAAAACAAGATGAAAGCGTCTGGGACATCATCACAAATCAAGCTCAGAGGAGATTTTACCTTTACCTACCCAGACACATGTGCCCCTTAGAAGGACAGCTAGCAAAAGGAGAGCAGTGGTTGGATGGGGTTAGTAGGAAGTGCTCAAAGCACCCTCCAGCAGCACCCCGTCTGACACCAGCCCCCGCCCCCTCCAGACATTGGAGATAGCATTGCTGTCATTACTTAATAGGTCCCAGGTGCAATGGGACCTTTGGAAAATGGGAAGATCCCAGCACTTCCTTCCTAGGCATTACAATACTTTTGTGTATTTGGGGCTTTCATAATACGGTTACCATGATAGGATCAGTACTTCTGTGTGACTGTGGCTTCACACCCACCCAGACACCCCACACTTGTGTCTGGTGATGGGAGAAAAGCCTGGGTTTGAGGAGATGGTGGCAGAAGATGCTGTCTCCCTTCCCACTTGTAAGCATCTCAAGAAGAATAATGAGGCTGCAGCACCACCTGTTGGAACCTACCGCATTTGACAAGTTGCTCATTCATCTGAAGGAGACACTGAGGATCTCTTGAGTCTTACAGGCATTCGCAAAATGTGTTCAGAGTAGCAAAACTGTTCATCAACATACAATATAGAAAACATTTGTTTTGCCTCACATTCTGCATGATGTCCGGTACTTGCATCCCATTTGCTCTGAATCAGCAGGCAGAATCAGTGTCGTTCTCCAACATCTGCCCAAGGCCATATCCCAGCTTATCAGCCCTTGGCCAATATGCTTTCTTCTTGGTATTGCTTGTTCCCCTCCGTTTTCAAGTGAATGAGCTAAGCAGTGAGAAGGAAAAAGGGGATAAGAAGATAATGAAATCATTACTTCCTTTAATTTCTTCCTCTGGAAGGTGAGGCAGATGGTGACAGGGACCAGGAGAAGTGACTGAGCAGCAATGAGCAAGACAGAGGAGGATTTGGCTACCCCCTCAAACATAGAGCAATTAACTGGTCTGAGGATACCTTTCTACCTGCTTGCGTATGTATGTATGTATGTATGTATGTATGTATGTATGTATTTATTTATTTATTTATTTATTTATTTATTTATTTATTTATTTGTCAGACAAATTTCTCTGCTACCCATCTTGTATACGACGACTCTGGGCATAGAGTCATAGTCCTCTGATGGCTTGGATGTATGAGCTGATTTGTGAAAGCTTTAGTGAGGACCTTGGACTAAATGACCTATGGCCTTTGACAGGTATTCACAGCACGCACTTTAAGTGATAAGGAGGTTTTGTGTGAACTTTATTTGTATTTGTTTCACTGCATGGCCTCCCCACCCCTATTACAAGGAATCTGAATTTTGTAAAGAAGCTAGGCTGGTTCTCTTGCTAGTGATCAGTGTTTCTCAACCTTGGCAACTTTAAGATGTGTGGACTTCAACATTCCCCTTGCTGTCTGGGGAATTCTGGGAGTTGAAGTCCACACGTCTTCAAGTTGCCAAGGTTGAGAAACACTGCTAGTGATGGCCCAAAGGCTGGAGACAGAGGAAATTGAGAGCAACAGAAACTATTGTGGCACCTTCTCAAAGTTCTTATGGGTTGTTTTTTTTTTTGGGTGGGGGGAGCTGTAACAAACTCATTTGAGCTGTCTATATTTTCACAACTGAGTTTGCTTCCAGAATAATTACAGCAGGGGTTTCCAAAGTTTTTCCCGCGGCGACACACCAACCGGTGTTGGTGTGTCGCTGCGGGAAAACCCGGAAGTGCGGCAGCGCACGAAAACCCGGAAGCGCTGCTGCTGCTTTCGGGTTTTGCGCGCTGCAGTTGGTGTGTCGCCGCGGGAAAACCCGGAAGCGCTGATGATGATCAGCGCTTCCGGGTTGTGTGGCGACACACCAGACTGTGTGTGGCGACACACTTTTGTGTCGCGACACACAGTTTGGAAAGCTCTGCATTACAGACTTCTTTTTCTTGGCTGTAGAACGTAAGATCTTTCACAGCAAGGGTGGAGAACTTATGGTCCTCCATAGATTACTAGACTTCAACTCCCATCAGTTTCAACTAAGCAGGAATGATGGTAACTGTAATCCAACAGCCCCAAATAACAAATAATAACTACAAAAGAAATCTGGCAAGTGACAGATTGTTCTTTGTGGTCACATTGCCACTTGTGCTTAACCATGATGCCGCCATGCCTTGGCAATAGCAATTTCTCTCCTTCTCTTGTATTTATTGTCTCCCCAGCCCAGGACTGAGACAGGTTTAAGTTGTCATTATCTGCACTTCTCTGTTTCTGACATACCCTTTTCTCTCCCTGCCACAGTAACATCACACACATCATGATGCCATTGTGCAAATGAGGGAATTCTGTAATTTGCATCAGTCACGTACAATGCATAATTCACATCATGTCTGTGATGATGTCACAGTAGACATGACATCACTTCCCTCCACCTCCCCTCCTCCTGCAAACACCATGTTTCCTTAGGTGAGTGCTTCCCAAACCTGGATAAATTACCCAAAATTAAGTAAAAGTGATTTTTCTTTGGGTAACGACCCATGAACCCATTAAATTGACTTAAAGTGTTTTACCTACACTGGGTAAAAAGGATTTTCTGATAAGCAGTTTTGGGTAATGAAGGAAAAATTTTGGGAAGCACTGGCTTAGATCCTCTGTCTCTCCCCCTTCCTCCCTCTCTCATTCTCCACTAAATATTTCCAGGGTAGAGAGAGTCACTCCTGTTAGAAGGCGAAACTGCTCACAAGCAAAGTGTTTTTGAAATTAGGCCAAAGGCCACCTGAAAATAGATCAAGCACCACAAATAGGTGTCCACCCTTGGGTTAGGAAATTAGGAGGCCTGAAAAACAGTTTGAAGTGTTTCTGTGTTCTGTTAATTAGCACTAAAGTCACCACAAATAAAATAGGACAATTATGGGCAGCTGTGGGAAGTGGCAAACAGTGGCAGAGGCAGGACCTGAATACCCAGCATTTTCTGAATAAGCACCTAGAGCAGTGTTTCTCAACCTTGGCAACTTTAAGATGTGTGGACTTCAACTCCCAGAATTCCCCAGCCAGCATGCTGGCTGGGGCATTCTGGGAGTTGAAGTCCACACATCTTAAAGTTGCCAAGGTTGAGAAACACTGACCTAGAGCTTCATCCAGGCCTTGTAGACTCCACCAAAACATTGTATAAGCATCTCTCATCCTGAAAGAGAGAACTAATATAAAGCACCAAATATTCCCACAGTCTTGCAATTCATCGCCTCAGCATCCTTCCACCAAAGTATTGTAAATGAACACCCCCGGTAAAATTATTCAATGGGATTAGGAACTAGAGCTCTCTGTCCCAAAATTATACTCACTGATCTCCAACCTCACTCTCCCTATCCTGATGTTTTCCATCTATGGAGAGCTTAAGGAGAAAAATATCCGTTTTTGGAGGCACACTATCTATGTTTCGGGTTTATATTTGATTTGCTTTAACCAAACATTTGTTTATCCATCAGGGTTCTAGACGGCTTCAGTTTCAACTGACTCTGAGTAGCAAAAAGGGTTAAAACCTAACAAAGCAAAATATATAATAACATTGCCTATCCTATTGCACTGAGGAGCACACTCTCAACAACATTTACTGGGGGGTGGGGATAATCTACTTTCAGTCCCCAAAGTTTCTCTGGAACAATCAGGTCACGCTGGCCTTCCTAAATCCCAAAAGGAGGGAATGCTGTTCCAGAAAAGGGAGGTAGCAACAGGTATTACAATTGTTGACCTGAGCTGGAACAGCTGATTGCTTAGCAACATCTGGAGGGCCACAGGTTCTCCGCCAGTGTTTAAATTGTCTGCTCCAAGCACATCCCAAAGTCTCTTAAGGGAAATATTTCTAACGTAATGTTGCCCATTTTTTAAAAGCTATGTGGCAATATAGTTTCTCTCACAATCATTACTTCTTGTTCATGTGCCACATGAATTCTTCTGTTCCATTCCTCTCAGGTATGGATGCCATTATGATTAGCTTCCTTATGTCCTTTAGGTCCAGCCTATATGCATTTCTCTATTCTCCTGTGTCACCCTGAATGCCAGCAAGATCTGTTTACTCTCTCTTCCACAAATACTTGTTTTTTTTTTGGGGGGGGGCCAAGTGCATAGCTAATATAGCTATTGGCTATAAAATAGATTAGAAGGCAGGCAAGGACATGAAGTGCTAAATTGAGTGACCAGCAAGAACAAAAGCTGGACAAACTTGGCGCAATGCTGGCTTGGAAGGCATCTCTACCTCTTCCACTTCTGCTGTTGCTGGCTGGGGCTCCCTTCAAGCAGCTTGGACATGCTCTTGATTCCATGGGATTCCCTTCCACCCACCCATTAGGTGCGGAATCACCCAGCTTTTTGGAGTAGAAAGAATGCAATCTAGGACCGGGATAGTTGCTGTTCCTTCACTTAGCCAAGATAGGGTGCACATGGGGAAGTTTGTCGTTCCATGTATTTTAAAGGTAAAGGTTCCCCCCGCACATTTGTGCAGTCGTGTCTGACTCTAGGGGCCGGTGCTCATCTCCGTTTGTTAGCCGAAGAGACAGCGTTGTCCGAAGATGCTTCCACGGTCATGTGGCCGCATGACGCGTGCAGAACGCTGTTACCTACCCACCGAAGTGGTGCCTATTCATCTACTTGCATTTGCATGCTTTCAAATTGCTAGGTTGGCAAGAGCTGGGGCTAGTGCGGGAGCTCACTCCGTCACGTATTTTACATGACGTCTGTCATGTATTTTACCCAATGCCAAATCTTTCCAAGAATATGGAATTCACATCTCTTTTAGAATTGCCCCGTCATGGGTTTTAAGTAAAGAAATTAAGGGCAAGGTTACAGCTATGCAGTGCAGACCAATGGTATGTCTTACTCAGAAGTCCCACTTAGTCACAGATCAATGTGCATAGGATTGCTGCCTTAGGTTTCTAGCCTGTAGTTTTTAAAGCTGGGAGACACAGGTACAAGTCCAGTCCTGTATGTAAGGAAGGAACTTGAGATATAATAGGCAGGTATGTAAAGGCAGAGTTTGCACTGTGACATGTTTTGTCACTCCCCCCCCCTCCCCCGTTCATGCATGATCGGGAATGACAGGCCTAAAGAAGGCATTGAGTGAGGACTAATGCCTGTGGCTCTTCTGACATCATCATCATCATCTAATTTTTATCCCGCCTTTATTATTTTTATAAATAACTCAAGGCGGTGAATGTACCTAATACTCCTTCCTCCTCCTATTTTCCCCACAACAACCCCCCTGTGAGGTGAGTTGGGCTGAGAGAGAGCGACTGGCCCAAGGTGAGTTACAATCTTCTAGAATGAAGCAGTAGCAGGACAGCAGTGGTCTAACCGTGCAGTCGTGTTGTGCTGGACTTACGGACTGATGTTGCAATTGCTTCATTGAGGCAGAACTTGGAATTCCAACCCAGGCTTGAATTAGCAGGGCCAGGAGGACCAGAAGGGAAATGTAAGTGCTGTACTGTACATATGGCAAAGTAGGAGAGGCACTTTGGGGATCTAAGACTAAAAGCCTTGAGTCATTTAGCACTTTAGACACCAGAGGGCTCCAGACAGAAAGTGAGCCTCCCAGCCGTAGAAAGATTTTAATAGGAAAGGATGAAACTCTGAATTGGACCAGTATTTGAATATGATTGAAGGATTAGGCTTCTCCTATTGCTAGTTATTGATCCAGTTCCAGAGTTTGGGTAAGTGAGGGGGGGCAGAATGAATTCCTCAACCCCTGGCATCTGATCCCACCTATTTTATATTGGGTTCTCCGTAATTGTTTAAAAGTCCATGAGGTCACGAAGAGTCGGACACGACTAAACGACTGAACAACAAACAACTACCTAAGCAGTTTACAAGAAAGTTAATGTAATGACCACTGGACTGAACATGGAGGGATGGAAAAGATTCCATTTACCCATTACTCTGAAACAAATGTGGCTATCACTCTATTAAGCTCAGTTGAATTGACATGACTTTATCAGATCAGTCAGAGTTATTTGTTTAAAAACCACTGGTGAACATCAGAGTTGACAAGGCTAGGTTTACTCACCATGCTAAGTCACAAATGTGGTTTGTTTGGCTTGACCTTAGCGTATTTTTCAACTCAGCCATTGTGTATTGCATATTGCAAACAACGGCATATTATGGCATCAACTGTGGCTTGTACGACAGACCATGATTGAAAAAAACATGATTTTCTATGATGTGTGAACCTAGGTCTCAAATGATAAAGGCTTAAGCTGAATTTAACCTGCTGGGCTGTCTGGATTCCATACACATCTCTCTGCAGGAGGCAGTAGCAGGAGAAGAGAGGTGCAACAGCCTCTTGTCTCACCCTTCTGGTGCCTAGGGAAAACTTCTACATCATGTCTCCTACAGGGAGATATGTGAATTGTATCCATTATGGCAGGGCTTTCCAAACTTTTGCCGTTGGTGACACACCAACGGCCGGCGCACAAAAACCTGGAAGCGCCGCCGCCGTTGCGGTGTGCAAAACCCCGGAAGAGCTGGCGGCGGCGCTTCCGGGTTGCCGCCACGGCAGCAGCAGTGTCCTGGAACCCGGAAGCGCTGATGGCCCGCCGCCACTGCTGCCGCTGCCTTCAAAAGGGCAGGCTCCGGGGACCCCGAAAATGCCCTCGGTTCTGGCAGGGAGGCGAAAAGCCTCGCCGCCCGTGCGCGCACGCTGCCAGTCCGCTTTCCGCTGCACAGCTGATTGGCACGGAGAATTTCCATCCCGTCCCCCCCCCCCGCACCGATCAGCTGTGCAGCAGGGAAGCGCCCGGCAGCGTGCATGCGCGATTTTCGCCTCCCTGCTGGAACCAAGGTCATTTTCATCAGCGCTTCTGGGTTGTCACGCGATACACTTGGTCCCCAGGCGACACAGTATTGTGTCACGACACACAGTTTGGAAAGCCCTGTATTATGGAAATACAGGCGCTCCCTTTCAGAAGGTTCTCAGATTTTCTTTTTGAATTAGATATTGGAGATGTGGTAAAAGAATGCAGGATACAATCCTTCTTTCAGTTCTATGTCAGATTAGCAGACAATAGCTGTGTTTGCACTTACCCATGGGTAACTGAATCATGGTTTACCTAGCCCAATTTTATGAGTTTGGAGGACACACTGAACCATAAACCACACAGGCTGGGTTCACACAACTTGCTGTGCTAATCTATGGTCATCTAATTTGTGGTTGGATGTGGTTGGACATCTTGCATCTTGGGGATGTGGGAGACATTCTCGCTGATGAAGAAGCAAGCAAGCTTAAAATGTAGATGCTCACCGAGGGATTGGCAGAGTAATGCATATCTTACCTCTGCTCAGCATAATGTACTTGAGGATTTCATGCAAACACAGACAACAGCTGTTTCTTTGCATCAGAGAACTCAACCACCAGGATTATCTAGCGCTCTGGACTCAAATCCCCAGAATTCTCCTGGTCTGCTTCCTCGCTTGACCAAAAATTGCTAGCAGTCCTTGTCTTCTCATAAGCTTGGGCCCTTTAAACCTTAAAACACGGGTTCCTATAATTAAGCTTACTTAAACATTCACAAAGAACTTTGTGCTGTATCCTTACAGGAAAAGTGGTTTGGAATCCTTGCAACCTGCAGCTCCTGTCAATTGAGAGAGAGAGAGAAAAGATCTCCCATCCCTTTAAGTAAGTGGCAGCAAAGGAAGGGGATTTCACCAGGGCCAGTAAATCTTCCCATTGGTATAATGGGAAAATCTCAGTGGAACCTCCATGACTTTTATGGAAATCAGCAGCACTTGCAAGCAGAGTGAAAAGCAATGATACTTTATTTTATATTCCAGAGTTCGGAGAAGTATACCATAGGCATCTCTCTTGCTCCTTCCTTGTCCCCTACAGCATTTTGGTACTGTACAGGTTTTTATATATTTCTTGTAGATAGGTAAGCCTGAAAATCAACAGAACAATGCAAACGAAGGAAATTATAGAAACAAGGGCAGAGGGAAAATCTTTATGAGCTTTAGCGGTCAACAGGTTGAGCTGTAAGGATTCCCAGGACTTACAGAATCACAGGCACTTAAAGTCTGGAGGAGCGTAAACAGGAAGAATGTTAAAGTCTGCTTGTGATCAGGTGAAGGTCAATCTAGTTGAGCTCCTTCTGAGAGACAATGTCTTTAGTGGTGAGAGAAAGATCCAGTGGTGCTGAGGATGCACTGGAATAACAATGGAAAAGCAGGGAGGGGAATCCAAGGGTAGAGGAAGAAGAACATACAGCGGTAGGCTCATCCTTTTTTAAAACCCAGAGAAAATATATAGGAATATAAAAGGTCCATTCGATTTTCCATTCTTTCATGAACGTCTGAAATCTTATGAGTAGTTTGCACAAAATACTTGTTTTGTCCTTTTAAACAGGCAAATAATCTTGCCCTCCAAGTACAAATAATGTGTTAAGGAAACAAGTTTATCCAATATATTTTACTTATTACTCCTTTAAAAGATGTGTCACCAAATTTATGCACCAATAGCATAAAACAAATAAAAAACTAAAGTGCCAAATAAAAATACATGATTTCAGTCTCTTCTAGACTGCAAACAAGAGGAGGCCCACCAACGTCTAGATTATCATGCTATCATTATTTCTATTACTGAAGCTACTTCTGATTTTTTGCTGGGATTTGTTGTTGTATTTCCTTTTGTTAATGTTTTAATTGCTCTATATGCAGCTCAGAGAATTAATGTTATTCAGTGGTTTCAAAGGCTTCCTTTGAAATGAATTCGGAAATGACGCTTGTTCCTGAATGCTTCAGCCTTTGATCCATCTGGTTGCGGCTTGAGAGAGATGGGACATTTCAGTGGCTGTCCCTCAGCTCTGCCTTCCCTTCTGAGATGGACATTTTATTTTCCTTATTAATAATCTTCTGGGAGTGGGGGAAGACTTTAATTTTTGGGGGGCCTGGATAGTATAATCTTACAGCTGTTTTTATCAACATGTTTACTGTTCTTATAGACTTTCTCTGTTAGTTTGGTACGTCAGAGATTTTACTGATCTTATGAGATACCTAGGGGGCGTGATGGCTCAGTGGTTAAGATGCCAGGCTTGTCGATCGGAAGGTCAGCAGTTCGAGACCCGAGCGCCACGTGACGGAGTGAGCTCCTGCACTCGCCCCAGCTCTTGCCAACCTAGCAATTTGAAAGGATGCAAATGCAAATAGATAAATAGGTACCACTTCGGTGGGATGGTAACAGCGTTCTGCACATGTCATGCCGGCCACATGACCGTGGAAGCGTCTTCGGACAGCGCTGTCTCTTCGGCTAAGAAACAGAGATGAGCACCGTCCCCTAGAGTCGGACACGACTGTGCAGGGGAAAACCTTTACCCTTACCTATGAGATACCTAGAATTCTATAGATGACTGGTGACATATAAATGTTAAATAATATGATATCATATGAATTTAGCCTACCACAACCTGGCAACCCTCCAGATATGTGGATTCCAAGTCCCAGAATTCCCCAGCGACTGTGGCCATTACTGAGCATTCTGGATTTGTAGTCAACGCATCTAAGGGATGCCCCACTTCAGAAAGGCTGTTATGATAGGATGGATAAATAATTATCTGGCATATTTTAGCAATACGTGCAATAGTGGACCATTGCACCTGTTTTCCTACCAAAGTAGCAAAATCTCCTTGGAGTCCTAGGAAAAAACTGCACTTGAATCTGGATATCAAGATCCTTTCAGGCCTTCCCTTATCAAATCAAAAAACTCTCCTTTGCTGATGTTCTTCCTGCTTTTTCCGCTGTGCCTGATTCTGCCCAGGGGTGTTCTCTAAATTAAGTTCTGACAATAATTTGAGGGAGGAGGCTCATAGAGGAAATGGCCCCTCCCCTTTTTATTTTTGATTTTGGGGGGATATTTGGGATATATGTGCCAAGATGTCTGGAGCAGGTCAATAAGGTGCCAGTTGCAGATATTGATGATGATGATGATGATGATGATGATGATGATGAAGATGATTGCATTGTCAATATTAGCACTGTCATTGTCAGGATTAACCACTCCTATTTATGAACAGTTTAGCTTTACCCTTGCCACTGACTCCGCGGAGTGTCTTCTGCATATATGACACCTCTGCCAAAAACGTTAATTACAGCCCCTTGACACAAGAGTCTTTCCAATCCTCATTTTCCTCAAATGGAAGCATACGGCTTCTTCAGTAAGAGAGCAACTGTTTGGTTATTTTCAATTTTAAGGACCAAACAAAGCTAGCCGCTTTGCTCGGACTCCTTTCTTTCACCCATATTTTTTTTTTGTGTTAGGTGCCTCTGAGCCTCCTCCTGAATGCTGATTTAGAAATTGCTCATAAGACATCCAGCGCCAGTTTCTCAGATCTGGCCTATAAGTGGGTAGCCAAGAATGGTCCCAGTGAAATCTGTGTGTAAAAGACTAAAATGCCATGAGGTGTAGAGCGTTGAAGACCTGGCATTTCCCTTGGGCATTGGACCAGAGTATTGGATGAGCCTGTCCTGAGGTGGCTTTGGAAGTGGAATATGTATGGTTTGGCCTTGGTTATGCTGTCTTGTGGTATGTCTTACAATAACCAGTCCATATGAACCAAACTAACCCAGTTAGATAACATCCCAGCTTCTGCCAGGGCCACAGCCTGAGAACAGGTCTCTGGCCCATCGTCTCTCACCCAGTTCTTCCTCCCCTGGGGAAAGGTTAGGAGCTGCTCCAGAAGTGCTAGATCCAAGATATGAGTCCTTCTATGTCTTTCTAGCTTCAGCCATTGTTGGCAAAGCTCATGGAGTCAGCTGCAATGTTTCTGAAGCTCTGACTAGATATTCTGGAACTGTTGGTGCTGCTTATCTGAGCTGGCTTTAACAATCCCCCCTCCCCCCCAAGTCTTTTGCTTGGTTCTCCCCCAGAATCCCCTGTTGCTTTCAATCTTAGCATTGCAAGGGTCTACTTTTCTCAGATCCTCATCTGTTTGACTTTAGGCATTCACTTTTTCTCTATATTCAAGAAATCTCTAATGAGGTCAAAAACTTCCCCCTGCTCCAAAGCTACTTTGAATGCCAACACAGAAGGCCCTTGTTTGATCTCACAAGTCCCAAGAATCTGCATTAGCTCAGCAGGAGTTATTGTGGACTGCAGATCAGAGATATCTACAGTATATGCTACTAAAACTCTTGTGTCTGTCTGTACTTTGTAACCTTTAACTGGGCAAAATGGTGCATCATAGGGCAGCAATTTTTGAACCAAGGTACCTCAAATGGGCTAACTTACAGAATGCATCCAAAATCCAGGACCCATGACTCCTATGGAATTGAAATTTGGCAAATTTTATAAAACATTTTATGACATAAAAACTGTCATAAAACATTTTATGACATAATACAAAATGTCATAAAACATTTCCTGTGGTCAACTCCTGATGTTTGACTGCTATACAATTCAGTATGAATGACATGGGCTATTGTCAAAGCAGATACATCTCTGAATATCTCTCTGAATTTTTAAGAACTTTTCCAGTGAAGGCAGTACATTAGAAGCTCTGCCACTGTTGAAGGCATTGAGGAATCTGGTAAGGAAATATCTCTGAAACAATGACCCAACGGGTCATGGGTTGTCTAGTGATATAATAAATCCTCGGATTATCAGAATTTGGTTAAGTGGACTTAGGATACAACAGACAAATTTTTCATCCAGACAGCACCCTAAAACAACAGACTTGTCCATTATTTGGGGAAGCAGTTTGGACAGTGGTCACTGCTTCTCCTAAAAATGGGCATCCTTCATGTTTAAGTTCTGGGTGAGAGAAGGAAGGTGTTAATATGTTCAGGCAGGTGGGTGGGATATCTACCTACTTTGTGTTTGAGTTCCTGGTAAAAGAAGGGGGAGGGAGAGAAGACATTGGGAAGACTTGGCTGCGGTCAGGCAACATGTTAGAGCAATGCCAGAGTCAAGAGAGGAAGGCTGAGAAGATTGGATGGACGGGTGGTATGCTAGAGTGACTGCTGAGTCAATGGAGCCTGATGAAATGCTTGGCCAGGTCAAGCAGTGCACTGGGTCAGCAGCTAAGAGAGGAAGGAGGAAAAGAGAGATGGAAGGTACTGCAAAGGTGGGACCCCTGCAGCTTTAACCCTTAGTCCATCTCTCTTTCTCCCCAGCCCACCCATTATAGATTTTATTTTCCTTCTTTTATTTTCCCTGGTGCGTAGCAAGAGGTTTGCCCAAGAGACAGGGTGGGAAATCACAAACTCTCTCCTCCAGCTTCTTGTGGGGAAAAAGATCTAGTCCGAAAGCTCACCCCTACCCACCACCATTTTCCCATAAGGATCTATGAGAAAATATCCCCTAGTTTTGAAAATATCCTGGGTAAATTAATTTTAGGATTAAAGTAAGTGAAGGCATGCTCCTAGAAAGGCAGGTAACAGTGTGCATGGCCACCTACTTTCTCATCCTACTCCCACCCTCCCTTAGAGAGGAAGCTAGTAGGCTAGTAGATGTGAAATCCAACAGCATCCTGGCCTAGTCTTTTCTCCTCTATAGCACTGAATGATCTTCATATTTGAGCCACTTCCATAACCAAGAAGTTTCTCCCCTGGGGGATATTGTCAGTGTAGATGATTGTCAGCCTTCAGTTACTCCGTGATTCCCGGTGAAATCAGGCTGCTAAGTCTCTGCTGTCTTCAGAGCTCAGCTTCTCCAGGAGTTCACCCGAGGACTTTTCTATGAAAAGAACAAAAGGCAGAGCCTGGTTCAGTGTGACCATCTCTGTATTTAAGAGCTTCATCACGAAGAAGACAGCTCGTGTACACAAACTCTCTTATCCATAAGTCTGGGGGTCTATGAGTCTAGGGGTCAAGGAGATACAGTTGAAAACACTTGCTGGGGGATCAGGTTTTGGGGTAGGTGCTGTCAAACATCTATCTCCCCTTCCAATGGAAATAACCAGTGATCTTACAGCACTTGTCCACTAAAGCTGCAGTGGAACCTTGGTGGCAGCTGGGATGTTCCTGATGATAGTCCCTGTTGTGTTCCTTCTTACTGAGCTCTTAAGAGTCCAGAGTAAGTTGTAACTTAGAATTCTTCATTATACAATAGTTTTAGAAAAAGCACTCTCATAGTTCTCCATTTTGTCTCCTCCTCCTCTAAAGTCCTCCTTCTCATCTGCCACAACATCTCCTGGAAGTTGCGGACCGCATTACAGCCTCCTCCAGACCATGACCATCCCGCACAATCAGATGCCAGTGGTAAGCAATGCAGCAGATACCAAGAAACTGTCCCTTTGCGTGTTGGGCTCAGACTAGGTGACCATAAAGCCATGGTTGAGATTTGGCTGTCCATATGGTATAACATCATTCATGTCGTTCATAGCTGCATTCACCTCGTTTGCCAAGTGAACCATGTGCAGCGCCCCTCTATATAGCAGGGCCAAGCTGTGACATGGTCCTGCACCTCTGGAATGTCAGATTTCCCGTATGAAATTGGCAAATATTTTCTGTACGGTGAAACTGTGTCTCATGATTTCTGTGTCTCATGATGACGTAACGCCAGGTGGCTAGATAACAAAAAGGCCTTCCCATAACTTTGAATGGCTTTGCTTACATCTCCATTAGATATGAATTGTTTACGTCTAGTTTCTAAACCTTCCCATGAGAACAATTCCCCCTGAAGCCTTCGTGGGAAGCCCTGGGAGAACAGGGAGGGGGAGATCACGTGCTCGCTTAGATGCAGCACTGCCACCCAATAGCAGGTCATGCTATTGCTTTAGGCCTAGTGCTTTGGGCCTGGTGTGTGTCACACCTAACTTCCAGCCAATCAGAAAGCTGGAAGAACTGAATATCTAACCATGCAAAATGGTGTTCTATGCTTCTTGACTTTTTGTGTCTTTAGCCATGTAGTTCTTCACGTGTATTCTACTTCTGCGGACTGGGCAGTGCGTAGTTATGCCTGGCTTTGGGTATAGGCCGTGGCATGAGCTCTGGCCCTGGGATCAATACACGGAACTCTGCTTATAAGTTTGTTTTTGTTTTTCCTTATTGCAATAATGTAACATTTGCATTTATTGCCTTAACTATATATGCATTTATTGCCTTATGCTACAAGTAAACACTTTTAGCTCTAAACGCTGCACTCTGTCTGGTTTATTCTCAAGCCTTGATTTTTTCCTTTAAGCCAGCGTACATCCTATCATGGAAATGCTGCAGCCTACAGCTGTACCCCATCCCCACCCAGTGCGCAGTGAGGGAAAAGTAAGAAGCATGCATTGGACCAAACACCTGAGGTGAAGTGGTCATCAGTGCCAGGGGCCACTGCTCAGAGTAGTCTTAATGCTTTGTCCCTGTACTGTTGATAGCAGGAGACCTTGCACAATTTAGCCTTGCCTGCTCCAGTGCCAGCTGGTAGCACCGCCATGGTCATAGACACGAACATGTCACTAAATCAACCCTCCTTCCAATAGTCACTCTGCCCTTCCTTTGAGCAGCAACCCTTGGCCCTTCCAAGCCATTGCTTACTCAGTAGGGTTTTTATGGGGGAGCGGGGTAGTTTGGCAAATGTCCCTAGCTAGCCCTAAAATGGGGAAGGGGATAAGCATAAAAGCAAAGCCAAAGTGGAAGGGCTCCACATAATGTATGTGTGCATGGATCCAGGGCATAATTGTGTTGTTACAACCCACATACTGCATGGAGGCTTAATTTCCCCAAGTAAGAAAGCAGGACTTGTGGGGGAGGGTGTTTTGGAGAGGAAGAAACGTTCCTTCAATCTCAAATGGGGAGTGATTTGAAAAGCAAGGGAATGGAATGGAGTGAGTGAATCCTTTTCTCTAAAACCACCATCTGCCCTACCACACTCAATCAAAATTGAAACTATAAAAAATTTGAAGTGGGATTGGGGCAGTGGAGGCTGCTTCAGAGGCAGCCAGGCAATGAGCTATTTGGCACCAGTCCCTACCACTCTGGCAGAAGCATGCACCAAGTGCTGGATCCTTGCAGCGATTTCTTCCTCTGTAGCTTGCTCTCCAGTCAGCCTTTCCAGTGGCTTCTGCAGCAAATTGCAATGATGCCCAACGGGCACGATACATGCAGTGACATCATCACACAAATGCAGCCATCATGTGCTTGCATCTCAATGTATGTACGTCGCAGCAGTTGTATGATGATGTCGTCACGCACATGTTCCTCACAGTCCAAAAGCACTCACATCACCCCCACCTAGCTTAAGCCTAAATAGTCCTTTCTGCTCCCCTGGCCTGGACCAGAGAATTCAATCCCACAACATCCCACTTGCAGGATGGAAACAAAAACAAAGTAAATGTAAAATAAAACAAAATGGAAGACTTTCCACCTAAAACAATGCTTCTGCATTTTTTAATAGTCACTTTATTAAAAATTACAATTACAACAATAAAAACTAATATAAATTTTAGAAAGAAAAGAAAAAAATAGAAGGTGCAGAACAGAAAAAAAAAGAAGTAGAAAAATAGACAAGAGAAAAAGAATATAGTAAAGAAAAAGAAAAGAAATATATAAAGAAATGACTTCCCCCTTCATCACAACAAGTATAGACAATTTTAGTAACTTATTACCTTCTCTTAAAATACAACAAATGATCTTTTCTTCCCATATCCCATCTCTTATCTATAAACAAATCCTTAGAGCCTCATCATTTCAATCCTGATGTCAACAAAAGTTCATTGGGTTACCAGAAATAACAACATGTCTATTTTAACCTTGAACAAATAAACCAACTTTATATTTCTTCCTTTTACTTCTAACAATCTTGATCTTTAGTCCCTTCAAATAATGTCCTAGAACTTGATTTCTTTTCATTTTTTCTTTGTCCTGCCTCACAAAATTCTTCAAAGCTTTAACAAGCCTGTTTTGTAAATCCAATATTAGAAAATTATACAGGTCACTCTCTTGTTTGTTATTTGTATATCCCTTTTAATTATTAAGACATTAGCCAGTTTCTTTTGTATGTCCAGTGTAATATCTTTTTCCATGTCATTCTTGCAGCCTGTCATTTTTAAATCCACTTTCAAATCGGTCTCAATCTTATCAGGTAAAACTTGTTCCTCTTCCATAACATCTTTTAAACTCAATCTATCTATAGAGGCAGTCACTCTTAAAATTAATTTCTGGGTCCATTGTTCAAAAATGTCCTTCAATACTGTATGTCCAATGTTAAAATATTTTGCTTCATTCTGTATTTGTAAGTTGAGTTTGAGTATTCTTCTCCTTTAATTGTAATCTTTAGTTCCTTCTAGTTCCCTCTTGTGTCCAATTTTAAAATCTTATTATGTTTTTTAAAGAATTCAAAACAAAAGCATTTTCCCACAGGAAGAATTCTTTATAATTAATTCCAAAATCTTATTTCAAATTTATCTGGACCCTTAGTCCATTTGTAACTTTCTAAAATCAAAGTTTTAATCACCCTTTTTCTGTTTATTCCCCCCCCCCAAATTTTAAGTTCTTAAACTTGTATGTAAAATTTCTTTTGCTAAGGATTGACATAACTGCATGTATGATAAAAGAGCAGCAACAGACACATGTAGGTTGCTTTTTTAATTAATAAAACTTCATATCCACAATAATCTGGCAAAATCCAATCAATCCCTGTTTTGCATGTAGGGAAGAATTACAGAAGTAACAAAGAATTTTGAAATACTAAAATATTTACTATCACACACACACTTGTCTGAATCACAGTTAATCAGATGCATGGAATAGAGTCCTGAGAAAGTAGCATTATTATATACATGTGGCTTATTGTTGGGGGCTGAGGAAGAGGGGGGGATGGTAAAAGGAGAGATTATTATTATTATTATTATTATTATTATTATTAATGAAATTTATATTACCACCCATCTCCCCTATTGGGGACCCTGGGCGGTTCACAAATCCTGGGCGGAGATGAGGGATAAAATGTCCTATAGGATGCGATCATTAAGAAAACGGTAGTTAAATGTGACACAGACACAGTTTCAATCTTTGGTCTGTGGTCTGTGAGAATGTCCTTGAAAGACAGGAGGAGGAGCAGCTGCAGACTAAGCAATGGTCAGGTAAGAGGCAGCTTAGCCCGCAGAAGCAATGGACATGTGGCAAACGTCTCAGAAGGGACCCTCCCTAGTTTCTTGGACAGTAAAGGCGAGGGGGGAGAGATGCCCTTTCAGACTTGCAAGGTTCTGTTACTGTAACCTTACAATAAAGATAGTGTTAGTACTCATGGTTGGTGCTTCTTGTCTGGACTACCTCAAAGGGCTGACAGGTCTCTTTTTAATCTACGAGAGCCCTAACTCAGGACTGTATTCCATGCATCTGATGAAGTTAGGAGTATCAGATGTGGGTTGCATAATCCAAATTAGTCTTAGATGACAGCAAAGATCCACAGTACACATACAGAGAATTCTAATTATTTGCTGCTGTTCAGCAGTTATCTGGATTTTTGCAGTCCAGATCTTGAAGCCCTTGATGGTGGACTGTAATCCATGAAACTGTATACAATCATAACCATATTGGTTTTCAAGCAGTTGCAAGACTCTTGTTTTTGCCATGAAGGACTACCTGTTAAGCAGTAGACTTTCTGTATTGCTCCTAAGGCACAAGAAACACATATCGGTCAGATGCATTCCCCTTTATGTTTATCACTTAAGGTGGGATAAGGCTAGGGATCTGATAGTGGTTCCAGACAAGGTAAACATCATTCTACTGATGTCCTTCAGGTTCCATTCCACACAACCTCTGCCCCAAGCACAGAACTTATACAAAGTTGCCACCTTTTTCCTTGATGGGATCAGTTTAGTAGTCTGTCAGAGCTAAAGGCTCTGGATGTAGCAGTCTGATATAAATTCAGTTAAAATTACAAATGAACATATGGTAGGATAAGGCCTACACATAGAAGCACAAGCAAAAGTAGTTTGCAAATAACAATCAGGATCTGCAATTGAGTAAAGCAGGGATGGTTATCCTCTAAATGTTGGATTGTACCTTAGAGCTACCAGGCCTGGGCTGCACATAGCTGTACAGCCACTAGATGGCAGCAGAGAGACACAGATAATTCTAAATCTTTGCTGCCATCTAGTGGTTATATGGAGATTTTCAACCTACATCTGGTAGAATGAAACTTCCATCAATTCTGTCTATTGGCTATGCTGGCTGGGACGCATGAGAGAGTAATTCAATAGCATCTACATGGCCGAAAGTTGACAAGCTGGAGGAAACATTAAATAATGAGCTGCAGCTCATCCTATCGGTTTAATGAAGGAGGAGGCAACTTTGTACTGGCTGGGGACTGCCCCCTTCCCCCCACTTTTTAAGCTGTTGTGCTGAAGAATGCACCATAATGCAAAGTGAGGGTGCATTTTCTGTTTTTTATGGTATTGTTTGTGTTTCCAAGGCTTTTATCTCCATTTGAAAGCTTAAACAATGCTTTTACTTAGTTTCCTGACTGAAAATGGCAGACAAGCATACTGTCCATTGAACATTTGTCTGAAGTTCAGTGGCATGAACAGAGAAGGCTTTGGAGACTGCAAAGTAATTCTGGAGCTGAATGCAGGCATAATACCTGTTCATCTTCCCGTTTACAGTATATTTCACTGGCATATTTTATTAAATGATATGTGTACTCCTCAAATATGAGATGAGCGAATATGTTGTGTTGCTATAGAAAAGAAAGATGGAAACATTAATGTCCTAAATGGAACTATTCCTCAGAAATGTGTTCCTTCTATGTTTTCTTTGTGAGATAATGCGTTGTCAGTAGTGTAATTTCTGTCTTTTACAAGTCTGGTTTCCAATCTGATATTGTTTCCTGCTCTCAGATCTTGTCTTCAGAGCTGGAGCAATTAGGAGCTTCTGCATGTTTATTCAGGAGTAAATCCCACTGATTTGGGTGGAATTTACTTTGAAGTTAGCATGGCCAGGCCACAGCCTCAAAAGGGAAAACACCTGTGAAAAAGTCAATGATCCCATAAGACAGTGCTTTCCAAACTGCCGCCATTGGTGACACACCAACGGCGGCAGTGGCGGCGCGCGGGCGCGCCCAGTGGCGGCGGTGTGTACGGTGGCAGCGCGGGGAGGCGCGGTGGCACAGGGGGCACAGCGGCAGTGGCATGCATGGCGGCAGCGGTGGCAGCCTCGTGTTTTCTGCTAAAACGGAGAAGCGCTGATGGCGCGCTGCTGCCGTCGTCGCTGCCGCCGCCGCCACCACACACCACCACTTCCGGGTTGTGTTGCGACACACTAAACTGTGTGTTGCGACACACTAAAGTGTCGTGACACAGAGTTTGGAAAGCTATGCCATAAGAGGTGCAGAGCATAAGATGGGACCAGCCTGGCTGGATCGAAGCACAGCTGGGTCCAGCAGAATGGTTCACCTAATAGCCAATCAAAAGAGGAATTGGAGTCCACAAAGCTTTCTATGCAGCAGCTGGAATTTAGAGGCATTCCCTTTTTTATGGCATCCCTTTTAAAGCCTTCAGAGCAGGGCTTTCCAAAGTGCCACCGCTGGCGACACACCCGGCAGCGGCGGCGGCGACACGCGCGCGCACGGCGACGGCGCGGGGGGGCGTGCGGCGGCGCGCGCGCACGGCGGCGGCGCGGGGGGCGTGCGGCGGCGCGCGCGTTCATGGCGGCCGCCGTGCACGCACGCGCCACCGCTTCCGGGTGGTGTGGCGACACACCACGCTGTGTGTGGCGACACACTTTTGTGTCGCGACACACAGTTTGGAAAGCTCTGCTTCAGAGTTAGTAGCCATCATTATATCCTACAGTGGCAAATCCCCTTATTTCACTATGTGCTTCATGGAGTAGATAGATTCACATTGTTTGCCAGCTGCTGTTAGTGCATTTATGAATCGGTTCTTCTGGCATTTCTACTGAAGGGAAGAAGACAAGGAACTATTATCCAGATCTGTAGACTTTTAAATACAAAAGAGGTTGGCGTGAGTTCCTATATTTAAGCTACCTTGCTATCTTAAACTATAGGAAGGAAACTTTAGGAAGAAGCCTGGTTAAAACAGGAATGTTAGATGTCAGCCTTTGCCTTGCCTTATCCCTGACATATTAATATTCTATCTGTGTGAGTATTCCATCATAGAAGCAAAGCCTGAAGTGGAACAGTCCCAAGACAAATTCACCCCATTTGCTGTTTGTGCAAAGATGGCTAAAAAGAGCTAATGTAGCTCTACTGCATGCAGCATTATCGGTGGCAGTTAACTATGGACCGAGTGATACCTTCAAAACAAACTTTTTTTTTTTAGTAAAACCGTATCTTGGGTTATCCAGGCACACTATGACCCCTCCTTGTCCAAGGCTTCCAAACACCCCTATACACTCTACATTCCTTTGTCCTTATCAAAAGATCTGAGGTATTTCATCCAGGCTTTCTCAGCCATCAATGCATGTTAACATATTTTTTCAACCTTGTCAACTAGTTGAAACCAGTCCAAGTCTTTGTACATGCAGGATTTACTTACGTATTATCTTTTATCCTTGTGAGCCACTGCAAATACTGTACATGTGTATTTGTACATGGGTTTTTTCCCCACATTGCACCCTATTTCCTGGCTTGATCTAAAGGATAAATGAAAAAAATACACAAAGCTGCATCTTTTACTGGACCAAAAAAAATTCAAGGTGTTGGTTATGACCTTTAAAGCCCTTCATGGCATGGGCCCAGGTTACCTGAGGAACCATCTTGTCCCAATCACATCGGCCCATCCCACCTGGTCTGGCAGGAAGGGCATGTTACAGACCCTGTCGCCTAAAGAATTCCGACTGGCGGAGTGAAGAGGAGAGCCTTTTCTGCCACCGCCCTGTGGAGCATCTTGCCCCCTGAGGTGAGGTTGGCCCCCACTCTTCTGGCCTTCAGGAAGAGCGTCACGTCCTGGCTCTGCCAGCTAGCTTGGGGGATCCAAGAGTGATAGGCAGCCCTGGGGGTGGTTGGTGGCTTAAAGATGCTCTCTCCGCCTTTTAGTTTTTCTCTTTTCTCTTCTTCTATTTTTTGTATTTTTATAATGGTTTTTTATGACTTTATTATTTGTAAGCTGCCCAGAGTCCCTTTTATAGTGAGGTGGGCAGTGTATAAATTTAAATAAATAAATAAAGTGTTGGGAGTATGCACTTTTTCATGGAATTCTTCATCACATAAAAATATCAAATGAAGAGTTGTATAGAAGATGTATGTATTTCTCTACACCAGTGTAAGTTAGTCCAATAAAGTTTTATCTTCTTGGCATTTCATTTTCCCATGCAATGGTTTTTATGCAATTATTATTTATTTATTTAATTTCATTTATATGACCGCCCATCTCCCCCAACGGGGAACTAATTCCTAGATGCTGTGGATTTGTGGCAGGTGACAGATCATCTTACTAAGGAGAGTGTAGGACCCCCCCGAGATAGGATCTGATCCTGAGAGATGGTAGAATGAAGGCTTTCTTTATTACTTGAATCCCAGATCCATGCTGGCACTAATATCATAGGTACTGTACAATATGAATGTGATTAGCAAGCTCTGCAGAACAGAGGCTCTGTTAAAACCACTGCAAGGCAGAGGCCTGGGATAAACACATAGGGCAAGCTACAACTTGCTGTAAGGTTATAGTTATCCCGAAAGATTAGCAAATGCTACTTGGCTGTTTCGAAAAGGCCAGACACTGTGCAGATAATCTGCCACAGGCACTTGCTTCAAGGTGGGTAGGCAACATGCCTAGATCGATGTGGAAGTTGCTGCCATTGGTCTTGGTGAATTTCTCAACCATGTATTGAACTGTTGCCCCCCCCCCCCAATTCTTTTTTTATAAGAATTTTATGAAGTTTCAAGCAAAGATAAAAGCTACAGAAAAACAAAAAACTACAAAGAAAAAAAGAAAAAACTAAAAAAAAAGTCTAGAAACACAAGTGAACATTTTTCAAAATTACAAAAAGAGGTGACTTTTAACAGCAAGGATATACAGCAATTTTCCATAATCAATCCCTTACTCTATATTAAACCAAAATCACATTATTTCTATAAATCATTCCATTGGCGCATTATAAAAATCACTAAATACAGTTGCTCCCTCCCCTTATATTAAAAGAAAAGAAAAAATATAAACCTCCTAATCAACTTCCCCCGCCAAAGAGAACATTTACTTAATTATTTCCTTCCTACTACTATTCTGTATATTCCTGTCTACTATAATAAAGATCAAACTAAAAAACATATAAATTGTCTGCCATTGTACTTGATAATACAACAATTTTAATAATCTTAATCATATTAAACCCAAAACCAGACATTTATTATTTTTATTATACCTTAATAATCTTAATCCAAATCGTTAAAGATAAATGAAATCAGCCAAACCCTAAAAGCAATCCAGATATTCTTAAACCTTTATCCCACTTCAAAATAAACCAGAGCATTTACATATCCCCACAATGCACACAGCTTTTTTCTTTAAAAAATTGAACAGCCCAACTGCCCCCCTCAAAAACTCCAACTTCTCTTCAGGCGACCTCCCATACATAATAACCCCTTCTTTTCCATGGCGTTCCATCAGAAGATCAATTTCACTTATGGCTTGCAACTAAATCTCTCCCTTTAATTTCTTCAACTCGACTATCCAATCTTCATCCAGCATTTCAACAGAAGTCCCGATCTCACTCTTAGAAGAGACATTTCTGTCACTGTTTCATCCACGACATCCCCAACCAGATGACACATTTTAGACCTCATGTTTTCCACAATGTTTATTTATTTATTTATTTATTTATTTAATTTTTATCCTGTCCTGAATGCCTTGCATAAAAACTTGGTAGGAATCAGAAAGAATCTGTTTAAAATCTTGTTGGAAGTCAGAGAAAGTCTGTTTAGAATCCTCCATGTCTCACACAGTAGATCATGGCGCCCCCTAGGAGCTTAACCAGCGAAAGTTGAAGATATGAAAGAATTGTGGAATGCGTTTACATAAGCGAAAGTGAGATATGCAGACAGTTCCCCAGGGAAAGTAGAAGCAGAAAACTGAAAGTTCAAAACAGCCGATTCAACGTGTAGGAAAATGCTAATATCTTCAAATTTAGTACAAAAATAATAACAGGGAGACAATTATTTACTCTCAATCCTCCTTAATATTTGGATGGAAAACAAAGTCCAAAACATAAAAAGGATTTTTTTAAAAAAATTGATCCCAAAAATAACGATAAGCACCAAGAGAACCCACTTCTCCTTGCTGTAGAAAGTCTCTCTTAAGGTACGCATACTTAAAAGAAGTATAAATTGGGTGATTTAGAAATGGGGTGGCCAGTCTCAGTGTCCCTTTAAGGCTACAGCGCAGCTTGGAAATGGTGACGTCCCAGCCTCCCAGCTAGCTCTTACCAGTGAAGCGTGAACGCTGTTTGCAATCTTCTGGCTGCAAGCAGCCATCCGGAGGACAGATGGGGTGATTCCAGGTGTTTTCCTTTTTCTGGAAAAACACTCCTGGGCTTCAGGAAAAACCTGCCTGAGCCCAAAAAAACTGCCGCCTTGTCAGTTCTGCCCGCTGAGCCCTCGGGCACAGCTGTTCAGTCCGCCATGTCCCCACCGGAACTCTCCACTGATGCTGAACTATAACTTTTAGCATCCCACAACACTGATCATGCTGATTATAAGTGAAATCCAGCGAGAGCAAGTGTATGTACCACACCTATACCCCTACATACAGAGTAGTGATGTCTGCTAAATTCCATAGGACTTATCCTGTAGAATCTTGCAAGAATCAGTGTGATTTGTATTAAAAAAATATGCTATCAGTTTGGAGTAGGCTTGAAATGCTATCAGTGTTAGTTACACCCAATTACCTTTCCCAATTCAGGTGCAGAAATGGTGCCTCTAGAAGAAACCCGGGGCTGTATGAGAGCAAATAGCCTAAAATATAACGTGCCCACACTATCCTAACACTGCTATTGCAGAGTCACTCTTGTGACCCAGATGTGGTATCGACATTGCCTCCGGACACAATGTTCCCCTCATATTAAGTTGCCTGGTCTGAACATGCCCTAGTATGTAGCCCTTCACCCAGAGGCCAAGGAAAACGTTGTGGCCATTGCATTAGTTCTGCATTGCTCACTTCTTACCTACTGAAGGTACTCTAGGAGGAGCTGAGCTTGAAGAGCGTTGAGGGGTTACAGCTAATACAGACTCCAGTTGCCAATCTCATGACAGAGGCTAGGTGGAAAAACTCAAACTATATCTATTTTCACTCATTTGCATTCTGCTGACCCAATTGTTCAAGGTGCTGGTTAACCTTTAAATCGTTTTCTGTTCTATGCCTAAAAGGGTCTTCCTCACCTTGGTTTGACTTCAACTCCCAGAATCCTAAAACAGCATAGCTATGTTGGTTGGGGATTATGGGATTGAGATGGAGCACACCTGCGGGGCTCAAGCTCGGCCTGAGGAGCCTGAGGATCATCCTTAGAGGGGAAAGGGGGAAAGAGAGCATGCTTAAGGACCTCTAGTCCTAAAGTACCGTTCTTGTTTCCTAGTCCTAGCTGTGCAGAGACAAGCTATTACTTAAGAAAAGGACTTTGGGCATTGTCTGGCATTTTATACCAGGAATGAAGATTATTTAGCCACCCGGGTGTTCAATTCCGGCGTCCATCCTCCCTGCGCGCTACAATCAACGGCGAGGGATAACAGGAGACGCAGAACACCAATTTCTGGAGAGCCGTATGTTGCCTACGCCCGCTTTGCAGGTCACGCCCTTGCATTAAGAGCAGATGAATGAAATTAAGCCTGAGAAGGAACAGGACCTGGCAAGGGCCGAGCTTCCCTTTTCTATTTTTATTTGGAAGCCCCCCGGAAGAGAGGCGTCCCCTCGGAGAAAAGGAAGCGGCTTCAGAATGCCTCGGAGCGGGAGGGGGGGGGGCTATGCCTCGCGGCCATTGGCTCCGGGGACAAGCAGCAGAGGCTTGGGATTGGCTATTCACACAGAGGCCGGGGCGGGGCACAGCAGGGTTCGCTTGGAGCTGCAGCCAGTGCGGAGAGCGCTGCTGCTGAGCGCCGGTTGACCCGAGTTTTTCAGCCTGGTGAGCTTCACTGCGGTTCCTTCGGGTTTCTCCGCAAGCTCAGCCTCAAGGCGCCGGCGCGGCTACTGCGTCCCGCCCCAGCCCATGGCCGGTGTGCGGGGCGCGTCTGGGCAGAAGCTGTAAGGACCTTCCCGTAAAGCAGCAGCAGCAGCTGGTGAAGCCGCCGCCACCGCCAGGATGGGTACAGTGCTATCCCTGTCGCCCGGAGGGTCTGGAAAGGGCAGCAATGGGGTCCTGAGCGAGAAGGCGGCCCCGGGTAGGGCGCACGGCAAAGGCGAGAGCCGCTTGAAGCGGCCCGGCGTTTTGATTTCTGCCCTCACCTGGAAGCGCCTGGTGGCCGCCTCTGCGAAAAAGAAGAAGAATGCTAAGAAGGTGACGCCCAAGCCGGGCTCCGGAGGCGCATCTGATCCCTTGGTGCAGCAACGCAACCGCGAGAACGTGCGCAAGTCCCAGCCGGACGGGACCAAACAGGGTCCCTTGGCTGTTCCAGTGCCTACTGTGCCCGTCTCTGTCCAAGACAGCGGAAAACCGCCGCCGCCCCCGCCGCTGCCCAGCAACCGCTCGGCCGCTGGCTCCCCACGGAGGGTGATCGTGCAGGCTTCTACGGGCGAGCTCCTCCGCTGCCTAGGGGACTTCGTGTGCCGCCGTTGCTACCGGCTCAAGGACCTGAGCCCCGGCGAGCTCATCGGTTGGTTCCGCAGCGTGGATCGCTCGCTCCTGCTCCAGGGCTGGCAGGACCAAGGCTTCATCACCCCCGCCAACCTGGTCTTTGTGTACCTGCTGTGTCGCGAGGCGCTGCAAGGCGACCAGATTGGCAGCCAGGCGGAGCTTCAAGCCTCCTTCCTCACTTGCCTCTACCTGGCCTACTCCTATATGGGCAATGAAATCTCCTACCCACTCAAGCCCTTCCTGGTTGAGGGTGACAAGGAGCGCTTTTGGGACCGCTGCCTCTCCATCATCCAGGGCTTGAGCGTCAAGATGTTGCAGATCAACTCTGACCCGCACTTCTTCACACAGGTCTTCCAGGACCTCAAGAACGAAGGCGAGGGGGGACCCACAAAGGACTCCTCCAGCACCAACAAACACTGGACTATAAGCTTGGACCGTTAGGAAATTCTGGGGGGCCCTCCCCAGCACCCCCCAACCTTCCAGATGTATCTCGCCTCTTCATCCCCCTCTCACCCAAAGGCTTGGCTCAACTAGGGTTTCTCCTGGAGGAATAAAACCAGGGGTGAGGATTGGGGAGCTGCCAGGGGCATGCAGAGCCCTTAGTCATCCTATTTTGTACAGGTAGCATCATGGAACTGCTTCCCATTCTCCCCACCCCCCACCCCGCTGCCCCCCAAGCCTTTGGTAGGCTTTGGTATGTGTATGGGGAGGGAGAAGGTTTGCTACAGCCCCCCCTTTCCACACTCCATTTGGGGGGCCACACCCAAAATTACATCAACCCCTTTTCACAACCGCAGCAGCTAGATGATTTGAGAATAGGTAAGATTTGGCCCATAACTCACTGCGTCTTTCACCTATGAGCAGAACCAGCCTTTGCTATCCCAGCAAGGTGCCACAGGCAGGCTGGATGCATGTTGGGCCTTGTATGTGCATTGCGGGAGGGTGTCCTTTTCTCTTTCTTCCACATTGGAGAATCCCTAGACTTATTAATGGGCCATCCTGAGGCATCATTTATCGACAAGGTTCAGACTAGTGCAGGAGAAAACAGTGGCCGTGCCCTTGCTCAAGAAAGCCCTACCTGCGGGTCTTACGGTTTGGGTCTCTCTGCTGCTACTGTGAATCACAGTACAGCCAGGGCATTTATTCCCCCTCTCCCCCCCCCCCCAGTGAAAGCAATCCCTGCATGTATTTGTCCTTCCCGCTGTTGGAGCTTGGCCATAGTGGTTCTAAAAAATGGATAATGGTCATAAAAGACCATTACTGCAAGTCAATTGCCTTTTGTATTTTTTTTTCCTTTTCATCTTGGCACAAGGGAGGGGGGAGGTGTGTATCCATTCCCAGCACTGAAAATAAGTGCTGGGGAAGCTCTGCTGCTATCCTTCCAATGCCCCGTTCCACCTGTTCTCTCCATACTGCCCCCCTCATTGCCTCCCATCTGAAAAAGAGGCTGGGAGCTGTCCGTGGTGCTAGCCTCTTAGACCTATGTAGACATTTGCACATTCTTGAAGCTGAAAAACAAGCCGTCTCATGGTGTTTGAATGTAACAGAACAATGTCTGACTTATGGGATGTTTGTGCCAATGTTGCTCAAATGTACAATAACATATTGTTTTATATTGTATATTTAAAAGAGATAAAAGTAATGAGTCTAAACAGAACTTCAAAATTGTTCGATCATTGAGAAATTCAGCTGTACTAGGAGAGAATACTAAATGCATTGGATCTGGGAAAACCAGAGAGGAGGGATGCAAGCGATAGCAATTCGTGCTGAGGCTTTATTTCAGGATGGAGGAGGCATTAGTTGTTGGCTGATGATTTCCTAAATGGCTGTGTTGGCAGGAGATCCCAGACTTGCTAATGGGATTTGATACTGAATTGCAGTCCATCTTATTCCAGAGCCCTTTTAGACAAGGACATGCTCTGTGTGTTCTTGAGATCTGGCCCTGACCAATCTCAGTAAAAGAACCTGATTTTAAAGAAAACAAAACATGATGGCTGAACTACTAAAATGTCTGCAAATGTTCAACAAGATAAAGCAACAAATGTCTTGCCCACCTGCTTTATTGTTTGGCACGTATACCGACATGCAGAAGAAATCCCCTGTAACTGAGGTCATTGAAAGAGGCAATCAAAGTGGGACCTATTTTGAATTGTCTTCTCATTTCTGAGACCGAAAGTAATCCTGAGTTTTTCCTCCGGGTCAGACGTGACGGCCTTGTCCTCTTTCAAAGTGCACCTAACAGAAATGGTACATTTATTAGGAACATGTTGTTAGCTTCTTGTCCTCTCCTTCCAGATAAGAAGTCTGCTTGCAGTTTGGCACCCTTAATTGCTGGCCCTCTGAAGAATGCTGATGGGCAAAAGTCTCTGCTGTGCCTTATTATTCTTTAATAACATTATTTTAGAGTGGCAGACTTGCTTTATCTTGCTTCTTCTGTATCTTCATTGCTACTGTCTCAGATGTTTCCCTTTTCCAATTTTCACTTCATAATGTGCCATGATGGCACTGCATAAAAGATTTATTAGGCTCTCAGTCTTAACACTGATTTTTAAAAAGGGTGGAATTAGATTGAATAATAACTGGATCTGTTATGTCCTGATCGTTATTAACTAGAGCTATCACCAATTCTAAGAGAATTATTTATTTTTGTTTTTTCATGAAGGAGTCTATTACACCATTTCACTTATCAAACACTGGGGCAGAAACAGCAGCAGAAATTTTAAAAGAGGAACCCTTTGTTTTCCCAACTGCATGGAAGTTCTCTGTCCATCCGGTTAAGACACGTGACTATTATGGATTCTTGCTGTAGTGGACAAGTCCATAGTGATTAGTTAGCTGAGAGGATTAGTTGCTAAAAATTAGCTGATAGGATTAGTTGCTGCAAATTAATAAGCAATTTGGCTCATGTTTTAACCAACAGTCAAATAGTTTAGGAATTTGCAGACTGATTTTGAGCTTGACATAAAATCATTTAGAGAAGACTGCTGATTCTGGATTTAAAAAGATCAGCAGAGAAACTAGACTCTGAATACAAAAGGTTCTACCTTGCCTCCTCATGCTGTCTCCATAATTTTGATTGGAAATGGTTTTTGATCACAGAATCCTGGCTTCTGCATGTGATAAACCACAATGGAAGACGGCAGGATGCCTGTTGTTTTGGTAAGAGAATTATGCTGTTTGTTCCCCTTTGCATATATTTACCTCTCCAAAATCAGAAGTTTAGGCTTTGACATTTTGGCAAATAATAATTCAAATAATAAACTTGAAAAAATTGTGAACAGAAAAGAGCAGTTTTGTATCAGAAGTGTCTTCTTGATTATAGTGCAGATGAGCTATTAGTAGTAGTTACTGTTCTGAAGTTGGTCTGCCTGTTTGGGTCTTTGTGTTTTAATATACCTGACACATTTTTTAAAAAATCATACTTGAGCTAAAATGGTCAGGGTAAGGGAGCTGGGTCCAGACCAAAGTTGAAAAAGTCACCATTCAGATCTTGTGTTCTAACAACCTATGCTGATACTAATACTTGTGCCTACTTCTGCTATCATGTAGTTGTTGTGTTCTTAATTTGATCATTGTTGGAGTCATTTAAACCCAAATGTCAGTGGGTCCTATTCTTTGCCTCAAGACTAGCAATATTTCCAGGGTGGTTTCCTCCAATATGGTACCTTTTAGGGTTGTGATTGCAGTCTTCAGCAGGGAGTTGTGATCTCAACCCACTGTGGAACTTACCTGCCTTCCTTCTTGGTCAAGCGCTAGCCCACTGAGCTGAAATGCTGTGAGTATCTCAGGTGTTTTGTAGTAATTTAAGTATTGATATATGGTTTATTTTTAAAATCCCACTGTGGTTTACAATAACATAAATACATATGGCAAAAACAATCCATTAAAAACGATTAGGAGGAAATGACAGCTGAAGAATACCAACCCAAGAAGATAAGTTTTAAAAGACACATTGACTTTTATTTTATTTTATTTTATCTTATTGACTATTATTGGGGCTAGAGAAGAGGTCATTCCACAAGGCGGATAGAACTGCAGAGAACAGCATATGCTCACATAGCAAGGACCTCCGTGAAAATCAAAGATGTCTGAAGAGTGATGTAATTGGAGAGACTTTTCAAGGTAACTGTGTGTGCTACATTTAGGACCTGTCTAAATGATTGTACAGCTCTATTTATTTTGCTGATTTGCTTTTTCTGCTATGTATTGAATGAAAATAACTTTTCAGCAGGCAATAGTTCTAACGAGAGGTAGGAAATACTGTATATCTGAAGGTGAAAGAGAATGAAAACCACAAATGATATACTATGTTTGGCTCAAGAGGCTGCCCTCCAGAGAGTTCTTTCAGAGAAGATTGTCATTATCAACAGCTAATTTCAATAGGGTTTATTCTTTAAATTTAGTTTCCGTCTGGGGCGATGGATGTTCAGAACTGCTGGATTCTGCCCCATACGGTGAACCAGTGAGTTACAAATGGCAGCCTTCTCAGGGAAAATACCTTTGAGTCCCTGTTTGTCTGCCCATCCCAGGCTGTCCATTGTATCCTTCATAGTAATAGTGAAGGTGTCCTATCCCAAAAAAAGGGATAGTGGTGGCTCAGTGGGTAAGACACCAGGCTTGGTGATCAAAGATCGCAAGTTCAGAGGTTCGAATCCCTAGCCCCACGTGACGGAGTGAGCTCCCGCACTAGCTCCAGCTCTTGCCAACCTAGCAATTTGAAAGCATGCAAATGCAAGTAGATGAATAGGTACCACTTCGGTGGGAAGGTAACAGCGTTCCGCGCACGTCATGCCGGCCACATGACCGTGGAAGCGTCTTCGGACAACGCTGGCTCTTCGGCTAACAAACGGAGATGAGCACCGGCCCCTAGAGTTGGACACGACTGCACAACTGTGCGGGGGGAACCTTTACCTTTTACCTATCCCAAATGGTCTTTTGGAGTCCTTAGGCACTTCTATGCTACCAGCATTTCCTCTTTCTATTCTTAACCCAAACCGAGATCCAACCACAGGCAGGCCTGCTGTTATGCCCACCACCCCCATTGCAAGCCCTCACCAGAGCTGACCAGTACGCCTTCCAGCTGGCCAATGTGGGCACACCAAAATCAGCTTGGTAGTGTGTGTGTGTGTGAGTGCATGAATGACAGCTATCTGAATGGTTACACTGAAGCCCTTTGTAAGGGTGCCAAGGTGCTATGAGGGGTTAGCTGTAGGGAGGGGGTTACTAGGAAGCCAAGAGGTGGGGATTGTGGGATTTCTCACCAATGGGAGATTGATCCAACACCAAGTACAGTAACGTTTTGCCATTCAAAATTTTGGAGAGTTGGGCTGGAAGAAAATTGTTTAGACTGCTTAGCCGGATCTTAGCATGGGAACGCAGGAACACAGTGCTGCTGTAAGAGCAAAATCAAAGCCCATTCAAAGTACCACATGTATTTCCAGTTGTTCTCAATTCTGATTCCGTGATATGTTCATTGATTATATCTCATGCTTTGTCCTTTGATTCTGACTGCTGCTTTGTCTCACAGCTTCAAGTTTACATCTCGCTTCAGCCTCAGCACCATAGGTAGGGTGTTACCATTAATACACAAAATGACCTTTTACCGATTTGGACCGCTGGCTCATCTAACTCAGTGCTGGCTGCTTTGAGCAACAGAAGTCCTTCAGAGACATGCTTTCCCAGATGCATGGTTTGCAGTTATGAGAAATTAATGGAGGTGAGTGGCTAATTAACAAGTGGATAGTTTAGGGATTAGGAAACCTTTTTAGAATGAGAAACTATAGAAATGTATGGTGTTGCTTGTAGAACGTGATAGAGAAAGCTTGCGGAGTGGGGCTTCTGGAATTCTTTCCAACCCCTTAAAACAGCAGTAACTACTCTAAGTCACATGACCAGGAGGGAGAAGGACTCCAAGCTGTTGCCCAACTGCTACCCACATAGGATGCATTGGGGATTTTTACCCCCTTGGATTTCTTCCTCAGTTATCATTCACTGAGGTATCCAAAGTATCTAGTTAATTTGCTCTATCACCTAGACCACTTTTATAAGCAAAGCAAGCCAGTAAAGACTGAATGAATAAGTTGGGCAAGGTGGGAGATGAGAGATGAGCTTTGCTATTTCAACAGAACACATCAGGTAGTGGTAGCAAAGTTCTGGCTGAAGCAGTGTGCTTTTGGGGATCATGGACCTGGACCAAAACTACTTTGAGCATTGCATTTTCTACTGCTGGACCGTGTTGACCAACTATGACCTCATAACTCAGGAATGTGTCAATAAACAGAATCTCAGGCACCAGTGCTGTCCCTGAAAACTTGAGACATGGAGACTGTTTTAACTGTTGTGTCCTCTTAATCACTGGAATCTGAAATCCAATAAAGCCTTTGTTCTATAAAAGATTATTTTTCTTCATGTCTGCGTCTATCCCCAGGACTTTAGTGTTCTAGGTAAATTCTATGTATTTCCATTTTGGTTAGGGATCCAAAAGATGCTGCCTAGGGAATGATCAGATAAAAGAGGAAGGAGCCTGCAACAGAGTAACGGCCAGAGGAAAAAAACTTAGGAAGGACCCACCCTAATTACTCAGGCAGTAAATAGGGAGGGCGGGAGATCTGTGCTTTCAGACTTCCAAAATTCTTACAATGAAGTAAAATTAGCTCATCTAGTCGTGTTTCCTGTCTGGTCTACCTGGGAGGGCTGACATCCTGACAGGGTGGGCACACTTCACGTCCCTTCCCTTAAATGTTGCCACCTAGTGGGACCTAGACAGCACGCCTGCTTGATAGTGGCCCCTGCCCTTTGGGACACCGACCCTCCTGATCCCCTTCCCTCCTGGCTTTCCAAAACGCCGTGAAAACCTGGCTTTTCCCACTAGCCTTGGGGTACTGTGAGGCTGGAGCCCAGTGAAGCTCTAAAGTTCCTTTCTGGAAGGGTGGGGATGTATTGCATTTAGTGGTGCCAGGAGGGGTTTTTGGTTGGTTTTTATGTTTTCTTTACTGTTTTTGTTGTTTTATTATAGCTTGTGAGCTGCCTAGGGTTATGCTGCATAATATGGGTGGCTATGCATATCTTTTAAATAAGTAAATAAAATATGTAAGTCACGAACTGGAGATGGGTGCTAACATATAATGCCAAGCCATATTGACTTAATCATAACTTGTCAAATAAGCCATAACTGAGTTTATGCAACATGCTAAGCCTTGAAGAAACCACAGTTGCTGGGTTCACACAAATCTTAAGACAAACACCTTAATGGCTTAGTACACTGCATGAACCCAGTCTATGGCTTTATGTCAGAAGGAGGGGAATGTTGTGGCCACACAGATGTCGCTGAACATGATACAACTATCAGCCAGCCTGGCTCTTGGTGAGGAATCTTGGAGATGTAGTCCATTTGTCAGAATGCAGATTTCCAACTCTTGCATTATGTGTTTATTATTTATTATTATTTATTATTACATTTATATCCCGCCCATCTCCCCCACAAGGAGGGACCCTGTGTTGGTGGATAACAAAGCAAATGCAGCCACCGTACCTCTGTTTCTTTGAACGCTGGTGTTGGAGGAGACTCCTGAGAATACCGTGGACAACCAAGAAAACAAACTGATGGATCTTCGAACAAATCAATCCAGAGTTCTCACTCAAGGCACAAATGACCAGGCTCAAATTATCCTACTTTGGACACATTATGTGAAGATCTAGCTCTCTGGAGAAGGCTCTAATGCTGGGAAAGGTGGAAGGAAAGAGAAGAAGAGGACGACCAGCAGCAACATGGATGGACTCAGTTACAGTGGCGATGAGTGTACCACTGGGAGACTTAAAAGAACAGGTTAGGGATAGATTGTAATGGAGCAAATCTATCTGTGTGGTTGCTAGGAGTTGACACCTATTTGATGGCACATAATCAATCAATCAATACCTCTGTTTCAAACTCTTTATTTGTCTTCATATTTATCTTTAGCCCTTACCTGCAGCAGAGAAAAGTAGAGTTCTGCAAGAGAGAGCTGGTATGGAAAAAATAAATAAATCCAAAAGGAGACATGAGGAACTGTACTGGAGGGAAGGAAGTGGTAATTTGTTTTAGTGTCTTGAAGTTGCCATCTCCAAGTGCAAATCCAGCACCTCTGTTCCTAGTGCAGATAGGAAGATGATAGGGTCAATTTTATAGCCACCAACCTATGGCTTCTTTCATATTGCCCTATGTTAAAAACTTATATTTTCTTGTTACAACCTTTCCTTGCTTTATGCTTAGATAGGAACTGAGTGGCTTCTTTTGGTATTTAGAAAACAAGTTCTTGTCTCCAGTTCTGGTTGGTCTTGTACTGACAAATGCTCTAAGGACAAACGTAAGTGTAAATAACTTTGGAGTGTGTTTATGGCCACTAGGCCAACTAATGCCAGATCTCTAGGCTTACAAAGCTCTTTTCAGATACAACCAAATGCAGATAAGAGATTAGCTACAGTACATAGAGATCAGCTATTCATGGAGTAGATTCTGAAGAAGGAAATAGAAGGGGAATAGTTTGGAATTCCAAAGATGTCCACTGAGTCTTTTTAAATTTTATTGTAATCAGTGAATTAATATAGGTGGCCAATGCCAATCACATTTTGAGAATGTATACAGGAGTCAAAAAGTTTCTCTCTATTAACACACAACAAAAATACATTGGAAACATTAGAAAACATCTCAAGGCCTTTGTCTGAATCAGGAGAGTTGACAGATTATTGACAAAGTGGGAGCAACTCATCAACCAATCTGGAAGGGCCACGGCTTTGATTCAGCTTAGGCACCAGGTGCTACTGGTGCATCATTAGCACATGCCGAGAAGTTCACATCCTCTGAATCCCACTGCATCTGCTAAAGGGAGATTCACCACCAGCCCCACAAGCAGAATAATGATTTTCCTTAGAACAAGTAATACCTAAATTTCCCAGCTCTGATCCCATTAATCATCATCTTCCCAGCTGGAAGATGAGTCTACTTTGATCCTTTCCTCCCACAAAATAAACACAAGACAAGGAGTTTGGAGAAAAACAATTATCTCTTGCTTTGGAGTGGGTTAAAGAGCTGGAAGCATGAAAAAGCGTCGTACTTCTCTTCAAAACACATCCCACATTACATAGGACTCAAGCGTCACACATTGCATTGAATCATGGTATGAGTAAGTCACAATGGTGAAGAGTGAAGCTCTAGACCATGATTTGCAACCTGCAGAAGCTAAGATCATATAATCAGCTAAGTCAAAACTTAGTTTGAAACTTAGGTTTAATGCAATTTCTGAGCTTAGATATGGACTGTAGGGTCAGTCCCTTCCTTACATTATCTGCATTTGATAAAAACTTGGGGAAAGGCTTATAATTCATTGTAGCTGCAGACCTTATCTGCTAACTTAAAAATGACTAGTACGCTGAGATCGTAGGACATCTTTGCATAACATCAGTATAGTGTGTCCTGTTTGTCAAATTATTATATCATTGTCCAAACGGTTTATCATATTTCTGTAAACTTTTTTGTTGCACAACACAACACACTAACCTAGGTTGAAGTCCAACTCTCTATATGGATGCTTAAAGGCTTTGAAATCAGTGGAGGTAGATGCATGTTGCTTGGCATAGGACTGGGCTGAAGTGTTATTTCTTTTCCCCCCTCAAAAGTTAAACAGGGTTGAACATGGTTAGTACCTGGATGAGAGATCACCAGGAAATTCCAGGGCTATAGGCTATGCTTAGTCACTAAGAAAACTTTCTGAAAGAAAGCAGTAGCAAAACATTTTTGTACTACTCTTGAACAAGCCATGCAATCACCAAAAGCTGAGCTTGACTTGAGGAAGTCTGCATTTTTTAGAAGTAAGAAATGCTGCTGTTTTTCAGAATATTCAGTCAATTATCTTCCATCGTTTTTCAGCCTTGAGTGGAGAAAACCGATTCCAGTTTTTAAAAATATAATTTATTTGAATTTTATTTCCAAAAGGTACTTTGGAGTGTGGAACCACCACACACAATTGCTAAAATTTCATCACTTTCAGCCAGTATAAAATGAGTTGACAAATCATAGTACCAAAAGTGCTGAGAAGCCTAATGAAAACAACTGGCACCTACCACTTATCCATATCCTGACAAAGATATTAAACTGGAGTCACTAGCGCACCCATGTTCAATGCAGGAGTCACAGTTTGGGGTGTAAGTGTAAATGGTGATCTAACTATTGGTTCCCCTGTTGACATATGGTGGCCCAACCAGTGTTCTGTTTCTTCACTCAATATCTGTTATCATTAGGAAATTTCATAGCCTTAATGTCAGAAAAGGCATATTGCTTTTTAACAAACATGATGAATAGTAATTGAAAGAAATAGAGGCAAGGTGCTGGATAACAGACAAGAATCATAAGATTCCAGTCAATTTTTTTTCAGTTGTTTAAAAAGAAACTACCTATGTCTGTGCCATTATTGTAGATAGCAATTTTAACAGTTTCTACATGGAATTCTGGAGTCAAGACCAAAGGGGAGATCACTTGTACAGATCTGTATCTATTTGATGTCAATTTAATAATTATACACCACTCAGATTTCCTGCAACCCTGTTGGATTGTTTATAATTAAGCACTTACTAGAAAACCCATGACCCATTGGGTCATTGTTTCAGAGAGATTTCCTTACCAGATTCCACAATGCCTTCAACAATGGCAGAGCTTCTAATGTACTGCCTTCACTGGAAAAGGTCTTTAAAATTCAGGGAGATATTCAGAGATGTATCTGCCTTGACAATAGCCCATGTCATTCCTATTGAACTGTGTAACACAGTCAAACATCAGGAGTTGACTACAGGAAATGTTTATGACATTTTGTATTATGTCATAAAATGTTTTATAAAATTTGCCAAATTTCAATTCCACAGGAGTCACTGATCCTGGATTTTGGACTCATTCTGTAAGTTAGCCCAATTGAGGTACCTTGGTTCAAAAATTGTTGCCCTACGATGCACTGTTTCACCCTGTTAAATGTTACACACAGACAAACAGGAGAGTTTTAGTTGTATGTAGATTAATAAGAAGCATCTGACTTTGCTAATTTGTTAGAGACCCTTTAATACATAAAATAAAGAACCTACGAATTGTGCTGTAAAATATTGGCTGACTTCACATGCTGTAAATAAAATGGGTTCATGTTTAACCCTAGGCTATATACCAATAGCTTCATTCAGAAACCCACTAAGCTAAAATAAACAGACCACATTATAGTTTAGTGTGATATATGAACCCAACCATTAAGAAACAGGCTTTATCTAGCCAGCCTCTTGTGTTTTCCATGAAATGTAAGTCCTTCTAAGACAGAGCTTTCCAAACTGTGTGTCAGGACACGTTAGTGTGTCGGCTGCAGTGTCTGGGTGAGTCGCGGCTGCTGCCGCCTCCGAGCCCTGCCAGGATTCCGCGCAGGTCCTAGTGCCTGCCTTATGCCCTGCTGTAAGAGTGTGTCGCGAAATGATGCTCTGCTGTAAGAGTGTGTCACGAAATGATGCATGTCTAAAAAGTGTGTCACCAACATGAAAAGTTTGGAAAGCTCTGTTCTAAGAACTAACCTTTTAGAAATGTATCTAGTTTTCTTAATAATGGTTTCTGCTCTTTGCACTTCATTCATTCATTCTTTATATATTGCCCTACCCCCAATGACTCTGGGCAGTTTTTCATGGCCCTTTAGCCTTACATTTTTCTCTATATTCATAAGAGATCCCCCCATCTGTTTTCTAGGAACAAAAAAGGGGGGAGGGGCTTCTAACTCTAGAAGCCTTAATCACTTTCTTTCTTTCTAAATGTTAGCTTGATGATGCTCTCACAGCATCTAGTCAAGGGGACAGGGTCTTCTCTAATATAAGAGTATATACTGTATGATATGAGCCAGACTGAAATATTGTACAGGTTTGAGAAGATCCAGATTCAGCTATAAGTTGATCCAACCCATCAATACAATCTATCTCTTGTTTGTTATATGGTTAAAAATTGAAAGCAGGAGTCATGTGGGCTGTCCTGAATCTCGTGAAGAAAAAGTTGTGACATAAACACAGTCACCTGATCATCAAATGCATAAGTGGCATGAAAGTTTATGTATTAGTAAACCCGTTAGACTTTTAAGATGCTACATTATAAAAATATTCCTCTCACTTGAGGAACTCTAAGCAGGATAACTTTTTTCTTATCCCCCACTGATATGGTGGTCAAGAAATCCCCCTTTCTTCTACATGAGGATTAAAAGTCATATTCTCCTAACCCTGAATACTCGAGCCACCAAACATTAAAAAAAAACCTATGCTTAGGGCAAGGAACTTATTACATGTATTAACTCAATTTTGAGACAAGAGTTAATATTTTTAGATGTTCATGTATTTTTGAATTATATTCCTTTGGCATGGAAGTAGACATCTGGAGCAAAAAAAGTGGATTCTCCATGTCAGACGTAGCTAAAACACTTATTCTTCAACATAGGAAATATAAATATGTGGCCAAAAATTCTCAAAATTCTGAAGAGTTAGTGCTACTAGCAACTTGCAAGCAAATCACTTACCACTGTAGATTTGGTATGGATGAGTATAATGAAACATGGCTACCATTCACTGAAATGCTCAGGTAGAACTTCCACATAATGTACAGCAGCAGAGGGGCAGAGGGCATCAAGATGACACAAGAAAGGTCTTGGCATTACGGTGGAAGCCCTGGCCTTTTTCTGCCTGTATTGCGATATTGCACATCTGCCCCCAAAGGATGGAGCTTGTAATGTAACACTGTGATGCTCCTTTCATCATTCTGATGAAAGCAGTAATTGCCTGAGGATGCCTTGGTATATGTGTCCAGGAATACATGCCCTGTATGTTTTTGTCTGTCTCTCTTTGGGGGGGTGGGGGGAGGCGAGCAGTATCTTTTATTCCCCCCCTTTTTTTTTCCCAATAACTTTTGTATTTATTTTCTTTCTGGGTTTGTGTTTGTGTGTGTGTGTGTGTTCAATTAATGAAAGCAAGAAAAAGACAAAAAATAATTTAAAAAGAAATTACACTTAGGGCAGGTTGGTGGCCAGTCTGTAGGAGGCTTCTCTGTTTGCATGAACCAATAGAAACTGGAACAAAATCAATCAACTAGTAAGCCATCCAGGCAGAACAGATGTAGTCGTATAAAAGAATGAGCAGCTGCCCTGCCCCAATTCCTTCCCTGTTAATGAAATACCTCTCCTCCCCTCCCCCACTGGAAATGGAAAGCTGAGACTCTTTGTTTGGCTCTGCACTCTCCCCAGCTGTTCAGGGCAGGGCTTTGCATTAGTGGCTAATCTGGCATTTGTGTGTTGTATATTTATCTGATTCTAGCTGACACTCGGAGGAAGTGCTGAATGGAGACTGCTCCTCCCCAGGGACGGTCTGGAGCAGGTCCTAGAGAATCCCCCTGTTTGCACCATCCAGGGCCTGATTAGAAGGAAGCTGCAGACTGAAACCAAGTTCCTTCTTGACAGTTCAAGTTCATAAATGTGGGCATCAAAGCAGCAAGTATGAGGGCAGGAACAATCTGTATAATCGTCTGTAGCTTGAATCATGTCAACTGGATTTCTATTTTCTCAGTGGAAACGTTTCGCTCCTTATCCAAGGAGCTTCTTCAGTCTGAGCAAAGTTGGTAAGGGAATCCTAAATATGTTTCTAGGTGGCTGTGTGACCTTGCACCTGGGGCTAGGTCATGGTTATATTGAGATGTTATTTTAAGTCCCTTTATCATCTAAAGGAGGATCGTTAAGATCACCATGCTGCTGTTGAGCTTGTGAAATGGTCTTAATCTTCCTAGGCACAGAAGACAAAGCAGGGAGGAAAATGGGGGAAAGATTGTGCCTGAGGCCCCCACCTCTATTCAAGGAAGGATTTTCCAAGTTGGCATAAATGGACTCCTTGACCCCTCTCTCAAACCACCTATCTTCTCTGTCTAAAATGTGAACATTAATGTCCTCAAATGAGTGTCCTTTTTCCTTTAGATGAAGATAAACTGCTGACTCTGGTCCTGTGGTGTTACTTCTCCTGTGTTGGGCCATCCTCCTGTACAAAGGTTGTTTGGTTTCTCCAATGTAGAGTTCAGAGCACTCCTCACTGCACTGGATTGCATAAACTACATTGCTTTTCTTGTGTTTTGGAGTTTGATCTTTGGGGTGTACAAGCCTCTGTCTCAGTGTGTTGGTGGGTTTGAAATATACAGGTATGTGGTGTTTGCCAAATATCCGTTTTATCTTTTCAGACATGCCAGCCATGTAGGGAATGAACAATCTCAGGCACAATCTTTCCCCCATCTTCCTCCCTGCTTTGTCTTCTGTGCCTAGGAAGATTAAGACCATTTCACAAGCTCAACAGCAGCATGGTGATCTTAACGATCCTCCTTTAGATGATAAAAGGACTTAAAATAACATCTCAATATAACCATGACCTAGCCCCAGGTGTAAGGTCACACAGCTACCTAGAAACATATTTAAGGATTCCCTTACTAACTTTGCTCAGACTGAAGAAGCTGCTTGGATAAGGAGCGAAATGTTTCCACTGAGAAAATAGAAATCCAGTTGACATGATTCAAGCTACAGACAATTCCACCTGGATGACTGAGAACCTTCATAGACAATCTGTATAATCGATCCCCGCCCCTAGCATCCCAACCTCTTTCTTGCTGCCGAAAGAAGTTCTGTGACCGAACGTTTCCCCCATACAACAAATGAACAAGGAATCGGAAAACCTGGATACAGAAAACTACTGATGGGGTTCACATGCTGTCCAGAGCTATGATTTATTGGATAAACCAAAACTGGATGGATTCACACATCATGCCAAGCCCTAAAATGTGGTTTATAGACTACAATAGCTGGGCTGAGACCATACGCTCTAGGCCAAAGCAGAACAAATGACATTGTGGCTTGGTGTGATGTATAAATATGTACGGAAGCTTAGGAGAAATTAAAAATAAACCCAATGCTGCTCCTATTTCTGATAACTAGTTACGTTTTTCATAATTGAAAAAAAATAATAAGAATTATCCTGACCCATAAATATTCACATCATTATGGCTTGTAATCCCTGTGTTACAACTTAATATGATGTTTGTTGTTCAGTCGTTTAGTCGTGTCCGACTCTTCGTGACCTCATGGACCATAGCACGCCAGGCCTTCCTGTCCTCCACTGTCTCCCGGAGTTTATTCAAATTCATGTTCGTTACATCGGTGATGCTATCTAACCATCTCATCCTATGCCGTCCCCTTCTCCTTTTGCCTTCAGTCTTTCCCAGCATCAGGGTCTTTTCCAGTGAGTCCTCTCCTCGCATTAGGTGGCCAAAGTATTTGAGCTTCAGCTTCAGCATCTGTCCTTCCAATGAGCAGTCAGGGTTGATTTCCTTTAGGATTGACTGATTTGACCTCCTTGCAGTCCAAGGGACTCTCAAGAGTCTTCTCCAGCACCACAGCTCGAAAGCATCAATTCTTCGGCGCTCAGCCTTCCTTATGGTCCAACTCTCACAGCCATACATTACTACTGGAAAAACCATAGCTTTAACTATACGGACCTTTGTCGGCAAGGTGATGTCTCTGCTTTTTAATTTGCTGTCTAGGTTTGCCATAGCTTTCCTCCCAAGGAGCAAGCGTCTTTTAATTTCATGGCTGCAGTCACCGTCTGCGGTGATCTTGGAGCCCAAGAAAATAAAATCTGTCACTGCTTCCATTTCTTCCCCTTCTATTTGCCAGGAAGTGATGGGACCAGATGCCATGATCTGAGTTTTTTTAATGTTGAGTTTCAAGCCAGCTTTTGCACTCTCCTCTTTCACCCTCATCAAGAGGCTCTTTAGTTCCTCTTCACTTTCTGCCATTAGGGTGGTATCATCTCATCATAATATGTTAGATTCAGCCAATTGTGCTTTAGTTAAGTAACCATTATTAAGCAAACCATAGCTTAGCACAATGTGCAAAGCCATCCATTGACTTACAAGACTGACACTCCTTTACTCTGGGCCCCCAGGCAAGATGAAGCATATTCATTTTATTATCCTCCCAGTATATCTTTGAATAGTGAGCTTTATTGAACTTCTGCTAGGAAGGGCTAAAACAGATATGATTGATAATGCTTCAGCGCTAAAGCAGCGGTAGGGAGTGGGGGAAGATTGATTCTGATCAGCATGGAGTATGGCAGGAAGGATGAATAAATCCTTCCCCCCACCATCAACCATTTTCCCCTCCTGCAGAAGCTGCCCCACTGAGAAAGAAGACTGGCACCTGTCTGGGAGAAAATAGCAGATGGGGGAGGAAGTGATTTTCATCAGCACTGCTGCTAATTGAAATTATTTTATCCCTAGCTCTAGTAAAAATTGATGTCTCTTTCTCACACACAGAGACTGCAATGGCTTTATGTTTAAATATAATGTTGGGAAAGCCTTGATTAGTTTTCCCACCTGACATTTGCTCATTGGTTTAACTCTGTGATTGAACAGATGCCAATGTATGTGTGCTTTTTTCCAGTTTGAACTGTATGACATTTGGACATGGAGGTAAAATAATGCATGCATTTGCATGTTTTTGTCGGAGCATTTAGACAAAGAAGTATTTGAACAAATGTATTGATCTGAAGGGCATAAAATGCATGAGGAGAGTGCTGGTTTTGCCTCTGTTTTCTCCTCCTCCTTTTTCCTTCTCCTCCTCCTCTTCCCTTATCCCTTGCCACGTACCCGTAACAAAGCTTTCTCAAGTTTTGTTTTCCTGGCAGTGAACTCTACCCTGTGCTCGACAAGTATGAATTCCATAGCTCTAGCCCACCAACTGTGGAATGCTCTTCAGCTTCTGATCAGCAAAAAGACAGACCATGTGGAAGGCTCTCCTGATTAGGAATTCCAAGTCTTGGGAAAAGCTGTTGCTTCTGCTGCAAGTAGCCCTGGTGAGGGTCAGATTTCAATCTCAGCCAGGCTGAAGCAATGCTTACTCACCGCGAGATGGTCAAAGCACTCCCTTAACCTTCTTCCCAAAAACGAAACAACAGCTGTAATTCTGTCACATTTTCCTTTTATTCTGTACTCAGGCACTGTGTACTAAGCCCTCTGTGCAATGTCATTGGCGATCACTCGTAACCGAGTAAGATTGTCTTCCAAAGGTAAAATTTTAACGGTGGATCCGTAAGTGGCTATAAAGGCCAATTCTGGATCCGAACAACCTCCCACAATGAGGGCATAGGTTTCCGGGTGGGAGGCGGTCATGATGAGGGTTTGCCTGACCGTGCCTTCCTTTTCGCTCTTTTCTCCTTTTCGCCCTGTACTCGTGCTTCTTCAAAGTCCATAGCGCCATTAATAAAGGATGACCTCCAATTGAAACGCTCATGAGTTAGGGCTTCCCAGTTCTCAATGCTGATATTACATTTTTTTAAATTAGCTTTGAGAGTATCTTTGAATCTCTTTTGCTGTCCACCAATATTCCGTTTTCCATTCTTAAGTTGGGTGCAATGTATGAACCCAGTCACTGTCTTGGGTCACACTGAGGTGCATAAGTGAAAATGTATGGAAGTGCCAATCTTGTTGTTCCTACTAGTACTGTAAGTGAAGGGGGTAGGAAGCTTTTTCCAAGTGCATCTTGAATGAATGAAGTGGCCAAGGCACCTAATGTTAAGCAGAGATTGTTTGGCTTGGAGGCAGTTCTGGGGAACATTTAGGAGGCTGGGTTTTATCTCTTATTGTATTTCTGAATGGGGAGACTCCCTCTAAAGAAGCCAAGAGTCCCATCTTCTTGGCATCTTGTTATGGCTGAAATGAGATGAGAGTTTATTTTATTACTTCTCCCTGACCTTGCAAACATGACAGGGACCAGGTTCAGTGCCCACCTTACTTAATCCTGTCAGGCCCAAAGAAACTATTTCTGCCCCTTAACAAAGCCTCCCCAACCCTTTCCTTGCTGAAAAGAAAGAAGTATTGCCTACCATTAACAAAGGCAAAATGAAATTGACTAGAGGCAGCCGTGCAATTGACTAAGGCAGAACTAATAAGGCAATTGCAACGAAGTACTGTAACTGGGTGATATGTGCCTAATCCCATCAACCTTCCTCTGCTGGCTAAGGAGAGACGATGGTTATTTCCAGCACAGCTGCCGTCTCTAAAAAAAAAGGACTGTTTTCCTTAACCATAAAATGGGTCTCCTTACACAATCAAACTTACCTTGTTTTCCCTATTTCTGACAGAAATTCTGACAGTGAATCAGAGCCCTAGAATTCCCACTCTACAATTCAAAAGTCTTATAAAAGATCTTGCTTTTCTATTGTTCTCTGTCCCTCTCCTTGTGAAGCTGGAACCCAACCATTGTTGAAATAAATGGTTGGTTATTTCTCAATGTTGTGCACTGTTCTTCTGAATTTTCCTTGACACTCTGTCTCTAATTTTTGTGCTGCTGCTGCTGCCTAGCCAATGATGGGCCTAGGCTCTCTAAGGGTTTACAGCACTCTGCACATGTATCATAGCTAGAGAACTTGATTTTTCTTGCTCCTGATGCAATCTTGCATGTACAGCTTGTGAGATTATAAATATCTGGATGGCAGGGAAAGGTTACAGTAAAAAAGGGAAAGGTAAAGGTACCCCCCGCACATTTGTGCAGTCATGTCCGACTCTAGGGGCCGGTGCTCATCTCCGTTTGTTAGCCAAAGAGCCAGCGTTGTCTGAAGACGCTTCCACGGTCATGTGGCCGCATGACACACGCGGAACGCTGTTACCTACCCACCGAAGTGGTACCTATTCATCTACTTGCATTTGCATGCTTTTGAATTGCTAGGTTGGCAAGAGCTGGAGCTAGTGCGGGAGCTCATTCCGCACGCAGGGCTAGGGATTCGAACCTCCGAACTTGCAATCTTCCGATCAACAAGCCTGGCGTCTTACCCACTGAGCCACCACGCCCCTCTGGGTTACAGTAATATAGATTATTAATTATTATTAATAATCTGATTATTATAGATTAAAATAAGGTTACAGTAATATAGATCAATTCTGTAAAAATGCAAGATGCAAATATATGCAAGCATGACTTGTTTGAACATACTTTGTTGGAAAAGCAAGACAGGTTTTGGAATGGTCACTGTATTTTTGGACTTAGATTTGGAAGTAATGAAACTCAGACTATTCCACCTATTTTCATAGTTTTGCAGAAGCTGTAGACACTGTATACTATTGTTCCTTTTCCTTAATATGCCTAAGAGAGAACAACTGCAGCTATCCATGTATAGACAGTCTGTTTGACCGTCCAGAAACCTTCTTAAAAGTGAGCTGAGATTTGGTAAATGTTTTATGTTTTTATTTTTGTCCATGGATGTAATCTAAAAATTGGCCATTCAACAATGACAACAACAACAGGAAAGAAAGAACATATTCAGGTAATGGAACAGGGATTATATCTATCTAACCAACAGCTGAAATCGCAGACATAATCATACCAATTTGAAATGCCCCAGAGCCTTATTTATTTATTTATTATTGACCTTTTCTGGGCTTGGAAACTAGAATCTGGTTAGTACTTGGATGGGAGGCCACCAAGGAATCTGAGGATTGTAGGCTACACTGAGGAATTGGGGGAAAAAATTCCAGAAGACAGCAAGAACAAACCTCTTCTATGCTCTGGCTGTGAAAGCTGCATTGTTATCTTTGCCATTACCTTCTGACTTTTCTCCAAGTAATTCAAGGTCCTGCACTTAATCCTACAGCCCCCATTTTATCTTCACAATAACCATGTGAAGGAAGTTAGGTTGAGAGTTGGTACCTGGCCCACAGTTACCCAGTGAATTTTATGGCCCCATGGACAATTGAAGCTGGCTCTTAATTTGCTCTCTTATAAATGCCACTTCTTAATTTATTAAGGATAATGGCCATGGGATTAGAGCAGAGCTTTCCAAACTTTTCATGTTGGTGACACACTTTTTAGACATGAATCATTTCGTGACACACTCTTACAGCAGGGCACAAGGCAGGCACTAGGACCTGCGCGGAATCACAGCAGGTTTGCAGGCAGCAGGGCACAAGGCAGGCACTAGGACCTGCGCGGAATCCTGGCAGGGCTCAGAGGCAGCAGCAGCCACGACACACCCAGGCACTACAGCCGACACACTAACCTGTCGTGACACACAGTTTGGAAAGCTCTGGATTAGAGCTTCTCTTTCAAATATGAACTTTTAATTGCATGGAGGCCATTACAAATGTGTGAATAGATTGAAAACCTATTGCAGATGTCATTACAAGGCTGTGCTGAAAGTGACATAAATGGTTACCTAGAAGAGAAACCAGTGGCATTTGCCCAATTCATATGTGATGCCTCTAAATTCTCATGGCTTATTCTAAATCCCTCAAATTGCTGGGCTCTTGGCTAAGATGCTGTTTGGCGTCTTTGCCGCTGTGCACAGAATCCATACGAGTATCATCCAAAGCCCATGGAAATGCATCACTTAGCTTTGAGGCAGGCCCTCTGGAGGGGACTTTGAAGCTGACAGGAGAAGGTAACGATGAAATCAGATGAAAATAGCAGAGAAGGGTGACAAAATCCATTGATCTTACACCTGTTTCAGTCTAATCCTTTATACCACTGTATGCATTGTGTGTGTGTGTGTGTGTGCGCGCGCGCGCGCACACACAATATATACCTAGTTTTCTAATTGTAATTTTTTTCTTATCCTCTTCCCTCTCTAGAGTGTCCCTAAAGCTGGAACCAGTAGGGATAATTCTCTTTATCCAGAATTGCCTCTATTTATCTCACACTGGGATATCCTTTTATAGCATTAATGATTAATCACTGTCAGTCTCTAGAGACCTGCACTTGACCTCAAATAAGCTGTGCTTGTTATGTTAGACTAGCCATCCCAGAGATCTGGGTAGTAGCCCTTGCCACAGATCTTTTCTTTATTTTAGGTAGGGTGGACCTTTATAGACAGGTATGTCAGAGAGAGACATACACACAGTTGGGTCCTTACAAGAAAGAAAACATGACATTTTGTGCATTTCCTCAAAGGTTCTCATTATATTCCTCTCCTCCTATTAGCGCCTTCTTAATTCCCTGAGGTTCAAACCCTTCCTTTTTCCTGCAACACCACTTACCTCTTATGCAGCCGGATGCCACAGGCAGATGTGCCTTGAAAGACAAACCAGGCATCTAACAAATGTGGGGATTGGACATGCCCCTCTCTATTCTGTCTCCCCTGCCCCAAACCGCCATCTATTTGCTTTGCTGTTTCCTCTGCTACGGAGTAAGAAGGACCCCACCCTGCCTCCAGTCTGCAGCAGCTAATTGTAGTAGGGCGGGAACTTCATTAGGAATTCCTTTCTGAAAATTGTGAATAAAGCACGCACCACATGGCCAAGGGAGTGCCTGCTTGCTGATTGGTTAGATTTTGCTGCAGTCTATTCCAAGCTGTCATTTAGTGACTGAAACATGCATCGCACTCAGTGCCTAGGCTGAGTCAAAGACTAACGGATAATGGAAAAGAGCCTGTGTCACATGACACCGATGGGGTACTGCTGCTGAGAAAAGCATATGCATTATTGTATATGTGCAAAGCAGAGGACTAGTGTGCACATATTTGTTCAAGGCTGTACTTATTCAGCCTACCAAGGATTAGGATTCTTTAACTAAAGCATCCTTGGTTCCTATGGTAACATCACCATGGTATCATTTCCTGGCATCACTGTTTAATTGGGTATCTCCTTGGCTTCTATCACTGAAATGCCTGAGTCTCTCCTGGGTGCTTCTAATACAAACAGACCATACACTTCAGTTTTTTTCGTGTACCCAAGATGCAAAAGCTAACTAGCTTGTAGGTATCCTGAGGGCTGCTATTCATATGTGTTTGGGGTTTAGGTGTGCATTACAGTGCAGAGTCCATGTCCAGTTCTGAGAAATCTTCTCTTTGTAGGCAGTGTTGTCCTCAGAAATAGCATAGGTGGTTATTTCTAGAGTGATGAAATAAATGACACAAGTCTTGTCCTCTAGTTTATAATTTAAAACACTAAGCACGCAAAGGTAAAGGCTCTTAAATGTGCAGATAATCCTGTGCATGCAGTGAAAGTTTTCCCTGGTTAATGGCTTGCATTTACAGGGACTTGCTGGCCTTAGTAAAAGACCAAATACCTCTGTAGCCTCAGCCTGATGCTATAGAGCAGAGCTTTCCAAATTTTTCATGTTGATGACACACTTTTTAGACATGCATCATTTCGCGACACACTCTTACAGCAGGGCACAAGGCAGGCACTAGGACCTGCGGGGAATCCTGGCAGGGTTCAGAGGCAGCAGCAGCCTCGACACACCCAGACACTGCAGACATGCACGTGTCCCGACACACAGTTTGGAAAGCTCTGCTATAGAGGAAGGACCTTTAGTAGAGTCTATCTCTGTTTCTCCCAGTTGTCCAGCTTTCCTACCCTACTACATCCTCTTACTCTGAGAACAAGAAGACACCAACTGAGGGAGCGTCATTCACCCTTTGATAAAAGCACATGTGCGGGCCACGTGCATGCTCAGATAAGATTTTCAGGAGCTGCAATCCAAACAAGCCTCTGTCCATGGTGCTGACGCCCTGGGTGACCCATATCACTTAAGCTAGGGATGTATTTCCATCACAAAAGCATTTCCTCCCTGGCCAAAAACACAGGAGAGTTGGTGGCCTCTGTTTTAAAATAGTTGAAATGAATGAAAGAAAAGAAAAGAACAATATAAATGATGTTTCTATTGAAATGCTGGTCTGTAGCAAATACACCTAGGTCTGTTTCAGACTGTTTAAAATGGTTTTAAAAGGGCTGAGGGAGTTGGTCTATTTTTAATGGATGGTGCTCAGAATGTTATATTATCTTCTTTAGAATTTTCTGATTTCTACAGAGCTTCACCTCTTACATTACATTGATTATTTCAAGGTCTCCTTTAGTTCTTTGGGGGGAAAGGGTGTGCATTTAAAGGCATTTTAAGCAATCAAGATCAAAGCCCAACACAATAGCTCAGAATAAAATTCAGCAAGCAGTTGATTTTTTTTTTAATGTTGGGAAACACATCCAGACCCAGTTCCTGAAATCTGGACTGAATGTAGTTTGACAAGACACCCCCAAACTGAAACTGCATGGAACCAGGTACCTTTCAGGAATCACCCCATTTGCACCAAGCACATGTTCCCCAGGCTGACTCACAGCAGAGACAACAGGCAAGGTAGGAGCCAAGAGGAAACGCTGCTGCGGCAGCCAAACAAGAGGCCCAGGTCAGAGGGCTGCCCCTTTAAAGCAGCTTTTTTCATTCTTTAGGAACAAAGCAGACCTGGGGCATGCAGTCCATCCCCTGCAATATTTATTGTTGTCCAAGATTTTTTGAGAAAACATACCAGTCTGGAGCTATCGAAAGCCCCGGGAACTTTACCCAGCCAGTCATAGGTACCCAAGGAACCCCAAGTATTCCTGCTTGTGATCAGGATAGAGAAAGCATGAAGGAGCTGAGTGTCAGCTGAGTTTTGCAGAATGCTAGGTTGTTTACCAGAGGCCATTTCTAAAAACCCAGTTCCACTCTAATGGTTCCCCCCTCCCACCCCCACCTTTTAGTAAATAGTGGACTTTAGCAATAGCTTTCACAGTGTTTTTATCATATGGTACTTGGTGTCTCCTATCAAAGAAGGACACAATCAAATCCCAGAGAAAACAAAGATTCTCAGGCTACTGAAGTTAATGAGAACCATTTATTGACTTTAGAAAGGTCAAAAAAGAATCCATCTATCAGTAAGCCTCTTCTCCCAGCATTCTGTGTCATCGCACTACCATATAAGAAATGAATTTCCTTCACTTATTTCTTGGCTGATTTATAGATTAGGACTTTGTTTGGATTTTCCGTATATACAGTAAGTGCAACATATTCAAATTGCTCTAACACTGATTCTCCACTGGTTTTCCTAAATCTAAGCTCTGTTATCTAAAAAGGAAAGAAAGAAAGAAAGAAAGAAAGAGAGAGAGAGAGAGAGAGAGAGAGAGAGAGAGAGAGAGAGAGAGAGAGAGAGAGAGAGAAACATGGTAGGGTAGCAAAAGATAAACAGAGAATATTGTATAAATTAGTGATTAAAATGACCTGATTTTGTTCCCATATATTAGAACAGGAGTGGTTAGGGAAATCAGTACCCTTTCAATTGTTGGACTACAACTCCCATCAACAGTAACTATCATGCTGGATGGGATTGCTGGAATTAGAATTTTAAAAATCTAGACTGCCAGATGTTCCTCACTTCATCATTAGATAATTTATCCCATTTTTACTTTCAGTTTTTTCCTTTAGGAAGAAAGGGGGGAACCCACCAAGTCTGCTTACGCATTTCATGTAGAAGGGAGAAGTCACTGGGAAGTGGTATACATTCAGGTTCATATATGTTAATAATTAGCAATATGCCTGTACCTTCACTCCCAAACTCTGCCATCATGATGCCTACCCCCTTAATGGGCTACTTTCAGTGGCATCTATTCCTCTGTGTGTAGGCTCTAATTAGCTTCTCTGTTGGGATCAAGTAGGTATGTTCTGTGTGTGAGAGAGGGAGAGGGAGAGGGAGTGTACACAGAGCAGAATTGAGGGATGCTAAGGGAAGCAGGCAGCTAGTTGTGATGTCAGCAAAAGCATACAGGACATCAAAGTTGGAATTTCCCCCAAAGAAAAGAGTGAATAGGATGTGATCTGCTGTACATCCCTACTTCCTGATTCAAGTACAGACACCCTCTGTTTGAAGTACATCATGATCTGGATTATGTTGTTAATAAAACAAAAGATGTGCTGGAAAATAAGTTGAAATGTGCTCTGTGGCTTCTAAAAGCCCTAAAGACAGCAAATAACTAAAGGATTTTAAGTGTGATTGAACATTTGAGTAAGGTAAATGAAATGAGGTAAATAAGGTAGATGAAAATCAGGAAAGGGCAACATATGAGATGAAATGGTGTGGATTAATGGAGATGATCAGGAGTGAGGAATCTGGTTCCTGTCCAGATTCTAATGCCAAGTAGATCCTGAAAGAAACATTTAAGAAGAAGAAGCTATTTGCCCTTGTACATCAGTTTCTTGGTTCTTAGCTTTTCAGCAGAGTTGGATGGATAGAGCAGAAAGCCTGGACATTGGCAGGAGGTTTTGATACAGAAGAATGAGTGAATTATCCTTAGAAGGGTACCCAGCTGGCATCTCAAACTGAGCACTTTCAAATAGGTAGACCAAAGCCAATGCCCTATAAATAGTCATCTAAAGTGCAAAGGTTTGTGAGTTCAGTTCCTGGTAAAGGGGTTGAACCCCCATAGAATAACAACAGGCTACTGCATCTGAAGAGTCCTAATAAGAAGGAAACTAGTCACGCAGTGACTCCTGGTGGTCAATTTACACCCCTGTTCATGACACCACGTACAGCCATGGGAGAACTATCTACCCTGCATTTCTGTTCAGCCACCAAATGAAACCTATGCCCCTAGAAACATATTGCTAAGCATACTGAATAAACCACAACTGGCAGAGTTCAAACATGATGCTAGGCCAAAATCAGGCAAATAACATTATGGCTTAGTGCAATGCATAAACTCACTCTATGGCTGAGTTCACATAACATTCTTAACCAGGTCAGTTACGAACTGTGGCATCATTTGAACAACAAGCTAAGCTTGGAGGGTGTTAACCTTTTAGTAGGCTGGGATATTATGCCAACCAGCACGTTTTGTTAGCGCGCAGTTCAACAGTTTGCGTGAAAATGGGTTAATTCAGGCACTGGGTGAAGAATATTATGTGAACCCAACCTTTATGAAGCAACTGTTTGTGTATGTGTCTCCAAGAAAAGCCACCTTCCCTTAATTATCCCAAGTATTTGGGCTGCACAGAAGCCAGAAAGCAACAGCCACTACCTTGAATCTCTTCTCAGTGCAGCTGGAACCCATTAAGCCAACTGCTTTCCGTCCACCCCTAATCAGAAAGCAATGCACAGCACATCTCCCCAAATATAAAAAGCCACTTCAACCCAGCAGACTTGCATGTGAGAACCTAGCCAACGTCAGAGGGGAAGAGCAATTCTTCTAGAAAAGTTTTGCCTTTGAGCTCAGTGGAAGGGAAAAGTTGCAATCTAGAGAAAGGCAGGCATGCTTCAGTGCTGGTTAAACTTGCAGTATATTCCCTCATTGCATCCAATACTTCACAGAAGTAGTTTGTACTGTGAGCTATGTCACATGTAATGAAAGAACTCCTAGCTGCTCAGAATGGGTCTGAGATTAAAGCTACTAGATCTGGGTTGCAAAAGTCTCAACAACCACCAGATGGCATCAAAAAGAGATAGAAAAATCTTTGCTGCCATCTAGTGGTCATCCAGTTTTTTGCAGACCAGTTCCAGTAGCCCAACTGAGATATTTTAATGCTGTATGTAGAAAAGGTCATGCAGAGGATTGTTGGAGCCTGTGATGGTGCTGTTGGTATACTGTAGATCTGGGGACAAACTAGACATCTGGAGCTGTTGCAGGGCATTGATGGCATTATTCTCCTGTTATTTCTTGTTGCTTGTGAGAATCTGCTTCAGGCTGGATGATTGTCTACTTTGCTTGGGACAAATGGAACAAACTTTGTGCAAAAGAATTAATGGACACAAGTTTGACATCAGGACTCAAAACAAGGACAAAGTAATATCACAGCATTTCAACTTCCCAGGATACTCCATAGCAGATCTCATGGTGACTGTTTTGGAAAAGTGGGACTTTCACAGCACCTTTGAGTGAGAAATTGCTGAACTCACAAACATCAAAAGGTCTCAGGCTATCTCAGAAGGTCTCAACAAACACAATGTTTTTTTTAACACATTACAATTGTTAATTGATAAGGTATTTGTAATCGTCTCACAGGTAACTTGCATCTGCATAACCAACCTCTCTTCCCCTTCCTTCCCCTCATCTTTTCACTCCCCACCTCAGCTAAATCCTACATCAGTCTAGCCATTCTATGCATCTGATGAAGTGAGTGGCAGCTCACAAGATCTTATGCCTTTTAATAACATTTGTTAGTTGGAAAAGGTGTTATCAGACTCTTTTGCCACCATAGACTAGCGTGGTGTTGGAAGGTAATCTTACCAAGGTTCGTCCCAAGCCGGGAATGAATAGACACGCAGGCAGTTGCTGGAACAGAGGTTTGCAGGTTTATTCCCAAGAGCATCTGCAGAGTACAAAGTACAGAGTATGCTGGTTGGAAGGTGGCCACACCTGTATTTCCCCCACAGGCCATTTATATAGGAGAGCTTGGTCGTTGCTATGCAAAGGTGTTCCCGCCCCCTAGGACTTGAGAGAAGTGTAATTTGCCAGATTTCAGAGAGGGGGCGCTCTGTGGTTGGGCCCCCTGCTGTTTGTGTTTCCTGTCTGTGTTCCCTGTGGGCTGTGGCTTACTTGGAATGTGCACCTCGGAAAGAATCTATTGTTATTTGATTATGGAGATCTGTTTGGCTGGGGAAGAAGATCTACCTGAATGGCTGGCTAAGTTCTGTGAATGAGCTGACCGTTTGTGTGTCAAGCTTTCCAATTGAATTGAGAGGGAATCCTTTGTCTGAGCCAAACACATTCTATTTTGTAACCTTTTAACAATTGGGCTTCCTTTTACCTGTTCTGGGGGAGGACAACATGGAGGCAGACAGTGTTCTGGGGGGAGACAACATGCAGGCAGGCAGTGATCTTAATTTATCCCAACAGTGGCTTTTCTCCTACAATGTCTATCCCGCAGAGTTAGTGTTGTAAGAATAAAAATGAAGAGCTGCACCCAAGTAGACCACCCTAAACTCCCAAGTGAAAGCCTAAAATAATGAAATAAGTATGGAGTCCTTGGTGCTCTCTGAGCCTTGTTGTTTTCTTGCAGACGTTTCATTGCCAGGCTAGGCAACGTCTTCAGTGTTGCCTAGCCTGGCAATGAAACGTCTGCATGAAAACACCAAGGCTCAGAGAGCACCAAGGACTCCACAGTTCAACCCTGAGCTACAAATATTCTCTTCGAATGAAATAAGTATTTATTTATTGTACTTATTACAAGAGGGCATCATCCCAACACTAGAAAGAAGTGCCACCAGGCTTAGGGAAGCCCCGAGTGTCCAGAAATACCATTCTTGGAGGAAGATCTCCAAACACTTGAAAAAGTAGTGATCCAAACCATGGGAAAGTATGTATGTTTGCAGACTGGTTGAAATACTTGAAATACAGTACTATAAGTGTAGTTTTCAGAAAGCAGTGTTCCCGTTTGGTATGGGGCAGCCTCATGCTTGTATCCCCTTGAGTACCTGCCACAGCTCACAAGTGGCGAGAACCTGGGCTTCCCAAACAGCCTTTCCTTGGGCCACGGCTGAAGATATGTAGTTTTCAAAACTCCTGATGAAGGATGAGGATCTCTTATCCCATGGGTGGTGTATTTCCTCAGCCTCTGGACCTGGGGCGGGGTGTGTGTGTGTGTGTGAACCCAGTGGGGCTGCTCTCAGTTGCTGAATGATCACATGAAGCCTGCATGAAAAGGTGATAGCTCACAAGAAGGTGGTGGTTTATCTTATCTATTGCCCCCAGAATCTAAACCCAAAAGTATCTTGCTTCTGTATATGTTCCAGTCAGTGTCTATTGCTGATAGGGATGATAAGTAAAGGAGGGAAATATTCAATAACAGGATTATATCAAGCAGGGGCAGAATTACCAACCTGATGAAAATAAGGGTGTGATAGAGAAGTTTTTTTTTTTTTTGCTAAACAGCCTTTGTCCTTGCCTTAATAATGAGTGAGTGAGCTGTACATAATGTTTTTATGGAATGGGTGAATGGTTGACTTTATGAAGAGGGGGCCACCAGGTGTTACAGATAACCTACTCCCCAGTTGCTAAGCGATATTGTTCCTTACTTGCTATATATGCACTCAGAGGAAATATTTATTATTTATTTATTATTTCTAACTTATATCACCGCCCATCTCCCCCCACAAGGGGGGAAATAGAAGAAATAGGCTGTTCCTCTGGCTAGAAGTCGTAGGATTAGCCAGATGGAGAAGTTATTTTAGCACTGGCCGTGGTATCAGTAAAACTCCAGTCCATCTCAGAGCCCAAGATGACCTCACTGGAAATTAAGAAGTGTTCTCTCTCCTGGTCTGCTCACGGGTAAAACATAATTATTGATGACACACCAAGTTGCAGGAGGCTTTAGTTAGAAAGGGGATGACTTATTGTTTAACTTACTGATAAAATCCTATGCACTTTGTTATCTAGGGGGTAAAGTTTATTCACTGGTTTCCAACAGATTATTCAGAATGCCTCAAGAAGTTGCCAAATTTACTGCTACTGGTTTAATTATGAATGGGAGGTGTCTATGGAGGATATTATGGATTTCATGGGCATTTAGAAGTTGTGAACATTGCCATCTGACTATATGGCACATGCACACGCAGATTATACATTAAATCCAGTCCCACTGCTAAATAAATAAAGACGCTAACTAATTGGCTGTTCTTCAATACACACACTATGCTAACACAGCCAGTTGTTCTACAGTGATTATGTTCACATAACAGGCTAGGCCAAAAGTGACCAAATTATGTGATAGTTCTGTCCCGAATTCCAGGTTCATAAAGAGTAAAAAGCAACCGGAAATTTCATTGTTATACTTTCTACCTACAGAGGCCTGGTTAACACAACACGCTAAGTCTAACGTGGCTTTGGATTAGCATGTTATATTAATTCAGCCATTGTGAACCTATTGAGTTATGGTTTATTCAGTCATCTGTGACCAAAATCAGGTCTCAGCAGGATGTGTGAATCTAGTGACAGCCACCAATGATTTTGGATAAGTATTTCAGGCAACTCCTCTGATCAGAGATGGGCCTGGGGAGTATGAAAATGT